>CM068966.1:73488435-73499029 GCA_035128595.1 Eptatretus atami | reverse complement strand
AAGGTAGTGGCAGCAGAAAAAGTAGATAAGTTTAAATTAGAATTAGATCGGGACCTGGAAGTTATGGAGATAGAGGGGTATAGGGATGTTGGCAGGACTTCTAGGTAGTTTGAGCATTGATAGGTGATTGGGTGCATGTGCACGGAGTGCTGTTGGTGGGGGTCTTGTCAAGGGGGTTGTGTGGTTGATGTTGTGTGTTTTTTTAACCAAGCCCATGCCCCTCCGCTGGGGGAAGAAAAAAATACAAAAACATAAAAACAATAACTATCTATAATTCCAGCAATCTCTGTGTGTGTGTCTGTGTGTCTGTGTGTCTGTGACGCTGTTTCTCGACAACCACTGGTCGATCTAATTGAAACTTGCCAGGTATATTGCTGGGGACCTGAGGATGTGCCTTTTCAAGGTTTGATATTAATCGGACAAGTGCTTCCCAAGTTATGGCCATTTATTTACCAAACCAATGACAGGACACGTTGTTGCGTGGGCTGGCCAATGGGAAAGGGAAGCTCAGCCGGTTCCCCATTACGGGTTACAACGTACGGGCTTTCGGAGAGTGATGACTTCGTGTATTCTAATAATTTCTCGATTTCTTATGCGCATTTATAGATAAACACAATGGCCCAAGTTATGATCGTTTTCATATTAGATGGTGTATAAATTTCGGGAACATCAGAGTGCTGGTATGCTCCGAACCAGGAAGTAAATTTTTTCTCTCTCTTCTCTTCTCTTTTGTGTTTTCCTTGCCACGACATTGCGAAAAGGTAAAATACCTTGGCGCTATTGAATAATTGGGTATTAAAAATAAATTGCGAATAATATCGAACTTCCGGGTCACGCACGTACGGGCACGTGAGAGCGAAGAAACGGCCTGTGTGGTTTATTTATTTATTTTTTTTTTTTTACGGGCACGTACTAGTAATAATAATAATAATAATAAATTAAATTAAATAAATTAAAATCCCACAAAAACAAACGATTAAAAAAAGAAAATTGCATTTTCTTCTTTTGATCTTGTGTTGATAAATTAGTGTGGTATTGATGACATGCAGGCGTGATGGGCTGAATGGCCTCCACCTGTATCTGATTTCCTTGCATTTCCTTGTAAACTCTTCGCAGATGAGTGAACGAAAAAAAGAAAAAGTAAAAAAAAATTCACAAAGCCAAAAAAATACTCACAGGTCTTTCATTCAAATCCTCAGCTTTTTTCATCTTTTCTTTTGGGAATCTTTCAGAATGCTCTGCAATTTTGCCTAAAAACAAAGGCAAACATCATCCATCAATTTACGCTCTGTAGCTGTCAAACAGGTATGAAGTGTTATTTAAAGAAAACTTAATGTGTGGCATGAACATTTTATTGTTCATGAAAACTGAATGAACATTTTATTTTGATGAACGAATTGAAGAAAGAAGGTTCACTGTGAAAAACAGCATATTTTCCGTGTTAAGCACAAATAAGCCTCATCAAATCACCTCTGGGTTTAAAAAGCTCTTTATTAAAATGTTGCTTCACCTGTATAGCATCTTATATAATGTATGTAGAAATATGTAGTGCATACACAAGTAATAAAAACATTTTAAACAAGAAAAAGAGCAATCAGAGATTGCAGACCCTTGTCATGTGACTGAACAATTATTCCTCAACAAACGTTTACACTCAAGGATTGGGGAACATTTGTGTGAAGTTTCCCCTCAATCTGTCCAGCCGTTCTAGAGAAGAACATTTTTATAGGTTTTAGGGTAAATCCAATATGGCTGCCAAACCATGTGACCTATGATATCATATGTGTGAACCTTTTGTTCCTCATGGATAGGTGGTCATACATGTAAAGTTTCACCTCAATTTGTTCAGCCACTTCAGAGAAGAAGATTTTTGAAGGTTTTTTTTTTTTAAACAATATGGCTGCCGAATCACGTGACCAATGAAGTCATCAAATTTTTTTCTGTAGACCATTTTATCCCGAGATGACGCTCAAAATTTTTCATGCTGATCAGATGTAGCATTCCACATATGCAACTATGATGTCATTAAAAAAATCATACTTATTCCCCATGAGGAGCACCTGCCATGTGCCAAGTTTCCATTTTTTCCTTGGTGCGCTTTCAGTTACAGAGGTCCAGCTTTTCGGTTTTTCAAGCATGGCTGCCACACCACATGACCTATGACATCATAACTATCATTAAAACATTCTACCTGTGTAGTCACTTCTATGGTGAAAATTTCGTCTCAATCTGACAAGTGGTTGCAGAGAAAAACACGAAAGTTCTGTGCGGACAAACAAACAGACCCAAATGCAATACCCTCTCCTTCGGCAAAGGTAACAAGAAAAAGAGCAATTAGAGGTTGTAGACCCTTGCCAGGGACTTGTTTTGTGTGGCGTTTGTCATTTTGTGAACTGTATTTTGTGTGGTGTTTGTTAGACCAGAGGCCAAACAAGTAAAATGTCTAGTTTTTTTTAAACTCTCGTCACCCACCTCTAGTATCTAGCTGAAATTTTGCATATATTTAGTTTAAAAATCATTTATAAAGAAATCTTAACTCCTCAGTGCAAAAAGTTGCACATTAATTAGTATGCCAATTAACAAAAAACTACAGCACCATCTTGTGTCCATTTTTATATAGCTGTGTTGAACTGAATGTGACTTCTAAATATAAAGTATGTAGTCCATGTAGAGATGAGGAAACTGTCCAGAAATGTGAGTGATCGAGGTCCCCACCCCCCCAACCACACCACACACCCCACACACACACACACACACACACACACGTATAAAGTAAGGAAATGATACAATATTTTTTCACCAGAAGATGGCCATTTTAATTTTAATATCAAACAGAATGATTTTTTTTTTTTTCTTCATGAACTGAAATTAATTATCAAACTAGTGATCAAAGCTCTGATTAAAAAATGAATGATTCCACGTCTTCACTCAAACAACTCAGACCTATCAAGCATTTTCACTACCATGGAGAGCATCATCGTCAAATGGATTGTGTCTTGGGGAGTAATGAATTAAATCAGTAGTTTTGACCATAAAGAGGGTTATTGATTTCATAGTTTTCAAGAAAACCTGGTCGGAATAACCAGATATAAGCTACAGCCGTTCTTCTCTGGGGAGCGCACTGCCGGTTTGTGGAGTTACCAGCAGTCATGCTAGTGATTGACATATTCTTGATCTCGATTCTAAACCACTGGTCCAACATCTGATGATGTCAAATGGGATGCTGGATGTTTCAGCCCTTTGCCAATTCTGCCTCAAAAGGCTGCTATTACATTGCGTACGTTTTGGTTCTCATACATTTCGGCCAGTTTTATATTTCATGTGAATTTACTCCAGAACAAATTAAACAATCACGAAGTTTTACTGCCTTGGTCCTGGATAAATTTAAATCTGATCTGAAGTATTGGACTATTTTTGCCTGTTTTAAAGTTACCAACTAATTAAGTCTGTAACCAGAACTGATGAGATTTATTTTTTAAAGAAATTCTGTGTGTAGTCCATAATTATAATGGTAATTATGTCTGCCTACTTCTGAATATATGTAGTTGCATGCATAGTTAGGCATAGCTACATCTTTACAGGCTAAAAATGGTGGGAGTGGAAAGTTGGAAAACGTTTTGCATGGAAAGTTTTGGAGAGCGTTAGAATGTGTCTTTTATCAATATGACCTTTGGTGGCGGAGACATAAAAAGAGAGATCTTATCTTACCTTCCAGATCCTTCACCTTAATCATCAGTCAGCCATCGCAATGGCATTGGCTGCAAGTCCCACTCCCACTGTAGCTGTCCCAGGCTGTATTGATCTAGATCTCGTGCCTTGACAGCGAACTTACTTTCGGGACTTCCTTCTACTTGTATCCACTTAACAGTACATTCTAGAAATTTCTATACACTCTTTTCACTGAGTGGAATCACTTTGCTGTGCATATTGACAACATGCATGAATCAAAACCCAGAAGAACCAACATTAGAATCAAAACCCAGAAGAGCCTTCCATAGCTGCATCTGACGTGGAAGTCGCCATGACAGCTGCACCAGGACTGAATGTACAGTCTGAAACGATGCGTGAGATTGGCTGATTAGCTCTCACAGGCGCTCGAGGCCTAAATTACACGTGCTTTGATTCGACAATATATATTTAAAAGATCGTCAATATTTTTGGTGTTTTTTCCACATTTTCAAAATATGTGCAAGTTTTGTGCTTGATTAGTTTCAGATATGAATTCTGTTATATTTTTGCACAGCATATTATAAATGCAGGTAGATACATGAGCATGCCTGGTGTTGGCTTAATGGTTAGGGTGGTGGGCTTGGGATCCGAGGATCCCGAGTTCAAATCCTGCTTGGCTGTTGAATTAATAGCAGGTGGGGTTGACTCTGCCTGTCATCCTTCCGAGGTCGGCAAAATGAGTGCCAGCTTGCTGGTATCCTGTGTCGGAGTGGCGAGCTGTCCAGGATTGTGCCCAATAGCCAAGGAGACTGCTTAGGCAGCACTCTGCACAGAGTATGGTCCCAACGGATGGATGGATAAGCGAGGTGGGTCAGGAAAGTAAACAAAACAGGGGCTCGGCCCACGGTCTATGTGTACTGGTGATTCAGTTTTAAAAACCCAGATTCAGAAAAATTAAATAATTCTGGCTGCTAAACCGTGTGTCCGATCAGGTTGAAATTTAAGACATAGATTCACTATCACTACTTGATCATAATTTTGATGTCGATTGATGAAGCGGTTCAAGAGAAAGTGGTTTTTTTTTTAAGATTCTCGCTCAACCCAATATGGCTTCCAGACCATGTGACTTATCTATTATTTGTGAATACCCTGGTATCCCCAAGGCTTGTGAAACATTTGTGTGAAGTTTCCCCTCAATCTGTCCAGCCGTTCTGGAAAAGAAGATTTTTGTAGGTTTTAGGGTAAATCCAATATGACTGCCAAACCATGTGACCTATGACATCATATTTGTGAACGTTTTGTTCCTCATGGATACCTGGTTATACATGTAAAGTTTTGCCTTGATCTATTCAGCCATTTCAGAGAAGAAGAGTTTTGAATGCGTTTTTTTTTTTTTTTCAACAATATGGCTCGCGAATGACGTGACCGATGAAGTCATCAAATACTTTTTCTGTGGACCATTTTATCCATAGATTACCTTCAAAAATGTTCATACTGATTGGATGGAGCATTCTACGTATGCAATTATGACGTCATAACGAAGACAGCTATGACATCTTTAAAAAATAAAAATAATAAAAATAAAAATCACACCTCTTCCCCATGAAGAGCACTTGACATGTGCAAAGTTTCAAATATTTTTTCCTTCGTGCGGTTTCAGAGAAAGAGGTCCAAAGTTTTTCCGTTTTTTCCAACACGGCTGCCACACCACATGACCTATGATGTCATAATTAAAATAAAAACATTCTACATAAGTAGTCAGTCCGAGAGTGAAAATTTTGTCGCAATCCAACAAGCGGTTGCAGAGAAAAACACTTAACGATCTGTGCGGACAAAAAGAGACAAACAAGAAAATGACCTCGTGAAGAGCACGAAACTTGCAAAATCCACCCCCTCTCCAAAGGTTGCCATGGATACACCGAATTGTCCATTTAAATAAGATTGAAATTGACAATGTTAATCAAAGCTCAGGTGAATTGGATGAAAATTGATTATTTTTCAGATTGAGATTGATGATTTTAGAAGTTTGACCTTGAGTTGACCTTTGACATTAAAAAATAGTTGCTTTCCCAATTCAATGATGGACTATGCAAATTCTGTTCAACTTTCAAGTTAATAGGATGTAAATTGATGATTTTTCAGTTGAAAATTGATGATTTTAGAAGTTGAACCTTGAGTTGACCTTTGACCTTTTCAACACAAAAATTGTTTGTTTCCCAATTCAGTGACACAATATGCAATTGTTGCTCAAATTTCAAGTCACTCAGATGAAAAATGACGATTTTAGAAATCTGACCTCAAGATGACCTTTGACCTTTGACTTCAAAATCAATAGGTTTCTTAGTTGAGACTACCCCTACAACTTGGTAAAGTTTCCTGATGATCTGTTTCGAATTGTGACCTGTAGGCGATAAACAGACAGACAAAAAAAACAAAGACAGACAGAATAACAAAATCGACTGACCAATACACCTGAAAAATCTTCCATTTTGCAAGTAACAAACAGACAAACAAACGGACCCAAATGCAATACCCTCTCCTCCGGCAAGGGTAAATGGAAGTGCACTTGGAAGAGCACATACCTCCGTCCAGATCCAGATGTTCACCAACATCGGATCAATTCGTCCTCGTCACACAGCCTACCTGTCCACGAACTTTCTTCCGAATCCGTCCACAACTTTTTGAGATATCATGCCATATATTGATTTTGGGCCTCTCTCTCAATGGCGAAGAATCACTTCAAAAATTATTGTATCCAGATCTGGATTCAAATCTCAGCAAATCATTTTGTCCTTATCACACATGCAACTTCTCCACCAAATTTCATCTGAATCCACACACAACTTTTGGAGATATCCTGCACACAGACAAGACACAGACAAACAGGGGGTTAACCTAACCTCCGTTCCCCTTTGGTGGTGGAGGTACCTATTGTGTGCTGCCGTTTTGGCTGCTGGTTGCATCATTGGTTAGGGTCGTGGCTATGCCGCTGATGCAGAGCTCCTATTACCAGTATACTGGTGCTCATTTCGCCGACCTCGGAAGGATGACAGGCTGAGTCAACCTCCTGGTGTTAATTCAGTGGCCAACGGGCCTCAAACTCAGGACATACTTTTTGGAGTAACATCACCACATCCTTTTGCATTGTTTCCTCCGCCACTGAAGGTGGAAGGAGGTTGTTTTCACTCTGGTTTGTCTTTTAGTATGTTGATCTGTTCCGTTACTTTGTTTGGCTGTCCACTCACCAACAGCCCAAACCGCTCAGTCGAATGTTCTGAAACTTTCACAGATTGTGGGCATTGTCCCTGCGACGGTCAAAGACCAAGTGTTGTGAGGTCAACATAAGCAAAATTCCCAAGATTTTCAAATTCAATCCAATTTACTTGAATTTAACAGGATTTTCATATCAGATCAATCAGACGCGCTGTTCTGGCACATGCTCCCATACCTGACCTGACCTGACCTGATCAATGAAGTCATCCACCAAGTATTTTTGAGGTCAACATAGACCAAAATTTCTAAAATTGTCAACGTTCATCCAACTGACTGGAAAAACTTTGATAAGAGGAATTTGGACATCAGCCCCCCCCCCCCCCCATGTGGTGACACGTAACACTTAAGCTCACAGTTTCCCAACTTAATTAACATCGAGATGTCTCCTACATGTACCGGGCCAAGCAACTCTGAACGATCCTATCTTTCCTATAAAATCCTCCATCTACCCCGCAAGCATAACAATATATATAATTATATGGTATACATATATTATATATTATATATATAATATATATATATTGTTACGGCTGTGGAAATTCGCATTACACCATAA
Source organism: Eptatretus atami (assembly GCA_035128595.1). Lineage (NCBI taxonomy): Eukaryota > Metazoa > Chordata > Myxini > Myxiniformes > Myxinidae > Eptatretus > Eptatretus atami. The sequence goes on along the minus strand of CM068966.1, from coordinate 73,491,531 downwards.
AGGTCCGTAGGTGAGATATATTTCTTAAGTACATGTGTAGTTAGCCCAAACCATTGTTTAGAGGGAATTAATGTGATTCATTCGGGCTGCGATCCTTTGAGTTAGGCGTTTTTCTGTTCTACCTTTGTTTGAACCAACCACTACAACAACAACAACAACGCCAGCAGCCACAACCTACCTTCACCACTCGCTACGCAAACCTCACATCACCGCCATTCCAAACAGCACCATGGCCATCGAACACCGCCGAAACCCTCCACCACTTCTCCTACGGCATTCCGCACCACTGTGGCACCGAGCGTCGGGCTATCTTCAGCGATACCGCGAGCCGCGAGTGCAGATGGCGGTTTTTCCGAGGGAATTCGGATCAGGAATGCTACACGCCCACATCTGATCCATCCAATTAGGAAGCGCGGGGCGGTTCTTGGCCCCGCCTCCAGACGCGCCTGACGAAAATGGCATATGCAAATTTGAGGATAAGGAATGATACACGCCCTTTTTCTCATCCAATCGGCGAGCGTGGCTCCGCCCTGAGGTCGTTTGGATCCGAGAATTTGCATATGGTGGGTTTCCTGAAGCCGATAAAAGACGAGCGCAAGGCGAATCGTGGCAGGATGGTGGGCAGAGTCGGGAGAGGAGCTCGAAGCAGGATCGGTGGGCAGAGTCGGGAGACGGAGCTCGAAGCAGATCGGTGGGGCAGAGTCGGGAGACGGAGCTCGAAGCAGAAGTGGGGCAGACGGCTACGGGGAACGGCTGCGGAGGGAGATCGGCTGAGGAGGACCTGGAGGCTCGGGTCCGGGACGAGGAGGTCGGCGACGAGGTCGCGTTGAGTCGCGCGTCGCGGGACTCGAGCAAGCCAGCCATACTCCCTCCCAGAGCATCAACAATTCCCCTTTCCCCGCGCTGAGAGAGTGGCGACAGGGGGCCGCTCCCACTTACACCAGCAGGTGCCCACGAAACCGCCGTGCAGCGACATTCTGCGGCTCGCCACGAGGGCGCGGGTAGGACCCTTCGGTCTCGTGGACCTGGCCGCTCATCCAGGTTCCACGCGCATTAGGCCCACGGGCCCAGTCTGACTCCCTTGCCTTTGAGGGGTTCTTTCTTTGCTTAGGTGTGAATGCGTGTTGTGGCGCCGTGTCTTGTAAGGTAGAAACTGTATAAGTGTTGCCGAGTGTTCGCGTTTAGTCGGTCGTAGCTCTGCGTTGCTTGCATTATTGTTTTTGTCTTTTAATTGATATATGTGCATTTGCCAATTGTGGCTGTAAATACGTGCTATATTTGTTCTCCGTGTGCCGCGGAATAATAAATGTGCATTGTGTGAACTGTTTTCCGTTTCGCTTCGTCTTTTCTTCATTGACCCTCCATCCTGCTTCAAGTAGGGTTCGTAGTGGGTGCAAAACGCCCGGTAAATAATCTGAACCGTCGAGGTCGACGATAACAGCTCGGTTATCCCGATAGTACGGAACGGGCCGCCCAAGCGGCTCGTGTCCGGAGTCGACCTGCGGCGAGGTACGATCGCCGGTTTACCATCCGCGTGGGTACTTAGGTAGGTGCAGTTTGGCGAACAACCCTATCCTACGCGGGTGGCCGATTGGCACGATTGTGGTGAGGTCGAAAGGCCCACCGTGACTGGCTCCGGGCGATAGTTCCGGAGGGTCACGACTGAATTGTCCGTCCGGTGGCGACGTGCCGCGATCCGAGTTACGTGGCCGTCCGCACGCCGACGGGCGCGAATTCGCAACAATATATATATATAATATATATATATATACATATATTATATATATACACGTGTATATATAAAATCGAACAAAAGGGCCTTGGGGGGAGGGATCATTTAATTACAGGAATTAAATATTTATGTGGTTTTCCTGTCAAATCCCCACGAGCCCACCAGAGACGACATGTTTAAGCAGTTCCTCATCATCCACCTCATTCCTCTGTAATTTCACTTTTACACATCTATAATTTATCCAATTTTTTTTTGTTGTTGTTGTTATTATTCTTTTTTCGATACTTTTCATGGCCTTTTGATGACACCAAGCCCCAAGGTACGTCCTGATTGTAAGAGATGGGCCATCGTAACTTGCTTGTCATCTTTTGGTTGTGAGTTACCAGGACCATGTGACCAGAAAAATTCACAATTAAGTCATGTAACCACACCAACTATGCATCATATAAAATACAAACTGAACTCTTTTAGCTGACAATTTGTTCAAAGCATTTCTAATCATGTTAAAGGATGAGGTAAAGAAAGCATGAGCATACAAAACAATTTCTAGCATTAGTATTAAATATAATATCCATGGGATATTAAAGGTTGATATATTTTTAGGGGGGAGGTATGGAGAGGGGTAAAGAGGCGAGGGGATGTAGAGTGGATTGGGGGGGGGGGTGATATGGAGAAGAGTAGAGGGGTGAGGGATATAGAGAGGATGGGGGGGGGAATATTGCTGAATCAAAAAGCTTCAAAAAGCTGATTAGTTGATGAGTAGATGGGTAGATAGAAGTAGTAAGGGGATATTGAAGAGTTGGGGTGATGTAGGGATATAGAAGAGTGGAAGTGGGGGAAGAAATTTCGAGGAGAGTGTGGGTGGATATAGTGAGGAGTGGAGAAATGGAAAATGGATATCGAGGGAGAGGTATGGGGAGGAGGGATACAAGCTGAATCTCACGTTTTTGGCACGAGTCTCGCGCTCTCACAGCCATACAAGCTTATCTCACAGGTTTGTCGGCCTTCCGGAAGCAAATGAAAATTTCAAACTCACAACGATTGTTTGTCACGATTTGTTTTTCAATAGTCTAGCCAATGTGATAAAACCACAAAACAAAGGTATTCTTCGAGAATTTTTTGCCTTCTGTGACAATGAGTACCATGAACTTGTCAGCTATGTCAGTATTCAATGGCTTAGCTTATGAAAAGACATGTACTGTATAGATAGAATCTTGCAACTCTGCAGTTCTTTGAAAAGCTATTTCAAATATGAACATGCATCATAAGCAAGATTAATTAGGCTACTTGGTGCTGTTGGAACATCCTTTGATAGAAGTACAATTGCTTTTCTACATGTCAGTAGTTCCTACTTTCACTCACAT
>CM068966.1:73469717-73481499 GCA_035128595.1 Eptatretus atami | reverse complement strand
TTAATAGCGGTGTTTTGGTGAGGGATTTATAATAGCGTGGTAGTGAGGTGTGTTTTTAATAGGTGGTGGTGAGGTGAATTTAAATAGCGGTGGTGGGTTAGGTGTGGTTAATACCGGTTGGTGAGGTGTTTTTAATACCGTGTTGGGTGAGGTGTTTTATAATAGGTGGTGGTGAGGTGATTTATTATGCGTGGTTAGTGAGGGTGTTTGTTTAATCAGCGCAGTGGTGGTGAGGTGATTTATAATAAGCGTGGTGGTGAAGGTGATTTAATAATAGTCGTGGTAGTGAGGTGTTTTTATAGCGTGGTGGTGAGGTTGATTTATTAATGCGGGTGGTGAGTGGGTTTTTAATACCGTGTTGGAGGTGGTTTTTAACCATGGTGTTGGTGAGGTGTTTATAATAGCGTGGTGGTGAGGTGATTTATAATAGCGTGGTGGTGGAGTTGTGAGTGTATAATAGCGTGTGGTGAGGTGTTTTTATATAGCGTGTGGTGAGGTTGATTTATAATATGGCGTGGTGGTGAGGTGATTTAATAATAGGTGGTCGTGAGGTGTTGTTAATAGCGTGGTGGTGAGGTGTTTTATAATCGTGGTGGTGATGGTGATTTATAATAGCGTGGTGGTGAGGTGTTTTTAATAGCGTGGTGGTGAGGTGATTTTATAATAGCGTGGTGGTGAGGTTGATTTATAATAGCGTGGTGGGTGAGGTGATTTATATATAGCGTGGTGGTGGGTGATTTATAATAGGTGGGTGGTGAGGTGATTTATAAATAGCGTGGTGGTGAGGTGATTTGATAATAGCGTGTGGTGAGGTGATTTATAATTAGCGTGGTGTGTGGGTGATTTTAATAGCGTCGGTGGTGAGGTGATTATAGATACGGGTAGTGAGGTGTTTTTTAATAACCGTTTGGTGAGGTATTTATAATAGCGTGGTATCGAGGGTGTTTTTAATAAATGATGGTACGGTGAGGTGATTTATAATAGCGTGGTAGTTGAGGTGTTTTATCATAGTCATGGTGGTGACGGTGTTTATAAATAGCGTGGTGGTGAGGTGATTTATAATAGGGGTGGTGAGGTGATTTATAATAGCGTGGTGGTGAGGTGATTTATAATGCGTGGTGGTGAGGTGGTTTTATAATAGCGGGTGGTGAGGTGATTATAATAATAGCGTGGTGGTGAGGTGATTTAATAATGTGGTGGTGAGTGTTGTTTTATAATAGCGTGGTGGTGAGGTGTTTTAAATTAATGTGGGTGAGGTGTTTTATAATAGGTGGTGGTGAGGGTGTTTTTATGCGTGGTGGTGAGGGTGTTGTTATCATAGCATGGTGGTGAGGTGTTTTTTATAGATAGCGTGGTAGTGAGGTTTTTTTAATACCGTGGAGGTGAGGGTGTTCTTTATAGCGTGGTGGGTGGAGGGTTTTAATACATGGAGGTGAGGTGTTCTTGGATAGCGGTGTAAATCACCTCACCACCACGCTATTATAAATCACCTCACCACCACGCTATTATAAAACACCTCACCACCATGGTATTAAAAACACCTCACCATCACGCTATGATAAAACACCTCACTACCACGCTATTATAAATCACCTCACCACCACATTATTAAAAACACCTCACGCGGCACGTGAACGTCCCGCCATTTTGAAGAGAACCATCGCGTAGACGACTAAAATGGCTGACTTACGGGATGAATTTGGAACGGACGGGTCCACATGTGAGCGCGTGTGCGAAGCTCCACGTGCTGCGCACCGCGTGTTCTGTCGCAGAACGCACGGAGCGGGTTCCCGGGACGATACGCTCGTGGTGGCTGGCCTGCCACGGGAACCGCGCAGGTTCGGTGTGCCGAGTTGACGTCACTTGACGACCTCGCGGCGCAAGTTACGTTCGAAGCGGCGCGCGTTGGCTCGCATTTGGCGAAACCCCCTCGAAGGAGTGCTTATTGCGATTGCAGGGTGACGTCATGGCTGCCCACGTATCGCCGACGGAAGGGACAAGCGAGTGAGCCATAGACCGCCCCCCCCCCCCCCTTGGCCGGGTTGCCAAAAAAAAAAAAAAAGCCTCCTCCAAGTACACGGGCCCGGCAGGATGTGCATACATCTGTTTTGGGCATAGGAGCATTAGTTAGTGGGAAGGGTTTTTAAGCGATAGATAGACCGGCCTCATGGGGCATGAGTAATTCTCCATGGGGCCCGTGGAATGAGATAGTGCGGAAAGTGCTTTAGATTTAGAATGGATTTGGAGACATGGACCGAATGGAATGTGTAGTGGGGACATAGCTAGCTACGTAGAATTAATGGAACGTAGCCACTAGTTTAAGGGATGACGAGGCACGAGCTAGTTAGTGGGGACGTAGCTTAGCCAAGTGCGAGTGAATTGAGAGAGAAAAAAAGAGAATTACTAATGAGTGAATGTGGGTCAGCGGGCCCGAGTGTCGTGGAATGCATGCGTGCGAAATGATATGAGTGGGGAGGGAGAAGAGGAGTGAATCCCACCAAGGTGACCACGGGGTCAGTTAATGTTATGTTTAGTGGGGTAGTTAATTTACCAAAAAGAGGTCGTTCTGTTGTTGGTGGTGTACGAAGGCATGATACCCTTTTTGGAGGGGTGCAAGAGTCTATTGACCGCGCTGGAGCATGGCTTGTCGAAATGCGTGAGTATTGGAGTAGAGGCCACCCGGGCCCCAACCGCGACTTAGTCGCGCCAGAGTAGGCCAAGGCGTCCAATGCGACCGGGATAGTGTTAGTCGGGCACGGGTGACCCGTGGAATGTGACCGCGAGCACCAAAATGCCACGTAAGCATCGGAGGGGGCCAATGCCAGTAAGGGCACCCCCCCCTCCCCCCCCCCGCGTTCGATAGGGAGCAGGGTAGGCTCGGAGACAGCCTCAGGGCCCGGGTGTGACCCCCGGTAGTTAGAGTTCCGGGCAGGAGGGAAATCCCTGCCAAAGTGAAGCCACGCTGCCCAGCCATGAAATTGGCCAAGGGCACGAGTGAAAATTTGCTGGGCATGGCCCAAATTAATAATGGACCCCAAGAAGTCGACAGGAGTCATGCGTTGTTAGAACCTATAGTTTAAAGAGCCGCGTATGAAAAAGCCCCGGGGTAGTTAAAAGTTAATAAATGCCGATAGAATAGTTAGGAAATGTACCCCCTTCGCCACCATCCATCCCTTTGCTCTCCGTAGGCCCTGGATCCACCTTGGTAAGATGCTGAATTTATTGTGGGGGTTATTCTGAGGCCTTCGTTGGGCCTCGAAACAGGACACTAAGTCTCTCCCTTATCCCCTCCAAAAAAGGATCTTAGGGTTGGGAGTAGACGGAACAGGAAGATAGGTTAGCCGGCAAGCGACAATAGGAGGTTTAGGGACAATAAATTATTTTTAAAAATTAATAATAATAAAATAAAATAAATAAAAAGGGCATAAATTTTGTTTGTTTCTTGCTTGCCAAAACTAAGGAGTGGGTATGGACATAGACAGGCCAAAGGCCGATAGGTGGGGGGGGGGGGATGACAGTCGGGTAGGTCCGAGCCCGTTTTCAGAGCGCTGCACCACCGCCACTCCCTCCACAGAAACCTCACGGACCATACCAGAGGCCAGCCAGCTTTCATATGCCGCCTGTTGTTGCTACAGTTGCTGGGTCCGGCATTGCCTTGCCTGCCTTTGTTGCCTGCCCGTTGCTCATAGGCCCCATGCCTTGCCCTGCCCCTGTTGCATTGCCCCATGTCACCATCAACCACGTGAGCCAGGATCTTCCAGCAAGTGTTTTGCAAGGACTGCCCTGCAGGCAGCCCCCATCATTTCATCACTCTGCTGTGTTTTTGCATCTGTCCTCCATTCACGAGAGCCAGACACTACATTGAGCCCGCCGGCTACCTCCGGGTTCTTGGAATAAAGGCCTCTCAAATGGCCTGTGGGGACGGCGCATGGCTACCTGTAGGGTGAGTTTGCTCCAGCAGACGCGGGTATAAAAGGAACGGAGAAGAAGGTTCACAGAAAGAGACACCCAAAGGGTCCTTTTTGAGCAGGCACTGAGGACATGACCTTTCAAGCTGCTGTCACTCACCCACACAAACTGTAACATTGCTGTGCCTTTATCCCACAGAGACATCCTGCCCCAATGGTAGTGTAAATTTAGTTAAGATTGTAAATAAGTTTTGCAACCCACCTGTGTGTCTGTCCTTTGCTGCGCGGCAATGGAATACGTTGTTCCGTGTGAGTCTGATAGTTTAGTTACGCAGGCACTAGGTTATTTATTTTGGGGACATGCATTGAAAAAGTGCTTTCGCACTCAGGGTGATCCGAAGGTAAATCGTACTAGGGGAGAACTTACACATGCCTGGTCACACGAAATCAACGACTCGGGACGCAGTCTGTAACACAATACAGGGGATATGTTACGAATCTGCGAACCCATCGCCACACAACAGCCAGAGTCCTATAGACAGTATATCAGTAAGTATGTGTTTCTAGGTAGGGTCCCGCCTATGTTTAATGGGTGATTAATTGTACGTGAGCTGTGGAATTATTTTTATAGTTAGGATTTTTACATCACCAACAACAACTCTGCCCTCACCATTGCTCCGCGCTCGCGGCATGCGGGGCGTTGCGGATTCCATGCCCCAGGCAGGTGTGGATTTCGCACCAAATATGGTCACGAAGCGTTTCGCTCTGGCTGCGCCGCCAAATAAGGCTATGCGTCATTTCCGCCCAATGGGCGACGCGCAGACCAGAGCCGGGGCGGTCCTTTGAAAGAAGGCGGAGCCACCACAAACCGTCCACCAATGAGAGCAGAGACGGGGAGCGGACCCGCCCCAGAAAGCGACGGAATTGATTGAAAGATTGCGTCCCGTCTGCTCGAGCGCGCTCTGTTGGGCTGCGCGGCTGACTGCATCGCACGCATCCGAGGCGTCTCGTCTGGCGCATTACTACAAGCGGTCCAACATCTCATCACGGAGCTCACCGTCGTCGTACGCCTCCTCTGGGTTCGGCTACGTCCTTGTCCGATTCTTTGGAAACTGGCCTCCAGAAGGTCGGTCGTCCTAGCAGCCGGCGCGAACGCGGCCAGGTAGCCAGCCCACGCTTCTCTTCCCCGCTCGTTCCCTCCCGAGCTGAATGGGCAATAAAGACTCGACGGTCCAATCTCTTTCTGGTATTTGTTGTGTGTGCAGTTGTCTGTTGTGTCCGATGGGCCCTGTCTCTAAGGTTCAGAATTGTTTAAGGAATTGCTTGTCGCATTTGAGTACTTTCTTATTCGTGATAACTCTGCTCTGGTTGCCCCCTCCACCGATTATTGGTATAAGATAAATATCCCTTTCTGTTGAATGTACCAGCTCGTTCTTTGTTCATTTTCTGGCCATTGGATTTTCGCCACGGTGCGATATTGGGGATTAGGTAGCAAGGCCGTTGTTGCCCGTAATTGTTCATTTGCGACGAGCAGGCCTCTTCAACAACCATCCTCGGGCACTACACTGGTTCCTGAGGCACGGGTAACGGCTCGTCGCCCGAGGGTGTGAATTCCCCGCGTAGCTTTGCCACGTGGTACTAGGTATATTGAAGTTTGGCAATTAACCCTACCCCAGTGCGCGTTCGAAATTATTGGCGATTCATGGTCCTTGCCAAGGGGCTCGGCCTTTCGGACTTATCGGAGGGTCACGAGCTAAATTCCGGTTGGAGCCGACTCTACTGCTTCCCCGAGCGCGTCGTTGCTTCGCCACCGAAACCCGGGCCCACAACAATTATTACAAAACACCTCATCGCCATGTTTTTTTTCTATTTTTTTTTTTATTTTTTTATTTTTTTTTTTTTTTATTTTTTTTAAAATAACCTCACTACATGATATGAAGAAAAAACAACAAAGCCCTTCACCACCATGCCTATTAAAAAACACCTTCACTGAGCTGTAAAACCACGTTATTTTAAAAACACCTCATCACCACGCGTATTAAAAAAAACACCACCACGTTATTAAAAAAAAAACACCTCACCAACGCGTAAACACCACGTATTAAAAAAAGAAAACACCACGTTATAAAAAAAAAAACACCTCACCAACGCGTAACCACGACGTAATTAAAAAACACCTCACCTCCCGATGGTATTAATACACCTTCACCACCCACAGTATTCAAAAAACTCACCACCACATTATTAAAACACTCCTCACCTCCATGGTATGAGAAAAAACCTCACCACCACGGGCGGGGGTTATTTAAAATCACCTCACTCTGGCCTATCTCCACATATTAAATACACCTCACCTCCATGGTATTAAAAACACCTCACCTCCATGGTATTAAAAAACACTCAACACCACGCTATTATAAAACACCTCACCACCACGCCTATTAAAAAAACTCAGCCACACAGTATTTAAAAAACACCTCCCACCACATTATTAAAAACACCTCACCTCCGCCGTAATCACCACATTATTAAATCCACCTCACCACAGTATTTAAAAACACCTCACCACCACATTATTTAAAAACATCTCACCTCCATGCCGTATTTAAAAACCACCTCACCACCACGCTATTAAAAAAACCTCAGCCAACACATTATTAAAAACACCTCACCTCCGCGTAATCGCCACATATTAATACACCTCACCACAGTATTAAAAAAAACCTCACCACACATTATTAAAAACATCTTCACCTCATGGTATTAAAAACACCTCACACTACGCTATTATAAAACACCTTCACCACCACATTATTAAAATCACCTCACCACCACATTATTTTAAAAAACTCTCACACCACATTTAAATACATCTCACCACCACAGTAGTTAAAAATACATCAGAGATGGGGAATCCCGCCATTGAATTGAAAAAGCGTCATACATATTCCAGATAAGAGGGAGGTGAATTTGGAAAAAGACACCATTTGGTCATCATCTCTGAAAAAGTTCCCCAGGGGTGAGCGAACGTTAGTAACAAAAATAATTGGAATTAGATAAGCGGTTTTCCTTTTTTTACAAAAACATTTTTTTCAAGTAGGCCGCCTAGTCGGCCATCTGGTAACCCGGTTCACACCCAAAATCAATAGGGTTCTTCCTTTTCAGGTGGTACATGTGTGACCCAAATTTAAATCGATTTATGCCGCGAACAGTTTATGAGTAATCGCACTCACAGCAATAAATGTTGAGCCCGGACGGACGGACAGCCAGACTGACAGCCGGACGACCTGGGGTGACAACAATATCCCCCTTCCTGCCACGCCGTGAGCGGTGGGATAAAAACACCTCCCACCACATTTATTAAAAAACACCTCACCTCCGTGTATTAAAAACACCTCACCACCACGCCTATTATAAACACCTCACCACCACGCTATGATAAAAGACCCTCACCACCAAACTATTTATAAACACCTCACTACCACATTATTAAAAACACCTAAAACCACCGAGCCTATTTAAAACAGCCTCACCACCACGCTATTTAAGATCACCTCCCACATTATAAAAAACACCCCCACCACGCTATTATAAGAACACCTCACCACCACATTAATTAAAAACACCTCACCACACCTATTATAAACACCTCACCACCAGCCCTATTATAAAACACCTCACCACCACGCTATTATAAAACACCTCACTACCACGCTTTATAAAAACACCTCACCACCACGCCCGTATTATAAAACACCTCATACCACGGCTATTATAAAAACACCCAACCACCACGCTTCTTATAAAACACCTCACACCACGCTATTATAAAGACACCTCACCACCACGATATTATATAAACACCTCACCACCACGCTATGATAAACATCCACCACCCATGCTATTATAAACACGCTCACCACCACGCTATGATTAAAACACCTCACCACACGCTATTAAAAACACCTCACACCATTGGTATTAAAACACCTCACCACCATGGTATTAAAACCCTCACCACACGCATTATAAATCACCTCACCACCACGCTATTAAAACAACACCTCACCTCCATTGCGTATAAAACACCTCACCACCACGCTATTATAAAACACCTCACCACCACGCTATTATAAAACACCTCACCGCCCACGATATTAAAAAAAACCTCACCACCTATTATTTTAAAAAAACCTCACCACTACGCTTATCAAAGAAACCACCTCCACCTCCTGGGATTAAAGTAGGACACGCTCACCATCCGACCTATTAAAGACATCCTCACCTCCATGGTATTAAAAAAAAGCGCTCGACTACCACGCTATTAATAAAACGACCTCACCACCACGCTAGTGGATGAAAACACTCACACCACGCTATTATAAATCACCTCCCACATTATTAAAAACACCTCACCACCCACGTAGTCATACAACGCTCACCACCACCCGATTTAAAAACACCTCACCACCACGCTTATTATAAAACACCTCACCACCCATGGATTAAAAACACCTCACCACCACGCTATGATAAACACCTCACCACCACGCTATTATAAAACACTCACACCATGGTATTAAAAACACTCACTTACCACGCTATGATAAAACACTCACCACCACGCTATTAAAAAACACCTCACCACATGCTATTATAAAACACCCTCACCACCATTGCTATTTATAAAACACCTCACCACACCTCTTATAAAAACACCTCACCACCATGGTATTAAAAACACCTCACCACCACATTATTAAATATACCATCAGAGATTGGGGAATCCCCGCTATTGAATGAAAAAGGTCATCATATTCAGATAATGAGGGAGGTGAATTGGAACACAAGGACAGCCATTTGGTCATCATCTCGAGAAAAAGTTCCCCCAGCGTTGAGGAACGTAGTAACCAAAAATAATTAAATCCAGATAAGCGTTTTTCCATTTATTACAAAAAACATTTTTTCCAAGATGGCCGCCCCCCATTGGCCATCTTGGATCCGGCCACGCCCAAAATCAATACGTTGCTTCCTTTTCAGGTGCTACATGTGTTGACCCAAATTTCAAATGATATTGGCGAAAGTTTAGTGAGTTATCGCACTTCACAGCTATAAATGTTGATGCCCGGACGACGGTCCTGGGTGACAACAATATCCCCCTTCCGCCACGCGGCGGGGTTATAAAAACACCTCACCACCACGTATTATAAAAACACCTCACCACCAAACATTATTAAAAACACCTCACCACCACCTATTATAAAACACCTCACCCACCACATTATTTAAAATCACCTCACCACCAACGCCTATATATAAATCACCTCACCACCACGCTATTATAAAAAACCTCACAGCCACCTATGTTATAAACACCTACACCACCACGCTTATTATAAATTCACCTTCACCACCACCTATTATAATCACCTCACCACCACGTATTATAAATCACCTCACCACCACGCTATTATAAAACACCTCACCACCGATGGTATAAAAACACCTCACCATCACGCCTATGATAAAACACCTCACTACCACGCTATTATAAATCACCTCACCACACATTTATTAAAAACACCTTCACAACCAGCTATTATTAATCACCTCACCACCACATTATTAAAAACACCCACTACCACGCCTATTATAAATCACCTCACCACCACATTATTAAAAACACCTCACTACCACGCTATTATAAATCACCTCACCACCACATTATTATAAAACACCTCACCACACGCCTATATAAATCACCTCACCACCACATTATTAAAAACACCTCACTACACGCTATAATAAATCACCTCACCACCACATTTATTAAAAACACCTCACTTACCACATTATAAAAAAAACCTCACGACGTATATAAACACCACATATTTAAACACCTCATCGCCGTGGTATTAAAAAAAAAAAATTAACCTCACCACCACAATATTAAAAAACCTCATGACGTTAAAACACCACATATTAAAAAACACCTCACTGACATGTAACCACCACCGAATTAAAAACCATCATCGCCGTGGTATTTAAATAAACCTCACTACCACAATATTAAAAAAACCCACTGACATAGTAAACACACATATTAAAAACACCTCATCGCCGTGGTATTAAAATAACCTCACTACCACAATATAAAAAAACCTCACCGACTATATAAACACCACATATTAAAAAACCACCTCATCCGCCGTTGGTATTAAAATTAACCTCACTACCAACAATTATAAAAAAACCTCACTGACATATAAACACCACATATTAAAAACACCTTCATCGCCGTTGGTTATTTAAAATTAACGCTCACTACCACATTATAATAAATTTAAAAAAACCTCACTGGACGTATAAACCACATTAAAAACAGCTCACTGACATGTAACCACCACATACTTAAAAACACCTCCTCGCCATGGTAATATAAATAACTCACTACCACAATATAAAAAAAAACCTCACTGACGTTATAAACACCACATATAAACACCTCATCGCCGTGGTATTAAAATAACCTCACTACCACAATATAAAACCTCACTTTGAGCGTATAAAACACCACATATTATAAAACACCTCACTGACGTGAACCACCACATATTAAAAACACCCCAATCGCCGTGTAATAAAATAACCTCACTACCACAATATAAAAAAAACCTCACTGACGTATAAAACACCACATTAAAAACAGCCTTCACGACATGTAACCACCAATATTAAAAACACCTCATCGCCATGGTAATTAAAATAACCTCACTACCACAATATAAAAAAACCCACTGACGTTATAAACACCACATATTAAAAAACACCTCATCGCCGTCGGTATTTAAAATAACCTCACTACCACAATATAAAAAACACCACTGACGTATAAACACCACATATAAAAAACACCTCACTGACGTGTAACCACCACATTTAAAAAACCTCATCGCCAGCGTGGTAATAAAATAACCTCACTACCACAATGATAAAAAAAACCTCACTGACGCATAACACCACATATTTTAAAAACACGCTCACTTGACATGTAACCACCACATATTAAAACACCTCATCGCCGCTGTATTAAAATAACCTCACTACCACAATATAAAAAATCTCACTGACATATAAACACCACTATTAAAAACACCTCATCGCCGTGTATTAAAATACCTCACTACCACAATAAAAAAACCTCACTGACGTATAAACACCACATATTTAAAAACACCTCATCGCCGTTGGTATTAAAAATAATCTCACTACCACAATATAAAAAAACCTCACTGAGTATAAACACCACATATTAAAAACACCTGACTGACGTGTAACCACCACATATTAAAAACCTCATTCGCCATGGTAAAAAAATAACCTCACTCCAGAATATAAAAAAAACCTCACTGACATAATCACCACATATTAAAAAACACCTCATCGCCATGTATAAAATAACCTCACTACCACAATATTAAAAAACCTCACTGACGTTAACCACCACATATTAAAAACACCTCATCGCCATGGTAATTTAAAAATTTAAACTCCCTCAACTTACCCAACATATATTAAAAAAACCTCAATGACGTGGTAAGCACCCATATTAAAAACACCTCATCGCCGCTGGTATTAAAATAATCACCACCACAATATAAAAATATACCAATCAGAATGGGAATTCCCCCGCGCATTGAAAAATAATTGAAATCAGATAAGCGGTTTTCCATTTATTTACAAAAAAACATTTTCTTCAGATGCCCGCCCCAGTCGGCCATCTTGATCCCGGCGACGCCCAAAATCCAATAGGGTTCTGTCCTTTCAGTGGTACATGTATTGACCCAAATTTCAAATCGGATATTGGCAAACAT
>CM068966.1:73420424-73445935 GCA_035128595.1 Eptatretus atami | reverse complement strand
AAGATTTAAGAGGATTTTCCAGACATCGGAGAGATTCATTGATGAAAACCAAAAAAAGAAACAGGGCCCAGAACGGCAAACTTGAGGAACTCAACCTGGGGATAGGAAGAGGCGATGAGATGGAGAATCCATTTAGGCCACACGTTGGCTGTGACAGGGGAGGAGAGAAATCGTGCAAGCCCTGAGTGGAGATTGTCCTTGGATACCATAGGAAGAGAGTTTGCGGTGCAGCAGAGGAGGGTGCCAGACCGTGTCAAAACATTGCAATTTGTCTAGGGATATGCCCCTTGATTTCAAATTCTGGCATTGAGGGGACCTCCACCCCATTGTTGGGAAGCAAAAGCAGCATTATCCAGGGGTAGAGTGACCTGATCTGAAAACCAAATTGATGATCAGAATCAAAGCCATTGGGAGAAGAGGGAAAGAATTTAATGTCTGATAAGTTGATGATTTGGAAATGTGGCTTCCCCGGAAAGCCAGATTTGCCAAACGGCTTCTTCCTTCTGACAAACTCTACATGTGGTGAAAAGTTTTGTGAAGATCGCTTAAAATTTCATGTACCTGTTGGCGACAAACAGGACAGACAGAACAAGCCGGTAGGCGGACATGGGTAGTCGACACCCAATATGAAACCTTTGATGCAATGGGGCCCGTTCGATGGGGAATACCCTGAGGAATTAAGCACAAGAAAATTCATGATTCAGCTCAAGAGTAATGCTGCAGATGTTTTTTGTTAAAATACCCCCACATTTAAGGTTTTTCGGCCGTTGCTAGGCAACGGAGGGGTCATAGCAACGGTTCTTTCTCACACATAACTAGGAGCATTCATGAAACCTACCATACCAGTTTCATGTATATCTGACTCATAGCTCTGAGATATAACGAACTTCCTTTTTTATTGTTTCGACCAGGGTTCATTCAAAGTGTATCTTCTCCGACAGTTTTCATAGGACCGTCTGAAATTTTGACAATATGGCTGGAATGTACTGCCACACAAGTCGCTCGTGGCACTGATTTTTGATTTTTCGAAAAAATAAATTTTTTATGGATATTTCAAAAATTTCAAAGTCCGTTGCTAGGCAACGGTGGTGTCCATAGCAACGGTTCTCATTTGCACGCAACTAGGTCATGGTATGAACCTACCAAACAAAGTTTCATCGAAATCGCCATTGTATTAACGGAGCACTGGACCGAACAAGTTGACAGACAGACAAGACAGGACAAACCATATCGACGCCGAAAAAGTGATAATAAGGGTAGAACAACATTTCCAAAAAAAAATTTTTGAAACAATTTTTTTTTTCCACCAGATCGACTACCCAACAGACAGATAAACATATCGACGGAAATAGTGATAATAAGGGTAGATCCCAAAAAAATTTTTTTTAGACTCGATCGGACTACCCAACAGACAGGACAGACATAATCGACGGAAAACTGATAAGGGTAGATCAAAAAAAAAAAATTTTTTTTTTTTTGACTTGGATCGACTACCCAATACCAAAATCGACTGAACAATATACTTTGAAAAATCTTCGATTTTCCAAGTAAAAATGACCCCAAAATGCAATTGTCCTCTCCTTCGACGAGGGTAATAAATGCGATCAGCCAAATTCCTGTTGCAGTTTTTAAACAAGTTTTGTTAAAAAATTCACCCTAAAATTGATGTTTACTACCTTTCTCCGCACCATTGTAAGTAAGGTTCCCTCACCCAATTCCAAGTATAGCGTTCTCATCCAAATTCACAGGCAACGTTGACAAGCGTTTAAAAAAAAAACAATTAATTCTGCACAACTTCAGTGATGAAGAATTTCTTCCAAAAAACAGTGATCTTGTTGCATTTTGGCACGTTTTCAATGCCAGTGAATCGTAAACGAGCGTTTTTGAGAAGTGTCAAATGCTGGCAAACGGTACCCTCCGGGTTATGTAGGGGAACCCGTGCACGCACGCGCTATGTATTAACCCCATCGCAGGTTCAGCTTCTCGTGCTCCGTACACACCAGTCCGTGAAACCTCCCAGGAGCACGCCTCTGATCCGGCGCATTCCCTTTGAGAAGTCTCATCGTCTGGTTTCAATCGTATGCACGAAAAAGTCCTCAAACGAGGCCGTGCCTCGGAGAGAGAAACGGAGGCCTCTTTTAGCCCGTCCGCGAACCCCCTTTGGAAACGTTTGCGCTTTACTCTCGGGTTCATCATTTATGCTGTCACTCGGTTTTAGGGGGGGGGGTGGGAAACTCACTTGAGCGGCACTGCGTTTATTCGCAAATCACCCACGTTCAGGCAATTGGGGCTCGCGTTTGATACAAAGCTGATCGTGGTCGCTGCTTGAGGCTACCATCAATGTCGGATTGATCAGGACAAATGAATGGAGGGAAATAAATGACGATGAAATGTACTTTTTCCCTGTTAAAATATTAATTCACGTTAAATGTTCTTCTTTAACGGCCCACAGTTATTCACCACATCCTTGTTGGGGTTGGAACGGGGGGGGGGGGGGGGAAGTTTTTTGGCTTTCATGAACCAGGCTGGCCAGCGCTTCACACTCGACTAGGTGTAGGGCAGAATTTGGAATTTGTTCATGGTGCCGTGAATAGCCTCACCTTCTCTTCGCGTAGGACCATCATAGGGATCTTTAACAATCCACCAAACGATATCGACACACGGGTCGATAACATCCATCCGAGGGACGGACACACACATTGATGAATCATACCTCTTTGCGGAAACAATTTATCGCTGCGGTCGGGATTCGAACCTAGGCGAGCAGAGCTTACTGCAGGCAGTCTCGCAGCCATCCGAGCTAAACCCAATTAATCCGTTAACAACATAATCATTATGCACAACAGCTTTGTGTAAAACTTCCTTTCGTCTTTTTGATATTTTCTTCACGAAACAGTCGACTAAACCTGTTGCATGGGTACACCATGACATTGGAAAAACTGGGTGCGACATCAAAGAAGCATGAGATTTTTTTTAGATCGAAGGATGGATGAAGTACAGACAAACAACATTGGGAGGCAAGCAAACCACCCAGTGTTAAACCCTTGCAAGAAACTGCTTCGGCAGCACCACCGCTCTGTAAAGAGGGCATGCTATGAAGGTAAAGAGTCTATTTAAAAGGAAGCCTCGTGGGATTGGTACCTTGTGCCGTTTTATATCTATCTAATCCGTTTCTGGTCTACAACACTATTAGTGGCCCCATGAGACTTCCTGAGATGAAGGTCGAAGAACCTGAACGGCAAAATTATACACTGGGTGGTTTTGCCTTGCCTCTCAGCGGTAGTCCAGTGCAGGAATTTGTAAAAACAAGCTCGAATTGAGCTAAGATCCCGTCCTCTTAATGGGCGTCATAAAAAACGAATATGACTCATTGTGAATGTATTTCAAAGGTTTGCGATAAATTATCTGTTGCTAAGCCCGCTTGATTCCCGCAAACAAAATTCAAACAGCTTGCCTAGTTTCGGAGATAATGGTATAAGGCGATTCCATTAGCGGCATATTATGACGTCAAAGTTTTTTTTCTAAGGGAAGAATTTTCCAAAATCGGAGATGGTACTGCCTGCACAGCGGTATTTTTACATAATATATGCCAAGTTTCAGGAAGTTTCGATGAAAACTGTAGGCTGGAAAACAAACTAGTTTCGGAGATAATGGTGT
The DNA here is from genome assembly GCA_035128595.1 of Eptatretus atami. Lineage (NCBI taxonomy): Eukaryota > Metazoa > Chordata > Myxini > Myxiniformes > Myxinidae > Eptatretus > Eptatretus atami. The sequence goes on along the minus strand of CM068966.1, from coordinate 73,442,278 downwards.
AGGCGATTTCCATTAGCGGCGATATTATGACGTCAAGTTTTCTAGAAGAATTTCCAAAATCGGAGATGGTTACTGCCTGCGCGTGTGCTTTCTGCATATAAATGGCAAGTTTCACGAAGATCCGAGGAAACTCTGGGTTGTGAAACAAAAAAATCAAAAAATAGGACATGACGTCATTAAAAAATTTGAATATGACGTACATAGTGATGTATCATATTGTGCGGTAATTCATCTTTGCTAAATCCACTGTTTCGATTCCCCAAACAGGATTCAAAAAGCTGCCTAGTTGAGATAATTTTTTAGAGCGATTTCCATTAGCGGAGATATTTTGACGTCATAACTTTTTTTTCTAGGAGGAATTTTTCAAAATCGGAGATGGTTTACTGTCGCTGCGCAGGGTATTTCATACATATATATGCAAGTTTCAGGAAGTTTTCGATTGAAAAACCGTTAGCTGTGAAAACAAAAAAAACTCCACAGAAGAAGATGAAGAACAACAACTCGTGAGTGAGACTTAGAGATCCTCCACGAGGATTCTAAAAAATCTCAGCGAAAGACGACGTAGCGATCTTTAAAGTCCACCCAGCAAATGCGAGCAGACGGGACACTCGGGCTTTTACGTTCCATCGAAGTGTATCTCCATTTTGTATTCAAGTACAACGCCCTACTGCGAGAACCAAGCCAATGCGGACAGTTTTACAGAGCAGATGACGCTCATTCGTTGCTCAGCGTTACACCACCCGTCGAAGGATTACCATCTACGAAACGTGCAAGTAGCGACAAACAATTGGTCGCGTAACGTTTTATCAGCCTTCTTCTCCTCGCCGTGGTCCTACAATATTTCCAATAAAAAGCGTCGGCCCGAAAGCCTCCGAGGAAGCAGTCACATAATGTGACGTTTCTAAGGGAGCCGCCTTTTGGAAAGTCATCAGCGTTAAGCGATTGTGACTCGGTGACCTTTCACCCCGCACACGGTTAATGCGCCGCAGACAGGGTCCTGCGCTCACTGCCGATTGGTAAGGAAGGTGCCCATTTCCTGGAACTCAAATAGCCCCGAGTTTCCTGAATTAGGGAGTGAAAGCCCTGCCCTGCCGGGACAGGACAGGACAGGACAGCTGCCGCCTGTGGGCAGGACACCGGAGTAACGGACAACTGTTGAAGGAAACCGCCTCGTCGTGGCCAGCAATTGGCTCGTTATTTGTCCTGTCATCCTTGTTTACTGCACATCCACTTTCTCGCCTTGCGGAGAAACCTGCTCGGTGTCTCGAGGGGGGGACTGCGCAAAAGGGGAAGTTTTACGATTGTTGTTCTCAAAACTTTTTAATGTTCCTGAGCTTAGCCACACTTTTTCATCTCATTCTCCCAGCCACCGGAACCCCTCCAATGAAATTAACGTCGTTAGCTTTGATGGATTTATTAATTTGGTGTTGCTGTAGCACAGGCATGGATGCGCCGAATGGACTCCTCTTGCCATAAAATTTCTTGACATTCCTTGTGAAATGCTCACCCCACACGTGAATGGAACTTCTCGTTACAGGATTTTTCACGACAAGAGCCAATTGTTTTTTGTAAACTATTTTCCGCAAGAGTCGTTTCCTATTCCAGCAAAGCCACGTGGTTGATCTTTATTCTCGGGCCCTGAATTTCACGTAATGGGGGAAATAATGAATTTGAATACCTGGCAGGCTTGAATAGCCTAAGAGTGTCACACCTGTCTTCGAAGCTTGTCCTTATCCAGCCTGGGTTCGAATCTCGACCCCAGCTACAAACTGGGCCACTCTAGTGTTTCGCATCAATGCTTTGAATGGTCTTTACGCTGGGTGTCCCATCTGCCAAGGCATTATCCAGGAGACATTAAAAGACCACAGGATGCCCTTCAAGAAAGAGTAGTGAGCCTACCGCGACCCCAAATAAGAAATTCCAAACGACTGCCAAAACTGGTTTGACTTTGGTCTTCTTGGGCACTCAAATTGACACCGGTTCGAGTGTTACTATCGAGTATGGTTGCTGTCCGGGGCAGCAACTTTTGCACTTACAAACACATTCACTGCATGGTGTCGTGTTTTATGTGAACAAGCCATCTTCAACCTTCAAAGGAGCCACCGATTCCCAAATTCCGAAGTTCTATGTGTTACCCTGATGCATTTAGTATATCATCTTACTTCTTTAAAGGCCACATTATTCCACCGTTAAAGTGAGGTTGACCGGAGAATGTTAGGCCCGTCTTTCAAACTAAGGTTAGGGCATTAGGCATTAGGGCATTATCTAAGCGGTTAGGCATTAGGCATAGGCATTAACTAAGGTTAGGGCATTCTTTTAAGAATTCGTAATGGTGCCGGCGATAGCTCGTCTACTTCTTCACGAAGGAGACCGTGTTGGTCTTTAACGTCGACCACCTAATGGTGGCAGGACGAGAACTTCATCCCGAGGGACGGGCACACACATTAATGATAACCTTGCCTGAGAAACACTGGGATACAGTTTATAAGCCGGGTCTGGATTCAAACCCAGGCCTAGACAGGTTAGAGGGCGAAGTATCGAACTTCCAGTTAGGGCCATCCCATGCAGGCACCAAAATTTGAGGATCTGTAGAAAGACAAACACGATGCAGCACATCGTTTAGCCAACTGCATTTAGTTGTGCATCACTGTAGCTGACTAAAAGGATATGCTGTGCAATGTATTTGTTTTCAAGAGATGCCGGACGACGTTGGCTCGCAGACCTTGGGCGTGCGTTTTGGGCGTGGTTTTGGGCTGGTTAGGGCGTGGTTATGGGCGTGTCTTGATGACGCTCGATCATCTTTCCCGCCCTTCTTCGGTCCACAACGATGAGGCTTGGTTTGGATCAACACGAGAAACAAAGGACGCTCCGCTGCGCAGTTCCAAGGAAGCTTTAACTTTTATTACTTCTTTAAGGATTCATGCCTGCGGGCAGTACCTCGGCCACATAAACGGTTATCTATCGTGGACCGTGCTCATGATTAATGATGTTTGATCACAAGAACAATTTCAAATGGGAAAAACCTGTTTCTTGTTCCGACGCTGTGGACTCCATTATACTCCTGATTTTTGGGGATTTTAAAAAAAAAAATTGAGGAAGTTTTAAGACGGAGTGACGGGAATACTTTTATAACGAGCTAGTGACCGTATCGTCATTTCTCCACCTCACATTGATTTCTGTGGGAAGATGGTCAGCATCCTGCTGTGACATCAACACAAGCACTTTTACAATAGTGGAGATTTAAACGACGTAGACAATCCGATGAGTATCATAAATGTAAGGTGCTTACCGACATCTCAGGAGCGACCTTTTCGACAACCGAGTTGTTCGTCTCACCATCTGCATATTGGGAGGGTATCAATTTGTATATAAGTGTATGTATATAAAGCTAGTATGTATGTATATAGAGTAGTATGTATGTATATAAGTAGGTAGGTATGTATATAAGTAGTATGCATGTAAGTAGTATGTATATAATAGTATGTATGTAAGTTAGTATATGTATAGAAGTAGGTATGTATAGAAGTAGTATGTATATAAGTATTTATGTAATATAGTAGTATGTATATAAGTAAGTATGTATAGAAGTAGTTGTATATTAAGTAGTATTGTATATAAGTAGTATGGTATATAAGTAGATGTATATAAGTAGTATGTATAGAAGTAGTATGTATTAAAAGAGTATGTATAGAAGTAGTATGTATATAAGTAGTATGTATTATAAGTATAGTATGTAATATAAGTATATGTTTAATAGAAGAGTATGTATAGAAGTAGTATGTATAGAAGTAGTATGTATAGAATAGTATGTATGGAAGTAGTATGTATAGAAGTAGTATGTATAGAATAGTATGTATTAGAAGTAGTATGTATATAAGTAGTATGTATAGAAGTAGTTATGTATAGAAGTAGTATGTATAGAAGTAGTATGTAAGTATATATATATTATATATATATATATATATATATATATATATATATATATATATATATACATAAATATATCATGCACGAGGCAACGGTATTTACCATGTTGAGGACATAGTTCCCACGCGATGATACCATACAGCCAGGAGTTGAACAATTGAACACACCAACACACATATATATATATATATAATATATATATATATATATATATATATATATATATATATATACATATATATATATATATATTATATACTATATATTATGCTAATAATATACACACACACTATCATTTCTTGGAAGCACAACTGTGCTCACTGATGTAGTACCCCTCACCAATACACACTGGTTACTCATTTTGCCAACCTCCAGAAGGGATGACAGGCTGATAACAACGCCCTGGTGTATTAAGTCAGCAGCCAACGGAGGCTTGGAACTCAGAGACCCTAGGATCCTAAGCCACCACCCTAAACCACGAAGCCAAACACCATGCCATACTGAATCATTGACTGCATATTAAAGACAGGTACCTTCCGGGTGACGTAGAAAGCTGAAATTTTGCATTGTCCGATGGACATTTCAAAGCTGCTCCACCGGGAAAATATCACAGAAACCGTTGGAAAAACATCCATAATTGCAAATATAAATAAATGAAAAAAAAAAATGAAGAAAAATGCAGGTGAGCAACCCGAGACAATGGGGAACCACCGGGAATTTGCGTGCCGACAGACGACATAGTCATTTACACCAGGAAAAATGACAGAACCATCTGAAAGCATTCCATAAATGAAAATAAAAATAAATGAAAAATCAAAATCAGAGTGAGTTGCCCTGAGACAATGCGGGAACACGGTTCATTATAGTTCACAAAAATGTGTAAACATAAACCCACTAGTATATATATATATATATATATATATATATATTATTATTATATATATATATATATATATATATATATTCAACCAGAAGGCATGTGGGTGCAATCAGCGCGGGTAAATCAAAAATATATGGAGTGTTGACGAGCACTTCCCGCGATCTCCAAAGGGACATAAAGTCCTACACCAAAGCGTCACCTCCAATCGTGAGGTTTCAGCACAGCGGACTCTGTCAAACAGACAATGATTACGTCGGTCAACATCAGTTAAACAATCAAATGGAAGCCGGACTTGCACCACGTGCCTTCTGTGAATGGTTTGTGTCATGGGAACAAATTGTCTGCGGTGGTCAGATGTGGACGGTTGTTCTTGCGAATTATCTAACAAACGACACACAGATTGATTTTGGATGCACGGCACGTGAAGAGCCGGGAGGGTGGCCTAATTGGGGGAGATGAGTGGACATACCCACACAATACCACACCTCTAATTGTTAAATGCCGCGAAAACTGGATGGTGCCAAACGGCGGATAAGATGTAGCAAACAAGAAAAACTTCAATCCCAAACACCACATCCACATGTGCAACAACACCCAACGAGAACATCAAACACTCCCGCAACCCAATACTTCATCATGCCCAACCGACACGAAACAGCCATGTTTAAAAAATGCCCCGCTGCCCCGGAACACAAAAAACAACAACAAATGCACACATGTGCTACCACACCCACATACAGCACCAGATCATGTGTAAATAAAAAACAAAAAAGGGCAGGAGCACCCCATCAATGATGTGATATGACGTTTGTTTGCTTTTGCAAAATAAAATTACAAAAATAAAAAACACTCCTCCATTGACATCGAACCCAGCACGTGACCAAGAAATTAATGCTCGTATCGAAATAAAAACCGGACAATGCCGAGGCGCTGGGTTATAATCGTGCCTGATGAAGCGGCTGTGAAAGCCGGCGAAACGTTACCGAAGAACGGGTCTGCTCCGCTTTATTGCCAAATTAGCGGAGTCGAGTCGATCTCGTTTTTACTTTTGTTAGCGAAGCGCCCTTCTTCTCTTAAAATAAAAAAAAAATAGAAAAAAGAACTATATACATATATATATATATATTATTAATATATATAATATACTGTATACGATATATATATATATATATGTGGATAATATATATATATATATATATATATATATATATATATATTATATTATGTGCGAATTCGCGCCCGCGGCGTGCGATCGGCCACGTGACTCGAATCGCGACCGCCTCGCCCACCGGACGGACAATTCTGGTCGCTGCTGGGTAACCCGGTCCGCGGTCCCCGCAATTAGCTACCGCCGCTACCGGCTTTTTTGTCTCTCACATGTCAGCCGTCGTCATCGCCATTCAAACCACGCACAACCTTGCGTGTTACGACGCAACAGACTCCACTCCTAACACACACTTTACCCCCAGGAACGCGGGTGCGTGCTCCCGCATGCCGGACCACATTCTCCCTCACATACAGAGACCTCCACACACACGGTCCTCCCTCGAGCCTCGCCCTCACTCACACCCAACTCACCATGCCAGGGGGTCTTCAACCCACCCACCATGCGCTGCCGGAAAGCACGCATCTCCGCCACACCCGCAAACACACACCCCTGCACACCACACTGGGGATTCGTGTCCCCACAAGGGTTCCCGGGGCCTCTCTATACCCCCCAAGCTGCACGATGCACCTATTCCACAGCACTCGTCCTTCAACTTCCGCTTGCACGAACCGAACCCACCTGGTCGTGATCGCCTCAAGGGGCATACTCCCCTCCCTCGTTCCTGAGGCGGCCATCACAGCTGCTCACACGGCGTCTCTACCCAGTCCGCGAGCTCACCCCCATTATCCTCCTATTCTAACCTCTGTGTGTGTGTTCTCTGTTCCTTTAACCCCGTCATTTATCATTGCCAGTCTCTCCTCTATTTTTCTGTCTTCCCGCGGTCCTATTACATTTTAGTTTCTGTTGTCTTCCTGTTGTCTTTAGTCTCTGCTTTTTCTGGCGTCTTTCCCTTATCTTTACGTAGGTAAACCTTGCTTTCTCCTTAAATCGCTCCCGTACTCTTCCTCTGTTTCACTCCTTGCTCTTTCAGGATCTCCGCGTACCTCATCCTTGCTTTCCTCCTTAATTGTTCTCTTCTCTCCCTCCCAATTCCTTCACCTCGTGTCTATACATTTCATATTTCTGTTTCTTTCTGGAGTTTTTCCATCTCTCTGGACTTCCAATTTTACTCTTCTCTTCAAGTTTCATTTAATTCAAACTCGTATAGTTTTTGTTTTCTCTCCACTCTCCTCATGCTTCTCACTTCCAATCTCATCGTTTCTTCAATTGGCTCATTTCCTTCCTGTGTTTCATTCGCTTTCTCTCATTACCCTTCCTTGTTCCTCTGTCTGTCCTTCCTTCTCCAGTTCGTGTTTGCTTCATTTGGTTATCTCCTTTTGTGTTCATTGCTGCCTGTCTCATTACTCTTCCTTTTTCTTCTACCTGCCTCTTCGCAAGTTTCATGGTTTTCTTTCATTGTGTTAATTTCCCTTTGTTGTTTCATTGCGCTGTTCTTTGTTTACCTCTTTCGCACTCCAGGCCTCGCCTTTTTCTTTCAATTGGTCAACGACCTCGGCTCATGTTCCTTTTGTTTTCTATCCCCATTGTTCCTCTCGCTCTTCCCTTCCAAATCTCGTTGTGTCTTCAATTCTCCTCATTTCTCTTCCTGCTCATTTCGTGCTCCTTCCAAACTTCTCCTCGTATCCAACCTATTTTTTTCCTTTTTGTCGTTCAATTTCAAATTCATACTCTTTCAGTTTTATATTCCACTGTCTTCCTTTGTCCTCATTCTGCAATCTCGTTATTTCTTTCAACTGACTGACTTCTTTCTCCGTTTCTCATTCCTTGTTCTTTCAGTACTCTTCTTGTTCCTTCATTTGCAATCTCTGTTTCTTCCATTGATCGATTCCTTCTTCTGTCTCATTCGTTCTTCCATCATTACTCTCTTGCATTCATTTTTAATCTGGCCTTGCTTCCAACTGTTTGATCTGTAACAGCGTGGTTCCTTAACGTTTCATTCTTCCGTTCTCGTTCTTTCCTCTTCTCAACATCTCAGCTCGTTTTTTAACTCAGAAACTTTCTTTCCAATTCCTTTTCTCACTCCGCACCCTTCCGACCTTGCTTTGGCTTCTAACTGTTCTTCCGGCCTTGCCCTTGGTTTGTCTATCATCTTCCCAGTCCTTCTGTTCCTCCGTTTTTACCTCCCGCTCCAGCTTACCAACTCTCTTCGTCATGTCTTGCAGTCTTTCTCCACATCCACTATTTTTATTTCCTTCGTGCACGTCTCCGTCAACCCCCAATTAATTTTTCCCTCTCTGTTACCGTCACTTTCCGTCACCTCACACTTCTCGCCCAAACACTGCTCTCCCGAATTATTTTTCCTCACCCGCCTCACGAGGGCCTGACAACCGTTGCACCCCCCTCCCACTCGTTCGCTCCCACACGTGGCGCGCCATTAGCACTTCCGCTGTTTAGCCATCCCTGCCTGCAGTGCTCCGGCCCATTTCTGCGTTCACCCCGCATTCTTTTATTCTTTCCTTCATTCCTTGCCATTGTTTCCATATTCGTTGTTCATTTTGTTTGTGTTTGTTTCCATTTGCTTGTAACTCCTTTTATTTCGTTTTCATTTCGAGTGAGTTTCCATCATTTTTGTTGTTAAATTCGCTTCCATTGTGCCGGCATTTTGCATCATCTTTGCCAGCATGGCGGAATAGCTTGAGGGCCATGTCGGATGCACTCGCTGAGCCGATTCGGCCCAGGATCGGGGGGTTTGGTGGATGAAGGGGAGGGAGGTTATACACCGCGAGCCGCCGCCCGCACTAGTCGGCTCTGCGTTTGGTTGGGAGTAATTGTTCCTGCTCACCAATGTTCCTGCATGGGGATTCTCGTCCTGCAGCCATGATTCTAAACACTCACATCCATTTTATTACCCCCGGCTCCCGCCGCCTTGAGACGCCATTCTTATTCCACGTTAATGCGGGTTTAAATTTAGCCTGCTCGTAATTGGAGGAATCGGGTCGCTTCTCTCACCCCTGGACCGATTCCCGTGAATTTAGCTGGAGCCAGGAGATGTTCGTTATCCTCACTCCTGACACCAGTGTTGCGAATTTCGCTTGCCCGCCGGCTGCGATCGGCCACGTGACTCGAAATCCGCGACGCCTCGCCACCGGACGGACAATTCTGTCGTGACCCTCTCGACTAATGCCGGGATCCAGTCACGGTGGGCCTTTCGGCCTCACCACGATCGTTGCCAATCGGCCACCCGTGCGTGGGGATTAGGGTTGGTTCGCCAAACTCGACCTACCTAAGTTACCCACGCGGAATGGTAAACGGGCGACCGCACATCGCCGCAGGTCGACTTCGGCACGCCGGTCTTAAGCGATTCGTTCCGTGCTATCGGGTAATAACCTGAGCGGGTTGTATCGTCGCCTCGACGGTCCTGATTAATTTTATCGGGCGTGCGCCGCGCCCACTACGTTACCCTTTACGTAAAACAGATGGAGACCCAACGAAGAAGACGCAGCGGCGAAAACGGGGAACAATTCAACAAAGCAAGCATTTATTACCCACGGACACAAACGCACACATATATCACACAGTCAGAAATGCAATATATCAAATGTAAAACAAAACCCACAATGCAGAGCGTACGACCGACTAACGCGAACACTCGGCAACACTTAAACAATAACTACTTTCGGACATGTGCGGCCACATACACAACGTTCACACAGAACCCCAATAAGAAAATGGAAGTCGCCGACTTCCCTGCTTCTTCAGTCTGGACCCTGTCCCCGCTCGCGAGTCTGCGAGCTTCTCTCTCTCCACTCGACGCGAAGATCCTCCGGCGTGCCTCGTGCCTGCCGTGGCTGGCCCCTCGACGCCACGGACCGAGCACCGACGAACAGAGAGAGAGAAAGAGAGCGCGAACCGCAGAGAGCCACGTAACAAGAGAGAGAGAGCAGCCCAAAAGAGCGCCGAAACCAAGAGAGCACGAACAAGAAGAGAGAGAGCACCCAAAAAGAGGCCGAACCAAGAGAGCACGAAAAACAGAGAGCAAGAACCTCCTGCGCCCCGACTCTTATCCCCCGGCGCCCCGCCCCGTTCTTGCTCCCAACCCTCCTTCGAGGCGCTCGAGAAGGGGGCGATTCCCCCTCGCTCCCCCTCCCCACGCCAATCTGGGCGAGAGAATCCCTCCTGGCGACCGGGCTAGGGAAGGAAAACGGAGCGGGAAAAACCGCGCGCCCTCGCTGTGGGGATTTCTTCCTTTCCCTTCTCGCGTTCGACGCGTTCCAGGCGGAACCTCATACATGGACCGCGGAGGATGGCGTTTCGTTGGTGTGGAGCAGTGCGAAGAGTGGTTGGTTTGTGTGAGATGGCGGTCGTTGGTTGGATTGGTGGCGTTGTTTGAGTTTGAAGTCGTGGGGTTCGAAAATTAAAGCAAGAACAAGAAAACGCCTAACTCAAGTGTCGCAGCCCGAATGAATCACATTAATTCCCTCTAAACATGGGTTGGCTAACTACACATGTACTTCAGAATATATCTCACTACGGGACCTGAATGTGTAATGCGATTCCACAGCCGTAACTAATATTATATATATAATATATAGTATATATATATATATATTAATATTATATATTATACAGTATTCATCTTATAATTCCAGCAAATGTGTTGTGGTTGTGTGTGTGGTTGTGTGTGTGTGGTGTCTGTTGTGTCTGTGACCACTGTTTCTCGCACAAACCACTCGTCCGATCTAATTGAAACTTGCCAGATATATTGCTGGGGACCTAGAGTGCCTTTTCAAGTTTGATATTAAATCGGACAAGTGCTTCCCAAGTTATTGGCCAATTTATTACCAAACCAATGACAAGACACGTGTTGCGTGGGCATGGCCGATGGCGGAAGGAACTCAGCCGCGTTCGCCTTACGGGTTACAACGTTACGACTTCGGATAGTATGACTTCGTGATTCTAATAATTTCTCGATTTCTTATGCGCAATTTTATAGATAAACACAATGGCCCCAAGTTATATCGTTTTCAATATTAGACGGTGTATAAAAATTTCGGTAACTCAGAGTCTGTATGCTCCGAACCAGGAGTAAAATTTTTTCTTCTCTCTTCTCTTCTCTTTTATTTTCCTTGCCACGACATTTGCAAAGGTAAAATACGTTGGCAGCTATCGAAAATTGGGTATTAAAACTAAATTGCGGAATAATTGTAAACTGCGAATAATATTTACGAACTTTCCGGGCCACGCACGTACGCGGCACGCGTGAGAGCGAAGAAACGGCCTGTTGTGTTGTTGTTTGTTGCTCGCGGTTTGAATATTTTTTTATTTTTTTTTATTTTTTACGGGCACGTACTAGGTCTATCTAAGTCCAGCAAATCTCTGGTCTGTCTGTCTGTCTGTTTGTCTGTCTGTTCTGCTACCGCCCGTTTCCGACGACGCGCCGGTCCGATCTCATTGAAAACTTGCCAGGAGAATATTGCCGGGGACCGCGGATGTGCCTTTTCGAGGTTTGTATCGATCGGACGAGCGGTTCCCAAGTTACGGCCATTTTGATGCTTTTCAGTGTTGAAAAGGTGTATATATGGCAGCTGAAGGTGTCGTTCCACCTTCTCACCTTATACATGCCAATTTTTTTCTCAGAATATATGATAACAGCATATAATAATAATAATAGCACAATTAATTGGCCAAGTACACAATAATAGCCACAATAATTGAATAAAAATAATAACGTGATACAATGACCAATGTCTGTCAACCAATAACGACCTATTATATTTCTGTCAACCAGAAGGACACGATGCTATAGACATCACGAATGACGTCACAATTAATGTTTATTTATTTATTTATTATTATTTTTTTTGCCACGATTGACGTCCGATCTGATTGAAACTTGCCAGGAATATTGCCTGGCAGGACCCGCTGATGTGCCTTTCAAGGTTGATATTAATCGGATAAGCAGTTCCCAAGTACAGCCATTTTCTGTTGACCAAATGGACAAGATACGGTGCTATGACGTCACGAATGACGTCACAATTAATGTTTATTTATTATTTATTATTAATTATTTTTGCACGATTTGACGGTCACGATCTGATTGAAACTATGCCAGAATATGCTGGACCCGCGATGTGCCTTTCGAGTTTGATATAATCTGGAACGAAGCGGTTCCCAAGTTACGGCCATTATCTGTCGGACCAATATCTGCGAGAGAGGGGAGCGGAAGAGGGGGGGATGAGAAGTGGCGGGCGAGAGAGAGGGCGGAGAGAGGGGAGAGGAAGGGAGAGAGGAAGGGCGGAGAGGGGGAGAGGGCGGGCAGAAGAGGGGCGGTGGGAGTGGGGACAGAAGGGGAGACGCGAAATGGGTGTGAGAGGGGGGGTGTGAGAGGGGGCGAGAGAGGAGGGGGAGAGAGGAGGCGAGACTAGGGTAGGAAGAGGGGGGAGAAAGAGGGGGTGAGGACTAGGGGTGCAGAGGGGGGAGAGAGTGGGGGGAGAGAGGGGGGGCAAGAGCCAGAGGGCGAGAGAGGGAGTGAGAGAGAGGTGCGTCACAATCAAGAGAGGGGGAGAGAGGAGGGGCGAGATAGAGGGTGAGAGTTGGGGGCGAGAGGAGAGGGCAAGAGAGAGGGCGGGAGAGGGAGGGGAGAGAGGGGCCAGACTAGGGGGGAGCGAGGAGGGAAGAGAGGGGGCCTCACCCAATTCTTCTTCGTTTGATATGACGTCACAATTGACGCTGGGGACCTGAGTTGTTTCCCAGGTGTTTCCCAATTATGTCCATTATGACACGGTTGTCCAATATAATTAAATAATGCCCCAATCAAGTCATCGTTTACGCACCTAGGGCCCGTACTAGTATATATAATTTCCAGCAATCTCTCTGTGTGTCTGTCTGTCTGTCTTATGACCGCCGTTTCTCGACGACCGCTGGTCCGATTGATTGAAACTTGCCAGGAATATTGCTGGGACCCGCCGATGGCCTTTTCAAGGTTTTGATATAATCAGATAAGCTGGTCCCAAGTTACAGCCATTATCTGTCGACAATGACAACACAACGGTGCTATGACGTCAGAATGACGTCACGAATGACGCCACAATTAATGTTTATTTCTATTTATTTATATTTTTTATCTTACGATGACAGTCGATCTATGAAAACTTGCCCAGGAATATTGCTGGGCGCCGCGGATGGTCTTTTCCAAAGGTTTGGTATTAATCGGACGAAGCGGTTCCAAGTTACGCCATTTATCTGTCGACCATATCTGCCAAGAAGGAGGACAGGAGAGAGGGATGAGAGTGGGGGCGAGAAGGAGGGAGAGAGAAGGCGAGACTAGGGGGAAGATAGGCCGAGATGGAGGGCGGAGAGGGGGGGCGAGATGAGTCGGGGACGAGAGAGCGGGACGATAGAGGGGCTGACACCATACTGCCACTTCACCTACGGCACGCACCTACGGCCCCGCCCCCTTTACGGGGGCCCCCGCCTTACCGCCTAGTAGTAATAATATATCTTCTTCTTCTTTCGGCTGCTCCCGTTTGTGGTCGCCACAGCGATCATCCATATGATCCGCAAGTTGTGCACATGGTTTAACCGATGCCCTTCCTGACGCAACCCTGTCGCCTCTTACGACACAGGGATCTGGACACCTTATTTTTAACCGGGTATACCACCGGCCCAGTACACTGGTAACTATTTCGCCGACCTCGGAAGGATTGACAGGGGCTGAGGTTTTTTTTCCAAAACCCCCCTGGGTTTATACGACTGGGTTATATATACATACATACACACACATTATATATGTTGTACACATATACATACATATACATGTATACGATATACACACATGCCAGCATAATACATATATATATTACACACATATACAATATAATATATATACATTACACGTATATTAATATATATATAATTATATATATATATATTATATATATATATATTAATTCAGTGTCCCAGACGGGCTTTGAACTCAGGACCTTGGGTCCAAAAAGCCGCTTGCCCTAACCACTGCCGCCAACACCAGGCCTTCAGTATACATAATATATATACATAATCTAAATATAAATTTTAAGTTTTTTTGGTAATCGATCTATATCTACCCTTATTGTCAGGCTTTTCCTCGTATGTTGGGTAGTCCAATCTATCTACCTTATGTCAGCGTTTTCGTCGTTATGTTGCGTTTCAATCTATGGTGTAGTCAACTATCCACCCTTATGTCAGGTTTTCCGTCGTATGTCATGTCTGTTTGTCTGGCCAGCCATACTCCGTTAATCGTAGGCGATTTTGAATGAAACTCTGTGGTAGGTTCATACCATGCACCAGTTGTGCACGGTTTTGAAGAAACGTTGCTATGGACCCCTCGGTTGCCTAGCAACGGACTTTGGAAATTTTTGAAATCCTTAAAAATATTTTTTTCGAAAATCAAAAATCAAACTCATTGATCGTTTTGTGGAAACACATTCAGCCTCCTTGACAAAAAATTCAGCCCGCTCCCATGAAAACTGGCGGGAGAAGAATAGACTTTGAATGAACCTGTCGAAAAAAAACAAAAAATCTCAAAAGACATGAGTCTCATTATATCTCATTCGTTATATTCTCAGAGACTATGAGTCTCATTTATATCTCATTCGTTATATCTCAGAGACTATGAGTCAGACATTACATGAAACTGGTATGGTGGTTCATGTATGTTCTAGTTATTGTTGAGAAAGAACCGTTGCTATGGACGCTTTTGTTGGCTAGTAACGGCTGAAAAAACGACTAAATTCGACTTGATCGACTACCCATGTCGCCTACCGGCTTGTTACTTGACGAAATCTACGATTTTGTCAAGTATGTTGGTCGGTTCAGTTTGTGAGTTTTTTGTTTGTTGGTTTGTTTGAGTGTACGTTCTCTCTCTAAGGTCGCATTTCGAGTCGGAATGTCATGGAACTTCACCAATGGACTATTGGCCACCAGAATAGAACCTATAACTTTTGGCATGTCAAGGTCAAAGGTCAAGGTCAGGAAAAAATTCCTGAAAATCGCGAAAATCCGTATTCTTTAGCATGGGCCAATTTCAAAAAATTCATGTCTCCGCCAAATCTTAACGGATTCCTTTCAAAATTTAAACACGGACGTAGGAGGGGAGTATCTTTGACTGGATTAAAATTGGTCACATCCGTTACGGATTACGGAGGTGACAGGTATTTAAATTTACATGGTAAGTGCTATCTACGGTTTTTCATGGTAGTCATGATCACTTATGAATTTCGTCAAAGTCCTGGCCCTATGGGCCATTTTATTTGTTTGTTTTGTTTGTGTATCTGCACGCGCTAATCTCCTGAACTGTGAAAGATAGGAGGAAAACCTCTGAACAAAATATGTCGGACGGGCCCCGGGCAGGTTATAGGCAAGGTGCGAGGGCCGCTTTGGCCTGGCGCGGGGGGGGGTCCCCCTCACCAACCCCCTTCGGCTATGACTGCCGTAGCCCAATAGGGAGTGGATACTGGGCTCACGTCAGACCTATGTATAGAAGAATAAATTCATTTCAAAAAGAACCCGGACAATGCCGGTGCATTCACCTAGTATATACACTGATGAGCCAAAACATTATGACCACCTGCCTAACATGCTGTTTGTCCTCCGTGTCCGCCAAAAACAGCGCCGATCCACCGAGGCATGGACTCTACAAGACCCCTGAAGGTGTGCTGTGGTATCTGGCACCAAAGGCATTAGCAGCACATCCTTCAAGTCCTGTAGTTGCGAGGTGGAGCCGCCGCTGGATCCGACTTGTCGGTCAGCACATCCCACAGATGCTCAATCGGATTTAGATCTGGAGAATTTGGAGGCCAGGACAAACACCGTGAACACTTCATCATGTTCTGCAAACCATTCCCGAACAATGTGTGCAGTGTGGCAGGGCGCATTATCCTGCTGAAAGAGGCCACTGCCATCAGGGAAATACCATTGCCATGAAGGGGTTGTACCTGCGTCTGCAACGATTGTTTCGGTAGGTGACACGTGTCAAATTGACGTCCACTGAATGGCCGGACCCAGGGTTTCCCAGCAGAACATTGCCCAGAGCATCACACTCCCTCCACCGGCTTGTCGTCTTCCCACAGTGGCATCCTGGTGCCATCACTTCACCAGGTAAACGGCGCACACGTACACTGCCATCCCCTGTGATCTAAAAAGAAAACGGGGACTCATCAGACCAGGCGACCTTCTTCCACTGCTCCAAGGTCCAGTTCCGACGCTCACGTGCCCATTGTAGGTGCTTTCGATGGTGGACAGGGGTCATCATGGGCACTCTGACCGGTCTGCGGCTACGCAGCCTCATACACAGCAGGGTGCGATGCACCTCAAAAAAGCCCCCGGAACAAAACTTTGAGAACGAGAACGGCACCCGTCGAGGTACAGGCACCTTGTCTCGCCTTGCACGTTCATTCTGAACAAAAATACCATCATTAACTGACATGCTACTATTATTATTCCACTGCTATTATGGCCCATATACCCGTATCATCCATGCACCCTATTATTCACATAGTTTCTTGTCATGAGTTGAACGTCAAAAATTTAATTGTTCCTTTATCATATATAAGAAGTGTCACATTTTCAGATTTCAGTAGCTAAAGAGAGTCTCTGCATAGCTTCCTTCTTTTTTCAGCAAGCATTGCTTTGTCACCACTGAAAACATTTTACAATTCTCTCTTGAACTCGTAGTTCACTTGTTCCATTGCTTTACTCATTCTAATCGTCCTGTTATGTTAATCATAGTTTTAATTCGATTTTTAAATAATTTATTTTACCTTCCTAACTCTGGGATTTCCCCATGGAGAACCCAGCCGCGGTTGCCACACCCACTGCTCGCACACCAACTGCTCGCACCGTGTGAGCTTTTGCAGCAATCCCAGGCCGAACTTGTCCCGCTGCTTAATTATTTTCATTGCTCTCAATGAAGTTACACTTTGGACATATTCCTTAATCTATCCTTCACTCACTCAAATTGTCCCAAACAGTAGAAGGTAAGTTTAATGCTTTGCAGTTCACATTTTATTGTGTAAATATGGAGAAGGAGTGACCACTGCTTAAAAGTAACACACTTAGTTTATAACAATTGATAATTTCTTTAAATTTTCAGAATTCACTCCAAATTTTGGTCACTTTATTTAGTCCACGAGCTCCGATCCACAAAATCCGAAGGCATTTCAATTGTGGCCTTTAATTCATCCGAGAGTCCATCACGGAAATTTACACATATAATGCATACCACCAATAATTTGAAATAATTTTGAAAAAATAATACCATAATTTTTGAAAACTGTAGCACTTACAAAAGCAATGTACACAGGGATTGTATATCTTATAGATATGTCTTATAATATGTCATATAGATATGATATGTCATATCTTATAGATATGAAGATCAACATTCGATGATATCAGTGAGTAAAGTGAAAAAAAAGAAAACCTTTGAGAACTTTATCCCACAGAAACCGTTGTGGCTTTCCAAGTCAAGTTTTCTGAGCATCCACATACAAAATAGTGCTTTAAAAACCCCTGTGAGGTGACAGCGGGCTAACGAAGATGCGCGCCGCCCATTTTTGTGAGGCTTTGTTTTGGTTTTTTGATGATGGGCACCCCCGTAATTATCTTCAAAAGGGGTGTTTAAATACCCCAATACCCAGTTTTCATCCATACACTCCCTTAGACTACCCTAGTACGCATGAAAGGTTTGGGCCGGCTAGGTTCATGTTTTGGAGTTATTGGAGGAGACTGAAACACACCCGACAAACGGGCCCTTTTATTATTAGAGACCAGCACAGGTACCGGGCAAACGCCGAATCCTTTCACCCACCCATACCCCTCCACCCCACCCCAACCTCCTCCATCTCCCCTCCCTTCGGATTCCCACCCAACCACTTCCCCTCTGTCCTCCCCCCACCCCTCCCTCTGGACTACCACCCCTTCCCTGCATCCTCACTCTGGACTCACACCTCACCCGTTCCCCTCCTCCTCCCACCCTAACCTCCTCCATCTGGACTCCCACCCAACTCCTTCCCCCTTCCACCCCACCCCCTACCTCAAACCACCCCATTTCCTCTGGACTCCCATACCACACCTTCCCCTCCCTCCTCTTCCACTGCATCCTTCCACTGTACTCCCACCCTACCCCTACTCCCCTCCTCCCCACCTATTCTCACCCCGTACCCCTCCATCAGCCTCCCACCCCACCCTTCCCTCCCTCCTCCCACCACCACCACCCACACGACTTCCCTCCCTCCAGACTCCGACCCACCCACCACTTCCCTTGCCTCCTCCCACCCCACCCCTTCTCATCTCATCTCCTCATAACCCTACCCCCTCCCTACTCCCACCCCACCCCTTTCCTTCCTTACCACCGCTTGCCCCTCTCCTTCCTCCCACCCTTCCCATCCCTCCCTCCTTCCACCCTTCCCCTCCCTCCTCCCACAAAGGAATTTTCGGAGTGTGTATGTTTGGAGGAGTTAGCTGAGGTTGTAACCTTATTTCTACAAACTCGTCTTTCACCATTGAGTTGTAGTAAGATGAGTAGTAAAATTACCTTTAAATCAATGCATCGGTGGTGTTTGTACTATTTTTGGTTTTTGAAGAATGTGCGATTACCGTAGCTCATTTGAGAGGTTACGGATCGTCTTTTTCACTGACCTTACCGATCATTGTATCGTCTTAATTAAGTTATTTTTTCATATCTGATACCATATTTGACGATCGGAGCTTACCATCTCACTAATTATATAGATTTTGAAATCCAAAAACTCAAAATCCCCAAAAATTGAAATCCAAAAAAATTGGCCTCTTTATAAAGCACTAGACGACCCGTGAACCCGTTGGGTTCCCGTTGTGACAGCGGTTGATGAAAAAAATCATTTCAAAGAAGAAAAAAAAAAAATAGCTCCAGCGAACTATTACGCTGAGGTTGTTTGCATTAGATCAAATACTCCCGAAGAGTACTTGACTGAATCGGGAATTGATTTTTGAATAATTTTTTCGTTGACCGATTTGATCGAAACTTGATACTGCACACCACAGGTGAATGGTGAGTAAGGTGGCCTGAAAATTTTTGCGCTATCGTGTGCTGTTTTGGCTGTATTTCAGGAACATAATACTGTACGTATACAAGATGAGAGTTTTCGTAATATATAGATTGTCCGGTGTATACTGTATATGGATCTACCCTCAGAAATGGTGACATGCGGCAGCTCATGTGTTTATAATCTATGAAAATGACTGTTTAAAACTCCTAGTAAGGTGCACCGTGGTAAAAAAAATGTAATCCCATAATGTTTTGTCACGATTACCCTTGGAAACTCAGAGGAGTAGGGAAAATCGCATCATATAATGCAGAGGAATAGAGAACATTGCATCGCTTCAAACCTCTAAATTTGAAAACTATTGCACCTACAAAACCGATATATACAGTGATTCGTCGGTATGAAGATCAGGCATTCGATGATGTGAGTGAGGAAAAAATGCAGATAGGGGAACACGAAATGGCGGAATCTATACGAACTAGTACGGGCCCGTAGGGGCGGGCCCGTAGGTGCGTAAACGATGACTGGATTGGGGCATTATTTCCCAATTAGATCGGACCAACCGTATCATAAATGGCCATAACATGGGAACACCTGGGAAACATATTCAGGTCCCACGCAATTGTGACATCATATCAACATGAAGAAGAATTGTGACGCCCCCTCTCTCTCGCCCCCCCTCGCTCCCCCTCCCTCGCCCCCCTCTCTCGCCCCCCTCCTCTCCCCTCTCTGAATTGTGACGCCCCCTCTCTCTCACCCCCCCTCTTTCCCCCCTCTCTCCCTCCCCCCTCTCTCCCCCTCTTGCCCCTCTCTCTCCCCCTCTCTCTCACCCCGTCTCACCCCTTCTCTCCCCCCTCTTTCTCCCCCCACTCCCACCCCCTCTCTCACACCCCCCCTCTCACACCCCTCTCCCGTCCCCTCTCTCGCTCTCTCTCCGTCCCCACTCCCACCCTCCTCTCTCTCCCCCTCTCTTGCCCCCTCTCCCCCCTAGTCTCGCCCTTCCTCTCTCCCCCTCCTCTCTCGCCCCTCTCTCTCGCCCCACTCTCCCGTCCCCCTCTCTCGCAGATATTGGTCGACAGATAAATGGCCGTAACTTGGGAACCGCTCGTCCGATAATATCAAACCTCGAAAAGGCACATCCGCGGTCCCCAGAAATATTCCTGGCAAGTTTCAATCAGATCGGACCGTCATTCGTGCAAAAAAAAAAAAAAAAAACATAAATAAACATTAATTGTGACGTCATTCGTGATGTCATAGCACCGTGTCTTGTCATTGGTCGACAGATAAATGGCCGTAACTTGGGAACTGCTTATCCGATGAATATCAAACCTTGAAAAGGCACATCCGCGGGTCCCCAGCAATATTCCTGGCAAGTTTCAATCAGATCGGACCGTCATTCGTGCAAAAAAAAAAAAAAAAAACATAAATAAACATTAATTGTGATGTCATTCGTGATGTCATAGCACCGTGTCTTGTCATGGTCGACACATACATGGCCGTAACTTGGAACCGCTTGTCTGATCGATATCAACTCGAAAAGGCACATCCGCGGGTCCCCGGCAATATTCCTGGCAAGTTTCAATGAGATCGGACCAGCGGTCATCGAGAAACGGCGGTCACAGACAGATTATAGATAGATATATGCCAGTGTGTGTGTGTGTTTGTGTGTTTGTGTGTGTGTCAGTGTGTGTCTCCTCCATAACTCCAAAACCATGAAACCTAGCAGCCTGAAACATTGCATGCATACGAAGGGAACTCCAATGAAGTGCCTGAGTGAAAAATCAGGTGTTTGGGTTAATTAAAACACCCCTTTTGAAGATTATAATTAACGGCATTATTTAATTATATTCTTTTTCAGGTGCATCATCGGCCAACTCGCTCGATATGGGGCCTTAAGGTGTATCCTGGGGTTACCTCGCTGGGGTCTGAAGCATCCATGTTTTTTGGCCTGCTCAACCATGCCTTGACTTGGAATAGGCCACAACGATTTTTTCACGACAAAGCTTAAAAAATATTTTTTTAACTTTCCTCACTCATATTATCGATACCTATGAATCGCTGGATACATTGCGATGCATATAAACGTCCGGAGATGCCAACGTTCGTGGCTTTATTTCATTTCCGCAAATGCCATAACCTTAAGAATCTCGAAAACTAAGCTGAATTACAAAATTTAAACTCCAGAATTGAAAAGTTTAAAACACTCCACTAACACACACACACACACACACACACACACACACACACACACACAGCACACACACACCACACACAACACACACACACACACACACCCACAACA
Organism: Eptatretus atami; assembly: GCA_035128595.1. NCBI lineage: Eukaryota > Metazoa > Chordata > Myxini > Myxiniformes > Myxinidae > Eptatretus > Eptatretus atami. The sequence continues at coordinate 73,420,997 of CM068966.1, read as the reverse complement.
CTCTCTCTCGCTCTGCCTCTGTCTGTCTCCAGACGTGTCCGAGCAGTGATTATGTCTGGATGGTGTTTGTCTCCTGACATGTCCGGATGGTGATTGTGTTCAGGTGGTGTTTATGTTTGGGCGGTGTTTGTTTCCGGACGGAGTTTGTGTCTGGGAATTGTTTATCTCCGGACAGTGTTTGTCTCCGGACCTCTCCGGGCCATGTCTGTTTGTCTCAGGATGTGTCTGGGTGGTGATTGTCTCCGGACATGTCCGTGTTTGTCTCCATACGTGTCCGGGCGGTGTTTATGTGCGGAGGGGAGTTTGTCTCCGGACGTGTCCGGGCGGTGTTTGTCTCCGAGCGGTGTTTGTCTCTGGACGTGTCTGGGCGGCGTTTGTTTCCGTGCTGTATTTGTATTATGACCAGTAGAAAATGGAATTCAGACATTATTTGGAAGCCCGGTGTTGGCTTAGTGGTTAGCAGTGTGACCACTCCTCATTTTCATAAATGCCAAGGTGAGCCAATGAAAAATGCCAAGAACTCACAAGGTTTCGGAAAAGCGATGATAATAGAAAACCTATACGCCAAGAAAA
>CM068966.1:73356297-73372649 GCA_035128595.1 Eptatretus atami | reverse complement strand
CTTGCAGTATGCCCAAGGCACACTACCGTTGATCCCTTGACAATCGTGGCATGTTGATTGTAATGCCCATTTTGCACTGGCCTTTTTAAAGCCTATATCAAGACATCACGTGCAGCTCATTAAAATCATCCCGTACCCCTTGGCTAATCACTGACAGTCAAAACGGCTGTTTCAACAGCTGTGCTATGAAGTGACCATTGAAGGTTCAAGTGACCATCCGTGACCGTTTTGTCTGACAGTGAGGACACTATTGTCCACAAATAAGTTCACACATTTACTACATGCAGTGTTATTGTTGATATTTGAAGGTTTAAAAGTGGTAAGTTTCTTTTGCGTTTCAGTATATATGCATCTACATATACAGTATATGCATACATACATATACATATACATTATACATGTACATGTACATTACATATACATATATAAGCCTGGTGTTGGCTTCGTGGTTAGGGTGGCGGCTTGGGATCCTCGGGTCCTGAGTTCAAGCCCCGTTTTCCACTGAATTAACACCAGAGGGTTGACTCAGCCTGTCATCCTTCCGAGGTCGGCGAAATGAGTACCAGTGTACTGGTCCCGGTGTATGCCCCGGTTGGAATAGATGTACCATATCCCTGTGTGTCGTAAGAGGCGACCAGGATTGGCGTCAGGAAGGGAATCTGGCCATAAAACATTGCTTCAAGAAGGGAACCATGATTGCATGGAACCCGCAAAAAGATAACCCCTGCTCAGCAGGGAAAAATGGCTGTAAAAAGGCTGTATATATATATATATAAATATATATTTAGGTTTTTTTGCCCTTTGTTTACTTGTAGTGAGGAGGATCCAAAATCGACAAGAAGGGAAATAACACAATGGGCACAATCAATTTGATTGGAGGTTTGGCCGAAAGAAAGGGCTCAGAAAGACAAATGTTTCACCTGCCGAATGACCTTGTCAGGGACTGCCATCTTTGGTATCTCAGATCTTAAATTCCCTCATCAGTCATCATGTAGGTGGGGGAATAACACAGGCCTTCCTGGAGAAGCAAGAGACAACGATATCCAGACAACCATTCTGTTATGCGATGATGATAGAGAATGAGATCATGTTTGTTTGTGTTTTTTATCATAAAAATATGGAGAAATGGGGATGGGGGGGGGGGGGTTGTTGCATACATGGTGGGTACATAGGAATGGATTGGGAATGTAGTCAAAGTCTCGGTAGGAGGTTAAGTCCCAAGACCTGCTTCACAGCCACCTCAGGGTCAGGCAGGTTAGTGGACTCCCTCCGTCTAACCCCAGAATCGCACACCTGGTTACCCTCTCCAATTATATAGCTGAACACACCTCCATTCTTTCATCCCTCTATTTTTCATTTGACTTTGCTATGAATCTCTTCCATGAGCCTCGATCATGTATTCAAAAAAACCCCTTCACTGCCCATCCATGTTGTCTATTCCTTTCCAGAGGTTTACGTTAAAAAATAACTCAAACGTCAGTGCTACAAATATGACAGTCCACGGTTATGCTCTTTCCTGAAAACTGGTGCTGCTGAAGCAGACACTGAAACAAGGAGAGAATGCAATGACTGATAATTGCTGTTGATTTTACCAGAATCTTTTAAACATAAGAAATTGGAATTTCACGAAAGGCACCCGAACACAATGGCTTGTCCTTTTCGAAAAATGCCGTGGGATGTTTTAACGCCCAACAGTGAATACTAGTGGACTGCTTAACGCTCCTCTGAAGGATGATGCAATGCCCCACCTGCGAATCACATGCCCATGATGGTTTACAATCGGGTCAGGAATCGAACCACAGCTGGATAGCCCAAAGATAAGTAAGTAAGTCCTCTCTGTAGCTATGTGCTGCCAGCCCGACAAATATATACTGTAGATTAAATAAAAAACTTAATTATTAGAAAGAAGAGCGAGAAGACGTATTTAGAGTTTCCCTTCTCGCGAAGAACTCATGGTTGTTGTGGGTTAGCCTGTTAAATGATCCCAACTGAAATAATGGCTCATGATGCTCAGAACCCAGATTCAAACCCCATATAGGAGATACCATAATACATTTGTCCATTGTCTAGTGTCTACTGATGTCCTTGTAATTCACAGAGCACACTCACTCGTGTCTACTTGTTATATTATTACCCCGTGCACGTGAAGCGAAAAGTGAGGTTACACAATTGATTCATGTCCATCCGTTCATCTGTCTGTAAACGTCAGTTTATTTAAATGAGGAAAAACTCATTTAAATTGGAAGTTATATTTTGAACATGAATCGGAATCTTGCTGTTTAACAGTACTTTGGCTCTGAATTTGACGCAATTGCGCATGCGCAGAAAGGATCGAGATAATTTATTTTACTCTGTCTGTCTGTCCGGCAGTCAAACAAAATAAAAAATCATTCTAAACAGGAAACCTACTGTTTTAAGGACGTTATAAAGGATACAAACAACAGGCATGATAAACGAATGTTACATGTTAGATAGGGTGATGTGAAAGTCACTGCCGGAATGAATTTATTTTATTTTAACGCGGTTGTATACTTGAACACTGCACAACACAAATCGCCTTCTTGTCACTTTCAAAAACCTTCTGTTTAGCAGTGCTTGGACATGTTAATAGGGTGGTGTATAAGTCTGCTTCAATATCGATAGACATGCAGAATTTTTTTAAAACGATCTTTAAAATCATTGTTTTACTTAAATTTAAGCAGACTGTATACCTAAACACTGCTTGGGGTAACATGTTCTACGACCTCTCTAGTTGATGACGTAATAACTGAAATTATTTGGCAGTATGGTCTTGCCTTGTGAATACCTTGTTTCAATATAAACTTGATATTGGGGATGGGACGAGGAAGGGTGGGTTGAGGGGGGTTTTGACCGATGCTTACCTGGCGCATCCAGTTGCGTGATTCAGTCAAGTGAAAAGTAGTTGCTGATATGTCAAACTCAATATGCACGTTTATGTTTTAACTTTACAGAAGTTACAAGTGAGCAATCGATGTTCTTGCATTCATTTGACCAAAACGAAAAATTCCAAACTTTCTAAGTCGTCTACAGTGCAGTTTATACCGACATACAATGGAGACAATGTTTCCACCCTCGATGCCACGGTCTTGCAGCCAATGCTCCATGACCGGGTTTACTTGAGCGTTAAGTGGCTCACTTGAGGCAAACACACGAGCAGCAAGACCCCGACTCGAAAAGATTGATGGGACAGCGGAGCCATGTGGGTTCACACCGGCACCGCAGCACTCTACCTGTTGGTTATATAAACAGGGAACGTGGAAAAACAAACAAACAGCTGAATGAACAGACTTTTGGGGGTAACAGGTTTCCTGGTCGGTTTGATGTTTTGAGAGAATAAGATGCAATGCTTATTAAAGGTTGTTTAGTGCTGCCTTTTATTTTTTTATACACAATGTCGAGGCTCGTATAAGAGCTAACACACGGAACGCATAACAAGGGGAGCAGGAGACAGGAGGGATGAGCAAAACAGTGGGGAATAGACACAGGAAGAGATCTGTGGAAGGGAGAGGGATGGGGTGGGGTACACGGGGCAAACAAGATGAACACTACAGGGACTTTCAGGAAGGAAAGCAGGGAATATGAAGGAAAGTGGTTTGGGGGATTAACGGGGTAGAAAAGATCATGGTTTTGGATGGGGGAAGATAAGAGATGGTGGTGAACAGCTGTTTTGAAGACCTGGAGGAGGACTGGGATTGAAGAGAGTGTGGGAGTTTGTTTCAAAGGTGGGGAAAAAGAGGCAGACCTTGAGCTCCCTCCAAATATTGGGGGGGGGGGGCAGATCACAGACAGAGCAGGGGGGGTGAGGCCAGAGAGGAGATGGTAGAAGACAGAAAGACCACCGACCTGCCTGTGGTGAGAGAGTGAGAGGCCCAAAGACTCAGCCTCATCGCGGGAGATCCCAATGATCCTAAATGCCTTGGTTTCCACAGCGTGAAGCCGAGACAGGTGAGAGAGCAGGAGCACCAGCCCAGAGGGGAGAGCAATACTCCATCAGGCTGCAGACTAAAGCTTTGTACATGGTCAGGAGCTCAGGTGTGCCAAGGAAGGACTTAGCACGACTATGATGCCCAGTTGGCGACTGGCTTTGGAGGCCAGTTTGGAAATGTGGCTTTCTAGGAAAGATCATGGGAGATTGTGAGGCCCAAACGCTTGAATGAAAGGACTTCTTCAAAAGGATTGTTGAGAAAGTAGATGGGGGGAGGGGGGTTCGATATGGTCCTTTCGGAGAAAATAGTGAGAGTGTGAGATTTGTCAGTGTTGAAAGACATATTCCACGTGTTGGACCAGCCTGTGATTTTATCCAGATCTGCAGAGAGTGAAGAAGCTGCTGCTTGCCGATCTGAGGGATGACAGATGGTGTGGCATAGAGTGGAGTCATCAGCAAAGAATAAAGAGGATTTTCCGAGAGTCGGAGAGAACAAAATACAAATAACATGTTTATAAAATTGCCATCTCAATTTTATTTTTAGCATGCCAGACCATCAAATGGAGTTTTTATTTATATATTTCTTTATAATATAGGTATGGATTGGCAGGATAGCTGGGAGATACACCCACTCGCCTCTGAGTTGTCTAGCATTGGTTTGAAAACTTACCCACCCATAAACTGTCACCCTGTTGTTTCACAGGCATGGCGATTCATCAGTGTGTGTGCCATCCTTCGGAGGGACATTAAGCCAGAGGACCCGATATCCAGCATTGGTCGTTGGTAGAAGTTAAAGTTCCATGGTGTGCTTCACAAAGAAGGGGTGAGTTATTGCCAGCACTCTGAACAAATTAATAATTCCTGCCCAAACCACCTACAGTCGAGTACCCTGCGATGGAGTGGAGATCTGTGCAGGATTTATTCGAGTCTTGAAATGTTTTGCAACTTTCTCAAATTGAGTCTAGAGCAGAATGACATTTCAGCTTATCATACATACAAAATAGTGGAGGCTACCTGACACTGCCTGGGTAGGAGGGGAGGGGAGGATTTCCCGGTGGTGGTTTCGGGGTGTGTTGGACATTGAAAAGCTATGGAGTTATTGGCCTCCTGGTGGTTACCTATTGCCTGAGGCCCGGCAGCAGCAGCACCTGGCCTCACATCCCAATATACACTATAAAGTGCCCTTCCTTTGGTGGCCTCAAAATGGCTGGCAAGCATATTAAAACATTGCTCAGATTTTGAAGTTCCTACACCCAAAATCTGGGGCCTCTAGGTGCTACGGATCGGCCGTTAAACAATCACGTACAAACACACAAACACACAAACACAAGAAAATATTTATTTATGTATTCACCATGGCATCCATATTTGTTATTTCATATGGAACATAATTGCACACGAGTATGTGGAGCATTCACAATATGATAACACACACCAAGTTATCTATTTTTCAACATGTAAGTGTAGATGATTAACAAGAAGATATATCCCCAATTATTTTATTTATTTAACTGGCTTATTTTATTGTTCCTATTTATTCAAACGAATCGTGAATCACCTGATGTATGCATTGCACAAGGTGTTGATATTAAGTAGGGTATAAATGAGATTCGCTCTTTTGTATTGTTCACAACCAGGTGGGTGATGGGTGCAACCCAAATGCTCCCAGGTGGATGTGCAGCTTACATTCGTGATGTCATACTTCGTAGATATGCATGGGAATGAAGATTTACTGAACAGTATATTTTCTATGTAAAAGCATTTTTTTCATTGTACGAACGTTACAAGTGTTACTGGAAATGCATTTTGAATATGAAAACTCTGCAATACCAAATTTTAATCATCAAACATGTCCTACATATCTCTACCCTGCCATTGAAAATGCCCCGCACTTCAGGAATAACGTTTGCGTAAGTCCATTTCGGTAAATGGCACGACTCAATTTGTTGTGTGGTTTAATGTCAAGTGGCAATTTATTTAAAAAGCAACTCCATCGCAATTTATCCAATTCACGAAATGATTCAAACATGCCGGGCCGGACCGGCACGCGGGAAAAGTTAAGGGCAGATTTCTGAGCCCAGAGTTGCAAGGTCAACCTAATTATACACTCTAGGAAGGCTGCACCGGCCGCTGTTTAATCAGGCCCATGCGATTTGAGCCCAGGAAATCGTCAGATCCACCACCAACCCCCGTCCTTCAAGAAACAAGTCTGGAGCAAATTAGCCACCAAGAGGTGAAAAAGTCAAGAAGTCAGAGGCGCTTAAGCTGGAGTCAAGTGAGTTACAAACGAAAGGCATTTTGAGATTATGCATGCGGCTGACATTGGTACAACAGTCGATCCGTACAAAGCCTTGTCATGTGTCTGTCATCAATATCTCAATTTACACGGGATGCCGGCTGTAAGGGGAAAAAAAAATTGACTCGCTTTCGAAAAAGCACATTGCCGATTGACTTTGTCGCTTCGTCCGTGTGGCAAACATTTCCAAAAATTATTGTGCGCGGTGTATTAAATGTGTGGAAAACGGCAACACAGAAGCAATTTTTGGAAGGTTTAAATCGTGGGAATTAAATTTAGGAATATGGACCAAGGCATTGCTGTGATTTTTGGAAGAAGGCTCATCAATTTAAAAAAAAAATTAACTTACCCATAACTCATACTTCATACAGCAGGTGTATTGTAGATGGTATGTATGGTTTGGCAGGAAAAAGCAAATGCTAATTCAATGCTATACTGCGTACTCCAAGGTAGGGGAAACAGGAATGGCATATTGATGGTGCTGAATGGTAATCATTGTTATGGCATGTGAATGGTACTTTTTTTTTGTAAGAGTCACTCTTAATACTCTTACTCTTAATACTTTTAGCCAACAGACACCTGCACTTACAACTGCTCTTGCCACTAATAGTGAGTAATGTCTTTTTAATTCGTACATGCACAAGTATACTGTGACTACTATAGCATCCTTGCTATACATGGGATATGTGCACAAGCCCCTACCGTGAGCTTCAGATGCCGTAGAAAGGTTTATTGGAAGATGGCGAGTCATCCAATAAAATTGCCTCAATCACCCTGGAAGTATTGAAAACAAAACTCAATTCGTAGACAACTAGAGGTCGCTGATGGTTTGTAGATCAGAGATCGCTGATGGTTCCTGATATAGCCAATTCATAATATTAGCCAATTGGTAGCACTTGAAATTCTGCCTCCGAATGAAAACAAGCTTATTTTGTTTTTTCCAAAGGTTCATTATACCATTGAAATTAATAACGAAAAAAGTAAATAATGAAGAAAAAAGAATAATAAAAAGATAAATAATTGAAAAATATTTAAATAATTTAAAATTGGGGGAAAAAATAGAAAATTGAAAAATCGCAAATTAAATAATTGCAAAAATTAAATATTGAAAAATGTAATTATTAAAATTAAATAATTGAAGATTTAAATAATTGAAAATTGAAATAATTGAAAAAGAAGAAAAATTTGAAATTTGGTAAAAATGAATATTTGAATAATAAAAACGGGGAAAAAATTATCTATCTATACCAGCAATGTGTGTGTGGTGTGTGTGGTGTGTTTGTGTGTGTGTGGTGTGTGTGTGTGTGTGTGTGTGTGCTGTGCGTGCGTGCGTTGCGTGCGTGCGTGCGTGCGTGTGTGTGTGTGTGTGTGTGTGTGTCTGTGTGTGTGTGTGTCTGTGTCTGTGACCGTTTTCTCGACAACCACTGGTCCGATCTCATTGAAACTTGCCAGGTATATTGCTGGGGACCTGAGGATGTGCCTTTTCAAGGTTTGATATTAATCGGACAAGTGCCTCCCAAGTTATGGCCATTTATTTACCAACCAATGACAAGACACGTTGTTGCGTGGGCGTGGCCGATGGGGAAGGGAAGCTCAGCCGCGTTCCCCATTACGGGTTACAACGTACGGGCTTCCGGAGAGTGATGACTTCGTGTATTCTAATAATTTCTCGATTTCTTATGCGCATTTATAGATAACACAATGCCCCAAGTTATGATCCTTTTCATATTAGACGGTTCATAAATTTCGGTAACATCAGAGTGCTGGTATGCTCCGAACCAGGAAGTAATTTTTTTTTTCTCTCTCTTCTCTTCTCTTTTGTTTTTCCTTGCGACGACATTGCGAAAAGGCAAAATACGTTGGCGCTAATTGAATAATTGGCCATTTAAACTAAATTGCGAATAATCGTAACTGCGATATGCGAACTTCCGGGCCACGCACTTACGGGCACGCGAGAGCGAAGAAACAGCCTGTGTGGTTGTTGTTTCTTGCTCGCGGTTGGAATATTTATTTATTAAATTTTTTTATTATTATTTTTATTTTTACGGGCACGTACTAGTTCTTCAAAAAGCAGGACAGCACGGACACCAAGACAAAACAGAATGCTTCCCTCTGGGAACCATAATCAGAACTTGCAATCTGCCAAATATTCTACCATGGTTTTTGATGGTAATTGGATTCTACCAACCGAACTTCATTAGCAATCTGATACTGTGGGACTTGAACATCCATGGCAAGTTAATAAAAAGGAAAGATGTTTCAGAAGAAGGAGAAAATGACATAAAATGGCATCATTTTAGTAAGTAGTAACTAGTTAAAGTAAACCCCATGGTTTTAGTAATTTTGCTGGAAGGAGTTAAAGGGCTACTCCATATTTACAATATTTATGTGTATGCGCAACTGACTTGAGTGGTCATCTGACATGGAAGATTGCATACGATTAGGTTATTCAGTCATGAATATTAATGATGTCGGTCATTTAGTTATATTGTGTAAGATAGTCACGTGACATGTATGATGTTTTTGATTGGGAATGTAAATTTTGCACAGAAGGGATTCAATGTTCATATATTTTGGGGGAGACATACTGAGTTACATAAATTACACAAACAGTATTCATCGTATTTATTTTTGCATAAAATAAATTCTATAACTGTAGACAATAAAAAATTATCATTCATTTGAAAATGCTGCCTGATCAGTTCATGGAAACTGTGCTTAAAGGTGGTTGGGGTGAAATTTAAAAGAGTAATCAGAATTTTGGGGGGAAATGGTTGGGGATACATTTAAGTGTCGACGAAGTCAACAAAAAAGGAACAAAATGGCTGCCAGTCAACCATCTTGGATCTGATCCCGAAACAAAATGGCATGCATATGTAAGTGATCATTCACTATCTGTGTACCAAGTTTGAATAAGATCAAAAAAATGCGTGGCTGAGAAATGGTTGAGGACTTGTTCAATACTAGGTGTTTTTTACAACTAAAATGGCCACCAGTCTACCAGTCGGCCATCTTGGATCTGATCTCGAAACAAAATGGCGTGCATATGTAAGCCATCATTTCTTATCTGTTCGCCAAGTTTGAACAAGATCGGTAAATGCGTGTCCGGGAAATGGTTGAGGACGTGTTCAACATCGGGTTTGTACAACTAAAATGGCCACCAGTCAGCCATCTTTAATCGTATCGCAAAACAACATGATGGGTTTATGTACACCATCATGTATTGTTCTTGTCCTAAGTTTGAACAAATTCAGTCCATACATGTCCGAGATATGGCTGCGGACGGATGCACCGATGGCCGAGACTAAATCCATAAGCCCCCATTTTGGACTAAGTCCAACACGGGCTCATAACACAATGGTTTTAGAAGCGATTTTTGGTTCTATAGCCATTATTTGCCTGTTCTTTACACTGAAGTGCAGCTTCAAATATATATCCTCAATAAGCAGCAGTTTGTCTTAATATTTTGACGGATCCAGAGCTCGAGGCTCACCACGAGGGGAAGCACTCAAGTTCCTCCCGAACTCCCGGTCCTGAGGCCACCGAACACGGATAACTCTGCATGCCGGCAGGTTGCTAAGCAAACATGAACACGAGATGGTACTGCCAATCTTGGCAGGGTTTCACAACTTTGCATGGGTACCTTAACTGTGGACGGCCGCACGAAGTGGGATCTCATGCACTCAACGAACACCCGGATTACTGCTGAGCAATACAGTGAGTGTGCAGGGGCTAACAAGAGAAAATAATGTGGGGTAGAACTTCCCGGCTAGCAGTACGGGCGGACAATGCGGGATCAGTGGAGGAAAAGACGTGATAAACTGGGTGCATGGATAACAAACAGGTTTATTACAAGCAGGTAAGGCAAGAGGACATGCAAGTATTTACAAAATATGACAGTGCAGAATTAAGCTGTTATTAAGAACTTTGCACACTTATTTGCACTAACATAACAGGCGCCATCAGACACATAACCGATTAAATCAGAAAGCAAGAGAGAGAGAGAGAGAGAGAGAGAGAGAGAGAGAGAGAGAGAGAGAGAGAGAGAGAGAGAGAGTATGAGGTGTTTGCGACCTATTTCCCAGGCACGGTCGACAGACCAACGCAACCCAGTCACTGAGGAGGGGAGATGGAGATGAAAACTAAGGGTGTCTCAGATGCATGGTCAGAGGAAGTGAGATTAGGTGTGCAGTGACTGGCAGTGAAATGCGGAGAGGAAGGTGTAAGGATGTGGGTCAGGGTTTTTTGGAAACAAATGGAACGTGTGAGAGGATAGACTACCGTGAGTGGAAAGATGTCTGTACTTAAGTGTTTGCTCTGTCTAACTGCACTCCATCTGGTGTTTCCCGCTCACTCATGGACTCCATTCTGCTCCATTCCATTCCACCACTCCATCACCCCCAGAAAAAGAAGAAAGGGTTGGCCAGACGAGAGAGAGGGCGGGCCAGACGAGAATGAGAGAACCAAAGAACAAAGCTCTCTTTTATAATCCCCCAATGTGGTGGAGTTTGAGAGGTGGAACAGGCAGGCTATGGGCATTTTCCCATGCCCTCATTGGCGCATGGATGCTTACCATGGCTTTTGGCCCTGCCTAGGCGAGGATTTGGCACCAGAAATGGCTTCAGTCGCTCAGCACTAGCCCACGTGATGGAGCTCTGATAATGACATGGGGCGAGCATATCCGGTGGCACTCTCTGGCAACGAACATTCGCCAGACAACCAATGAGGGCCGTAATTGAGCAGAATGCAAGGGCTCTCCACATGGCATTTGGCACACTCTTGCGCTCCAAACTAGATGCCAGAACATCAAGACCTGAGCATCTATAATGGTATGGGCCGCTACCTTGCCTCCTGCTTGTCCAGGGTGAGGTGGTGAACGTCGGCGGTGACGGTGTTTGAACGATGGCAGCGTGCTGTTGAGAAAATGATCTTCTTTTCAATCCATGGAATGGAAGTCAGACAATAAATGTTCAAAAGTGGTGAAATAATGAAATATGATTTGCAGTATAAACATATGTCATGATCTAATGGCTCATTAGATTCGACATATGAGGTAATCACAGGAGTAGATAGGAATGCGAAGGATTTGTTGAAATTTTACATTATCATGGATAATGGTTGAACTCCATATGGCGGGATGGCATGGAGAAAAAATGGCCGCCCATTCAAATGCGTACAAAATGATATGATTAAAAACTACTATCGAGGAAAGTCACAAGTCTTTAAGAGCCATACCTTTTATTCTCGAACATTTTCATAACTAACAAGAATAAAAAAGATGCCAGAACACATCGCTAAAGTACCAGATTGAGAGATCGTAAAATCGCCGTTTTGTTCATCCTCGGAATTATTGATAAATGTCATCCAGCTTAGCACAATAATGGCTGAAGCAATTACAATGATTCCAACAGAGGGAAGCGATATTTTCTCTTGGGTATTGTACCCATACCATATCAAAAATGTTTCAATCAAATTTAAAAAATAATTCATCCACAATACACCACTGTGATGTATCACGATGCTGCGTCTGTACTTGTTGTTAGGTTGGAGGTACAAGGCAGCGAAGCGCTGATGCAAATACATTCCAGGTCTTCGATATCTCTGGATTAGTGAGGCTAAGTTCCAGAAGAGGTGGTGACCGGGGGGGGGGGGGGGGGGGTGGCAGACGACCAAAACAAGCCCACCATCTGCCCAAGTCAGACTATATTACACACATACACTGGTGAATTTGTGGATATTATGGGAGAATTTGAAGTCACTGTATCTTATGGTAAACATAAGGCAAAGTTGACCTGAGTGTTTGTGATGGGCTCAGGTCCAAGTTGCTGGGATTAGATTGGTTCCGGGCAATCCACTTGGATTGGCAGTAAGTAAACAACCTCAACACTAGCGATCAAATGTGGAAGCTCCTTATGGAATATGGGGACCTTTTCGCATTTGAGCTGGAGAAATGGAAAGGAACAAAAGTCGAGCTAGATATTGACCCAAATGCAACTCCTGAGTTTGTGTAAGCCCGCCCTGTACCATTTTTATTGAAAGGGAAGATAGACCAAGAGTTTGATAATTTTCCAAAAGTCGGGATCATACAGCCTGTAAGGTATGACCAAATGCTTAATTTATGAAAGAAAAGGGCCCAGAATGGTCTGCTAATGCTTTCAGAGGACCACAGGGGGTCATACCGGTCACTGAAAAGAGCATTCTAAATTCACCATCCCAAATACCGCATGTGTACTATTGTTCAAACAAATCGTGCAGTACCATCTCCTTATGTAAACAGTAGTGATCATGTGACCCCTTGATGAGGCATCTATTTATCATTGGCTAAGAAAGTGACACAACAGATAGGGATGGAGGTATCTCTTTATCATGTACATATAGGTGGGGAATAAATTGAGGAAAAGAAGAGAAAATGTAGGACCGTAGGAGAAGGAAAGGAGGTGAGCGGAGTTTGGGAGAGAAGGGAAGGAACATTAAGGGAGGATATGGGAGTATGAGGGGAGAATAGAAGGGACATATTAGAGAAAGGAGAGAGGATCAATAAAAATTCTGCCATGTTGGCATACAAAATAAATAGATGACTCCAAAACTGAAGGACAATAGAGTAGCAGAATGTCTGAGTGCAGACAGAAAGGACAGGAATATTGGACGTGATATGAAGGGAACTCAGGAAGAGACTCATATGAGATATATCATAGAGGGGAGTGGGGTTTTGGAATTCCCCGTGTCAACACCCCTCAAAACAATTTACTGGATGATGGCGTCATTGGCATCCAGATCAGAAAAAACGAAGAGCTAAACAAGTAAAAAAACAAAAAAACATTTTAAAAAAATGAAAAAACATGTAGGAATCCACAAAAAACAACCAAAGAAGGCAGGAAGGAATGACAAGATAGCAATGACACCACATTACAACACCATAATCCATTTACGGATTGCTATCACGACATCTTTTGATGAAAGAGTTGGAGGGAGACACCGTATCTGGTGCTGATGAATACCGAAGGGAACGTCATACCTGAGGCTTGTGAATGCATAGGGCAAGCTTAAAATCCATTTTTGATTCTTTCAAGTTTAAAATCAACATGGCATAAGGAAAACCTACATGATGCATAAGGAGAAGCACCTTAGCATTCTGTGCCTTGATGCAACTCAGCATGCAGAAAAAGCAAAAATTAAGAAGAAGAAGAAGAAGAAGAAGAAACATAGTGTAAATACACATTGATGAAGAATGCCATGATTAAAAAATAAATAAATAAAGTAATTCAATTCATCATTACCAGGAATTGATCAAAGAGGCTTAAGATCTCCAGTGTCCAAGATCTCACAAATATAATATCAGCACAGGCCTTTGATTGCACCACACGCTGTGTTTTGGCTGAACAACATTCCAATGATAAAACCATGGGATCAGTTTGTGAGAGGTTCTTTCTACACAACCTCGTTGTGGCTTCAACCTCATGAAAATTTAGCAAAGAAAAAGAAAGAACAAAAAGTTTTGTGCCCTGCCTAATGTCACAGAGCTCAGCCATTAATCATGAGGGCTTAAAGAGTGTGGGTCTGGTCAGTTTCCCCACACTTTAATAACCCCACTTCACTTTCATTACAGGCACTGAACCCACAGCTAACACGCTGCCTGTCTGCCTGTTTGGGATTTCAAATGGCCTTGCTCTGGTCACGGGACCTGTGCGGCCCTCCCCCTCGAGTCGTATTGAACACATTTTTTCCACCAACACCGTTTGTTCTTCCTATAGTCCAATGCTCTGGCTAAGGTCCACGGGGTCTCTGCCAGAGTTGGATGACAGGAAAGGTGTGAGGCGAGGAGTGAAAATTACTCTGCTCAGCATGTTTTTCTTGCCAACAAAAGTGTCGAGAGCAATGGCCTCCCTCACCCCAGCCGTTGCCTTCATTTCAGCATGCTGCGACAACCATCAGTTCCATTACAAATCACTTTTATTAATCTCTCGATAGATATAGAAGATGCATACAAGTCGTGAGAAAAACATTTTCTTACCAACTACATGTGTGTATATATGTATATACATATATATATATATATATATATATATATATATATATGTCTTCTTCTCTTCTTCTTCTTTCTTGCCGCTTGCACGATCCGGAGGATCCAAGCTTGCGAAGCCAGCAGGTCGATTGGCTGGCGGGAGAAGACCCTCCGTCCGCAGACGCTTCCCAGAGCTCGTGCGCGACCAGGACAGCCGGAGAACCACACGCGAATGCGCAGAAGAACAACGCGCAGAATTACAGGAGAGCCATTCCAACTAGAACCAGAACGACAGGAGAGCCACTCAACCACCACATGAACGCGCAGACCGCACCAGGCCCAGAACTCTCTCGCACGAACGTGCAGACCGCGCCTATAATTATACCCCCCGCTTTGGAGGGGGGGGCGCCTCCTCGCGACCCTCCCTCTCTCACTGGCTGGTTTTGGCGCGCAAAGTCCTCTTCGTCTCTCTCACTGGCCAGTTTTGGCGCAAATCACTACACCGTCCCTCTCACTGGCCAAAACGGGCGCAAACCCCTCAATTGGCCCGGGGCGTGGTGACATCCGTGGCCCCCGTTCCTCTTGCCGCGGCCCGGATTGGCTGAGTGGTGGCCACCCCACCCGCCGCACGCGACGTTGGTCGAGAGCCGCCGCGCGGCTCCTCCCGAACCCCGCCTTCTTCCAAAGCCCGCCTCACACAGGAGTCGAGCAAATGTTTCTGCAGGATCCGCCCCCCCCCCCGACGTCGGCCAGAGCGCGGTGAAGGACGCGAAGCGACGTGAGGGCGATGCGAGCGTCATCGGCACCAATGTCGGTGGTGCAAAATAAATGAAAAGAAACCTGACATCAAAACAACTCCACAGCGCAGGAACATTTAATTCATTAGACTAGGGTCGAGGACCCTAACTGGCAACATGTACTTACCGATATAACTGATCTAAAGGACCTGTATGTTGTGTGCTCATGTCTTCCAGATTCGCAACACTACCCCCTCCCCTTTTTACAGACTCGTCCCGAGTTGTCAAATTTTCATGTGACCAGCATGTGTAAGTTTTCCCCTAATACATTTTACCTTCGGATGCCTGAGTGCGACATTTTCTTTTCTTTTCTTTTCTTTTTTTCAAATACGTGTCCCAAAAATAAATAACCTACTGCGCTGCATAACTAACTAAACAAACTTACACAGACTCATTCGGACGACTTAAATAAAATTGCCGGCGCTACGACAAACATGCAGGTGGGGTTCAACGTATTTACAAATTTTTACTTAACTTATCTATTATTTTACACTAACCATGGCCCAGGACCTGGCATTTGTGGGAAAAAGGCATGGCAATGTCAACAGTTATGTGAAGGTGAGTGCTCCGCAGCTGAAGGTCAGATGTCTTCAGGGCCTGTTCAAAAGGTCCCTCTTTTGGTCACTGAACCTTCTTCTTTTTATTTTTCTTAGTTTTCAGCTGCTGGAGGCGACTCACCCTAACCCGGCATGGCATATGCCATCCCACAGGCCATTTGAAGGGGGTAGCCAGGCTGCCCAAATGCAGTCTCTGGCTCCCTTGTGCAGGAACAGGAAGGTAGCCGGCTGCCCAATGCAGTCCCTGGCTCCTACCTGGAATGAACTGGATGGAAGATGCAAAAACACAAAATGGACTGGATGCAAAACGATGCACGGGCTGCACCAATGCAGTCCCTGTCGTGTGGCTGCCTGCAGGGCAGTCTTTGCAAAACACGCCTGGCGATCCTGGCGCACATGGTGATGGTTGCTGACACAGGGGCAATGCAAACAAGGGCTAGCAGGCATGGGGTTATGGCAGAGGCAGGCAAACAAGGCATGGCAAGGCAACCGCGGAACAGGCCGCTGTAGCACAACCAGGCCAGCATGTGAAGCTGGCCGGCCTCTGGTATGGTTCCATCAGGTCTGGAGGGAGTGTGGTGGTGCCGGCCGCTCCGAAGGCGGGCTCGGGTCCTTACTGTTCCCCCACCTATCGCCTTTGCCTGTCTCTGTCCATACCCACTCCCTTAGTTTACAACACAAAACAAATTTAGCCCCTTTTTATTTATATTATTTTTTTTTTCTTTTATAATTTCGTCTCCCTAACCCCCTTTAT
>CM068966.1:73316205-73352444 GCA_035128595.1 Eptatretus atami | reverse complement strand
TCCTGGTAGTTAGCCCCAAACCCGTTGTTTAGAGGAATTAATGTGATGCATTCGGGCTGCGATCCTTTGAGTCAGCCGTTCTTCTTTTTCTATTTTTTATTTCAAACAAAAACCAACAAAGGGCTCGGTGGCTTTTCACGCGATTCTTCTCCGCGCTTGGTGTGAGGAGGAGAAGCGGGTGGGGCGGCTGGCCCCGATTGGTGATGCGCGGTGTGACGCGGCGGGAGGAGGAACGCCCTCTCGAGACCTTTCTCGAAGCGCCTCGAAGGGGTGGAGCAAAGAACGGGCGGAACGGCAGGGCGGAGCTCCGGATATAAAAGTCGGAGATGGCGAAGCAGTTTGGTGGATGCTCTTGCTTCGTGGTTGCTCTGGCTCGCTGCCCGTCTTCGGCTCGCTCGTCCTGGAGGCCGCTGGCCTGGTCTTTTGTGGGGCAGTTCCAAGACCCCGCTGGCGGGAAGGAGCGTCCGCCATTCCCCTCTCCCGACTTCGGGCATCCACGTTTCACCCCCCCTCTATCCGCGCTGGGATAGCGCCAAACACTCGGTCCGTGGCGTCGAGTGGCCAACACGTGCAGGCGCGAGGCACGCAGGAGAGGACTCGCCTACCACGCCAGGGCACGGAGTCGCGGCCAGGCGGGACCACGTCGACGGACGTCGGAGAGGGACTCGACGGCCCAAAAGGAAGTCACCTTTTTCTTTCGGTTTTTTTTGTATGGATCTTGTGGCGCCGTGTCTTGCAAAGTAGACTGTATACGTGTTGTCGTGTGTTCGCGTATTCGGTTGTAGCTCTGCGTCATCTTGCTTTTGTCGTTCCTTCTTGCATTTGCTATATGTGCATTTCTGACTATGGCTGTATATGTGTGCTCTCCGTGTGTCGTGTGAATAAAGTGCTTGTGTGAACTTGTTCCCCGTTTCGCTGCGTCCTTTCCTTTGTTGAATCTCCATCTTGCTCCACGTAAAGGGTTCGTAGTGGGCTTAATACGCACGATAATTAATCGGAACCGTCGAGGCCGATGATAACACGCTCGGTTATCCGATAGCACGGAACGGACCGCTTAAGCGCCCTGTCCGGAGTCGACCTGCGGCGAGGTGCGATCGCCCGGTTTATCATCCGCGTGGGTACTTAGGTAGGTCGAGTTTGCGCAACAACCCTATCCCACGCGGGTGGCCGATTGGCACGATCGTGGTGAGGTCGAAAGGTCCACCCGTGACTGTCTCCGGGCGATGTTCCGGAGGGTCACGACAGAATTGTCCGTCCGGTGGGCGAGGCGGCCGCCTTCGAGTCACGTGGCCGTTCGCACGCCGGCGGGCCGAATTCGCAACAATATATATATATATATATATATTTGTTGCGAATCTGGAAGCCATGAGCACACAACATACAGGTCTTTGATCAGTTATATCGGTAAGTACATGTTGCCAGTTCGGGTCCCGACCCTTGTCTAATGGTAATTAAATGTTCCTGCGCTGTGGAGTTGTTTTGATGGTCAGGTTTTCTTTTGTTTATTTTGCACACCGACATCGGCCGATGACGCCGCATCACCTCACCGTCACTTCGCGTCCTTCACTGGCGACGTCAGGGGGGGGAGCCCTTGCAGAAACATGTTGCTCGACTTCCCTTGGAAGAAGGCGGGGTTCGGGAGGAGCCGCGCGGCAGCCCTCGACCAATCGGCATGCGGCGGGTGGGGTGGCCGCCACTCAGCCAATCCGGGCCCGCGACAGGAGGAACGGGGCCGCGTGACGTCACACGCCCCCGGGCCAATCGAGGGGTTGCCACCCGTTTTGGCCAGTGAGAGGGACGGTGAGGATTTTTGCGCCAAAAACTGGCCAGTGAGAGAGACGAAGAGGACTTGCGCGCCAAAACCAGCCAGTGAGAGAGTGAGGGTCGTGAGGGGCGCCCCCCCCTCCGAAGTGGGGGTATAATTATAGGCACGGTCTGTGCGTTCGTGTGGTGTTGAGTGGCCTCCTGTCTTCTGCGCGTTGTTCTTCTGCGCGTTCGCGCTGGTTCTCCAGCTGTCCTGGTCGCGCACGAGCTCTGGGAAGCGTCTGCGACGGAGGTCTTCTCCCGCCAGCCCTCGCCCTGCTGGCTTCGCAAGCTTGGATCCTCCGGATCGTGCAAGGGGTCCAGTGGCCCGAGGACCTGGTCCTTGAAGACCGCACGAGGCGGGCAGGTCCGAGTTAGGTCTCAATAAAGACCAACTGGTCCAGTCATTTTTGGGTATTTGTGTGTGTGTGTCTGGGGCCCCGTCTTCAAGTAGAGAATTGTATAATGCTTTTGCTATATATATTTGTATTTCATTTCTTATAATCGGTTTAGCTCTGCTCTTGCGTGCTTCCCTTCATTTCCCCAATTGCGTATAAATAAACCCCGTTTGTTTCAATGTTTCAGCTCGTTTGTGTCCATTCTTGCATTGACTGAGCGTGTCGCGTGGTGGGGAGAATTGGCACGGCCACTGCTGGGCCGTTGTAACGGACAATTGGAACCGACGCAACTCGGCGATTAAACCGCTCGGAATCGCACACGGAACGAGCTCGCTAAGCAGCTCGCTTCCGTACGAGTGCCGTCGAGGTGGAATTCCCCGGTAGTTGACCACGTGGGTATTTAGGTCAATTGAAATTGGCAATCGACCCTACCCTACGTGGTCTACCCATTGGCGAATTTCGGTCCGATAGAGGACCCGTCGACTCCGGACTTATCCGGGGCGACGATCTGAATTCCGGCGATCGTCGAGCCGACTCGCGGCTCCATCAAGCGGACGGACCGAGGCCGAGTCCCGGCCCCGCAACATTGGTGTTCAGGAGCGGAATTTAAACCCATCCGTCTCCGCAGAGAAATTCACGGGGCGGATCAGGGTGTAGGGAGCGACCCCCCCTCCCCCCCAGTTCCCCCAAATTACGAGTGTTTAAATTTATTCCCAACAGCGCGACATGGCCAGCCAGAGACGAGCTGAGCCAGGTTGGTAGTGATAATAGTGTAGAGTTAATGGAACCAGAGGCCCAGGACTCCACCATGCAGGTCGACCATCCCCCACAACCGAACTCAGAGCCTGAAAGGGGCGAGCGGTGGCGTATGACAATCCCCCCTCATCAAATTTTCCTCCCGATCCCGGCCGGTCCGCACACCATCATGGCGGATCGGCTGCGCCGAGCCATTTGACTTGAGCCAGTTGCAGAAATATTGAACGGAATATGGAGCGATATGCAAGAAATAAAGCGGATTTACAAGCCACGAATGGCAAAATGGATGAGATGAGAGGCAACATGGATGCAAATATGCAAACACTGCGGGGTGAGATGCAGTGCATGGGTTTAACCTCCAGCAGGCAGAAGGGCATAATGGCGGTTGCGCGTGACGAAACGCGGACAACGGAGCGCAAGATGGCGAACCACGTGGCAGTACGATCGAACCAACGAGGGGAGTGTGGAATGTGTCCGGCCCACAATGGATACGGTGAGGAGGGGTGAGGGGACGCCATCACGATAATAGGGAGACGTGTAGGACGAGACACGTGGAGGTGACGGAAAGATTCACGGTGACAGAGACGCGGATAATCAAAGAAATAATGAAGAAACTAAAAACAAGAGGTGACGAAAAGGGAAAAATTAAAAGAGGTGACTGAGACGTGTAGGGCGAGACACGAGGAGACGACGGAGATAATAAAAGAAATAAAGGAAGAAACTAATGAACGCGAGAGGAACGACGGAAAAAGTCACAGAGACACAAACGGAGACGCAGGATTAAAGAAATTAAAAGAGACAACGGAAATAAAAACAGACACGGGAGATAGAGGAGATAGAAGGTGAATTGGACGAAACTACAAACGACACACACAGGTAAGGATAGTGAGGACAATGGGTTGAGCTAGGGAATGTATTGAGACCCGATGTGGAGGCAGGATGGCTCCTTCAGGAACGAGGGGAGACACTATGCCCCTTGAGTGTGACTGCGACCAGGTGAGTTCGGTCAAGCCGTGCGGAGTGAGGGTGTGTGTGCTGTGAACGGGTCCACGCGCAGCTTGGGGGTATAGAGGCCCGGGACCCCTTGGGTAACGCGAATCGCCAGCGTGATTGTCCCGGTGTGTGTGTGGTTAAAAGTATGGTTGCGAGTGAAATAGCATGCGTGAGTGCGTGCGTGAAAGGCGGACGTGTCCAGACGGGGGACGCGAATGGCGAGCCGAAGAGGCCGCGTAGGGTTATTTGGAACCGCGCCGGTTTCACGGACGTCGCGAAGGGGCCCGTTCGGCAATTAGCGAACAGTTCTCGTGCGCGCGCCTTCGTGGAGGATCTCGCGCGGGAACGCCCGCGTTCGGGAAGACCGTCGGTTCGGGAAAGACCGTCGCGCGGACGGTTAAATGGCGGCGATAGTTGGTGAATTTGGAAACGGGGGTTCCCATGCGCCGCGCAGCCAGTGTCCAGGGCATCACGTGCTGCATACCGCGTGTTCTGTTTGCAGAACGCGCGGAGCGGGTTCCTGGAACGAAATGCGCGTGCCGCTGCAGTGTGCGGGTGAGTCACCAGGATCTCGCGGCACGAATGCCGGGCAACGGCGCTCGTCGTCCGCGTGGAGAATTCCCGCGAGCGACGCTTGTTGCGATGTGCAGGTGACTCATGGCTGCACGTATCGCCCATGGAAGGACATTGCATTGCCATAAGGATGAACAGCGTGCCGTAAACGCCACCACGGCGCTGCAGAAAAAAAGGAAAAGCCTTGCTTCCAGTTGCAGAGCCCAGTTTGGGCAAAGAAGCACTACGTTCAGCGGGATGGGTTAGTTTAGTTAGACCGGCTTCATGGACATGGGTTGTTCCTCATGACCCGTGGAATGGTTAGTTAGAGGAATTAGAATAGATTTAGAATGGATGTTGGATTTCTGGAAGACATGACAGACATGAACTGTGTAGTTGGGACGTAGCTTAGCTACGTAGATTAAATGGTACTTGCGTTAGGATAAGGACGACAAGAGAGCACGAGTTAGGTAGGGAGAATGGCAGTGTTGGAGTGTTGTGTGAGTTGAGAGTGAAAGTGTACAATGAGTGAATGTGGAAGCGGGCCCAAGTGTGAATGGAGCGAATGTGGAATGTATGGTGCGATGATGATTGGGGGGAGGATGATTCCCACCCAAGGACCCCGGGTCAGTTTTTTAATGTTTAGTTAGTGGGTATTCAAATTTACAAAAAGGTCGTTTGTTTTGTGTTTGAGAGAAGGCACGAAACCATTTGGAGGGTGCAGGAGTTCCATGACTGGCTGGGAGCTGTGGCTGTTGAAGTGAGTATCGATTAGAGGGCACCCCGCGGCACTGGACTTGTCGCCAGAGTAGCCAAGGGTCCCAAGGGACCGGATTGTGCTACGGCACGGGCGACCCTCGAAATGGGACCCGTAGCGCCAAAAATGCCACGTGGGCATTCCGAGAGGCAACTGCCAAGAGGGCAACCCCCGTGTTCATAGGGAGCTGGTAGGCTCGAGACAGCCTGCGGCCCGGGGGTGCCAAGATGAGTTCGCAGAGGGGAAGTTCTGCCAGTTGACCAGCTGCCCAGTCCACGAAATGTGCGAGGCACGAGTGAAAATTAGGCTAGGCCCGAAATTTATAATGCGACACCAACACGGCGATGGAATCATGGTTTTTTAGAACCGATAGTTTTAAAATGACAGGGCGTTTTGGAAAGCCGGGTAGTAGTTTAACAGTTAATAAAGGCTAGGTTAGTTAGAGATTACCCTTCGCGACCATCCATCCCTTCGCTCTCGTTAGGCCGCTGGACTCACTGTGGAGAAGACTGCTGGAATTATGTAGAGGCCATTCTGAGCTTTGTTGGGCCTCGAGACAGGACGCTAGACTCTCCCTATTCCCCTCCAGACAGGAACGTAGGTTGGAGTTAGGCTAGTTGACATGATAGGTAGCCGGACAAGACAATAAGGGGTTAGGGAGACGAAATATAAAGAAAAAAACAATAATATAAATAAAAAGGGCTAAATTTTTTTGTGTTGTAAAACTAAGGGAGTGGTATGACAGAGACAGCAAAAGGCAAGGTTTGGGGGGAGACAAGGTAGGTCCGAGCCGCCTTCGGAAGCGGCGGCACCGACCACACTCCTCCAGACCTGATGAACCATACCAGAGGCCGGCCAGCTTTCACATGCTGGCCTGGTTGTGCTAAGCGGCCTGTTCCGCGGTTTGCCTTGGCCATGCTGTTTGCCTGCTCTGGCATAACCGCCAATGCCTGCTAGCCCTTGTTTTGGCATTGCGCGACTGTGTCAGCAAACCATCACCATGTGCGCGCAGGATCGCCAAGGTGTTTTGCAAAGACTGCCCTGCAAGGCAAGCCACAACGACAGGGACTGCATTGGTGGCAGCCGCGTGCATCGTTTTGCATCCAGTCCATTTTTGTGTTTTTGCACTTTCCATCCAGTTCATTAACAGGTAGGAGCCAGGGACTGCATTGGGGCAGCCGGCTACCTCCTGTTCCCGCACAAGGGAGCCAGAGACTGCATTTGGCAGCCGTGGCTACCCCCTTCAATGCCTGTCGGGATGGCATAATGCCATGCCGGGCTTAGGGTAGTCGCCTCCAGCAGCTGCCAAACTAAGAAAAATATAAAAGAAGAAGGTTCAGTGACCAAAAGAGGGACCTTTTTGAACAGGCCTGAAGACATCTGACCTTTCAGCTGCGGAGGCACTCACCTTCAACATAACTGTTGACATTGCCATGCCTTTTTCCCACTAAATGCAGGTCCTGGGCCATGGTTAGTGTAAAATAATAGATAAGTTAAAGTAAAAATTTGTAAATACGTTGAACCCCACCTGCAGTTTGTCGTAGCGCGGCAAATTTTAATTTAAGTCGTCCGAATGAGTCTGTGTAAGTTTGTTTAGTTTAGTTATGGCAGCGCAGTAGGTTATTTATTTTTGGGACATCCGTATTTGAAAAAAAGAAAAGAAAAGAAAAGAAATGTTGCACTCAGGGATCCGAAGGTAAAAATGTATTAGGGGAAACTTACACATGCTGGTCACATGAAAATTTGACAACTCGGGACGAGTCTGTAAAAAGGGGAGGGGTAGTGTTGCGATTCTGGAAGACATGGAGCACACAACATAACAGGTCCCTTTAGATCAGTTATATCGTAAGTACATGTTTCCAGTTTAAGGGTCCGACCCTAGTCTAATGGGTATTAAAATTGTTCCTGCGCTGTGGAGTTGTTTTGATGGTCAGTTTTCTTTTCTTTATTTTTGCACGCACCGACATTGGCGCCGTGACGCTGCACGCCTTCCACCGTCGCTTCGCGTCCTTCACCCACGCTCTGGCGACGTCGGGGGGGGGGGGGGCGGATCCCCTGCAGAAACATGTTGCTCGACTTCCTGTGTCGAGGGGCGGGCCTTTTGGAAGAAGCGGGTTCGGGGAGGAGCCGCGCGGCGGCTCTCGACCAATCGGCGTGCGGCGGGTGGGGTGGCCCACTCACGCCCAACTCCGGCCCGCGTGCAAGAGGAACGGGGGCCATCGTGATGTCACCACCACGCCCGCCGGGCAATTGAGGGGTTTGCGCGCCCGTTTTTGGCCAGTGAGAGGGTACGGTGGGATTTTTGCGCCAAAACTGGCCAGTGAGAGAGACGAAGAGGACTTTGCGCGCCCAAAACCAGCAGTGAGAGAAGGGAGGTCGCGAGAGGCGCCCCCTCCAAAGGGGGGTAATAAATTAATAGGCGCGCGTCCCTGCACGTTCGTGCGAGAGAGTTCTGGGCCTGGTGCGGTCTGCGCGTCGTGTGGTGGTTGAGTGGGCTCTCTGTCGTTCTGGTTCTAGTTGGACAATGGCTCTTTCCTGTACAATTCTGCGCGTTGTTCTTCTGCGCATTGCGTGTGGTTCTCCGGCTGTCTGGTGCCGCACGAGCTCTGGGAAGCGTCTGCGGACGGAGGGTTCTTCTCCCGCGCCATCGACCTGCTGGCTTCGCAGCTTGGATCCTCCGGCTCGTGCAAGCGGTCCAGTCAGCCCCGAGGACCTGGTCTTGAAGACCGACGAGGCGGGCAGGTCCTAGTTGGTCTCATAAAGACCAACTGGTCCAGTTCTTTTTTTTGTATTTGTGTGTGCATATGTGTGTCCCCTGGGGTCCCCGTCTTCAAGTGGAGAATTGTAAAGTGCTTTGCTATATATATTTGTATTTTCATTTCTTATAGATCGGTTTTGCTCTGCTCTGCATGCTTCCCCTTCATTTCCCCAAAATGCGTATAAATAAAACACGTTTGTTCAATGTTTTCATCTTGTTCGTGTCGCATTCTTGCATTGACTGAGCGTGTCCCGCGTGGTGGGGAAGAATTGGGGCAATGGCACTTGCCGGGAGCGTTGTAACGGGACAAATCGGGAACCAGAGGAACTCGCGATTAAACCGCTCGGTAATCGCACACGGAACGAGCTCGCTAAGTGGCTCGCTCCGAACGTGCCGTCGAGGGGTGGAATTCCCCGGTAAGTTTGGACGCACGTGGGTATTTAGGTAATTGAAGATGGCAATCGACCCTACGCCACGTGGTCTACCATTGGCGAATTTCGGTCCGATATGAGGACCCGTCGCTCCCGGACTTATCCGTGGCGACGATCTGAATTCCGGGCGATCGGTCGAGCCGACTCGTGGCTCATCAAGCGGACGGACGCGGCCGACGTCCGGCCCCGCAATAATATATACATATCTATCTACATACATGTATATACATATATATATATAATATATATATATATATATAGATACATATAATATAAATATACACACATTATATAAATATATATACATTATATATATTATATTATATATTACATATATACACCATATAATATACATATATATATACACACATATATATATATATATAATATATATATATATAATATATATATATATATTATATATATATATATATATATATATACGTCAACCCCGCTTCATCGCGGTTCACGCCTATCGCGCCCCGGTTCATCGCGGGTTTCCCTTGGAACGTAACTAATTTTTTCTGCGCATTCCCGCGTAACATCGCGGTATAATCGTATAAAATATAAATATTTAAAGCATAAATTATAACGGCGTGGTGCTCGACAGTCCGACAACGCACGAAACAACGTTTCGCTTGTGACTTAGAATATTTTCTACATTTTTTCTCCATGCCCCACGATGG
This sequence comes from Eptatretus atami, assembly GCA_035128595.1. Lineage (NCBI taxonomy): Eukaryota > Metazoa > Chordata > Myxini > Myxiniformes > Myxinidae > Eptatretus > Eptatretus atami. Next base: position 73,343,310 of record CM068966.1, on the reverse strand, counting down.
CGCCCAAACGCCTGCACCTTCCGAAGGTTTCTGGCAAGGAACCGAGCGCCAGAGGAAGGTCCTGGGACGCTCCAGGAGAAAGGTTAAGGTAAAGGTGTCGATATATGCTTCGGGAAAGGAAAAAGGTTTGCCGGCCGTTGGACAGCACTGCTCATACCCAGCACCTCAAAACCGACCAGACCAGACTAGTGAATCTCCCGGCACTCAAACCCAATACTGCCAAAATCGACCAGGACCAAAACCAGTTCAGAGATACGATTTTTTTGGGGAGGCGTCCATCATCGCGGATTTTCACTTAGCGGCGGGAGGTTTTGGAATGTAACTCCCGTGAGAAAACGGGGGATTACTGTACACACATATATATTACATATATACATATATACTACATATATAATATATATATATAAATAATATACATTATATATAACATATATAATATACTTATATCTATATATATACACATATATACATAATATATATCTTACATATATATACATTTATTATATATATATATATATATATATATATGTTGTGGTCGGGGGGTCGGGTTGGAGGACCACGAGGTGTAGGGGAAGCTATCCCGGTTCCCACCAGACCTCCCCGGAATTGTAGGCCGTCACTCAGGATAAATCGCTTAACTGACCATGGACGCCAATAACTCAACCGCGTACTAGGGTCTCCGTTATGGGTTTAATGTTACTAATTATCACGTGATTTAATTACCAGGGAAACGCCCCTCGTACGCTTTGTCCGAACCGGATCACTCTACAAATCGGATCACTTTTCCGGAATCGGATGCAGCGAGCGACACTGCCAAGGACTTACCGGCTAAAAGGACGGATCGTTGGAATAAAGTCCCGGCTAAATAAGATTCGACCATGCTGGATAATGGAGAAAAGATAGAAAACGAGGGCAGGGAATTCTAATAATAAACTTTATTTACAAGGCAGGCGAGGAAAGAATATGTGCACAGTGAAGATTTTATTGGGTGTGTTGTTGCGAGATAGAAAGAAGCGTGTGGTGCGACAATTAACAGGCAACTACAAAAGGGGACACAGAGCAGACTTAACGCAAAAATAATAATATGATAACAATCTCTGCAGTCTTACTTAAGCAGACAGGTGCCAGGACAACACATACGCACACCCAGAAAAAACAGAAAACCCGATACAAGAGGGAGTTTAGAACAGGGAAATTGGACGTAAAGGAGGAGCTTTGAGTCTCGAAGGGGGGCGGAGTCCAGGGGCGAGGGTGGAGTGTAGGGCGCACCAGGTAGGCGGGTGGGGGCATCGTCGGGTCTGTGCAAGAGACGAGGAGCAGGATGCGGGTGTGGTGGATGTCGACGAGCGAGGCGAGAGAGAGACGGAGACAAGGAGCAGGATGCGGGTCCGTGGCGGTGTCGACGAAGGCCGAGGCAAGAGAAAAGGCAAGACGATAAGGCGGAGGGACTGCTCCGGCCTTTTGGACCTGCCGGCGTGGGGGGGCCCGCCAAATCAAACCGTAGTCACCTGAAATGGCGCTCCATTGGGCCCCGACCCTCACGTGGCCCGCTAACTTGGGCCGGAACGCGCTTCTTCGTTTCGCGGCAAGGCCATCTCAAAACAGCGGACATACTTTCGCTCGACCACCGAGTTGACATGAATCGCCCACACGAAATTGGCACGCGAATCATCCTGCAAAAACCGTCGACCGGTCGAGTGTTCCGCATGCCCGCTCCCGGGTGTTCGATCCAGCGTTGATCAAACACGCTCGTTTCCGTGTGTGCCAACGTGGCCCACACTGTACTGTACATTCCTCGCTCGATCGCGCTTCCGCTGGTCGTAAGAGCGCAAAAGACGTTCACCATTCCGTGTAAGAATCCACCGCTGCAGCGAGGACCGAAGGTAACATCGCATGGATAAATCCATGCATGTTTCACGAGTGGCCGTAACATGTCTGCTTTCGAGTACATTCCGTACAGTGCGCGCGGTTTCTCCATCTACGCAGTGGCCAGGCACTCGCGTTCACCACAACTCCGCTAGCGTGTGCGAGGGCGAACACCAATATGCGTCAGATATTGAGGTTAAAAAGGATCAAGCCGCTTCTACCGCACACTCGTCATCCTGCTCGCAAGCCTGGCGTGGAGTCGGCTTTATTGGTCTCTGTACGTGGTTTGTGCAGCGTGGGCGTCGTGCTGGTCGTGTTTCCCGGGTGCCGTGAAAAAACACCATTCGTGGGCAGCCTCTTCAGAGGTTATTTTTATTTGCATGCCTTTCTAATGCGCATTTGGCAATTCTCCCAGACCATCGGCAGCTCATCGATGAATCTGCACCACAAGCGCACCAGCATGACTCGGCGCTGCAGTTCCCACCGCGGCGCCGTCACACGCTGGCCTCCACGAGGTCCCACCTTACAGCGAGGCCGGCACGTGGCTGATTTACCTCAGGAATAATCACAAAAGAAGAAGAGTCAGGTATGAAATGAAGGAGATGAATATTAAGGCAACTCTAGCTATTAGATATCACACGCGACACCTTGCTTGTCCGCTAAACAAAGGAAGGGACTATCTACACTATAATAATGGAAATAACGTCTTGGGACACCTATTGTTGTATGCATGCCGGTTCCGAGAACCGCAACAATATATATATATATATATATATATATAATTTATTATATTAATAATATACATATATATACATTATATATCCATATATATATATATATGTAATGAATATTATGCAGTTATATATATATATATATATTATATATATATATATATGCTAATATAGCATATAACACACTGTAGTTGGTAATGAAAATGTTTTCTCACGACTTGTATGCATTTTATATCTATGAGAGATTAATAAAGTGATTTGTAATGAACTGATGTTGTCGGCAGCCATGCTGAAATGAAGGCAACGGCTGGGGTGAGGGAGGCATTGCTCTCGACACTTTTTTGTTTGGGCAAGAAAAACATGCTGAGCAGAGTAATTTTTCCAGCTCCTCGCCTCAAACACGCTTTCCTGTCCATCCAACTCTGGCAGAGAACCCCGTGGACCTTAGCCCAAGCATTGGACTATAGGAACGAACAAACGGTGTTGGTGGAAAAAATGTGTTCATACGACTCGAGGGGGAGCTTAAAAGATACCTCACCTACGGGACCTGAATGGTGGTTTGCGAATTTCCACAGCCGTAACAATATATTTCTCTACAGAAATGTAAAATTAATGTTGGCATTTCTTTGAAGGTTGTGAGTATTTTTTTCTGAGATCATTTTGAAGACCCCTCGTCTCTCAAGTTGCAGGTGTCCCATTAACAGAAAAATCTTGAAAATAAGTTGATCAATTAATAGTGAGGAATGAGTACTTTTTTTAACTTTACCACTATGTACTATATTCAGCCTGCATTCTGTCTGTTAAAATGTTTGGACTTTACTGAAATGTCTCACACATGACAAAGAGTATAGTTATGGATGGATACAACCACCGATGTAATTAAAATACTGAGATGTGCTGATGTGCATGTGCAGCACATGGCTGCTGGTTGCATCATATCTGGGGCATGGCTATTGCCAATACAGAAATGCATGAGCCCCTGAACATCAGGGCAGAAATTGAGACCGTCTCAGGGTACCCGCACACAATGGCCCACTGATTTCAAAAGGGAACAGTCAATGATAGCAGACAGGACATGGATCTTAATGTCCCTCCTCCTCCTCATTCTCCTCCCAACCCCCAATAGGACTGCACACCCATGATACAACACCCTGCCTGTGAAGTGTCAGGATGACAGTTTATCATCCGGCTTGGAATTGAATCCAGGCTAGATAGCTCAGAGGGGAGTGTACTACCTCTGAGCTGTCCAGAAAGCCGTATAGTCTTAAGGAAATGCTGACGAGAGGGTTTCCTGGCCCACAACTCAACAGGTGCAGTCTGGGTTTGCAGTTTAGCTGCGGAGCCAGAATTGTTGCTGGAGTTAATACGAGTTGATATGAACTGTTACTCGCATTTGCTGTCTGTATGTGGATGAACAGGTATAGTGGGCCTGATTAGTCATAGACTAGTTACGCACAATCATGAACACTACCAGTGTTCCTGTATGGTTGCTATAACTTTGGGATGTCATGAGTGAAAAGCTCTCACCATCAGCTTCCACTGTGTTTTTTAATTATATGGAGCAAGGAGTTCCATGATGGCCACCTGGTTGGATCACAGGATCCCATGACTGACTTGAGAGTGAAAACATCACTTCTAGCTCCTGAATGAACCCATGACCCAGGAGTGGTACATAAGTCACCACGGACCTCATTATATCATTACAGATGCATTGCGACTGTAAGTAGTAATATAAGACTACATGTCGGCATTTGATATAATCTGTTTCATCTCTACTGATGTACACATAATATATCCCAGAGCATTTCCACAAGAGTGGGCCTTTGAGCCACTCGCTACCATTGCAGCATAGGCCCTGCCAGTATAGACTGTAAGAGATTAAAATGTTAGGTGTAAAATCTCCGTTAATGGAACAGAATGAGATGTGAATACCACACAGGAATGGTGGGAACAGCCAGGCATTGTCGATAGACCAAATAAAATCAGTAGGTTTTTTCCTTTGGTATACAGAGTCGAGTCTCGTGGAAGAGCGAGAACAGAGAATGGATCAAGGCACAACATAACAAAAGGAACAAGAGAAAGAGAAGGGTGAAATGCCAACGGCAAGGCAGAGGGAGAAAATATAAAAAGATAGGCAGCAAGGGATGTATGCCTGGTGTTGGCTTCATGGTTAGGGTGGTGGGCTTGGATTCCAGGATCCTGATTTCAAATTCCACTCGGCTGTTGAATTAATACCAGGTGGGGTTGACTCTGTCTGTCATCCTTCTGAGGTCGGCAAAAATGAGTGCCAGCTTGCTGGTGTCCTTTGTCGGAGTGGCGACCCTCCAGGATTGTGTCCAATAGCCAAGAAGTCTGCTTAGGCAGCACCAACGCTCTGTACAGAGTATGGTCCCGATGGATGGATGGAAGGGATGTGGGTGAAGATGAGGGCTGGGGGAGAATGCAGAGGGTGGATATTATGGATACAGAGGCAAAATTTGGGTGGGGGGGGGGAGTGGTTTTACGGATGTAGAAAAGATCATGGTTTTGGAAAGGGAATGATCTGATGGTGGTGAACAGCTTTCTTGAGACATGGGGGGAGATTGAGATTGAAGAAAATGTGAAAGTTGATTCCGCAGGTGGGAAAAAGAGGAACAAACGAGTGGAGATGAGCAGTGATCCTGGATTTTGGGAGTTTTGCCAGAAGGGGATTGATGATGGACCATGTGTGCCTGCAGATATTAGGAGGGGGTGGGGGGGGGACAAAGCACGGAGTGGGCTCAGGGTGCAAACCACAAAGGAGGCAGAAGAAAACAGAGCCACTGACCTGTCTGTGATGACAAATTGATAGGCCCATAGACTCAGCTTCATATTGGGAATTCCAATAATCTTGAAGGCCTTGGTTCCACGATCTGTAGAGTTGAGGCACGATGTGACGCAGAGGCACCAGCCCCAAGGGGAGAGCAGTACTTCATCAAACTGCAGATGAAAGCCTTGTAGGTGGATAGCAGTTCAGGTATGCCAAGGAAGGACTTTGCATGCAGAGGATGCCCAGTCGGCAACTGGCTTTAGAGGCCAATATTGAATTGTGCTTTGCCCAAGAAATATCATGGCTGATAGTGAGATCCAAGAGTTTAAGTGAGTGAACTTCTTTGAGATGCTTGTTAAAAAAACATAGATGGGAGGGTTTGCCGTATAGTTCTTTCGCAGAGAGCGAGTGAGAGTATGAGATTGTCTGCATTAAAAGACATATTCCAAGTGTTTGCCCAGCTTGTGATTCTGTGAAGGTCTAAAGAGAGGGAAGAGGCTGAAGCCTGTCATCTGAAGAATAATGGATGTCATGGCAGAGGGTGGAATCGTCAGCCAATCGATAAAGGGGATTTTCCAGAGGGTCAGAGAGATCATTGACGACGATTAGGAATAGGACGGGGCCCAGAACACTGCCTTGGGGCACTCCAGCCTTGAAATGGAGAGGAGATGAAAGAATTCTGTTGAGTGCTACACTTTGGCGACAGGAGTAGAGGAAGTCAGTAAGCCATGTGTGAAGTTGGCCTTGGATGCCATAGGCAGAGAGTTTGAAGAGCAAGGCGGGATGTCAGACTGTATCAAAAGCACAAGATATGTCTAGAGAGACGGCCCTGATCTCATGTCTGGAATTGAGGGTCTCCGTCATTGGTGGGAGAGTGGAAGGGGCATGCCCAAGGTAGAGTGACCAGGTCTGAATCCGAAATGATTAGCTGAGATGAGGTCATGAGGAGAAAGGGAATGATTTTATATGTCAACTGCGATGATGGATTCCATGACCTTGTTGATTGATTGGAAATAAGCTAAAAGGTCTGTAATTAAGGTGATCTGGTTTTGCACATTTTATGTAATGCAGTGATGTTTGTTGATTTCCAAGCAGATGGAATATGATGTAGCACAAATGATAGGGTACAAATAGCAGAGAGAGGAAGTGCAAGAGTAGCAGTAGTTATAATTTTCAATGTACTTTGAAATGTTTCTGTTAACTACGAGGCATGGCAGTGGCATAAAAATGCTCCTCATACAACCAGGTCAGTGTAGACGAGTTGTCTCTCCATCTATTGAGTGGTCCAGCTATTTTCCTGCACCTGGTTTGTAGAGTCCATTTGGCTCTGACCTTTGTCCACCTCAGGTCTTGTGTTCATGTGATGTGTCCAGCCCACTGGCATTTGTTGTTCAGAACTTTGTATCACATCAATCACCTTCATCTTTCCTGTTATCCTTTCATTCGTTTTTCTATTTTTTTATTTATTGATAATATTTATTTATTATCTGAATGATTTTTTATTTATCTTTGCATGGCATGCCGGGCTGTTTTCAGCTTCTGAGCCACGTTTGTTGTCAAAAGCCATATTATTTTTTGAGCATCAAAAACATGACCGGTAGGACATATTGGTTGAATAGTTTCCCTTCAGACAAAGGTGAGTGGTGCTTTTCATAACACTGTTAGTTATCCGATCGTATTCCATCGTAATGATATTCTTTGTTTAATTTTTAGGAATAGGTTGTGATGGGGGTTGTATCATCCATTTTCCACTAGATAGTTGGCACTGATTTATTTTTCCTGTTTCTGAGACTAATAACCTGGTGAAAGACCAATGGGCCGATAACACTGAGAATATTTGGAGTTTTGTGACAAATGATCAGCACGTTATACAGACGCTCTCTAAGGCACTGTTTTCAATGACTTCAAGAATTTTGGGGACTGTGCACCTCCCAAGCTGCCTAACTTAGAGGGGACACGTGACAACTCAAGTAAATCAAATGTTTCTTTCTGACCCACTCTTGTTACTTCAATGAACATCTGTAATGAACAAAGAGGCAAATGATTGGCAATCAAGAGATGAGAGTCAAATTGAGGCAGTCCATAATCCACGAGTCCCGGATATAACTGAGGCCTTTCCAAACTGGAATTGGGATGGAAAGGAGAGCACATGGCTCACTCTGAACTAATCCTGCCGAGCCGCTTGCGAGCTCAGCTTGCCTGCTGCTTGCACTAATTGGAGTTCTTATTAAGCTGTAGAGATTGGACTTGGTCACTTACTTGAACAAAAATGGACAATATCACCTTAATTAGTAAAGCCTGCGGAGTGTCTAAGTGCACCGGGCCTGTGACACGCAGACAGGCCTGTGCTCCTAATTCCATCCGGCTCAGACACCCAGGGCACATAATTGTTGAGCTTCACAGAACCGCGGGCCCACCCAGTTTGCCATTGAACATTACGCTTGGGAGCCAGCCAGCAAGGCCTGTAGCAGATGTGAAAAAAGAAGAAAAAGCCTCCAATAAATGAGCTATAAGAGATGCATAAAAGGTTTAATATCCCAGACAGGATGGTGTAGAGGTACCACATTTACCTTGGAGCTGTCTAATCAGGGTTAGATTCCATATTTGACCATAAACAGTCGGATTGGTGCTTCACAGGCAAGGCGTTGCATCAGGGAGTGCATGGAATAATCACGTTAAGCCGGGTGTCCCGTCTGCTAGCAATAGTCCGGCTATTATTCGATGAAGACTGAGGGAGTTTTTGCCGGCACCCTGAACAAATTCAAAATTCCTGCTCTAGCTGCCTCTGTGAAGACTGGAAAACCAGCCCAATGTAAATTTTCAACAAGAATCCTGCTGCAGCACTGAACCTGCCTTCAGGCAGAGGACCGCAAGAGAGAGAGAGAGAGATAAGGGTCGAATAAGTCTAAAAGGGATGTTGGAAGACAGTACATAATTTACAATGACAGGACAATTATTCTAGCTTTTGTCAGCTTCTTAATTCATCGACTGTCTGTCTGTCTGTCAGTTTCTTTGTCTGTTTGTTTGTTTGTCAATCGCCTACAAGTCACAATTTTCAACCGATATGCACGAAACTTCACCACATGGTAGAGTTTGTCATAAGTAAGAAGCCCATTGTTTTTGAGGTCAAAAGGTCAACAAATCTGTCAGATTTCTAAAATCCTCAATTTTCATCCAATTGACTAGAAATCTGAACAGGATTTTCATATCAGCTTACTTAATTCAACCACCAATTATTTTTGAGGTCAACATTGGCCAAAAGGTCAACATAAGCCAAAGGTCAACAAATTAGGTGAGATTTCTAAAATCCTCAATTTTCATCCGATTGATTTTAAATTTGAAGAGGATTTATATTTCAGTTCACTGAATTCAACCGGCCAATTATATTTGAGGTCAACATTGACCAAAAGGTCAACATAGGCCCAAGGTCAACAACTAAGGTGGTATTTCTAAAATCCTCAATTTTCATCCTATTGACTTGAAATTTGAAGAGAATTTGCATATTAGGTCACTGAAGTCAACCTGCCAATTATATTTGAGGTCAACATGGACCAAAGGTCAACATAGGCCGAATTGATGAAATTGTCAATTTTCATCCGACTGACTTGAAATATGAAGAGGAGTTGCATATTGTCATTATTGTTGGCCACCACCAATTATTGTTGAGGTAAAATTTGTTTTATGGATTTTACAAGTATCGTGCTCTGGACAACATCTTTTTCTTGTTTGTCTGTTTGTTTGTTTGTCTGTCTGTGTGCGGGATATCTAAATAAGTTGCAGACGGATTCAGATGAAATTTGGTGGGCAGATTGGGTGTGTGACAAGGACAAACTGATTGGATTTTGGTGAAGATCCGAATACGGATCCAGCTACGAGAATTTTTCAAGTGATTCTTCACCATTGAGAGATAGGGCCAAAAACGATATATAGCACGATATCTCAAAAAGTCATTGATGGATTCAGCCAAAACTTGGTGCACACATTGGGTGCGTGATGAGGCAGAATTGATTCAATTTTGGTGAAGATTCAAATCCTGCTCCAGATCCGACAATTTTTTAAGTGATTTTTCACCATTGAGTGATCGGGCTAAAACGATATACATTATAGCATGATATCTCAAAAAGTTATGGACGGATTCGGATGAAACTTCGTGGATGAGTTGGTTTGGTGACAAGAACAAGCCAATTTATTGAGTTTTTAGTTCAGGTCCGAATCCAGATCCGGCCTATCAGTGGGATACAAAACGTAAACTGATCAGCTTGGCGGAGGTATGCGGTCTACCGAGTGCCCTTCCAGTTTTAATTGCGAAGGCTAGCATTGTTCGGAGATGGTGGGCAGGTATACAAATGGATAGAATCAACACAACGTCCATCTGAGTACATCAACCACCTTGCGAAGCAAGGATAAGTTGAAGTTTCAGGCATTAACCTTCCTCTTTTGCTCCGATGAAGGGTCAACACCCAATGAAACGTCAGCTTCTTCTCACTTCCCAGGGTCGATCAGCATACTTTGATTGATGATTTGTTGATTCCGTCCATTATTGTTGAGGGTTGGTTTGTGGCATTAGTATGTGAAGATATTCCTACCAGATAAATGATTATATTTTTGATGCAGGCTCCTCCCATGTGTTTTATCTACAAATGTGATTAGTCACTTTATGGGTGTTATCAATGATAGGTGATGGCTTTAAAAAGTATTTGCTTTTACCTGTTGATTCCTCCTCTTTATTCATACTTATTCCATTGCCTTTAATTGTATTACATTTTCCTCTTCGTGTTTATCCCTATAGTTGACAATAATCCAGTCAATCTACTCGTATGTTTTAACCTCAAAGGGCAAAATAATTTTTTACTGTGCAACATGCAGTGGGGTATTGCCTCAATAATTAATACATCAAAAGTCCACAAAAGTCGAGGCTGCAGAAGTAGAAAAAAAAGACCTAATATCTTCTTTTTTTTTAATGACCTATAATTAAATAAAAACATGAGCTGTATGGATGCTACAATGGAGTTTGTCTGTATCCAAACAAAGTGCGATGGAACAAGGCAGTTCTCACATTTGACCAGCCACCTTTTTTGGAAAGCCCTGACAATCAACTCCAATGAACCGACGACTTGGAGGTTTCCATATAGAAATGAGCTTTCTGGGTTCCATCGCCCACATTATGGCTTCGTCAGACCTCCATGGACTCCTTGCATCTGTATATGTTTCAAATGCAATTTGATACATGCTGAATGAGAGGTCTGTATCAACGGCAGTCAGAGGACACTTCTTGATAGACACAGCCCTCAATGCTATGTTATTACAAGTAATATAAACATGTTTTTTTTAATTCAAAAAGGATGTAGGGATGTTACTCCAAAAAGTATGTAAACAAGGTAGGGATGGTGACGAGTAATAAGAACGTAATAACAAAAAAGTAAAGAAACAAGTAATAAGAACGTTTTCAAAAATGCAAAAGGATGGAGGGATTTTCCTCCAAAAAGTAGGGATGGTCACAAGAAATGATCATGTGAAACCATCCCTACATCTTTCTTTGAATAATGGTTGTCCCTAGAAAAAAACATTGTGCGTGCGTGCGTGCGCGCGCGTTCAATATAACGTTGTGTTTTCTAGGGACAACCATTATTCAAAGAAAGATGTAGGGATGGTTTCACATGATCATTTCTTGTGACCATCCCTACTTTTTGGAGGAAAATCCCTCCATCCTTTTGCATTTTTGAAAACGTTCTTATTACTTGTTTCTTTACTTTTTAAAGAAATATATATAGATGTTTTACTCCTGATTTACAAATGTTGGAGTGCAAACTTTATAGTCGTTCTCACATTCTAATGGTACTGCACATACTTCATAGATGATTGAACATTCTAAATAGTATGTAGTTTATAGAAATATGTGTGAGTTGTTCCTGTCACCGACTTCCTGATAATATTCCACTGTTAACCACACCCATATAGGTCTGATTGGCCCTCGGGAAAATGTGTATAGCGGTCCCGCCCCCATAAGGCTGATTGACAGCTGTAGTTCCGGCCTCCCCTCTGATCCCTTCCTGTTCCTTTACAAGTTTTGCGTACTTTTCATGGAATCCTTTCAAGGTATTAAAATTACAATAGCCGGGGATGCTGCACTAAGTAAAACTCTGTCGGATGGTACCAGTCATTGTCATTGAGATAGGCAGCTCGGAAAGATGATGATGACGATGACGATGACGATGACGATGACGATGAAGAACAAGAAGAAGATTGCCGGTTTTGACCGATCTCGGTTTTTTTGCTATTTATTGCTTTTGCCATGATCCGAAGTACTAACAAGTGATCCTTGCCTCGACAATCAGCTGAGCAGACCAGATACACTCTCATATGTAGCCTCAACGACTTTTTAGAGAAGATACTCCAACTTTAGTTTTGTATATAGCAGGTGGGGCCGACATTTATTTCCATGCCACCCCGACATAGAGTACTAGCACACTCTCTGATGGAAGATTTTGCATCCCACACCCCCTCCCCATCCCAAACTTCCACGACTGATTTTTCTTTTAACGCCTAAAACCTTCCCGGACACATCCCACATAACACACACACACACACACACAACAATTTAAACCCACATATAATATTATATACTGCATTCTAGTTTTTATTCAAGAGTATCTTACAGAAGGACGACAGATGGGGGTGTTATTGATGAATCCTCTATTTTGATTTTCCATGAATCTTCTCTGGAGTTGCCAAAAAATGGAGTGTGGGATGATCGGTTGAGCCATTTGCTGAGTGCTGGCACCGGTCCTGACTGAAGAAAAGACATTTTCCAGCAATGTTCATGGCAGTATCATTTATAATGGACTCGTATATTTTACCGAGAATGGAAAGTAGCGATAATGGCCAATTGACTCGATATCTTTGTTTTTGTCTACTCGAGGGATATTGGTCATTTTCCAGGTGAAAGAATCATCAGGATAATTCAGTCATTCATACAGACACCTCAACAATAATTATTTAGAAATAATGGAATGCCACTTGGTGATGTAACATGCAGGCTCAAGCTGAAGGTTTAGCCTTTGTTATTAACAGACACAAATCTGACAACTTAGTGGATTATCATTCTTTATCCACTCCTTCTTTAATGGTCAACATGTATTCACACCTTCTTGTGAGGTCGGCCATGGATTGTTTTGGGCCCGAGTCTTTCACGAACTGGCTGGCAAGGCCTGACATTCAACTGGAGCTGATTTTGTCAAGAAGTTGGAATTTATTCAGGGCTTGAGCGATGACTCATTCACCCTTTGCGAAAGACACCGTGGGATCTTTAAAATTCATCAACTAATGCGAGCAGACAGGATACCCGGCTTCACGTCTTTGACCCCGCTTAGTGCCAATCCGACCATTTATGATTGGGTCGGGAATCAAACCAAGATGAGACAGCTGAAAGCTAAGTGTGCTTTGCGACAGGATATCATTTTTATCCACCCACAAAACCATGTTTTATATTGGCTTTTTTTTTGAGCACATGGAATTTTATTCAGTGCCCATGGAGATGGAAAATGATAAATCACATAATTGTATTTTCATTCCTTCAAGGCGACAGCAATGGTCATTCATTTTTCGTTTTCTTTTGAAAGAAATCACATTTTTCAAAGAATTAAGATTCGAGTAAAATTGAGTTTTTCTGTCTTTATTTACCTCAATGTTTACTTGTTTATAGATAGATATTATGGTCCTAAGACTACAAAATATGTGACTTGCAGATAAGTAGCGCCCACCACCGTTGATGGTAGTGGTATTACAAATCATCTTCCTTTATATTATGATGAGCAAGAACTTTGGGGGATTATTTAATATTACCCTTCACATAGCTACAAAGGCTTATGCACTGTCAATCGATTTAAAAATAAAATGCAAATGAAAACGATCTTTTTTTTCAAATTTCTCCAAAAATTTTTGACCTAAAACACTCCCAGGCACTCATTGATGAAGCCCTGAATGTTTCACGAAGATACGTTCAGCCATCTCTAAGAAAAGTGATGACACACACACACACACACACACACACACACGCGGCTTTCTTATCGTGTAGGTATGGAGTAAAAATTTCAAAAAGTCCAAGGAACTGTCCGTAGAACTCGGAGATAGAATTGTGAGGAGGAATGGATCTGGGGAAGGGTATAAAACAATTCATAGAATGTTAAAAGTTCCCAAGAGCAGAGTGAGCTCCATCATTAGGAAATGGAAAGAATACGGAACGACCCAGACTCTTCCTAGAGCTGGCCGTCTGACCAAACTGACCAACTGGGCAAGAAGGACCGTGGTCAAGGAGGTCACCAAGAACCCAATGACCACTCAAACAGAACTACAGAGTTCCTTGATTGAGATGGGAGAACCTGCCAGAAGGACAATAATCTATGCAGCACTTTACAAATCTAGGCTTTATGGGAGAGTGACCTGATGTAAGCCACTCCTGAGAAAAAAAGACACATGACAGCACACCTGGAGTTTGCAAAAGGCACGAGAAAGACTCAGAGAGCATGAGGTAAAAGATTCTGTTGTCTGATGAGATTAAAATTGAACTCTTTGGCCTGAATGCAAAGTGCTGCGTCTGGCGAAAACCGAGCACAGCTCATCACCCGTCTAACACCATCCCTACCGTGAAGCATGGTGGTGGTGGCATCATGCTGTGGGAATGCTTTTTAGTGGCAGGAACTGGGAGACTTGTAAGGATAGAGAGAGCAATGAATGGAGCCAAACACAGGCAAATCCTTGAAGAGAACCTGCTTCAGAGTGCAAAAGACTTTCGACTGCGGAAAAGTTTTACGTTCCAACAGGAGAGTGACCCCAAACATACAGCCAAAGCAACACTGGAATGGTTTCAGAACAATAATGTGAAAGTCCTTGAGTGGCCCAGCCAAAGCCAAGACTTGAATCCCATTGAGAATCTGTGGAAAGACTTGAAGATTGCCATTCGCTGACACTCCCCATCAAACTTGATGGAGCTTGAGCAAATCTGCACAGAAGAATGGGAGAAAATCCCCAAATCCAGATGCCTAAAGCTGATACAGACATACCCAAGAAGACTCGAAGCTGCAATCGCTGCCAAAGGCACTTCTACAAAGTATTGACTCATGGGTTGAATATTTATTGATGCAAGACATTTCAGCTTTTCATTTTAAATTCATTTGTAAAAAATTATAAAATCATATTTTCACTTTGACATGATGGGGTATTTCGTGTAGTTCGGTGACAAAAAAATTATATTTAATCTATTTTAATTTCAGGCTGTAATACAAAGAGGTGAGTTATCGCTGCCACCCTGAACAGAAATATAAATCCCTGCCCCAGATCACCAGTCGAATGACAAGCCTGGCCAGTCAGTTTGTGAAAGACTTGGCCAAGAAAAAAACGTTCCCAAGGTGGAAATAATTGTGGCTATTAAAGTAGTAACTAGAACTGCCACTCGTAGAATGCATACCTCCACCACATTGCCTGATCCAGTACAACATATGGGGCCAAATATATATTTGAAATATCATGCCATACATCGTTTTTGGCCCACTCTGTCAATGGTGAAGAATCACTTTAGGAATTAAAAAAAGTATTCTCGTATCCGGATCTGGATTCTGATCTTCACCAAAATCGAATCAATTCGTCCTTGTCGCACAAGTTTCTATTTTTACCAAGTTTCGTCCGAGCCCGTCGACAGCTTTTTTAGATATCATGCTATATATCATTTTTGGCCCTATCTCTCAATGGGGAAGAATCACTTAAAAAATTCTAGTCGTCGGATCCGGATCCAGATCTTCTCCAAAATCTAATCAGTTCGTCCTTGTCACACACCAAACCCGCCTACCCAATTTCATCCGAATCCGTCTACAACGTTTTGAGATATCCTGCATACAAACAGACAAACAGAAAGACAGAAAGGGGTGAAAACATAACCTCCTTTCACCTTCATGGTGGATGTAATCATAGTTGCAGATTTATCGAGGAATATCTCTCACTCATCTTACACGTACGTACATAAAAAAAATTAAAGATGACGTTTCTTAGACCATTTCCAAGAACTTTCTGAACGCCCGACCTGTAGCCTTCCTATCGGAAGCTCTGGATCTTCCGACGTGCAAGGGTTCCTTCCGTTTTCCAACAGCAGACATCTCGCCACATGATCCATCAAAGTAAAGCCTCAAACAGCACACACTGAGTCGACCCTTTTCTGAGGCCAAAGGTTAAATAACTGACCCTAACAAGGGACCATTAAAAGGATTTTTTCCCCTCTCTCTCTCTCTCTTAGAATAATCACAACAAACTAAGCATACACAAATACTTCCCTGTTGAACAATTGAGATGAAGCACCTTTATCGAGTGTTATTCAAAATAAAAGCTTGAAATGATACAGAAGGAAAGGTAAAAGGGAGGTGGTTGTTGTTTTTGTTGTTATTGTTGATGATGAGGTTGATGTATTAAATATTGAATAAAACTCATTAATGTATCTGTTTTTCACGATTCTGTTTATAAGTATTTTGTGCATGTAGATATTGAAGCTCCTTACATCTTGGAGTTATTAGCTCATAGAGTATAAAATGGTTGTAGAAGCGCGCCAACAAAACATTTCAATAGCATAAAGAAATGGAAGCCGAAGCAAGAGAATAAATCACTCAAATTTTGGGGTCAGGTCACATCTCAAAATAAGTCAGAAAATAGGTCACATCGAATCAATGCTATTTCTACTTTTAGAAAATAAACCTTTGCCCTCATATGAAATTCCACGGAAATTATTAAATCGCAGATACTTAAATGTCAACAATAGCAGTGACAAACAAATTTGTCATTAAAAATTTTAATTCAAATCAAATGGAAAACCAAATAAAATAGGTACTGCATTGGAGTCATCAGAAGGAATCTGAACAAACATAAAGCAAAGATGAAGTCATCAGGAGGAACCAGGATAGGATTCAGGTTTCAACTGTTATTCCTCTACCCTCAAACCCATCCAAGCGCAGCCAAATGAGCCTTATTTTTTAAATAAAAAAAACAATGAAAAATAACCCATATTAAAAAAAATTAATTAATTCTGCCTGCCAAACCATGTGTCTGGTCGGATTGAAATGAAAACATATATTCCCCCATCACTACCAGATCATCATGTTGAAGCTTCACGTCGATTGATGAAGTGGTTCAAGAGAGAGAATTAAAAAATATATTTCCTTCAAACCAATATAGCTGCCAAACCATGTGACCTCTCAATTATATTCATGAACACCCTGGTATCCCCAAGGTTTGGGAACACGTGTGTGAAGTTTCGCCTCGATCTGTCCAGCTATTCTGGAGAAGAAGAATTTTTTACGGTTTTAGTGCAAGTCCAATGTGGCTGCCAAACCGTGTGACATATGACATCACAAGTGGATAAGTGGAACTTTTTGTTCCCCATGGATAGGTGGTCATACCTGTAAATTTTCTCCTTGATCTGTTCAGTTTTTTTTTGATCCTCAAAATTTTTTCGTACTGATTGGATGTAGCATTCTACATATGCAATTATGATGTCATAACGAAGTCACCTATGACATCATCAAGAAAAATCACACTTTTTTCCCCATGGAGAGTACTTGACAGGTGCCAAGTTTCAGTTTTTTTCCATGGAGCGGTTTCGGAGATAGAGGTCCAACATTTCTCCTTTTTTCCAACATGGCTGCCGCACTACATGACCTATGACATCATAATTATTATTAAAACATTCTACATGAGTAGTCACTCCGAAGGTGAAAATTGTGTCAATTCGACAAGCGGTTCCAGAGAAAATGGAATAACAAAATGCAGACGTGCGTACGCATGCACGTACGGGACCGATCGCTTAATCCCACTTTTCGCTTCACGAGCACGGGCTAACTAGAGCGTTCATACAACACAATACCCCACGTAGTGCTGAAGTATATATATACAGGAGGGCCTTACCGTTCACAGGGGTTACGTTCTTCAAAATCCACGTGAACTGCAAATCCGCCAACTTATGGGGTAATGGGGAAAATAGGGTTAGGGACTTGAACTTTAAAATTTGCCCAAACTGTACCCTTAATGAACATGTTTGTGCATTGTTTTTGTGTTATTCATTTTCATGAAGAGAAGAGTTATTAAGAACATAAAATAAAGTTTATTTTCTTGAGTTATTATTATTTCGTATGCAGCCTGTGGTTGCTGGATGCGTCAACACTGGGAGTGCAACTGTGCTGCTGATGCAGTGCCCCCTGTATCCAGTAAGCTGATGTTCATTTTGCCGACCTTGGAAGGATGACAGGCTAAGTCAACCCACCTGGTGTTATTTAATTGCACAACAGGGGCCCAAACTCAAGACCCTAAGATCTTCAGCCAGCCACCTTAACTGTTAAAACAACACCAGGCTTATTTCCTTGCATGAATAACATCAAATATAGTTTATTTTCTTGTGTTATTAAGATCATCAAACTTACCTTCAATAATAACCAGGCTTATTTCCTTGCATGAATAACATCAAATAAAGTTTATTTTCTTGTGTTATTAAGATCATCAAACTTACCTTCAATAATAATGATGATGAACTTGATTCAATAATGCGACCGCGATGTTGATGATGGTGACCATAAAGATGATGGTACATACTTGTTACGGCCACCTCCTCTTTACTTCAAAAAACACGCCATGCCCTCTAATGTATATATTGATATATAGCAGGGTACTTGGAAGTATTATGAAGGCGATTTCTTTTATACAGTCTTCAAACATAAAATTAAACAAAGGTTTAAGGAGATTTAAAGGCGTATAAATAAAATTAATTCCCGGTTTTACTGCCATTTTACCCAGTGTTTATTACATCAGCCTATCTCACACCTTACATTAGTTATTCATGTCTGTAGTATGTGTCCATTATGACGTCCTATGTGTCCCTTCTTTCTTTGTGCTGGTGGAGGGTTAAGCCCGAAACGTTAACTCCTCGTTTATTCACGGCGGATAGATTAACATTTGAGGTAATTTAAAAGGTTAAGGGAATTTGTTACCTCTGCCACTGAAGGTGAAGGAGGTTATGTTTTCACCCCTTTCTGGCTGTTTGTTTGTTTGTCTGTTTGTTTGTGTTTGTTTGTGTGCAGGATATCTCAAAAGGTTGTGGACGGATCCTGATGAAATTTTGTAGACAGGTTGGGTGTGTGACAAGGACGAACTCATAAGGTTTTGGGGAAGATCTGGATCTGGATCTGACTACTAGAATTTTGAAAGTGATTCTTCACCATTGAGAGATTGGACCAAAAATGATATATAGCACGATATCTCAAAAAGTTGTGGACGGATTCGGATGAAACTTGGTGGACAGGTTGGGTGTGTCGCAAGGAAGGATGAATTGACTCGATTTTGCTGAAGATCTGAATCCGGATCTGGATATGAGAATTATATAATTTTAAAAGTGATTCTTTACCATTGAGAGATCTGGCGAAAAACGATTATACAGCATGATATTTCAAAAATTTATTGGCCCAGATATATTGTCGTGGATCAGACCGGGCGTAGTGGCGTGTGCCTGTAATCCGGCTACTCGGAGGCTTGGGTTGGAGGATCGCTTGAGGACGGGAGCTCTGCGCTGGGCCGCGCTATGAGAGGGTGTAGGGCAGCCTGGAATCATGGTGAAACCCAATTCTTATCCCTGTGTCGTAAGAGGTGACCAGGGTTGCGTCAGGAAAGGCATCCGGCGTAAAACCTATGCCAAATCAGTATGCGGATCATAACGGATGATCCGCTGTGGCGACCCCTAACGGGAGCAGCCGAAAGATGAACAACAACATATTCTCGTGGATCAGTCATTACGTGGCAGAGGTATGCGCTCTACCGAGCGGTATGCGCTCTACATACTTATAGTTTTATTTGTTTTGTCCATTATGATGTCCTTAAAAACAACAACTTTCCTGTTTGGAATAATTTTCAATTTCATTTCACTCCCAGGCAGGCAGACGGAGTAAAAAATATTATCTCACTCCTCTGCGCATGTGCGAAAGGGATGAATTCTGAGTCGATGTACGACAAAACGAAACACGTGTCTTTCTATTCATGTTCCAATTCGTGTTCAAAATATAGCATTCAATATAAATAGGCTGTTCCTCGATCATAAACTGATGGGATGGATGGACGGACAGACAGACATGAACCAATTGCTTAACCCCGCTTTTTGCTTCTCATACATGGGGTAACTAGAACGTCACTCGGTAGAGCGCATACTTCTGCCAAGCTGAACAGTTTACGTTTTGCATCCCACTGATAGGCCAGATTTGTATCCGGATCTGAACCAAAATCGAATCGGCTTGTTCATGTGGCCTACCTAACTCATCCTCCTAGTTTTGTCATAATCCGTTCACAACTTTTTGAAATATCATGCTATGTACCGTTTTTTGGCCATATCTCTCAATTATGAAGAAGCACTTCAAAAATTAAAAAATTCTCGCATCTGGATCTTCAGAAAAATGTCATTAATTCGTCCTTGTCACACATCCGACCTGTCCACCAAGTTTGTCCAAATCCATCCATAACTTTTTGACATATTCTGCTCACAGACAGGGGTGAAAACATAACATCCGTTCAACTTCGGTGGGAGAGGCAATAAGGTGGAACAGAAACACAGTCATTGTTGATTTAAAGAGAAAAAGGTTTCTCAAAAAAACCATCTTTGGACTCAATAATCTCACACCTTGTTGCGTTAAAGTTATCTGAAGGGTTTCAAAAACTTTCCTTTCTTGGCAAACAGGATATGGACAAAACAATATGTATATATACATATGTGTGTGTGTGTGTATATAAATGCGCCCTGCTAATGGCACATAATTGACTGCAATCTGGCGATCTTCTGCAGTACCTACCCTCAAACGGCCTGGAGCTTACGGGACAGATGAGCGATCAGGATCAGCTGTCAAGCGGTTCCTCTCTCCCCCCGAAACCTCCGCATAAACCTTCACGACCCTCTCCCTGCTCCATCGCCACCACTCTCGTGAAGCCCCTTCCTGCATCTCTCTCAACAGGGTGAGAGCAGCAAAGCTGGTTGGACACAGCTGTTACGGGGGAAAGACCAAAGGAGGATTAATAGCAGGCCAGAAGGCACTGGGGAAGGCCAGAATGACAGATCCACCATTGTGTTCCGTCAGTGACGTGGTCATAATTGCTCTCAGAATGTATGTACAAACCGGTGTTTTTTACCCAGAATAAATGAAACAGGATGCCATTTACCTGCACCAGTAACTTGGCTTTTCATGCCCACTAAAGAGCACAATGACTTAACCTCACACCACGTGAGCCATAAAACCTTCAGGTGATGATACTAACAATACTCAAAGTTCACATACATGTCATTCAACGGCAAGAAAGAGTTCAAAGAGCTTCTACAACTCCCATCTTTAACCTACAAGAGTGCACACCTTACAAGAATTGAAAGTTATTTGGGAATGTCAAACAAGTGAGAACCAACTGATCTATATTTTGTGGAGGCCTAAGTGGTGTTTGTGGCAGCCTTTCGGGCACATTCACATGGCATTTACTGCTTCCATCAATACTTTGATCATTTGTCGTTTTTTTATTATACACTGTAAGGTAGGACAAGATGCCCCTGGTTGGAAAGATGGGTCAAGACCCCCTCCCCACCGTTGCCCGTTCCTCCAGCCAACCCTTGTCAGATATATGTTCACGTGTCCTGAACGTCCACAACAGATGGCTCTCTGGCTGACGGTATAGCGGGCAATTATGAAAAAAGTTCAGTGTACTGAACGATTGGATCAATCAAGTAGGGTTGGTAGAGGGGTCTCTGTAGTACCGAATCAACTCCTGGGAAAAGCTTACGGTTGGTAGTTTGCCGTTGCCTTCCAAACAGTCGTTCAAGGTAAGACTTTGAAATTTTCCCAGGGTGCCAGCAATAACTCACTTACTCTCCCCAACTGAGATCATTGGATCTTTAAGGTCCAGCAACGACCAGTGGGGTCATTCAAATCCTTAAGCCATCCTTCTAATGAGCAGCACACACATTGATGCCTCACCCTACATGCAAAACAACTGGATTGAGGTTTATAGCTGGGTCAAGGTTCAAACTCAGGATAGACATCTCTAAGGCAAGTGTGCATCCCTCTATGATTTCCTGCCAAACCATAAAGAAATAGTTTTTTGTTTTTTTTTAATGAAAAAAATAAAACGTTCAAGGATTTCAAATGTTATTCTCATCCGAAAACGCGAAGAACGACCCGGATAATCTGTATAAGTCTGAAATAATGAATCTCAAAGTTCTTTTTCAACTTGCCAAAATGCATGTGTTGTTAACTCAGTACGTATGGTTCAAAAGGCTCCAAGCAGAGCCAGAACACTTGATGGATGACCTTAACGTCATGGCCGAGCTATGACGCTCTATATAAGACGCTAAAGTCGAAGACGCATGAAGTGTTTTCTGGCATCAGATGAGCATCATGACAGTTGGGGTGAGACATGAAGGAAATTCTTCTGCTGGAAACATTTGTAAAAAAAACTAAAAAAAAACATCATTTGAACCTCCAAGTTTCAAACCTCAGCAAGATTTGCACCACCAAAACCAGATCCCAGAGATTCCACAGCTTATTCGAACAAAGCAGTCTCGGACCCGTCAGCCGACATCACCCACCAAACAGGCAATTTGCTGGAAAGAAGAAAAGCCTCCCCTTCCCCATTTCTTAAAGTAATGGCCGTTGACCTCCTTCGACAAAACAAACACCGGCAGCAAGCAATAAGGGCACAACGTTTTCTCACTATCTTCCCATTCATCGGCTCCAGCGGATTCCAAGGTCAAAATGCCTCATCCTATACAGCGGTGATAAAACCGATGTGTCGAGGAAAAGGGAGAGTCCCAAGACCGTCCTTTTTCATTAAAAGGCGCTTGGATGAGTCGCCATCTGCCTCTGGAACGGTGGACGTGAACCGGAACGGCAACTGATGGATTGAGGTTGAATGTTGAAAGGGCCAGGCTTGCTCATGGCACTTTCCTTTACAAGATTCCGCGCAATGGCAGGAAACGGCGACTCCACTCTCTTCCATTGCATCTCCCTGCACTTCAAAACATTAATTTGCCCTCTTGCTGTCCTGGTTACGACCCAACCCTTCCCCCACTTCAACATCTTGAGGACGAGGGAGGGGGGTAGACCTAGTGAGGTGGGGTTTGCCGGCTTCTTGTCCTCCGTGTCTTCGTTTTGAGAGATCAAAGTAAACTTCTTCATGACTATCTAGGTCATGCATTTGGTGGAAATGTAATAATTTAATAAAACTACTCAGGGACCCATTTTTGTTTGTTTATGTGCCCAAGATTGTCAGCAAATGAACAAGCTTGAGGTGTTCAAACTGTATCTTCAAACTGTATCTCAGATGTTCAAACTGTATCTCAGAGGTTTACATAGCATCATTCAACTGAACTGAGAAAGCTTTTGCCACAAAGCCAAAGGCTCGGAAGGTTTCAGCTACAACAGGGCATCCTTTATCAGGTCCAACCACGTAGGCTCTTCGGACTCATTTATCCCAGACTTCAATGGTCAGCGGGACTGGGAAGCTGGCCGTGCAGTTGCATTTACATTTACTTTGAACCGCAATAAACCGGTCGTTAAGCAGTGGAATTCAGTCGCCTAGATACCCAGTCCTGAGAAGGATTTGGCAAAGCCGGAAGGTGGGAGTTGGGACGGATGAGGGGGAATGAGTACATGATCACATTGATGTCATCATGCTTGAAGATTCCAACAAGGAGAAAAAAATGACAGGCATGGATCACATGTAGATGTAGTACCAAGCTCGGGGAGCACTCGGGCCCTGGTTGCGCTACGTATAGTCTGATGAGTCCCATGCAGTGTCAGTTTCATTCAAGCAGAGGTAATGGAGCTGTGAGGGTTAAAGCTTTCTCAAGAATTGAAATTGCAAGGCGGAAAATTGATTGGCGTTTTGATGCAGGGAGAAGGTTAAAATCATAAATAAACCGAAAAAGGAATAAAACCAAATCAACGGAGTGGGTCTGACACAAAAATGAATGTTTTACAGCCTGGTTGATTCCATGGTGAGACAGAGCCCAGCCACAATGGGAGTTTGGCTTCATTCTGTGGAAGATCTTCACCCTCACCCTTAGCCAGGGGTAGGTTATCACATTGGGGACGTCTCCTTATTACATCATGCTTTGAGAAAATGGTAGGATTTTTGATGCACACCTTGCTTTACTCCAAAGCCGCACACACCTGCTCTCTTCTCTTGCCCCCCACTTACCGAACCTCATCACTCCAGATCCTCATACTTCCCTTCTTTTTGTCATTTTTAAAATTCTCGAAGACAGAAGAAAATTGAAGACAAAAGAAAATGTCAAATTTTTCTTTTATATCAAAACCAAATTGTGGGCAGCTATTAAATGACTGTGATTGACAGGAGCAATTTTTGGCGGTGATTGTTTGATATAAAATGTTTTAACTATTCAGGTACAAGGTAGCATGGAGGATTCATCTTTCAGTAGCGTGATGGAGGAGGGAATAGGTTGGAGATATTTCAAACACAGGGATTGGTTTACGTAGATTACGCGAGGGAGAAATTAAATAATGTTTGTCCTCTGAGGGACAGGAACTGCGGGCACAACAAAGTGGGACTGAGCTCATTGCGGCTGCTCTAGCTTACACCGAAGCTGCTCCTGGAGCATGATCTTGAACCAAAATGTAAATGTAAAAACAAAGAAGAGAAAACATCATTGTCATGTCTGTGCTCAACAAATAAACACATTAATTTTTCAAATTCACAACGAGCAAAAAATTAACATCAATTGGACATCTTGGCTCTGGACGCGTCCGGGCGGTGTTTGTCTTCGGACAGCTTGGCTCCGGACGTGTCCGGGCCGTATTTATGTCTGGACGGGAGTTTGTCTCCGGATGGGAGTTTGTCTCCGTACTTGTCCAGACAGGAGTTTGTCTCCGGTTGGGATTTTGCCTCTGGACATGTCCGGATGGGAGTTTGTCTTCGGATATGTACGAGCAGTGTTTGTGTTTGAACGGCTTGGCTCCAGATGCATCCGGGCGGTGTTTATGTCTGGGCGGTGTTTGTCTCTGGACGCGTCCAGGCGGTGTTTGTCTCCGGACAGCTTGGCTCCGGATGCATCCGGGTGGTATTTATGGCCGGATGGGAGTTTGTCTCTGGACAGCTTGGCTCCGGACGCGTCCGGGCCGTATTTATGTCTGGACTGGAGTTTGTCACCAGATGGGAGTTTGTCTCCCTACTTGTCCAGACAGGAGTTTGTCTCTGGATGGAAGTTTGCCTCCAGACACGTCCAGACGGGAGTTTGTCTTCGGATGTGTCCGAGCAGTGTTTGTGTCTCGACAGCTTGGCTCCGAATGCATCCGGCGGTGTTTGTCTCTGGGCCGTGTTTATCATTTGGATTTCAGAAAATGGATAGAAAATGGATTTCAGACATTATTTTGTTTCCATCTTCACTGTTATTCTATGCTGAATCATTTTGATGAGACAGTATGAATCATAATTAACGCTTTACCACACATCTGCCTTCCCTTCCTCTCACCTCACACTGTCTTCCCTTCCGCCGCTCCTCCACCCTCCTCTCTCCTTTCCCCTCCAGCTCTTCACTCTTCCTGCTCTCTCTCCCCCACCCCTCTCTCCCTCTTACACCCACATTTTCTCCTTACCCACTTCAGTACTCCCGTCAGCAAAGTGACGGGTGGTATTTGCTAGTGGGTAATAAAAGCGCGCACGGCAGGGAGTGACAGAGCAGATGTCCGGGACAAACTGAGCAGAAAGCTGTGGAGCTTAGCACGGAAGGCTGCTCATCAAACACTGCTCATGCTGAGGGAAACTACGCCTCACCTAGTCAGTCAGGCCTCTCCTCCTCCTCCTCAAGGGCATCGCTGTGCATGGATCAGAGGGCCCATCTCTAGCCGCGAATGGGCCCGGTTCCCGAATGCAGTTCACCTCATCTCCACCAGCTCTGTTGGTTTTGGCACCAACTCTCTTCTGTCTTGTCCACTTTCTTTCTCTCGTGGTGTGTCTGAGGCCTTAAGAACACAGGATAATTAAGGATCCCAATCGCTTGTTGGTACCACAGGCACTTATTCAGTGGTGGGGTAACGGGATTGTTACTTACGAAATCTTTAGATTTCGTAAGTATATTGATGACTTCCGTCCTCTGTTTGTGTGTTTGTGTATTTGTGTGTTTGTGTGTTTGTTTGTAGGCACGATAACTCGAGAACGGAAGAAGCTGCCAATGTCAAATTACACCACGTGATTCAGGAGGGTGATGGCTAGCGCTGATTAGATTTTGGTCAAAATCGGTCAAAGGTCAAGGTCACAGTGAGGTCAAACATCCAAAAAAAGTTATAACTCGAGAACGGAAGAAGCTACCAATGTCAAATTACACCACGTGATTCAGGAGGGTGATGGCTAGCGATGATTAGATTTTGGTCAAAATCGGTCAAAGGTCAAGGTCACAGTGAGGTCAAACATTCGATTTTTGATGGTTTGGTACAGAATCATCGTAGAAACTTCTGGTTTGCGTCGCTACCTTCTCTAGAGACAGCTTTTATTAGACAAGGTCAGAGGTCAAGTTGACGATTTCGTAAGTACCAGTCTATGACTGCTTGTTTGTTTGTTGCATCATTTATTTATTGTGTTGCTTCTTTTGTTTCCTTCCCCAGTACCATTATTTCTTCTGACTTAATGAATGGACTTGGTCTTGGGGTGAATTTTGGTTGTGCTGGCTGCTTCATTTGGTGCTTATAGAGACCCGTTAAGGGGATAATTGGTTGTAGTCTCCACACCACATAGAAGACTGCGTCATAAGTCTCACATTTCTTTCGAATTTTTATTTTGTTTTATTTTATAATTTTCTTTATTCATTCTAATTCTTGCTTTTTCTTATCTTTCATCTCTATATTCCTCTCTTTCATTATTGTCTATCTCTCTAAGGAGAAGTTAATTCTTGCAAGAAATTTTTCTGAAAGGCTCACCTGGCTGCACCTGGATGGGTTTGAGGGTTGTGGATTAGCGACTGAAACCCGAATCCTGTCCAGGTTCCTCCTGATGACTCCATCTTTGCTCTTTTCTTCTTCGGGTTCCTTCTTGGTCTTCCATTTCATTAGGTTACTCAGTCTAATTAGATCAAGACACGTGATGCCTATCGGCGTGAAACTGGACCGTTTTGGGACTCCAAATATGTTTGGTAACCTAGCATTTAGATGCAGATCCGGCAGTGGGGTCTTCATAACTGTCGACCATCGCAGTCGCTTTGATGCGGCCTGCCAAATTCAAACCAGGCGACTGGGATGAGTCTTAAAACGGCTGCAACAGTATTTTGGAATTTGCCCTAAAAGGTAATTTGGGATTTGTCCACAAAGGCGATTTGGAATTGGCCCACAAAGGTGATTTGGAATTGGCCCACAAAGGTGATTTGGAATTGGCCCACAAATTGACTTTGGGAAATTGGCCACAAAGGTGATTTGGGATTGGCCCACAAAGTGATTTGGAATTGGCCCACAAAGGTGATTTGGAAATTGGACCACCAAAGTGATTGAATTGATGGCACAAAGTGATTGTTGAATTGAATGGCACCAAAGGTGAAATCTTGAATGGGCCCACAAAGGTGATTTTGAATTGGCCCACAAAGGTGATTTTGAATTGGC
Organism: Eptatretus atami; assembly: GCA_035128595.1. Lineage (NCBI taxonomy): Eukaryota > Metazoa > Chordata > Myxini > Myxiniformes > Myxinidae > Eptatretus > Eptatretus atami. Next base: position 73,316,275 of record CM068966.1, on the reverse strand, counting down.
CCACAAAGGTGATTTGGAATTGGCCCACAAAGTATGCGGCCAAATCAGTATGCGGATCATAACGGATGAT
>CM068966.1:73293774-73312428 GCA_035128595.1 Eptatretus atami | reverse complement strand
AGACTAAAAAGTTTAATATTTGTCTCGTTGACCACAAAAACTTTTCTCCACATGCCTGCAGTATCGATCAAAGATGCTTTTTCACAAACTCCATACGAGCTTTTAGATGCATCTTCTTTTCAGTAATGCGGCTTCTTGTCATGTCACCTGTCCGTGGAGCTGCTAAACTTTGTTGGAAGGGAACGTGAAATATTGTTGATTTGAACACTGACCCCCATTCTTCAGACAATAGAGCCTTTGTTAGATCTTGGAAATCATTTGCGATTACCAGTGACTCCCGAACAGTTTCCTGCTCCCGGCTGTTGATTTGGCATGGGCGATCTGATCTGGTAGATAGGTATGGGAGGTTACGATACGTCTTCAACTTCTTAAGATGGATGTTCACCGTACTTCAAAGGGATAATTGATGACTTAGATCTTCTTATAACCCTCTCCTGAACGGGCTTCTCCACCACTTAAATGTGACTTTCTTTTGAAGGCTTCTTGTTGGTTTTTCATGTTTGCCTTGTGTTGACCAAAGTGAGTTCACCTTAAAACTCCTGAGATAAGTGTGGGAGTTTAATTTTTTAAGTTAAACCACGATTTACATACAGGTGAAACCTATTACATTTATTTTGTAACCTTTCAAACCAATAATTTTCTCCTGAAATGATTAGGCGTTTATTACCTCTGCCATGAAGTGAAGGAGGTTATGTCTTTCACCCCTCTGTCTGTTTGTCTTTTGATTTGTTGTCTGTCTGGTGTGTGTAGGATATTCTCAAAAAGTTGTGGACAGATCCGGATGAAATTTGTGGCAGGTTTGGGTGTATACAAGGACGAACTGATTAGATTTTTGGGTGAAGATCCGATTAATTCTTTAAGTGATTCTTTCACCAATTGAGAGATAGGGCCAAAAATATATTACAGCATGATATTTTGAAAAATTATTTAAGGGCCCAATTGGTTCTTGTGATCAAGCAGAGTAGCGCTCCACCGAGTGCCCTCTTAGTTCGGATAAAGGTTTGGAATGCTTAATTCAACTGAGAATCATCTGATTTTCTCTGTTAATCTAACGTATTCACATTTTATCTGCATATGTTAGCTTTATCACTTTGAGTAGTTGTGAAGACTATATAGTATATATTAGAGTTTGGTTTGAATGCATCATGAAATAAGCTCAGGTGGCTTCAATTTGGAAAACTTGGAGTTGTGGGGGGGGGGGTGAATACTCTTGCAGGCCAATAGTGTCGAGTACAAAGCTGATGCTTTGTAGTGTCGACTTTGGCTTTGCACTTTGAGATGCTTCCTTAGATTCATATTGGAACACTAGTGGCCCTGTTTGGCCATTGCCGACCATATTTTTCATTGGTCTTCACGGTCATCCAGCATACCGTGCCTGCTGTCCTGCTTGAACATTAAAACTCCGCTGAACTGTAACTGCTTGAAATAAGCTTGCCTTTTTCACAAAGCATGATTTTGCTTTGGGCCAGGGGCGGGGATTGATTTATTATTATTATTATTATTGCCAAAGATACTACTATTTATTATTTGTTGTATACTATTAGTATAAATTTATATATGCTGTTACAATGTAATCATTCTTTTTATTATTTATTTGTTAATTAGGACGCCAGCATGCCATTGGAAGACCAATTAGGCTGCTTGTGATACACCCTAACATGGCAAGCCTTTAAAAATGGAAATTCTTCCGGAGTCTTTATAGTTAATCAGCCTAATCAACTCAGGAGTCATGACGATCATTTGGGCGTATCATTATTCCACATCAGAAAGCTTCCAGTAGAACTCCACAAAAACATGCACCTACACACACAACCAACACACACACACACACACACACACACACACCACACACACCACACACACCACACACACACCACACACACATCAAAGGCTAACTTTGTCTGAACCATATGCATCATGTCTCTGTTATTTTTCGTCCCTGGTGTTGCTTGTTTGTGTGTTTTTCCCCAAATTTTCCATGTTAAATCATATCTTCTTTGTGCTGAATTGGTCGATCAGTGTCCGTGGACTGAGGCAGATCCTAAGGTCCTCGATCAAGCGTGCGGTCGCAAATTGCGTCTATCTCTCTTGTGATCGCTGGGTGTACCTCGTTTCACTTCCTTCTCCCGCAAGTGTAGTCTCTTTTGCTCTCCTCAACGTCATCGATTTCCCCCCTTGTCACTCCACAAGCTTCGACTTTCTATTCGAACTTAAGACCCGTAGTTTATCAATACTTGTAATAAAGCCTGAATAGGATCACTAGCATAACTGTATATCACGAGAAACATGTGGGGGCACTTCGGTGGGAGCTTGTGGGTATCTGTTGTGCTCAAGGAGCATAAGAAATGAGAGCTTCAACAATAGGTATACAATACGCTGCCAGCGTTGTTTCGCAGGGGAGGGTGTGTTCTGTCACTTAGATGCATCTATCCTCAGATTGTTGAACCAATCACATGTGTCGATTGTCTGCAAAGCATTATGTGATGCACATTGAACCTTTCCGTATGAGTTCTCAATGAGAAAGAGATAGTCAACTTAGTGTATAGGGCTGACACTCCTGAACAAACACAATCAAATTCCTGCCCTGACAACACCGATTAGCCGCTCAAGAGAGACCTGGCAAATGACCATTGATGAAAATTCACATGCATGCCCGGCCAAATTGGTTGTCCAGAGGTGTACAGGCCCGGGTAGGAGCCCGAAAAATAAGAATTTCTTTTTACTTATGTTTTCTTGATTCATTGACCATTCCAAAGAATCAGCTGGGAACTACGACCCATCCATTGAGGTTTTCAACCCTTCCATCATCTAAGAACCTCTCAAATAGGAGTCCATAACATCAGTTGGTCTGAAGGTAATCAAATCAGAGAGAGAGAGGAGAGAGAAAGAGAAGCGAGGGACAGAGGAGGGAGGAGAGAGAGGGAGAGTTTGAGACGGAGAGGGAGAGAGGGAGGAGGAGAGAGAGAAAGAGAGAAAGAAAGGTTGGGGGGGGCGAGAGATAGAAAGAGAAAACACGATACAACCCCAGTAGACGAAGTAGGCAGATTACCCTATCTGTCAAGGCAATTCTGAGCCAGCAGGGTTTTGGTCACAATCCGTTAAACGACGTGGGGCAATTATTCTTGGCACTCGCTCAGTTTCCTTTAAGCTAGAATCCATATCCTTAATTACAATTGCTTTCAGCTGGATTTCAACCCACGGGCATATATTGGAACACGATGTTCTTTCCAACAGGAATCACTAAATTGGTTGCACCTTTGTACTCCTTGCTCGAAAAACCTAGTTCAGCCAGCACCACACTTAACCTAGCCGATGATTTCATTGGCATTTGTAGCCTCAACCATATCTGCTGATTCAAGCTTAAATTCCTGATTTCTGGGTTCTTCGGGAATGTTTCTCATCTTCACTTCCCTACAAACTGAAATGACGACTGCATTCATACGTTGGGTTCGAATATCTCCAAAATGAAGTGTACTAGATTCAAAAGTTTGGCACGGAACTGGTATAAGAAGGCCGTATTTGGCAAGAATTTCTCTGCAGATTCATGAGCACAGACATTGCAGGGCCTGCAGATCTACCAATTGATTCATGAAAAATTTAGGGGGGAAGAGGACGATTGAGGGAAGGAAAAAAAATAAACAGGAAGAAACAAGCTTTCCTAATTGTTCTGCAGTTCCAGTGGTAATATTTTCATGAATCTGCTTCCTCGAGGACCTTGCAAAAGGACACACGAAGCCCTTTTAGAACAAAACAAAGCAGGAGGGACTACATGCTCCGGCGGCTATTTGATGGAGACAGCTGTGACTGAGCGAGTACCCACTGGGGAAATTCCGTCACGTGTACGCACTGCAGAACTTGGACCATGGTCTGCTCCGATTGGACCCCGGACCATTGCTTTTCATGGACACAAAGAAATGTCTTTGCAAAATCAAACTGGTGATGTGCTTGTTCAAATTTGGACATGAGTGGTAAGTTTATGCGACAACTTTATTGAAACAGTCACCCTCCATAATGGAACTTGACTATAGATGCAACCCAGTTGCAAGTTCACTCGCTGCTCAATCATTTCTTGACTTATTTGTTGAAGCAGAGTGTCAGTTTGTGAAGATGCTACAGGACTATCAGAACAAGCCGACATAGGTCGGTGTATAGCATTTTTTTTAATGCACAGTCGAAGGCTCGTAAAGGATCCAAACATCCAAACAGATCAGGACCGCAACATAAACAAGATGAAGAGCGGAAGAGAGGGGAAACACGCAAGAGTGGGGGTTAAAGGACAAAAATAGAGAGGGACCTTGAAGATGAGGGACGTTGAGGAAGAAGGAGGATGAGGGGAGAACACAGGAGGTGAGGAAAAAAATTGATACTTGGGAAATAGGTGGGCTTGGAGATGTTAGCAATGGTAGAAAAGATCAAGGTTTTGACTGGGACAATCGAGATGGTGGTGAACACGCTCTGAAAGACCTTGAGACGATCAAGGGATTAAGATAATGTGGAAGGTTGATTCCACAGGAAGGGGAAAAAAGAAGAGAAACGAATGATTTGAGTGAGCAGTGATCCATACATTTTGGAAGTTTCACCAGAAGGTGTTGATGATGGACCGTGTGTGTTTCTGCAGAAACCAATGGTGTGGGGGATAAAGTACGGAAAAGAGTTAGAGGCGGCAAGACCAGAAAGGAGTGTAGAAGACCGAGAGACCTCCGACCTGTACTGTGATGTGAATTTGAATAATTATACTAAGATCAAAATGTGGGTTTTTATTGGATGCACTGTGACTAAAGTAAAAGAAACTCCTTTTGTTGTTTGCTTCGGTCTTTGAATCAGATGCTCCGGAAAGCTGTGGCATCATTTGCGCTGTATCCGGTAGTTTTTGCTGGGCGTGGCGTCCACGTAGGAGCTTGAATGTAAATCACAAGCAGGACGCAGATATTTGGGAGACTTCAATAATTTTTTATGAATTAAAAGAGCATTGTAGATGGTGGACAAACAACATGATACATATGAGATATTGACCTGGCTTTGCTGCATCATGAGCCAGTGTTAAGATGGGAACACGAAACAAGTTTACATTCCTTCTGTGTAAATATCGCAGGGGGAATTCAAAAAGTTATCAGAACGAGTTGCTCACAATTGTTCAGAAAAACGGTTTTGAATTTTCCAACACAGTATAAATATATCGACTTGTGATTGTCCCGTAGCCGTAGACAGCCGTGGGGTCTCCAATGAAATTCATTGTTTCATAAGCTCGGTGTGAACGTTGGTTTTCCACTCTGCTTTTCTTTGGATCTAGGCAGATTTTGGAATTTGTCAAGTTGCGGGCGATAACTCGACCACTCTTTTGCGAAAGACACCGTGGGAAGTCGAATATCCAACAACGACCAGTGATATCAGTACGGGTCTTCGAGCTTCGAGTCGATTTGATGTACGATGCATACGTTGATGCTTGTGAAACACCAGGATGTCCAGGTTATTGCTCGATGTGGATTCAAACTCAGGCTCGACAGTTCAAAGTGTGATGCACACACCTCTATGCCTAGGCCACCCTTCGAGGTGTGTGAGTTGTGTGTTTTGCTGTATATGTGGGTTAATCTCCATATGTGGGTGGGTATATATCTCCATATGTGGGTGTGGTATATATCTCCATATGTGGTTTTTCAGAAGGTGGAACAGAGTCCTCCCAGGTCTCAAAGTATCCACCTCCATTTTGGTAAAGGGACAGGGGGCACGATTCATGGCCGAAGTTGTTTAAAGTTTTCTGTTATCAAAGTTTTGTTCCAAGGGCGGCTTTCCAGTATCGTCACGAGCCCGCACAGATTCCAACTGTAGTTCGTTTGCAGTAATATTCCCAGGGATGGTTTTTTAATATCTCTGTAAGGTTCTTCATCATATTCCATTGTTCCAATGATCACTGGTACAATTCGACACTCTTTCGGATTCCAGGATCTTTTCACTTCATTTTTGAGGTCTGGTATTTGGTCATTTTCTTTATATTATTCTGCATTATTAGGCCAAAAATCACTGGGAACTGAAACCTCAATGCGCAATGCCTTATTTTCCTTTTTGTATCTGAGTACTATGTCTGGTCACAGTGCTTTATTTTCTATGTTCACACTGGATGGATCATCAGGTCGTATGTGACTATGTGTCTTATTTCATTGATTGTTTTTTGGTTCGTGTTTCCATGAGTTTTGTGGACTGGGACATTCAAATTCTGCAGATTTTCACCAATGGATTTATCCACATACCTTGTTGTGCCTGTTGTGTACAGCTGTGAGTTTTGACATGAGTTTTTTCCATCCCAATAGGAGGTGCTCATGCTTCCTGTTTCTGCCTTGCAGAAACCTACACTTGTGCGAATGACTCAGTCCTGCCATTTTCTTAAAGCCATTCACGTAGTGTCCCTGGTTTTGGAATGAAGAATGATCGTTCTCCTTCCCAGTTGAGCTGACTTCTTGTTAGACATTCCAGTGAGCCGGCTTTGTCTATTGCCCCATCTGTCCAACTTTTTTTTTAAATATCTTCCTGTCTTTTGTCGTTCTTCCATTGTGTTTGTGTGTGTGTGTGTGTGTGTGTACATATAATATGTATATCACGTGGGAAGGGTGGTAACCATAGCTGGACTGTGGGTAAGTGTAGCACGGTCCATGGCTGGAAGCAGACAACGAATGAATTTTTATTGGAGCTGCCCATGGTGGGGCTGCTTTTATTATGACAACCTTCAGAGAAGGACAAGGAGGGGCCGAGAGAACAGACACACCAGAGCTCTCGCATGCAGGGAGGACAGGTGTGGAGAAGAATCGCAGTTGATAAGGATGAGGGCAACGAGGGCTGGTTCAGGGTGCACGTCCCGAGTGCACTTCATCGTTGGCTTGCAATCAAAAAACGGGCTCCAGGGAGTCCCACATCTACACCACACATAGTTAAAAGGAAAGTCCTCAGCTGCAATGTAATGTTTGCACAATTTTATCTGGGCACATGTGTTCGATAGGTGTTTATTTATTTATTACTAGTTGAAGTACCCGGCATTGCCTGGGGATATTCAATGAAATATGTATTTAAATATTACCTGCATGACAAATTGCAGAATGTTGGCTTTATGGTTTCGTATGAATTACCAATCTTGGGCATTTCAAAATGCACTTCAAAATTGCTTTCCTTTCTTTTAACTTATTTTTATTAATGTTATTTTTAAAATACAACAAATCACAACAAACCTCAACGTGTGATCTTCACAATACATATATTACTTGATCGCTCCCGGGGAAAAAAATACAGGCAGTGTTTACATCGAGGCCTGAAGGTAAATTATTCTGATTTTTTAATTTCATTTTTTTATTTTTTTTTATCCAAACATAGCCTTGACTCTTTTGGATGAAAGAGAGTCCATGCAAAGGTTGGTTGCACTGGTTCCTGCAGAGTCTGAATGCATAATCAACAAACAAACAAACTTTCTTCTTACATTAGATTTCCATTAGAAACAAACAAATTGTATCGGCCTCCCACACTTTTCAGTGCTTGTATGCACTGCATTCTGGGGAGGATGTCTGAGGAATGAAGCTGCGGTGCATCGTTTCTGAATGTCAAGATCTCTGACCTTGATTTTGCAGATGATGCAGTCATATTTGTGGAGACTCCAGATATCCTTTTGGGGGCCCTCGAGGTTGCTGAATGAGGTGATGGAGCTGCTGTGATTATGGGTTTCCTGGGTCAAAAATAATATCCAGGCTTTCAATGACATCTTAGATGCTGCTATCTTTGTACCTGGTGTTGGTCAGGATGTTGAGGTCACGGAGAGATTCACTTCCTTTGCAGGACATTCATTTCTCTGCTGGCAGTGAGCAAGAGGTCAACAGACGTCTGGGTCGGGCCTGGGGAGTCATGGATTCACTGGATCATGGGGTGTGGCGCTGTTGTTACCTGTGCGGGAGGAAAAAGTCCAAGTCTTCAGTCCTTGGTGCTTCCAGTCTTGCTCTACGAATGTGAGATTTGGACTCTGACCAGGGATCTGAGATGAAGACTTGATTCCTTTAGTACCAGGTCTCTTTGAAGAATCCTTGGCGATCGCTGGTCGGACTTTGTGTCCAACCAACGGTTGCTGAGAGAGACTCAAATGAGATTTGTTACCTGCTTAGTCCTGGAGTGTCAGCTGCGGCTGCATGGACATGTGGCTCATTTTCCTGACGCTGATGCTGCTCAACCGATTCTCTCAGCGAGGGAGCCTAATGAATGGAGGCCAAGGAGCCGACCACATGCCTCGTCGGTTGCAGCAGGTTGATCAGCATCTCAAGGAGATGGGGATGGGCCAGGCATCTACCGGGGATGGGCCAGACAGAGGCCCCTGGAGTACCGATGGAAAGTGGATGCAAGACGCGCCGCTCCGGCGCATGCTCCCATACCTGACCTGACCTGGGTAGTAGGTTAGAAATCGATCGGCAGTTTTCTGGGACAAAGGATCCGGGCGTTGAGGCATTTCACGTTATGAGCTCAGACGTGACTTCGGTGTTGACGATTGTGGGATTTGTTCCGACACTCTCCCCAAGGAAAATTTAAAATCAAATTTTGACTGTGAGAGATATATTTTCAATTTGAACACACCTGGGAAAAGTGTACAAAATGGCAGATGGCCATGTAATAGCATATGGTGAGGAACACGTGCATGGAGGTGAACCAGGGAAGGGGTTCGGTGAGTAGCTTAGGTGAGGAAACTCCCTCGCTCCTGACGTAACTTAAAGCTCTTCTCCTACGGGTGCGAGTGAGGCGTCAGGTGTTCTGCGTGACACCGACTCTAGTCCAGGTGCAACAATTAATAGAGAAAATGAAGGGAAATATAAATAAGTGGGTGAAGAACTGCAGGGGGGAAATGAATAGAAACAATGAAATTTTAGCAGCACAGGTGGGGGCACATATTAAAAGTGGAATGGGAAGTTTGTTTGGGGGGAGAAAGAAAATTCCACAGGGACATGTTGGAAAAATAATAATGGTCTTGAAGAACATCGTGCAAGTGTGGATGTTGCTCTGCCCCAGAAAGAGACCTTCCCGTAACGAGCCAGATCGAGGGTTTAGAGGGGGAGAAGTTAGGCCCCGTGGTGTGTGAAGAAACCTTTGTAGTTTGCAGTATGGCGCTCATGGGCGTGCAATTAGACCCGACAGGGGTTTTCTTTGTTTCGCCCAGCTCCACAGGGTGCGACCCAATGCCAGCTTGGTGTACGCACAGGCGTTTGAACTACGACATGTAGGGTTGCAGCCAAGCATTCACATTGTATGGCTAGGCCAGACCTACAACAGTGAGCAAAGCCAGACCTATGCTGGGTGACCGATGTCAGACCGTCGTTGAGCGGTACTGAGCTACAATGGTGAGCGAGGCTATGTTCGTTGATAGGTGTGAGCTGTGGTTGGTGAAGTTGTGCCAGTTTCTGGGGTGTTCGATGTGGTCCCTGTGAGGTTCGACTTGGCGCCCAGCCCAATTGCTGACTCACCATGGATGGGGTGTGTTTAGCGACCGTGGGGCAGCAGGTGAGAAGGAAAAAGTTTTGTGGTGGGAAACTTATCAAGAGGCAGGCAATTATGGAGAAATGTCAGTTTGAGCCCCATTGGTTTTTTAAACACGCTTGTTCATGTGATGTTGGAGCTCGAGTCATGAGCAGTTGGCAGCTCGCCACAATGGAGAAAGGTTGAGAGAGCGCGAAGCTCAAAGCCAGCAGCGGCTGCAGAGAGGGGTCAGAAAAGTCCAATAATAACAATGGGGCCATGGTGTGCATCCAAAATTAGAAAGTGGAGGCTGGGAATTTCAAATTGAAATTGGAATTTATTTTAGACCAGCCTGAGTGGGAGTTGGTCTCCGGGCTGCAGCATTTCGGACAAGGTGGAGTTAATGGGATCGGCCTCGTGGGAAATTGCTCCCCTCGGAGATTGGGTTGAGTGGGGGAGCTGCACTGGCAGATTTGGATCTGGTCTGACCACGGCAATTGTCATGAATCGCGGCCCCATGGGGTCTGGTGGAAGTGGCATCTCTTGTCCATCAGGGGTGCCGTCCGAGCACGTCTCGGGCCAGTGGGTTGCCGGACCCTGGAGCAAAGGCAGTGTTAGTCATTTGAGGGCCCCATGCAAAACTCAATAGTGGCCCAGTGGGGCCCGTCAGCCCTGTCAATCTGTCATTACACAAAAATACACATTTTGACATTTTCTGACGTCGATTTATTCGGTCATTACTTATGCAATCTCAACCAAACGAAACTTGCAAGAGGACTATGGGTTAAGGACAAAGGTTGTTGTGACTTCATTGCCCCCTCACCAGGAGTGTGTTCCATTTCCAATCAGCTTGCTATCGCTTGCAAAGCCAGCTGTTCCTTATCAACCATTAACTTGGAGTACTTGCTTGAGTGCTTAAGCCACTTGATAAGCACTCTACAAGCTTAGTACCTCCACCACTAAAGGTGGGCAAAGCTTATGCTTCACCCTGTTGGGCGGTCGCTAGAGTACCCTTATTTTCACTTTTTCCGTCTGTCTGTATGTTTGTTTGTATGTAATGGACAGCTCTGGAGGCCAGAGGAGTCAACCGATTTTGATGAAACTTGACAGTAGGTTCATACCAGGATCTAGTTGTATGCTTTGACACCGTTGCTATGGACACCACTGTTGCCAGCAATGGGACTTTGAAATTTTTGAAAAATCCCAAAAAATTAATTTTTCGAAAATCAAAAAATCGGCTTCCGCGCTTTTATGCACACTATAATCAACCTCTTTGTCAAAAATTTCAGCCCGATCCGTCAAAAACTGTATGACTAGTATGCAATTATGTAGCGACCACCCATGTCGCCTACCGGCTTGTCTGTCTGTCTATGAACAGGATATATGAAAAAGTTGTGGATGGATTTGAACAAAATTTGGTGAAGAGGTTGGGTGTTTGAGAAGGACGAATCAATTAGATTTTGGTGAAGATTTCAATCCGGATACAAGAATTTTTTACATTTTTAAAGTGATTCTCACCATTGAGAGATGGGGCCGAAAACAATATATAGCACGATATCTCAAAAAGTTGTGGATGAGTTCTGACAAACTGGTGTATGAGTTGGTAAGGTGACATGAACAAGCCGATTCGTTTTGGTTCAGGTCCGGCCTATCAGTGGGATGCAAAACGTAAACTGATTAGCCTGGCAGAGGTATGCGTTCTACTGAGTGCTGTTATAGTTGGTAATAAAACACAAGCTCGGGGTTCTGAAGGTGGGGTGATGCAAATTCGCTTCGTGAATGTGTACCATGTAGCGCCGCTCCTGGTGGTGGTGAGAGAGGGTATTACAAGTGCCGCTTCAGAACCCTCAATTGTATCACGAGTAAGAGGACTCTGTGTTGCTCATCACAGATGTTGATGAAGAGGATTCTATATTGGCCTATGCGCCCACCCCAGCTCTGCAACCTCCAATTGGAATTGCTGAACACTGAACAGGCTCCTCTTCCATTTAGAGCATTGGCAGATCGCAGAGAGCATCCAATCGGATTGGTCGTGTTGATTGGTGGCCTTCTAGGTTCTTCTTTCATCGTTTCATCCACTTTTTGGGAATTTCACCTGAAGAGTGCAGAACTAAAAGCTTTTTGGTTCTTTTTGATTTTTTTTATGGAAATTGTTCAAATGCCTCTGTTTATGTCTATATTGATATCGATATCAATAATAATATATTCACACCAAATTATTGGATAAACGAGATATTTTTCCTTGCCACATTGTACGGACACCTTTCTTAGACGGCAACATTCCTAAGAAGCTATTCTATGTCCGGTTACAGTGAAATAATTAGGACTGTGAGAGCAACCACGCACAGCACTGAACTTGTCAATGGATTAAATCAACTAGTCAGACATTTACTAACACAGGAGGCTCCAGTTAGTAGATTAAAACAAGTTTTCTTTTAAGATAATAAACAACACCAAATAGAATTAGTGAAATACAATACGAATAATAAAAACATTATTAACGAAATATTTATTAATGCATTATTTAAAAATAAAAAAATATATAGAAATATATGTATGGATTTCAAACATTTTCAATGGTTGCTAAGAGACAGTGCGTGCGCGCGCTTTGTAATATCAATATCGTTAATTCGCAGATCCACTCTAAACTACATAAGCTGAGAGGGTTTGCATTGTTAAATGCTCAAGTCCTCATTACCTCCGCGTGGAAGGTGGACGGAGGTTGTTTTCACCATCTTTGTCTGCCTGAGTGTCTGTCTGTATTTGTTTGTTGTTTGTTTGTCTGTCTGTGAGCAGGATATGTTAAAAAGTTATGGATGGATTCGGATGAAACTGGTGGACTGGTTGAGGGTTTGACAAGGAAGAATTGATTCGATTTTTCTGAAGGTCTGGATCCAGATCCGGATACAAAACGTAAACTGTTGAGCCTGGCGGAGGTATGTCTCTCTACCAAGTCCCGTTCTACTTTTTATCTGGATTTGTGCACTGCGGAGCTCCATAAACACATGTATAAAGTTAAAATCGGTGTTGCGTTTCGATGAAATCAAACAATTACACCCTTTTTGTTATTTTTACATATTGACATCAATGTGATGCTGAACTTTCCACGAGGTGGCAGCGGAAAGTTTCATTACACGGAAACAAAAACCACAACCACAAAAGTTTACTTCCTGCACATTTGGACAAACACGAGAATTTTGGGTCCATTTATCAATATATAATAATTTATGTTTGGGTGGTTTCTCTGGTATTACCATCCAAGCAAGTAGCACATGCTGGGATCCCATATGTGCTTATTGAAATATTTTTCCCCACTAACAGTCTGTCGTCTTGGAATTAATTTAGCAGTGTGTTATTGTTTCCCAATGTCCTGTTCTCTCTGCGCATGTAGACATGTAGAAGCCCATCCACGGACCTTGTTTGTCTGTTTATTATAAGGGAGTTAACTAGCAGTAACAATTTGGATGTAAGTAGCAAAAGTGAATGGACACTGGATGTCATAACCCCGCACATACGAAACGAAAAGCGGGGTTAAGCAATTGGTTCGTGTCCATCTCTCTGTCTTGTGATGTATTATTTTTAACACGAATCGGAACATGAATAGAAAGACAAGTTTGCCATTTTAACTGTACTTTGGTTTGAATTTTGCCCAACCGCACAATGCGCAGAAAGAGTAAGATATATTTTACTGTCTGTCTGGCAGTCAAACAAAATTGAAAATCGTTCCAAACAGGAAACTTACTGTTTTAAAGGACATCATAAAGGACACAAACAACAGGTATGAATAACTAATGTAACATGCTAGAGAGGGTATGTAATAGACACTGGGTAAAATGGCGGTAAAATCAGGAATTAATTTATTCATACGACTTTAATCCTCTTTAAATCTTCATTTAAATTGAATTATATGCTTGCACATGGCTGGTGTTGACTTAATGGTTAAGGGTGGTAGGCTTGGGATCCAATGATCCTGAGTTCAAATCCCACTTGTCTGTTGGATTAATACCAGGTGGGTGGACTCTGCCTGTCATCCTTCTGAAGTTGGAAAAATGAGTGCCAGCTTACTGGTATCCTGTATTGGAGTGGTGACCTGTCCAGGATTGTGGCCAATAGCCAAGGAGACTGCTTTGGCAGCACCAATGCTCTGCACAGTTTTGGTCCCAGTGGATGATGGATTCCTTGAACAGAGGAAGAACACAAATTGCCTTCATCATACTTCCAAGACCCATGTTATATATCGATATAAATAATGAGAGGGTATCGCATGTGAGAGGGTGCAGTATTGGGGTGAAGAAGAGTCTGCTGCTTTGGTTATTTATGATGATGATTGATGCTGTGTAATATGTTCATACTATGGTGATCAATAAAGCCTCCACCTCTGAAACTATGACTCAACATTGTCTTATTACAGTATATTAGAGTGATGTGTAAGACCAGTTGTGCTAAACTTCTGGATTTTTTAAAACGATCTTTAAAATCACTATTTTATTAAAATTGAAGTATACATTTGAACACTGTATGGTATTGTGTTCTACGAACTCTCAAGTTGCAAAAGGCTATATCGTCAAAGTGACTGATTCAATTTAAAAATACATTAATGAATAAATAATGTATTCTCACTAATTCTAATTTTCTCCAATTCAATGGTCTGCCGTAACATATTATTTCTGCAAATTGGTTGAGGCGGGATCGCTTGTCTTAAAAACTTATGTCCAGAACTGATAGCAATGGGGAGTTATAAAAATATAGCTGTGAAGCGGGGGAGACCACCTCGGTCTTCAGATCATGGGTGGAGTGTCTGCTGTATAAAGTCTGGGAGGTGGGTGGTTCCATTCTGATCCTGGCCGATTCTTATCGTTGACTTTGAAAACGGTATGTTACTGCTTACTCGCTTGATGTTCAACATTTAGAGGATAGTGCACTGATAAACCCCAGAGGTTGGCATCCCATGGGCCATGGAAGGGGGCTTGAATTGCTAAAAACGTCTGAATATCAAGTCTGCTGCTGTCTCATGTCCAGTATTAGTAATTGGTGTACATGTGTGGGTGTGTGAGATTTTGTGTCAGCTCCTCCATGAACCTTAGTTTTACGAAGACAATCGTCAACTTCAGGAGTTTATTTGTGTTTTTCTTGATTGTACCAGGCAACGACATACAGGGAAACATTTTCCCTGTGGAGTGAACGACAAAATGAAACAAGAATGGCTAGTGGTAGATCTGGGAATGTACGGAGCTAATGTGTGATCTCTCCGATCTTAACCATTTGGATGGAAGGCAATGATGGAGGAATGGAGGAGATGGAGGTCAGAGCTGTTAACACTTGCTGGAATTCTCTCTATATCAGAGCCACAGAAAAGGGGAAATCCCATATATCAACTTCCATTGAATAATCAAGCTTGTGAGTGTTTGACTTCAAGATGATTTGATTTGATTTCAAATGTAAATGCAACTAATGACTTGAATAATCATTTAAACATAATAAACCTCTCTTTTTTTGTTGGATAGATTGTCGAGGCTCGTATGAGAGCTAACCCACAGAATGTTAAACAAAGGGAGCAAGAGACAAGAGGGGTGGGAGAGGGAAGCACAAAACAGTGGGGAAACAGACATGAGGAGATCTGTGGAAGGGAGAGGGATGTGGCAGGTACACAGGGTAAACAAGATGGACATTACAGGACTTTCAGGAAGGAAAGCAGGGAATATGGAGGTGGTTTTTGGTGGATTAACGGGGTAGAAAAGATCTCTGATTTAGATGGGACGATAAGAGATGGTGGGGAACAACTGTTTTGAAGGCCAGGAGGGAAGAATGGGATTGAAGAAAGTGAGGAGTTTATACCAAAGCGGGGAAAAAGAGGAATGAAAGAGTGAGGGTGAGCAGTGATTCTTGATTTTGGTAGTTTCACCAGAAGGGGGTTGCTGGCAGACCTTGGTGCCCTGCGGAAATATTAGGGGGACATATCACAGACAGAAAAGAGGGGGGAAAGTCCGGAGAAGAGACGGTAGAAGACAGAAAGACCACCGATCTGCCTGCAATGAGAGATTTAGAGACCCAAAAACTCAGCTTCATCATGGAAGATACCAATGATCCTAAAAGCCTTTGTTTTACTGCGTGAAGCCGAGCTTGGTGTGAGGCAGGAGTACCACCCAGAGGGGAGAGCAGTACTCCATCAGTGGATGGATGAAACCTTTGGAGCTCATTGAAGGCTTGAAATCAAGTCCTTTTTCACCAAAAATGCTGGATTTTAAGTTTCAATCAGGTTGTTTCAACGGATGGCCGACGAGCAAAGAAAATAATTAAATGAGTATTGTTTTGATCGAAAAACTACATCTGCGCACGAGCCTTTCTGACTCAATGAACCTGTCTGCTTTCTGCCTGCATGAGCCTCGTCTACTTACTCTGATCTCGTTGACTGGACATCCTTGCTTACCAGTTATTGCTAATTTCTGATTAATTTTGAATGTGCTTTCAAACTTTTGGTGTACATACTGTTCCGCATTAATTCTGCTCTATGTGCACTCATCTTTTGAGTGATCTGGTCTGGGTTAGAATCCCGACCCAGCCATAAACTGTCATCTCGATATTTCACAAGCAGGCTGATTCATCAACATGTGCATTATCCTTTGGAAGGACATCAAGCCAGAAAACTCGTCTTCCATCACTTGGTGTACGTTAAATATCCTACTGTTAAAGCCTTTCTGCTGAAGAGTAGGTAAAATTATTTATTTATATGTATATATATATATATATATATATTGTTACGGCCTGTGGAAATTCGCAATACACCATTAAAGGTCCTTAGATCAGTTATGACGATAAGTAATTGTGTAGTTAGATTTCCCCACCGTTGTTTAGAGGGAATTTCCGTTTTCACAGGGCTGCGATCCTTTGAGATAGCCGTTTTTCTTTTCTCTATCATTATTTTGGACCAATCATTCCCCAACAACCAAATCGCCACCACCAACAACGCCCCCAAACAACTACAACAACACAACCACCTTAACCACAATGCCACACATCGCCACCAACTACAACCACAAAACCACCACGCTCAAACCCTCACCACAACAACCACCACCATCTTCGCCATATCCGCGTTTACGAACGCCGTCCTCCACGGACCAGGCGGCGACGATTTCCGCGGTAAAAACCGTCCAAAACGCACGCAGGATTGCCAGGATAAAAGCTGTTGCGGAGCCTGCACGGACTTTTCCCGCCTGTTTCTCCCGCCTAAATTCTCGGTGTGGTTGGAAGTGCGATCCGAGCCGGGGGTCAAAGGTGAGAAAAGGTGGGGGCATCTTTTTGGGGAATAATTCCCTGGCCCTGAGCAAAAACTGACTCCCCCGGCCCCCGCACGGGGCGGGGTGGAGGAGAGCGAGAGGGCACGCCCCCTTCGAGAGTCTTCTCCAAGAAGCTCGAAGGGAGGCGGGGCGAAAACGGGGCGGAGCGAAGGGCGGAGCCCCGCGCTACAAAAGGCGGACAGCACGGACCTTGAGGGGTCTTCCTGTCTCCTTGTCTTCGAGAGTTCCTGTGTTCTGGTTTTTTGAGCTTCTGGGCTGGTCGTCGTCTTCTTCTTGGTGCTGGTTGTCTTTGGCGGTGGAAGGGGTCTTTTGTCGGTGGAAGAGGTCCTGCGCTCGCGCTTGGCGAGCGGCCTGTCAACAGAGGCACGGACGGGAGACGTGGCAGCGCCGGTTGCGTGGTGGACCTGCGCGTCCGGACGAGGAGTGCCGGAGAGGTTCGCCGGCGCGAGAGAGGTCGGGGCCAGGCGCGACCACGCTGACGGTCGTGGAGAGGGACCTCACCGGCCACAAAAAGGAAGTCCTTTCTCTTCCACTTATTTCTTTGGGTTTTTGTATGCATGCTGTGGCGCCGTGTCCAACAAGTTAGAACTGCCTAAGTGACTGTGCATGTATGTACATTGCTTTAGTCGGTAGTAATTCTTTCTTTGCATTTCTATTTGTGTGCTGTACATACGTGCATGACTGTTATTCATTGCTTTGCTGCATACGTTGTGTTCAATAAATGTGCTTGTCGAACTGTTCCCCGTTTCGTTGCGTCCTTTCCTTTGTTTGAAAGTTCCATCTTGGATCACGGAAGGAATTGGTAGAAGAGTGTAAGCACCCGTAAATAATCACGTCCGTCGGGCCGGCGATAACACCGCTCGGTTATCACTGAAGCACGGAACGGACCGCTTAAGCGGTTCGTGTCCTAGGCCGGCCAGCGGCGAGGTACGATCGCCCGGTTAACTACCCGCGCAGGTACTTAGGTAGGTCGAGTTTGGCGAACAACCCTATCCTGCGCGCGTGGCCGATTGGCACGATTGTGGTGTGGTCGAAAGACCAACCGTGACTAGCTCCTGGCGGTAGTTCCACGGAGGGTCACGACTGAATTGTCCGTTCCGGTGGGCGACGCGGTCGCGATTTGAGTTACGTGACCGATCGCACGCCGGGCGGGCCGAAATTGTAACAATATACAGTATATATATACATATATGTATATATGTGTATGTATGTATATATATATATATATTGGGTCGCCGAAATAGGTGACCCTTATTTGTCAGTATTGGGTCACCGAAATAGGTGACCCTTATTGTCAGTATTGGGTCACCGAAATAGGTGACCCTTATTGTCAGTAATGCTGTCTGTTTGTTGGATGTTTGTTCGTTTGTCATCAGCATAATTGTAGTAAACGTAGGCGGATTTTGACCAAACTCGGGTGGTAGGTACAAATCTTATGACCTCGTGCTTTGGAAATTGTGATGGTTGCTAGGGACGCTTGTTCCTAGCAACAACCGAAAAATCTTCAAATCGATACCGTTCACGTGAAATCAATTCCGAAAGCCATTATCCCACGTCTGGTTATGAATTTGACACGAATGATCTACAGGTGATGCTCTATCAAATATTTTCCGGTTTTTGTGATATATGGAATACTTTACCCGCAGCACCCCCTACAATTAGGGTATGCTCGAAAATTGGCGAAAACGGGTAAAGTATTCCATATATCACAAAAACCGGAAAATATTTGATAGAGCATCACCTGTAGATCATTCGTGTCAAATTTCATAACCAGACGTGGGATAATGGCTTTCGGAATTGATTTCACGTGAACGGTATCGATTTTGAAGATTTTTCGGTTGTTGCTAGGGAACCAAAGCGTCCCTAGCAACCATCACAATTTCCAAAG
>CM068966.1:73275390-73293749 GCA_035128595.1 Eptatretus atami | reverse complement strand
AGACTAAAAAGTTTAATATTTGTCTCGTCTGACCACAAACTTTTCTCCACATGCCTGCAGTATCATCAAAGATGCTTTTGCACAAACTCCATACGAGCTTTTTAGATGCATTCTTTTCAGTAATGGCTTTCTTGTCTGTCACCTGTCCTTGGAGTGCTAAACTTTGTTGAAGGGAACGAAATATTGTTGATATTGAACACTGACCCCCATTCTCGACAATAGAGCCTTGTTAGATCTTGGAAATCATTTGCTGATTACAGTACATCCCGAACAGTTCCTGCTTCCCGGCTGTTGATTTGAGCATGGCGATCTGATCTGGTATAAGTATGGAGGATTTACGAATACGTCTTCAACTTTCTTAATGATGGATTTTCACCGTACTTCAAGGGATAATGAGTGACTTTGAGATTCTTCTTATAACCCTCTCCTGAACGGGCTTCACTCCACCACTTAAATGTGACTTTCTTTTTGAAGGCTTCTTGTTGGTTTTCATGTTTGCCTTGTTGTTGACCAAGTGAGTTCACCTTAAAACTCCTGAGATAAGTGTGGGAGTTTAATTTTTAAGTTAAAACCACGTGATTACAACAGGGAAACCTATTACATTTATTTTGTAACCTTTCAAACCAAATAATTTTTCTCCTGAAATGATTTTAGGCGTTTATTACCTCTGCCATGAAGTGAGGAGGTTATGTCTTTCACCCCTCTGTTCTGTTTGTTTTGTGTTGTTGTCTGTCTGTGTGTGTAGGGATATCTCAAAAAGTTGTGGACAGATCCGCGATGAAATTTGGCAGGTTTGGGTGTATACAAGGACGAACTGATTAGATTGTGGTGAAGATCGATAATTCTTTAAGTGATTCTTTCACCAATTGAGAATAGGGCCAAAAAATATATACAGCATGATATTTTTGAAAAATTATTTAAGGCCAATTGGTTCTTGTGATCAAAGCAGAGGTATGCGTCCCACCGAGTTGCCCTCTCTAGTTCGGATAAAAGGTTTGAATGCTTATTCAACTGAGAATCATCTGATTTCCTGTTAATCTAACTATTCACATTTTATCTGCATATGTTTAGCTTTATCACTTTGGAGTAGTTTGTGAAGACTATATTAGTATATATTAAGTTTGTTTGAATGCATCATGAAATAGAGCTCAGGTGGCTTCAAATTGGAAAACTTGGAGTTTGGGGGGGGGGGTGAATACTCTTCAGGCCAATATAGTCGAGTACAAGCTGATGCTTTGTAGTGTCGACTTTGGCTTTTGCACTTTGAGATCTTCCTAGATTCATATTGGAACACTAGTGGGCCCGTTTGGTCCATTGCTTGACCATATTTTCATTGTCTTCACGGTCTCCAGCATACCTTGCCTGCTGTCCTGCTTGAACATTAAACTCCTGCTTGAACTGTAACTGCTTGAACATAAGCTGCCTTTTCACAAAGCATGATTTTGCTTTGGGCCAGGGGCGGGGATTGGTATGTTAGTATTATTATTATTATTGCCAATATGATACTACTATTATTATTTTTGTATACTATTAGTATAAATTTATATATGCTGTTACAATGTAATCAATTCTTTTTATTATTTATTTTAATTAGGACGCACATAGCCATTGAAGGGACCAATTTAGGCTGCTTGATACACCCTTACATGGCAAGCCTTTAAAAATCGGGAATTTCTTCCGGAAGTCTTATAGTTAATCAGCCCTAATCAACTCAGGAGTCATGACGATCATTTGGGCGTATCATATCCACATCAGATAAGCTTCCAGATAGAACTCCACAAAAAACATGCACCCACACAAAAAAACCACACACACACACACACACACACACACACACACACCACACCACACACACACACACACACACACACACATCAAAGGCTAACTTTGTCTGAACCATATGCATCATGTCCTGTTATTTTTCGTCCTGGTGTTGCTGTTTGTGTGTTTTTCCCCCAATTTTCCATGTTAAATCATATCTTTGTTGTGCTGAAGTTGTCGAATCAGTGTGCCGTGGACTGAGGACAGTTCTAGTTGCCTCGTCAGGCCTGCTGTTCGCAAATCGTCTGTCTCTCTCTCTGTGACTGCTCGGGTGTACCTCGTTTCCTTCTCTTCTCCCGCAAGTGTAGTCCTTTTGCGTTCTCCTCAACTCATCGATTCCCCTTGTCACTCCACAAGCTTCGACTTTCATTCGAACCAAGACCGCGTAGTTTATCAAACTTGTAATATAGGCCTGAATAGGATTCACTAGCCATAACTCGTATATCACGAAAAAGTTGGGGGAATTGGTGGGAGCGGGGTATTGTTGTGCTCAAGGAGCTAAATAAATGCAGAGCAATCAAAATAGGTATACTAAGCTGCCGTCGTTGTTTCGCAGGGAGGGGTGTTCTGTCACTTAGTGCATCTATCCCTGCAGATTGTTTAACCATACAGTGTGTCATTGTCTGCAAGCAGTTATGTGCATGCACATTGAACCTTTACCTATTGAGTTCTCAATAGAAGAGTAATAGTCAATTTAGTGTATAGGGCTGACACCCTGAACAAATCAAATCAAATTCCTGCCCTGACAACACCGATTAGCCGCTCAAGAGAGACCTGGCAAATGATCCATTGATGAAAATTCACTGCATGCCCGGCCAAATTGTTGTCCAGAAGGTGTACAGGCCCCGGGTAGGAGCCCAAAAATAAGAATTTCTTTTTACTTGATGTTTTCTGATTCATTGACCATCCAAAAGAATCAGCTGGGAACTACGACCCTCCATTTGAGGTTTCAACCCTTCCATCATCTAAGAACCTCTCACAGAATAGAGTCCATAACATCAGTTGTGTCTGAAGGTAATCAAATCAGAGAGAGAGAGGGAGAGAGAAAAGAAGCGAGGGAGACAGAGGAGCGGAGGAGAGAGAGGGAGAGTTTGAACGGAGGAGGGAGAGGAGGGAGGAGGAGAGAGAGAAAGAGAGAAAGAAAGGTTGGGGGGGGAGAGATAGAAAGAGAAACACACGAGACAACCCCAGTAGACGAAGTAGGCAGATTACCCTATCTTCAAGGCAATTCGTTGACCAGCAGGGTTTTGGTCACAATCCGTAAACGGACGTGGGCAATTATTCTTGGCACTCGCTCAGTTTCCTTTAAAGCTTAGAATCCATATCCTTAATTACAATTGCTTTCAGCTGGATTTCAACCCACGGGCATATATTGGAACACGATGTTCTTTCCAACAGAATCACTAAATTGGTTGCACCTTGTACTCCTTGCTCGAAAACCTAGTTCACCAGCACCACCCTAACCATAGCCGATTGATTTCATTGTGCATTTGTACTCAACCATTCTGCGATTCAAGCCTTAAATTCCTGATTCTGGGTCTTCTGGAGTTTCTCATCTTCACTTCCCTACAAACTGAACATGACGACTGCCATTCATACGTTGGGTTCGAATATTCTCCAAAATAAGTGTTACTAGATTCAAAGTTTGCACGGAACTGGTATAAGAAGGCCGTATTTTGGCAAGAAAGTTTCTCTGCAGATTCATGAGCACAGACATTTGCAGGGCCTGCAGATCTACCAATTGATTCATGAAAAATTTAGGGGGGAAGAGACGATTGAGGGAAGGAAAAAAAATAAACAGGAAGAAACAGCTTCCTAATTGTTCTGCAGTTTCCAGTGGTAATATTTTCATGAATCTGCTTCCTCGAGGCCTTGCAAAAGACACACGAAGCCCTTTAGACAAACAAAGCGGGAGGGACTACATGCTCCGGCGGCTATTTGATGGAGACAGCTGTGCTGAGCGAGACCCACTGGGAAAATCCCGTCACGTGTACGCACTGCAGAACTGGACCTATGGTCTGCTCCGATTGGACCCCGGACCATTGCTTTTTCATGGACCACAAAGAAATGTCTTTGCAAAATCAAACTGGTGATTGTGCTTGTTCAATTTGGACATGAGTGGTAAGTTTATGCCGACAACTTTTGAACAGTCACCCTCCTATAATGGAACTTGACTATAGATGCAACCCCAGTTTGCAAGTTCACTCGCTGTCAATCTTTCTTGACTTATTTGTTGAAGCAGAGCTGTCAGTTTGTGAAGATGCACAGGGACTATCAGAACAGCCGACATAGGTCGGTTGTATAGCATTTTTTTAATGCACAGTCGAAGGCTCTTAAAGATCCAGAACATCAAACAGATCAGGACGCAACATAAACAAGATGAAGAGCGGTAAGAGAGGGGAAAACACGCAAGAGTGGGGGTTAAAGGACAAAAATAGAGAGGGACTTGAAGGATGAGGGACGTTGAGGAAGAAGGAGGATGAGGGAGAACACAGGAGGTGAGAAAAAAATGATAACTTGGAAATAGGTGGGCTTGTGAGATGTTACAATGGTAGAAAGATCAAGGTTTTTGACTGGGACAATCGAGATGTGGTGAACACGCTCTGAAAGACCTTGAGGACGATCAAGTTGAGATTAAGATAATGTTGGAAGTTGATTCCACAGGAAGGGGGGAAAAAAAGAGAGAAACGAATGATTTGAGGTGAGCAGTGATCCTACATTTTGGAATTTCACCAGAAGGTGTTGATGATGGACCGTGTGTGTTTCTGCAGAAACCAATGGGTGGTGGGGGATAAAGTACGGAAAAGAGTTAGAGGTTGCAAGACCAGAAAGGAGTGTAGAAGGACCGAGAGACCTCCGACCTGTCTGTGATGTGAATTTGAATAATGTATACTAAGATCAAAATGTGGGTTTTTATTGGATGCACTGTGACTAAAGTAAAAGAAACTCCTTTTGTTGTTTGCTTCGGTCTTTGAATCAGATGCTCCGGAAAGCTGTGGCATCATTTGCGCTTTATCCGGTAGTTTTTGCTGGGCGTGGCGTCCACGTAGGAGCTTGAATGTAAATCACAAGCAGGACGCAGATATTTGGGAGACTTCAATAATTTTTTATGAATTAAAAGAGCATTGTAGATGGTGGACAAACAACATGATACATATGAGATATTGACCTGGCTTTGCTGCATCATGAGCCAGTGTTAAGATGGGAACACGAAACAAGTTTACATTCCTTCTGTGTAAATATCGCAGGGGGAATTCAAAAAGTTATCAGAACGAGTTGCTCACAATTGTTCAGAAAAACGGTTTTGAATTTTCCAACACAGTATAAATATATCGACTTGTGATTGTCCCGTAGCCGTAGACAGCCGTGGGGTCTCCAATGAAATTCATTGTTTCATAAGCTCGGTGTGAACGTTGGTTTTCCACTCTGCTTTTCTTTGGAATCTAGGCAGATTTTGGAATTTGTCAAGTTGCGGGCGATAACTCGACCACTCTTTTGCGAAAGACACCGTGGGAAGTCGAATATCCAACAACGACCAGTGATATCAGTACGGGTCTTCGAGCTTCGAGTCGATTTGATGTACGATGCATACGTTGATGCTTGTGAAACACCAGGATGTCCAGGTTATTGCTCGATGTGGATTCAAACTCAGGCTCGACAGTTCAAAGAGTGATGCACACACCTCTATGCCTAGGCCACCCTTCGAGTGTGTGAGTTGTGTGTTTTGCTGTATATGTGGGTTAATCTCCATATGTGGGTGGGTATATATCTCCATATGTGGGTGTGGTATATATCTCCATATGTGGTTTTTCAGAAGGTGGAACAGAGTCCTCCCAGGTCTCAAAGTATCCACCTCCATTTTGGTAAAGGGACAGGGGGCACGATTCATGGCCGAAGTTGTTTAAAGTTTTCTGTTATCAAAGTTTTGTTCCAAGGGCGGCTTTCCAGTATCGTCACGAGCCCGCACAGATTCCAACTGTAGTTCGTTTGCAGTAATATTCCCAGGGATGGTTTTTTAATATCTCTGTAAGGTTCTTCTTCATATTCCATTGTTCCAATGATCACTGGTACAATTCGACACTCTTTCGGATTCCAGGATCTTTTCACTTCATTTTTGAGGTCTGGTATTGGTCATTTTCTTTATATTATTCTGCATTATTAGGCCAAAAATCACTGGGAACTGAAACCTCAATGCGCAATGCCTTATTTTCCTTTTTGTATCTGAGTACTATGTCTGGTCACAGTGCTTTATTTTCTATGTTCACACTGGATGGATCATCAGGTCGTATGTGACTATGTGTCTTATTTCATTGATTGTTTTTTGGTTCGTGTTTCCATGAGTTTTGTGGACTGGGACATTCAAATTCTGCAGATTTTCACCAATGGATTTATCCACATACCTTGTTGTGCCTGTTGTGTACAGCTGTGAGTTTTGACATGAGTTTTTTCCATCCCAATAGGAGGTGCTCATGCTTCCTGTTTCTGCCTTGCAGAAACCTACACTTGTCCGAATGACTCAGTCCTGCCATTTTCTTAAAGCCATTCACGTAGTGTCCCTGGTTTTGGAATGAAGAATGATCGTTCTCCTTCCCAGTTGAGCTGACTTCTTGTTAGACATTCCAGTGAGCCGGCTTTGTCTATTGCCCCATCTGTCCAACTTTTTTTTTAAATATCTTCCTGTCTTTTGTCGTTCTTCCATTGTGTTTGTGTGTGTGTGTGTGTGTGTGTACATATAATATGTATATCACGTGGGAAGGGTGGTAACCATAGCTGGACTGTGGGTAAGTGTAGCACGGTCCATGGCTGGAAGCAGACAACGAATGAATTTTTATTGGAGCTGCCCATGGTGGGGCTGCTTTTATTATGACAACCATCAGAGAAGGACAAGGAGGGGCCGAGAGAACAGACACACCAGAGCTCTCGCATGCAGGGAGGACAGGTGTGGAGAAGAATCGCAGTTGATAAGGATGAGGGCAACGAGGGCTGGTTCAGGGTGCACGTCCCGAGTGCACTTCATCGTTGGCTTGCAATCAAAAAACGGGCTCCAGGGAGTCCCACATCTACACCACACATAGTTAAAAGGAAAGTCCTCAGCTGCAATGTAATGTTTGCACAATTTTATCTGGGCACATGTGTTCGATAGCGTGTTTATTTATTTATTACTAGTTGAAGTACCCGGCATTGCCTGGGGATATTCAATGAAATATGTATTTAAATATTACCTGCATGACAAATTGCAGAATGTTGGCTTTATGGTTTCGTATGAATTACCAATCTTGGGCATTTCAAAATGCACTTCAAAATTGCTTTCCTTTCTTTTAACTTATTTTTATTAATGTTATTTTTAAAATACAACAAATCACAACAAACCTCAACGTGTGATCTTCACAATACATATATTACTTGATCGCTCCCGGGGAAAAAAATACAGGCAGTGTTTACATCGAGGGCCTGAAGGTAAATTATCTGATTTTTTTAATTTTCATTTTTTTATTTTTTTTTATCCAAACATAAGCCTTGACTCTTTTGGATGAAAGAGGAGTCCATTGCAAGGTTTGGTTGCACTGGTTCCTGCAGAGTCTGAATGCATAATCAACAAAAAACAAACTTTCTTCGTTACATTAGATTTCCATAGAAACAAACAAATTGTATCGGCCTCCCACACTTTTCAGTGCTTGTATGCACTGCATTCTGGGGAGGATGTCTGAGGAATGAAGCTGCGGTGGCATCGTTTCTGAATGTCAAGATCTCTGACCTTGATTTTGCAGATGATGCAGTCATATTTGTGGAGACTCCAGATATCCTTTTGGGGGCCCTCGAGGTTGCTGAATGAGGTGATGGAGCTGCTGTGATTATGGGTTTCCTGGGTCAAAAATAATATCCAGGCTTTCAATGACATCTTAGATGCTGCTATCTTTGTACCTGGTGTTGGTCAGGATGTTGAGGTCACGGAGAGATTCACTTCCTTTGCAGGACATTCATTTCTCTGCTGGCAGTGAGCAAGAGGTCAACAGACGTCTGGGTCGGGCCTGGGGAGTCATGGATTCACTGGATCATGGGTGTGGCGCTGTTGTTACCTGTGCGGGAGGAAAAAGTCCAAGTCTTCAGTCCTTGGTGCTTCCAGTCTTGCTCTACGAATGTGAGATTTGGACTCTGACCAGGGATCTGAGATGAAGACTTGATTCCTTTAGTACCAGGTCTCTTTGAAGAATCCTTGGCGATCGCTGGTCGGACTTTGTGTCCAACCAACGGTTGCTGAGAGAGACTCAAATGAGATTTGTTACCTGCTTAGTCCTGGAGTGTCAGCTGCGGCTGCATGGACATGTGGCTCATTTTCCTGACGCTGATGCTGCTCAACCGATTCTCTCAGCGAGGGAGCCTAATGAATGGAGGCCAAGGAGCCGACCACATGCCTCGTCGGTTGCAGCAGGTTGATCAGCATCTCAAGGAGATGGGGATGGGCCAGGCATCTACCGGGGATGGGCCAGACAGAGGCCCCTGGAGTACGATGGAAAGTGGATGCAAGACGCGCCGCTCCGGCGCATGCTCCCATACCTGACCTGACCTGGGTAGTAGGTTAGAAATCGATCGGCAGTTTTCTGGGACAAAGGATCCGGGCGTTGAGGCATTTCACGTTATGAGCTCAGACGTGACTTCGGTGTTGACGATTGTGGGATTTGTTCCGACACTCTCCCCAAGGAAAATTTAAAATCAAATTTTGACTGTGAGAGATATATTTTCAATTTGAACACACCTGGGAAAAGTGTACAAAATGGCAGATGGCCATGTAATAGCATATGGTGAGGAACACGTGCATGGAGGTGAACCAGGGAAGGGGTTCGGTGAGTAGCTTAGGTGAGGAAACTCCCTCGCTCCTGACGTAACTTAAAGCTCTTCTCCTACGGGTGCGAGTGAGGCGTCAGGTGTTCTGCGTGACACCGACTCTAGTCCAGGTGCAACAATTAATAGAGAAAATGAAGGGAAATATAAATAAGTGGGTGAAGAACTGCAGGGGGGAAATGAATAGAAACAATGAAATTTTAGCAGCACAGGTGGGGGCACATATTAAAAGTGGAATGGGAAGTTTGTTTGGGGGGAGAAAGAAAATTCCACAGGGACATGTTGGAAAAATAATAATGGTCTTGAAGAACATCGTGCAAGTGTGGATGTTGCTCTGCCCCAGAAAGAGACCTTCCCGTAACGAGCCAGATCGAGGGTTTAGAGGGGGAGAAGTTAGGCCCCGTGGTGTGTGAAGAAACCTTTGTAGTTTGCAGTATGGCGCTCATGGGCGTGCAATTAGACCCGACAGGGGTTTTCTTTGTTTCGCCCAGCTCCACAGGGTGCGACCCAATGCCAGCTTGGTGTACGCACAGGCGTTTGAACTACGACATGTAGGGTTGCAGCCAAGCATTCACATTGTATGGCTAGGCCAGACCTACAACAGTGAGCAAAGCCAGACCTATGCTGGGTGACCGATGTCAGACCGTCGTTGAGCGGTACTGAGCTACAATGGTGAGCGAGGCTATGTTCGTTGATAGGTGTGAGCTGTGGTTGGTGAAGTTGTGCCAGTTTCTGGGGTGTTCGATGTGGTCCCTGTGAGGTTCGACTTGGCGCCCAGCCCAATTGCTGACTCACCATGGATGGGGTGTGTTTAGCGACCGTGGGGCAGCAGGTGAGAAGGAAAAAGTTTTGTGGTGGGAAACTTATCAAGAGGCAGGCAATTATGGAGAAATGTCAGTTTGAGCCCCATTGGTTTTTTAAACACGCTTGTTCATGTGATGTTGGAGCTCGAGTCATGAGCAGTTGGCAGCTCGCCACAATGGAGAAAGGTTGAGAGAGCGCGAAGCTCAAAGCCAGCAGCGGCTGCAGAGAGGGGTCAGAAAAGTCCAATAATAACAATGGGGCCATGGTGTGCATCCAAAATTAGAAAGTGGAGGCTGGGAATTTCAAATTGAAATTGGAATTTATTTTAGACCAGCCTGAGTGGGAGTTGGTCTCCGGGCTGCAGCATTTCGGACAAGGTGGAGTTAATGGGATCGGCCTCGTGGGAAATTGCTCCCCTCGGAGATTGGGTTGAGTGGGGGAGCTGCACTGGCAGATTTGGATCTGGTCTGACCACGGCAATTGTCATGAATCGCGGCCCCATGGGGTCTGGTGGAAGTGGCATCTCTTGTCCATCAGGGGTGCCGTCCGAGCACGTCTCGGGCCAGTGGGTTGCCGGACCCTGGAGCAAAGGCAGTGTTAGTCATTTGAGGGCCCCATGCAAAACTCAATAGTGGCCCAGTGGGGCCCGTCAGCCCTGTCAATCTGTCATTACACAAAAATACACATTTTGACATTTTCTGACGTCGATTTATTCGGTCATTACTTATGCAATCTCAACCAAACGAAACTTGCAAGAGGACTATGGGTTAAGGACAAAGGTTGTTGTGACTTCATTGCCCCCTCACCAGGAGTGTGTTCCATTTCCAATCAGCTTGCTATCGCTTGCAAAGCCAGCTGTTCCTTATCAACCATTAACTTGGAGTACTTGCTTGAGTGCTTAAGCCACTTGATAAGCACTCTACAAGCTTAGTACCTCCACCACTAAAGGTGGGCAAAGCTTATGCTTCACCCTGTTGGGCGGTCGCTAGAGTACCCTTATTTTCACTTTTTCCGTCTGTCTGTATGTTTGTTTGTATGTAATGGACAGCTCTGGAGGCCAGAGGAGTCAACCGATTTTGATGAAACTTGACAGTAGGTTCATACCAGGATCTAGTTGTATGCTTTGACACCGTTGCTATGGACACCACTGTTGCCAGCAATGGGACTTTGAAATTTTTGAAAAATCCCAAAAAATTAATTTTTCGAAAATCAAAAAATCGGCTTCCGCGCTTTTATGCACACTATAATCAACCTCTTTGTCAAAAATTTCAGCCCGATCCGTCAAAAACTGTATGACTAGTATGCAATTATGTAGCGACCACCCATGTCGCCTACCGGCTTGTCTGTCTGTCTATGAACAGGATATATGAAAAAGTTGTGGATGGATTTGAACAAAATTTGGTGAAGAGGTTGGGTGTTTGAGAAGGACGAATCAATTAGATTTTGGTGAAGATTTCAATCCGGATACAAGAATTTTTTACATTTTTAAAGTGATTCTCACCATTGAGAGATGGGGCCGAAAACAATATATAGCACGATATCTCAAAAAGTTGTGGATGAGTTCTGACAAACTGGTGTATGAGTTGGTAAGGTGACATGAACAAGCCGATTCGTTTTGGTTCAGGTCCGGCCTATCAGTGGGATGCAAAACGTAAACTGATTAGCCTGGCAGAGGTATGCGTTCTACTGAGTGCTGTTATAGTTGGTAATAAAACACAAGCTCGGGGTTCTGAAGGTGGGGTGATGCAAATTCGCTTCGTGAATGTGTACCATGTAGCGCCGCTCCTGGTGGTGGTGAGAGAGGGTATTACAAGTGCCGCTTCAGAACCCTCAATTGTATCACGAGTAAGAGGACTCTGTGTTGCTCATCACAGATGTTGATGAAGAGGATTCTATATTGGCCTATGGCCCACCCCAGCTCTGCAACCTCCAATTGGAATTGCTGAACACTGAACAGGCTCCTCTTCCATTTAGAGCATTGGCAGATCGCAGAGAGCATCCAATCGGATTGGTCGTGTTGATTGGTGGCCTTCTAGGTTCTTCTTTCATCGTTTCATCCACTTTTTGGGAATTTCACCTGAAGAGTGCAGAACTAAAAGCTTTTTGGTTCTTTTTGATTTTTTTTATGGAAATTGTTCAAATGCCTCTGTTTATGTCTATATTGATATCGATATCAATAATAATATATTCACACCAAATTATTGGATAAACGAGATATTTTTCCTTGCCACATTGTACGGACACCTTTCTTAGACGGCAACATTCCTAAGAAGCTATTCTATGTCCGTTACAGTGAAATAATTAGGACTGTGAGAGCAACCACGCACAGCACTGAACTTGTCAATGGATTAAATCAACTAGTCAGACATTTACTAACACAGGAGGCTCCAGTTAGTAGATTAAAACAAGTTTTCTTTTAAGATAATAAACAACACCAAATAGAATTAGTGAAATACAATACGAATAATAAAAACATTATTAACGAAATATTTATTAATGCATTATTTAAAAATAAAAAAATATATAGAAATATATGTATGGATTTCAAACATTTTCAATGGTTGCTAAGAGACAGTGCGTGCGCGCGCTTTGTAATATCAATATCGTTAATTCGCAGATCCACTCTAAACTACATAAGCTGAGAGGGTTTGCATTGTTAAATGCTCAAGTCCTCATTACCTCCGCGTGGAAGGTGGACGGAGGTTGTTTTCACCATCTTTGTCTGCCTGAGTGTCTGTCTGTATTTGTTTGTTGTTTGTTTGTCTGTCTGTGAGCAGGATATGTTAAAAAGTTATGGATGGATTCGGATGAAACTGGTGGACTGGTTGAGGGTTTGACAAGGAAGAATTGATTCGATTTTTCTGAAGGTCTGGATCCAGATCCGGATACAAAACGTAAACTGTTGAGCCTGGCGGAGGTATGTCTCTCTACCAAGTCCCGTTCTACTTTTTATCTGGATTTGTGCACTGCGGAGCTCCATAAACACATGTATAAAGTTAAAATCGGTGTTGCGTTTCGATGAAATCAAACAATTACACCCTTTTTGTTATTTTTACATATTGACATCAATGTGATGCTGAACTTTCCACGAGGTGGCAGCGGAAAGTTTCATTACACGGAAACAAAAACCACAACCACAAAAGTTTACTTCCTGCACATTTGGACAAACACGAGAATTTTGGGTCCATTTATCAATATATAATAATTTATGTTTGGGTGGTTTCTCTGGTATTACCATCCAAGCAAGTAGCACATGCTGGGATCCCATATGTGCTTATTGAAATATTTTTCCCCACTAACAGTCTGTCGTCTTGGAATTAATTTAGCAGTGTGTTATTGTTTCCCAATGTCCTGTTCTCTCTGCGCATGTAGACATGTAGAAGCCCATCCACGGACCTTGTTTGTCTGTTTATTATAAGGGAGTTAACTAGCAGTAACAATTTGGATGTAAGTAGCAAAAGTGAATGGACACTGGATGTCATAACCCCGCACATACGAAACGAAAAGCGGGGTTAAGCAATTGGTTCGTGTCCATCTCTCTGTCTTGTGATGTATTATTTTTAACACGAATCGGAACATGAATAGAAAGACAAGTTTGCCATTTTAACTGTACTTTGGTTTGAATTTTCCCCAACCGCACAATGCGCAGAAAGAGTAAGATATATTTTACTGTCTGTCTGGCAGTCAAACAAAATTGAAAATCGTTCCAAACAGGAAACTTACTGTTTTAAAGGACATCATAAAGGACACAAACAACAGGTATGAATAACTAATGTAACATGCTAGAGAGGGTATGTAATAGACACTGGGTAAAATGGCGGTAAAATCAGGAATTAATTTATTCATACGACTTTAATCCTCTTTAAATCTTCATTTAAATTGAATTATATGCTTGCACATGGCTGGTGTTGACTTAATGGTTAAGGGTGGTAGGCTTGGGATCCAATGATCCTGAGTTCAAATCCCACTTGTCTGTTGGATTAATACCAGGTGGGTGGACTCTGCCTGTCATCCTTCTGAAGTTGGAAAAATGAGTGCCAGCTTACTGGTATCCTGTATTGGAGTGGTGACCTGTCCAGGATTGTGGCCAATAGCCAAGGAGACTGCTTTGGCAGCACCAATGCTCTGCACAGTTTTGGTCCCAGTGGATGATGGATTCCTTGAACAGAGGAAGAACACAAATTGCCTTCATCATACTTCCAAGACCCATGTTATATATCGATATAAATAATGAGAGGGTATCGCATGTGAGAGGGTGCAGTATTGGGGTGAAGAAGAGTCTGCTGCTTTGGTTATTTATGATGATGATTGATGCTGTGTAATATGTTCATACTATGGTGATCAATAAAGCCTCCACCTCTGAAACTATGACTCAACATTGTCTTATTACAGTATATTAGAGTGATGTGTAAGACCAGTTGTGCTAAACTTCTGGATTTTTTAAAACGATCTTTAAAATCACTATTTTATTAAAATTGAAGTAACATTTGAACACTGTATGGTATTGTGTTCTACGAACTCTCAAGTTGCAAAAGGCTATATCGTCAAAGTGACTGATTCAATTTAAAAATACATTAATGAATAAATAATGTATTCTCACTAATTCTAATTTTCTCCAATTCAATGGTCTGCCGTAACATATTATTTCTGCAAATTGGTTGAGCGGGATCGCTTGTCTTAAAAACTTATGTCCAGAACTGATAGCAATGGGGAGTTATAAAAATATAGCTGTGAAGCGGGGAGACCACCTCGGTCTTCAGATCATGGGTGGAGTGTCTGCTGTATAAAGTCTGGGAGGTGGGTGGTTCCATTCTGATCCTGGCCGATTCTTATCGTTGACTTTGAAAACGGTATGTTACTGCTTACTCGCTTGATGTTCAACATTTAGAGGATAGTGCACTGATAAACCCCAGAGGTTGGCATCCCATGGGCCATGGAAGGGGGCTTGAATTGCTAAAAACGTCTGAATATCAAGTCTGCTGCTGTCTCATGTCCAGTATTAGTAATTGGTGTACATGTGTGGGTGTGTGAGATTTTGTGTCAGCTCCTCCATGAACCTTAGTTTTACGAAGACAATCGTCAACTTCAGGAGTTTATTTGTGTTTTTCTTGATTGTACCAGGCAACGACATACAGGGAAACATTTTCCCTGTGGAGTGAACGACAAAATGAAACAAGAATGGCTAGTGGTAGATCTGGGAATGTACGGAGCTAATGTGTGATCTCTCCGATCTTAACCATTTGGATGGAAGGCAATGATGGAGGAATGGAGGAGATGGAGGTCAGAGCTGTTAACACTTGCTGGAATTCTCTCTATATCAGAGCCACAGAAAAGGGGAAATCCCATATATCAACTTCCATTGAATAATCAAGCTTGTGAGTGTTTGACTTCAAGATGATTTGATTTGATTTCAAATGTAAATGCAACTAATGACTTGAATAATCATTTAAACATAATAAACCTCTCTTTTTTTGTTGGATAGATTGTCGAGGCTCGTATGAGAGCTAACCCACAGAATGTTAAACAAAGGGAGCAAGAGACAAGAGGGGTGGGAGAGGGAAGCACAAAACAGTGGGGAAACAGACATGAGGAGATCTGTGGAAGGGAGAGGGATGTGGCAGGTACACAGGGTAAACAAGATGGACATTACAGGACTTTCAGGAAGGAAAGCAGGGAATATGGAGGTGGTTTTTGGTGGATTAACGGGGTAGAAAAGATCTCTGATTTAGATGGGACGATAAGAGATGGTGGGGAACAACTGTTTTGAAGGCCAGGAGGGAAGAATGGGATTGAAGAAAGTGAGGAGTTTATACCAAAGCGGGGAAAAAGAGGAATGAAAGAGTGAGGGTGAGCAGTGATTCTTGATTTTGGTAGTTTCACCAGAAGGGGGTTGCTGGCAGACCTTGGTGCCCTGCGGAAATATTAGGGGGACATATCACAGACAGAAAAGAGGGGGGAAAGTCCGGAGAAGAGACGGTAGAAGACAGAAAGACCACCGATCTGCCTGCAATGAGAGATTTAGAGACCCAAAAACTCAGCTTCATCATGGAAGATACCAATGATCCTAAAAGCCTTTGTTTTACTGCGTGAAGCCGAGCTTGGTGTGAGGCAGGAGTACCACCCAGAGGGGAGAGCAGTACTCCATCAGTGGATGGATGAAACCTTTGGAGCTCATTGAAGGCTGAAATCAAGTCCTTTTTCACCAAAAATGCTGGATTTTAAGTTTCAATCAGGTTGTTTCAACGGATGGCCGACGAGCAAAGAAAATAATTAAATGAGTATTGTTTTGATCGAAAAACTACATCTGCGCACGAGCCTTTCTGACTCAATGAACCTGTCTGCTTTCTGCCTGCATGAGCCTCGTCTACTTACTCTGATCTCGTTGACTGGACATCCTTGCTTACCAGTTATTGCTAATTTCTGATTAATTTTGAATGTGCTTTCAAACTTTTGGTGTACATACTGTTCCGCATTAATTCTGCTCTATGTGCACTCATCTTTTGAGTGATCTGGTCTGGGTTAGAATCCCGACCCAGCCATAAACTGTCATCTCGATATTTCACAAGCAGGCTGATTCATCAACATGTGCATTATCCTTTGGAAGGACATCAAGCCAGAAAACTCGTCTTCCATCACTTGGTGTACGTTAAATATCCTACTGTTAAAGCCTTTCTGCTGAAGAGTAGGTAAAATTATTTATTTATATGTATATATATATATATATATATATTGTTACGGCCTGTGGAAATTCGCAATACACCATTAAAGGTCCTTAGATCAGTTATGACGATAAGTAATTGTGTAGTTAGATTTCCCCACCGTTGTTTAGAGGGAATTTCCGTTTTCACAGGGCTGCGATCCTTTGAGATAGCCGTTTTTCTTTTCTCTATCATTATTTTGGACCAATCATTCCCCAACAACCAAATCGCCACCACCAACAACGCCCCCAAACAACTACAACAACACAACCACCTTAACCACAATGCCACACATCGCCACCAACTACAACCACAAAACCACCACGCTCAAACCCTCACCACAACAACCACCACCATCTTCGCCACTATCCGCGTTTACGAACGCCGTCCTCCACGGACCAGGCGGCGACGATTTCCGCGGTAAAAACCGTCCAAAACGCACGCAGGATTGCCAGGATAAAAGCTGTTGCGGAGCCTGCACGGACTTTTCCCGCCTGTTTCTCCCGCCTAAATTCTCGGTGTGGTTGGAAGTGCGATCCGAGCCGGGGGTCAAAGGTGAGAAAAGGTGGGGGCATCTTTTTGGGGAATAATTCCCTGGCCCTGAGCAAAAACTGACTCCCCCGGCCCCCGCACGGGGCGGGGTGGAGGAGAGCGAGAGGGCACGCCCCCTTCGAGAGTCTTCTCCAAGAAGCTCGAAGGGAGGCGGGGCGAAAACGGGGCGGAGCGAAGGGCGGAGCCCCGCGCTACAAAAGGCGGACAGCACGGACCTTGAGGGGTCTTCCTGTCTCCTTGTCTTCGAGAGTTCCTGTGTTCTGGTTTTTTGAGCTTCTGGGCTGGTCGTCGTCTTCTTCTTGGTGCTGGTTGTCTTTGGCGGTGGAAGGGGTCTTTTGTCGGTGGAAGAGGTCCTGCGCTCGCGCTTGGCGAGCGGCCTGTCAACAGAGGCACGGACGGGAGACGTGGCAGCGCCGGTTGCGTGGTGGACCTGCGCGTCCGGACGAGGAGTGCCGGAGAGGTTCGCCGGCGCGAGAGAGGTCGGGGCCAGGCGCGACCACGCTGACGGTCGTGGAGAGGGACCTCACCGGCCACAAAAAGGAAGTCCTTTCTCTTCCACTTATTTCTTTGGGTTTTTGTATGCATGCTGTGGCGCCGTGTCCAACAAGTTAGAACTGCCTAAGTGACTGTGCATGTATGTACATTGCTTTAGTCGGTAGTAATTCTTTCTTTGCATTTCTATTTGTGTGCTGTACATACGTGCATGACTGTTATTCATTGCTTTGCTGCATACGTTGTGTTCAATAAATGTGCTTGTCGAACTGTTCCCCGTTTCGTTGCGTCCTTTCCTTTGTTTGAAAGTTCCATCTTGGATCACGGAAGGAATTGGTAGAAGAGTGTAAGCACCCGTAAATAATCACGTCCGTCGGGCCGGCGATAACACCGCTCGGTTATCACTGAAGCACGGAACGGACCGCTTAAGCGGTTCGTGTCCTAGGCCGGCCAGCGGCGAGGTACGATCGCCCGGTTAACTACCCGCGCAGGTACTTAGGTAGGTCGAGTTTGGCGAACAACCCTATCCTGCGCGCGTGGCCGATTGGCACGATTGTGGTGTGGTCGAAAGACCAACCGTGACTAGCTCCTGGCGGTAGTTCCACGGAGGGTCACGACTGAATTGTCCGTTCCGGTGGGCGACGCGGTCGCGATTTGAGTTACGTGACCGATCGCACGCCGGGCGGGCCGAAATTGTAACAATATACAGTATATATATACATATATGTATATATGTGTATGTATGTATATATATATATATATTGGGTCGCCGAAATAGGTGACCCTTATTTGTCAGTATTGGGTCACCGAAATAGGTGACCCTTATGTCAGTATTGGGTCACCGAAATAGGTGACCCTTATTGTCAGTAATGCTGTCTGTTTGTTTGGATGTTTGTTCGTTTGTCATCAGCATAATTGGTAGTAAACGTAGGCGGATTTTTTGACAAACTCGGGTGGTAGGTACAAATCTTATGACCTCGTGCTTTGAGCTGATGACAAACGAACAAACATCCAAACAAACAGACAGCATTACTGACAATAAGGGTCACCTATTTCGGTGACCCAATACTGACAATAAGGGTCACCTATTTCGGTGACCCAATACTGACAAATAAGGGTCACCTATTTCGGCGACCCAATATATATATATAT
>CM068966.1:73257272-73275365 GCA_035128595.1 Eptatretus atami | reverse complement strand
AGACTAAAAAGTTTAATATTTGTCTCGTTGACCACAAAACTTTTCTCCACTGCCTGCAGTATCATCAAAAGATGCTTTTCACAAACTCCATACGAGCTTTAGATGCATTTCTTTTCAGTTAATGCGCTTCTTTCTGTCACCTGTCCTGGAGTTAACTTTGTGAAGGAACGTGAAATATTGTTGATATGATGAACACTGACCCCCATTCTCAGACATAGAGCCTTTGTTAGATCTTGGAAATCATTTGCTGATTTACCATGACATCCCGAACAGTGTTCCTGCTTCCCGGCTGTGATTTGGCATGGGCGATCTGATCTGGTAATAGTTGGGAGGTATTTACGAATACGTCTTCAACTTTCTTAAGATGGATTTCACCGTACTCAAAGGGATAATTGAGTGACTAGATCTTCTTATAACCCTCTCCTGAACGGGCTTCACTCCACCACTTAAATGTGACTTTCTTTGAAAGGCTTCTTGTGTGGTTTCTTCATGTTTGCCTTGTGTTGACCAAGTGAGTTCACCTTAAAAACTCCTGAGATACTGTGGGAGTTTAATTTTTTAAGTTAAACACTGATTACATACAGGGAAACCTATTACATTATTTTGTAACCTTTCAAACAAATAATTTTTCTCCTGAAATGATTTTAGGGTTTATTACCTCTGCCACTGATAGGTGAGGAGGTTATGTCTTTCACCCCTCTGTCTGTTGTGTCATGTTGTTGTTGTCTGTCGGTGTGTGTAGGGATATCTCAAAAAGTTGTGGACAGATCCGGATGAAATTTGGCAGGTTGGGTGTATAAGGACGAACTGATTAGATTGTTTGGGTGAAGATCGATTAATTCTTTAAGTGATTCTTTCACCATTGGAGATAGGGCCAAAAATATATTACAGCATGATATTTTGAAAAATTATTTTAATGGCCCAATTGGTTCTTGTGGATCAAGCAGAGGTAGCGTCCACCGAGTTGCCCTTTAGTTCGGTATAAAGGTTGTGAATGCTTAATTCAACTGAGAATCATCTGATTTTCCTGTTAATCTAACTATTCACATTTTATCTGCATATGTTAGCTTTATCACTTTGAGTAGTTTGTGAAGACTATATAGTATATATTAGAGTTTGTTTGAATGCATCATGAAATAAGCTCAGGTGGCTTCAATTTGGAAAACTTGGAGTTTGGGGGGGGGGGTGAATACTCTTCAGGCCAATATGTCGAGTACAAGCTGATTGCTTTGTAGTGTCGACTTTGGCTTTGCACTTTGAGATGCTTCCTAGATTCATTGGAACACTAGTGGGCCCGTTTGGTCCATTGATTGACCATATTTTTCATTGTCTTCAACGGTCATCCAGCATACCTGCCTGCTGTCCTGTTGAACATTAAACTCTGCTGACTGAACTGCTTGAACATAAGCTTGCCTTTTCACAAAGCCATGATTTTGCTTTGGGCCAGGGCGGGGATTGATTTATATTATTATTATTATTGCCAATAATACTACTATTTATTATTTGTTTATACTATTAGTATAAATTTATATATGCTGTTACAATGTAATCATTTTTTATTATTTATTTGTTAATTAGGACGCCACATAGCCATTGAAGGTGACCAATTAGGCTGCTTTGATACACCCTTACATGGCAAGCCTTTAAAAATCGGGAATTCTTCCGGAGTCTTATAGTTAATCAGCCCTAATCAACTCAGGAGGTCATGACGATCATTTGGGCGTATCATTATTCCACATCAGAAAGCTTCCAGGATAGAACTCCACAAAAAACATGACCCACACAACACACACCAACACACACACACACACACACACACACACACCACACCACACACACCACACACACACCACACACACATCAAAGGCTACTTTTCTGAACCATATGCATCAGTCTCTGTTATATTTTCGTCCCTGGTGTTGCTTGTTTGTGTGTTTTTCCCCAAATTTTCCATGTTAAATTCATATCTTCTTTGTGCTGAAGTTGGGTCGATCAGTGTCCGTGGACTGAGACCAGATCTCCTAGGTTCCTCGGTCCACGCCGGTGCTGTTGCAAATGCTCTGTCTCTGCTCTGTGACTCGCTGGGTTACCTCGTTTCACTTCTCTTCTCCAGGCAAGTGTAGTCCTTTAGCTTCTCTCTCAACTCATCCGATTTCCCCCTTGTCACTCCACAAGCTTCGACTTTCATTCGAACCTTAAGACGTATTTCCAATACTTGTATAAAGCCTGAATAGGATCACTAGCCATCAACTGTATATCACGAAACAGTGGCGGGACACTTCGGTGGGAGCTTGTGGGTATTGTTGTGCTCAAGGAGCTAAGCAAATGAGAGCATTTCAAAATAGGATACATAAGCTGCCGCGTTGTTTCGCAGGGAGGGTTGTTCTGTCAATTAGTGCATCATCCTCAGATGTTTGAACCAAATCACAAGTTGTTCGTTTGTCTGCAAGCATTATTGATGCACATTGAACCTTCCTATTGGAGTTCTTCAATGAAAGAGAATAGATCCAATTTAGTGTTAGGGCTGACACTCCTGAACAAACAAATCAAATTCCTGCCCTGACAACACCGATTAGCCGCTCAAGAGAGACCTGGCAAATGACCATTGATGAAAATTCACTGCATTGCCCGCCAAATTGGTTGTCAGAAGGTGCTACAGGCCCGGTAGGAGCCCAGAAAATAAGAATTCCTTTTACTTATGTTTTCTTGATTCATTGACCATTCCAAAAGAATCAGCTGGGAACTACGACCCTCCATTTGAGGTTTCTTCAACCCTTCCATCATCTAAGAACCTCTCACAGAATAGGAGTCCATAACATCAGTTGTGTCTGAAGGTAATCAAATCAGAGAGAGAGGAGAGAGAAAGAGAAGCGAGGGAGACAGAGGAGGGAGAGAGAGAGGGAGAGTTTGAGACGGAGAGGGATGAGGAGGGAGGAGGAGAAGAGAGAAAGAGAGAAAGAAAGGTTGGGGGGGGGGCGAGAGATAGAAAGAGAAAACACATGACGACCCCAGTATGACGAAGTAGGCAGATACCCTATCTGTCAAGGCAATTCTTGACCAGCAGGGTTTTGGTCACAATCCGGTAAACGACGTGGGGCAATATTCTTGGCACTCGCTCAGTTTCCTTAAGCTAGAATCCATAATCCTTAATTACAATTGCTTTCAGCTGGATTTCAACCCACGGGCATATATTGGAACACGATGTTCTTTCCAACAGGAATCACTAAATTGGTTGCACCTTGACTCCTTGCTCGAAACCTAGTTCACCAGCACCACACTTAACCATAGCCGATTGA
Organism: Eptatretus atami; assembly: GCA_035128595.1. NCBI lineage: Eukaryota > Metazoa > Chordata > Myxini > Myxiniformes > Myxinidae > Eptatretus > Eptatretus atami. Next base: position 73,272,069 of record CM068966.1, on the reverse strand, counting down.
TTTCATTGGCTTTGTAGCCTCAACCATTCTGCGAATTCAAGCCTTAAATTCCTGATTTCTGGGTTCTTCTGGGAATGTTTCTCATCTTCACTCCCTACAAACTGAACAGACGACTGCATCATTACGTTGGGTTCGAATATCTCCAAAATAAGTGTTACTAGATCAAAGTTTGGCACGGAACTGGTATAAGAAGGCCTATTTTGCAAGAAAGTTTCTCTGCAGATGTCATGAGCACAGACATTGCAGGGCCTGCAGTCTACCAATTGATTCATGAAAATTTAGGGGGGAAGAGGACGATTGAGGGAAGGAAAAAAAATAAACAGGAGAAACAAGCTTTCCTAATTGGTTCTGCATTCAGTGGTAATATTTCATGAATCTGCTCCTCGATGAGACCTTGCAAAAGGAGCACACGAAGCCCTTTAGAACAAACAAAGCGGGAGGGACTACATGCTCCGGCGGCTATTGATGGAGACAGCTGTGCTGAGCGAACCCACGGGAAATTCCGTCACGTGTACGCACTGCAGGAACCTGGACCTATGTAGTCTGCTCCGAATTGGACCCCGGACCATTTGCTTTTTCATGGACCACAAAGAAATGTCTTTGCAAAAATCAAACTGGTGATTGTGCTTGTTCAAATTTTGGACATGAGTGGTAAGTTATGCCGACAACTTTATTGAACAGTCACCCTCATAATGGAACTTGACTATAGATGCAACCCAGTTTGCAAGTTCACTCGCTGCTCCAATCTTTCTTGACGTTATTTGTTGAAGCAGAGTGTCAGTTTGTGAAGATGCACAGGGGACTATCAGAACAGCCGACATAGGTCGGTGTATGCATTTTTTTAATGCACAGTCGAAGGCTCGTAAAGATCCAGAACATCCAAACAGATCAGGACCGCAACATAACAAGATGAAGAGCGGTAAGGAGAGGGGAAACACGCAAGAGTGGGGTTAAAGGACAAAAATAGAGAAGGGACTTTGAAGGATGAGGACGTGAGGAAGAAGGAGGATGAGGGGAGAACACAGGAGGTGGAAAAAAATGGAACTTGGGAATAGGTGGGCTTGGGAGAGTTAGCAATGGTAGAAAAGATCAAGGTTTTTGACTGGGACAATCTGAGATGTGGTGAACAGCGCTCTTGAAGACCTTGAGGACGATCAAGTGAGATTAAGATAATTGGAAGGTTGATTCCACAGGAAGGGGGAAAAAAAGAGAGAAACGGAATGATTTGAGGTGAGCAGTGATCCTACATTTGGAAGTTTCACAGAAGGTGTTGATGATGGACCGTGTGTGTTTCTGCAGAAACCAATGGGTGGTGGGGGATAAAGTACGGGAAAAGAGTTAGAGGCGTGCAAGACCAGAAAGGAGGTGTAGAAGACCGAGAGACCTCCGACCTGTACTGTGATGTGAATTTGAATAATTATACAAGATCAAAATTGTGGGTTTTTATTGGATGCACTGTGACTAAAGTAAAAGAAACTCCTTTTGTTGTTTGCTTCGGTCTTTGAATCAGATGCTCCGGAAAGCTGTGGCATCATTTGCGCTTTATCCGGTAGTTTTTGCTGGGCGTGGCGTCCACGTAGGAGCTTGAATGTAAATCACAAGCAGGACGCAGATATTTGGGAGACTTCAATAATTTTTTATGAATTAAAAGAGCTTTGTAGATGGTGGACAAACAACATGATACATATGAGATATTGACCTGGCTTTGCTGCATCATGAGCCAGTGTTAAGATGGGAACACGAAACAAGTTTACATTCCTTCTGTGTAAATATCGCAGGGGGAATTCAAAAAGTTATCAGAACGAGTTGCTCACAATTGTTCATGAAAAACGGTTTTGAATTTTCCAACACAGTATAAATATATCGACTTGTGATTGTCCCGTAGCCGTAGACAGCCGTGGGGTCTCCAATGAAATTCATTGTTTCATAAGCTCGGTGTGAACGTTGGTTTTCCACTCTGCTTTTCTTTGGTTCTAGGCAGATTTTGGAATTTGTCAAGTTGCGGGCGATAACTCGACCACTCTTTTGCGAAAGACACCGTGGGAAGTCGAATATCCAACAACGACCAGTGATATCAGTACGGGTCTTCGAGCTTCGAGTCGATTTGATGTACGATGCATACGTTGATGCTTGTGAAACACCAGGATGTCCAGGTTATTGCTCGATGTGGATTCAAACTCAGGCTCGACAGTTCAAAGAGTGATGCACACACCTCTATGCCTAGGCCACCCTTCGAGTGTGTGAGTTGTGTGTTTTGCTGTATATGTGGGTTAATCTCCATATGTGGGTGGGTATATATCTCCATATGTGGGTGTGGTATATATCTCCATATGTGGTTTTTCAGAAGGTGGAACAGAGTCCTCCCAGGTCTCAAAGTATCCACCTCCATTTTGGTAAAGGGACAGGGGGCACGATTCATGGCCGAAGTTGTTTAAAGTTTTCTGTTATCAAAGTTTTGTTCCAAGGGCGGCTTTCCAGTATCGTCACGAGCCCGCACAGATTCCAACTGTAGTTCGTTTGCAGTAATATTCCCAGGGATGGTTTTTTAATATCTCTGTAAGGTTCTTCTCATATTCCATTGTTCCAATGATCACTGGTACAATTCGACACTCTTTCGGATTCCAGGATCTTTTCACTTCATTTTTGAGGTCTGGTATTTGGTCATTTTCTTTATATTATTCTGCATTATTAGGCCAAAAATCACTGGGAACTGAAACCTCAATGCGCAATGCCTTATTTTCCTTTTTGTATCTGAGTACTATGTCTGGTCACAGTGCTTTATTTTCTATGTTCACACTGGATGGATCATCAGGTCGTATGTGACTATGTGTCTTATTTCATTGATTGTTTTTTGGTTCGTGTTTCCATGAGTTTTGTGGACTGGGACATTCAAATTCTGCAGATTTTCACCAATGGATTTATCCACATACCTTGTTGTGCCTGTTGTGTACAGCTGTGAGTTTTGACATGAGTTTTTTCCATCCCAATAGGAGGTGCTCATGCTTCCTGCTTCTGCCTTGCAGAAACCTACACTTGTCCGAATGACTCAGTCCTGCCATTTTCTTAAAGCCATTCACGTAGTGTCCCTGGTTTTGGAATGAAGAATGATCGTTCTCCTTCCCAGTTGAGCTGACTTCTTGTTAGACATTCCAGTGAGCCGGCTTTGTCTATTGCCCCATCTGTCCAACTTTTTTTTTAAATATCTTCCTGTCTTTTGTCGTTCTTCCATTGTGTTTGTGTGTGTGTGTGTGTGTGTGTACATATAATATGTATATCACGTGGGAAGGGTGGTAACCATAGCTGGACTGTGGGTAAGTGTAGCACGGTCCATGGCTGGAAGCAGACAACGAATGAATTTTTATTGGAGCTGCCCATGGTGGGGCTGCTTTTATTATGACAACCTCAGAGAAGGACAAGGAGGGGCCGAGAGAACAGACACACCAGAGCTCTCGCATGCAGGGAGGACAGGTGTGGAGAAGAATCGCAGTTGATAAGGATGAGGGCAACGAGGGCTGGTTCAGGGTGCACGTCCCGAGTGCACTTCATCGTTGGCTTGCAATAAAAAACGGGCTCCAGGGAGTCCCACATCTACACCACACATAGTTAAAGGAAAGTCCTCAGCTGCAATGTTAATGTTTGCACAATTTTATCTGGGCACATGTGTTCGATAGGTTTTATTTATTTATTACTAGTTGAAGTACCCGGCATTGCCTGGGGATATTCAATGAAATATGTATTTAAATATTACCTGCATGACAAATTGCAGAATGTTGGCTTTATGGTTTCGTATGAATTACCAATCTTGGGCATTTCAAAATGCACTTCAAAATGCTTTCCTTTCTTTTAACTTATTTTTATTTAATGTTATTTTTAAAATACAACAAATCACAACAAACTCAACGTGTGATCTTCACAATACATATATTACTTGATCGCTCCCGGGGAAAAAAATACAGGCAGTGTTTACATCGAGGCCTGAAGGTAAATTACTGATTTTTTAATTTCATTTTTTATTTTTTTTTATCCAAACATAGCCTTGACTTCTTTTGGATGAAAGAGGAGTCCATGCAAGGTTTGGTTGCACTGGTTCCTGCAGAGTCTGAATGCATAATCAACAAAAAACAAACTTTCTTCGTTACATTAGATTTCCATTAGAAACAAACAAATTGTATCGGCCCCCACACTTTTCAGTGCTTGTATGCACTGCATTCTGGGGAGGATGTCTGAGGAGATGAAGCTGCGGTGCATCGTTTCTGAATGTCAAGATCTCTGACCTTGATTTTGCAGATGATGCAGTCATATTTGTGGAGACTCCAGATATCCTTTTGGGGCCCTCGAGGTTGCTGAATGAGGTGATGGAGCTGCTGTGATATGGGTTTCCTGGGTCAAAAATAATATCCAGGCTTTAATGACATCTTAGATGCTGCTATCTTGTTGTACCTGTGTTGGTAGGATGTTGAGGTCACGGAGAGATTCACTTCCTTTGCAGGACATTCATTTCTCTGCTGGCAGTGAGCAAGAGGTCAACAGACGTCTGGGTCGGGCCTGGGGAGTCATGGATTCACTGGATCATGGGGTGTGGCGCTGTTGTTACCTGTGCGGGAGGAAAAAGTCCAAGTCTTCAGGTCCTTGGTGCTTCCAGTCTTGCTCTACGAATGTGAGATTTGGACTCTGACCAGGGATCTGAGATGAAGACTTGATTCCTTTAGTACCAGGTCTCTTTGAAGAATCCTTGGCGATCGCTGGTCGGACTTTGTGTCCAACCAACGGTTGCTGAGAGAGACTCAAATGAGATTTGTTACCTGCTTAGTCCGTGAGTGTCAGCTGCGGCTGCATGGACATGTGGCTCATTTTCCTGACGCTGATGCTGCTCAACCGATTCTCTCAGCGAGGGAGCCTAATGAATGGAGGCCAAGGAGCCGACCACATGCCTCGTCGGTTGCAGCAGGTTGATCAGCATCTCAAGGAGATGGGGATGGGCCAGGCATCTACCGGGGATGGGGCCAGACAGAGGCCCCTGGAGTACGATGGAAAGTGGATGCAAGACGCGCCGCTCCGGCGCATGCTCCCATACCTGACCTGACCTGGGTAGTAGGTTAGAAATCGATCGGCAGTTTTCTGGACAAAGGATCCGGGCGTTGAGGCATTTCACGTTAGTGAGCCTCAGACGTGACATTCGGTGTTGACGATTGTGGGATTTGTTCCGACACTCTCCCCAAGGAAAATTTAAAATCAAATTTGACTGTGAGAGATATTATTTTCAATTGAACACACCTGGGAAAAGTGTACAAAATGGCAGATGGCCATGTAATAGCATATGGTGAGGAACACGTGCATGGAGGTGAACCAGGGAAGGGGTTCGGTGAGTAGCTTAGGTGAGGAAACTCCCTCGCTCCTGACGTACTTAAAGCTCTTCTCCTACGGGTGCGAGTGAGGGTCAGGTGTTCTGGCGTGACACCGACTCTAGTCCAGGTGCAACAATTAATTAGAGAAAATGAAGGGAAATATAAATAAGTGGGTGAAGAACTGCAGGGGGGAAATGAATAGAAACAATGAAATTTTAGCAGCACAGGTGGGGGCACATATTAAAAGTGGAATGGGAAGTTTGTTTGGGGGGAGAAAGAAAATTCCACAGGGACATGTTGGAAAAATAATAATGGTCTGAAGAACATCGTGCAAGTGTGGATGTTGCTCTGCCCCAGAAAGAGACCTTCCCGTAACGAGCCAGATCGAGGGTTTAGAGGGGGAGAAGTTAGGCCCCGTGGTGTGTGAAGAAACCTTTGTAGTTTGCAGTATGGCGCTCATGGGCGTGCAATTAGACCGACAGGGGTTTTCTTGTTTCGCCCAGCTCCAACAGGGTGCGACCCAATGCCAGCTTGGTGTACGCACAGGCGTTGAACTACGACATGTAGGGTTGCAGCCAAGCATTCACATTGTATGGCTAGGCCAGACCTACAACAGTGAGCAAAGCCAGACCTATGCTGGTGACCGATGTCAGACCGTCGTTGAGCGGTACTGAGCTACAATGGTGAGCGAGGCTATGTTCGTTGATAGGTGTGAGCTGGTGGTTGGTGAAGTTGTGCCAGTTTCTGGGGTGTTCGATGTGGTCCCTGTGAGGTTCGACTTGGCGCCCAGCCCAATTGCTGACTCACCATGGATGGGGTGTGTTAGCGACCGTGGGGCAGCAGGTGAGAAGGAAAAAGTTTTGTGGTGGGAAACTTATCAAGAGGCAGGCAATTATGGAGAAATGTCAGTTTGAGCCCCATTGGTTTTTTAAACACGCTTGTTCATGTGATGTTGGAGCTCGAGTCATGAGCAGTTGGCAGCTCGCCACAATGGAGAAAGGTTGAGAGAGCGCGAAGCTCAAAGCCAGCAGCGGCTGCAGAGAGGGGTCAGAAAAGTCCAATAATAACAATGGGGCCATGGTGTGCATCCAAAATTAGAAAGTGGAGGCTGGGAATTTCAAATTGAAATTGGAATTTATTTTAGACCAGCCTGAGTGGGAGTTGGTCTCCGGGCTGCAGCATTCGGACAAGGTGGAGTTAATGGGATCGGCCTCGTGGGAAATTGCTCCCCTCGGAGATTGGGTTGAGTGGGGGAGCTGCACTGGCAGATTTGGATCTGGGTCTGACCACGGCAATTGTCATGAATCGGGCCCCATGGGGATCTGGTGGAAGTGGCATCTCTTGTCCATCAGGGGTGCCGTCCGAGCACGTCTCGGGCCAGTGGGTTGCCGGACCCTGGAGCAAAGGCAGTGTTAGTCATTTGAGGGCCCCATGCAAAACTCAATAGTGGCCCAGTGGGGCCGTCAGCCCTGTCAATCTGTCATTACACAAAAATACACATTTTGACATTTCTGACGTCGATTTATTCGGTCATTACTTATGCAATCTCAACCAACGAAACTTGCAAGAGGACTATGGGTTAGGACAAAGGTTGTTGTGACTTCATTGCCCCCTCACCAGGAGTGTGTTCCATTTCCAATCAGCTTGCTATCGCTTGCAAAGCCAGCTGTTCCTTATCAACCATTAACTTGGAGTACTTGCTTGAGTGCTTAAGCCACTTGATAAGCACTCTACAAGCTTAGTACCTCCACCACTAAAGGTGGGCAAAGCTTATGCTTTCACCCTGTTGGGCGGTCGCTAGAGTACCCTTATTTTCACTTTTTCCGTCTGTCTGTATGTTTGTTTGTATGTAATGGACAGCTCTGGAGGCCAGAGGAGTCAACCGATTTTGATGAAACTTGACAGTAGGTTCATACCAGGATCTAGTTGTATGCTTTTGACACCGTTGCTATGGACACCACTGTTGCCAGCAATGGGACTTTGAAATTTTGAAAAATCCCAAAAAATTAATTTTTTCGAAAATCAAAAATCGGCTTCCGCGCTTTTATGCACACTATAATCAACCTCTTTGTCAAAAATTTCAGCCCGATCCGTCAAAAACTGTATGACTAGTATGCAATTATGTAGCGACCACCCATGTCGCCTACCGGCTTGTCTGTCTGTCTATGAACAGGATATATGAAAAAGTTGTGGATGGATTTGAACAAAATTTGGTGAAGAGGTTGGGTGTTTGAGAAGGACGAATCAATTAGATTTTGGTGAAGATTTCAATCCGGATACAAGAATTTTTTACATTTTTAAAGTGATTCTCACCATTGAGAGATGGGGCCGAAACAATATATAGCACGATATCTCAAAAAGTTGTGGATGAGTTCTGACAAACTGGTGTATGAGTTGGTAAGGTGACATGAACAAGCCGATTCGTTTTGGTTCAGGTCCGGCCTATCAGTGGGATGCAAAACGTAAACTGATTAGCCTGGCAGAGGTATGCGTTCTACTGAGTGCTGTTATAGTTGGTAATAAAACACAGCTCGGGGTTCTGAAGGTGGGGTGATGCAAATTCGCTTCGTGAATGTGTACCATGTAGCGCCGCTCCTGGTGGTGGTGAGAGAGGGTATTACAAGTGCCGCTTCAGAACCCTCAATTGTATCACGAGTAAGAGGACTCTGTGTTGCTCATCACAGATGTTGATGAAGAGGATTCTATATTGGCCCTATTGGCCCACCCCAGCTCTGCAACCTCCAATTGGAATGCTGAACACTGAACAGGCTCCTCTTCCATTTAGAGCATTGGCAGATCGCAGAGAGCATCCAATCGGGATTGGTCGTGTTGATTGGTGGCCTTCTAGGTTCTTCTTCATCGTTTCATCCACTTTTTGGGAATTTCACCTGAAGAGTGCAGAACTAAAAGCTTTTTGGTTCTTTTTTGATTTTTTTTATGGAAAGTTGTTCAAATGCCTCTGTTTATGTCTATATTGATATCGATATCAATAATAATATATTTCACACCAAATTATTGGATAAACGAGATATTTTTCCTTGCCACATTGTACGGACACCTTTCTTAGACGGCAACATTCCTAAGAAGCTATTCTATGTCCGTTAACAGTGAAATAATTAGGACTGTGAGAGCAACCACGCACAGCACTGAACTTGTCAATGGATTAAATCAACTAGTCAGACATTTACTAACACAGGAGGCTCCAGTTAGTAGATTAAAACAAGTTTTCTTTAAGATAATAAACAACACAAAATAGAATTAGTGAAATACAATACGAATAATAAAAACATTATTAACGAAATATTTATTAATGCATTATTTAAAATAAAAAAATATATAGAAATATATGTATGGATTTCAAACATTTTCAATGGTTGCTAAGAGACAGTGCGTGCGCGCGCTTTGTAATATCAATATCGTTAATTCGCAGATCCACTCTAAACTACATAAGCTGAGAGGGTTTGCATTGTTAAATGCTCAAGTCCTCATTACCTCCGCGTGGAAGGTGGACGGAGGTTGTTTTCACCACTCTTTGTCTGCCTGAGTGTCTGTCTGTATTTGTTTGTTGTTTGTTTGTCTGTCTGTGAGCAGGATATGTTAAAAAGTTATGGATGGATTCGGATGAAACTTGGTGGACTGGTTGAGGGTTTGACAAGGAAGAATTGATTCGATTTTTCTGAAGGTCTGGATCCAGATCCGGATACAAAACGTAAACTGTTGAGCCTGGCGGAGGTATGTTCTCTCTACCAAGTCCCGTTCTACTTTTTATCTGGATTTGTGCACTGCGGAGCTCCATAAACACATGTATAAAGTTAAAATCGGTGTTGCGTTTCGATGAAATCAAACAATTACACCCTTTTTGTTATTTTTACATATTGACATCAATGTGATGCTGAACTTTTCCACGAGGTGGCAGCGGAAAGTTTCATTACACGGAAACAAAAACCCACAACCACAAAAGTTTACTTCCTGCACATTTGGGACAAACACGAGAATTTGGGTCCATTTATCAATATATAATAATTTATGTTTGGGTGGTTTCTCTGGTATTACCATCCAAGCAAGTAGCACATGCTGGGATCCCATATGTGCTTATTGAAATATTTTTCCCCACTAACATGTCTGTCGTCTTGGAATTAATTTAGCAGTGTGTTATTGTTTCCCAATGTCCTTGTTCTCTCTGCGCATGTAGACATGTAGAAGCCCATCCACGGACCTTGTTTGTCTGTTTATTATAAGGGAGTTAACTAGCAGTAACCAATTTGGATGTAAGTAGCAAAAGTGAATGGACACTGGATGTCATAACCCCGCACATACGAAACGAAAAGCGGGGTTAAGCAATTGGTTCGTGTCCATCTCTCTGTCTTGTGATGTTATATTTTTAACACGAATCGGAACATGAATAGAAAGACAAGTTTGCCATTTTAACTGTACTTTGGTTTGAATTTGTCCCAACCGCACAATGCGCAGAAAGAGTAAGATAATATTTTACTGTCTGTCTGGCAGTCAAACAAAATTGAAAATCGTTCCAAACAGGAAACTTACTGTTTTAAAGGACATCATAAAGGACACAAACAACAGGTATGAATAACTAATGTAACATGCTAGAGAGGGTGATGTAATAGACACTGGGTAAAATGGCGGTAAAATCAGGAATTAATTTATTCATACGACTTTAATCCTCTTTAAATCTTCATTTAAATTGAATTATATGCTTGCACATGCTGGTGTTGACTTAATGGTTAGGGTGGTAGGCTTGGGATCCAATGATCCTGAGTTCAAATCCCACTTGTCTGTTGGATTAATACCAGGTGGGTTGGACTCTGCCTGTCATCCTTCTGAAGTTGGAAAAATGAGTGCCAGCTTACTGGTATCCTGTATTGGAGTGGTGACCTGTCCAGGATTGTGGCCAATAGCCAAGGAGACTGCTTTGGCAGCACCAATGCTCTGCACAGTATTTGGTCCCAGTGGATGATGGATTCCTTGAACAGAGAAGAACACAAATTGCCTTCATCATACTTCCAAGACCCATGTTATATATCGATATAAATAATGAGAGGGTATCGCATGTGAGAGGGTGCAGTATTGGGGTGAAGAAGAGTCTGCTGCTTTGGTTATTTATGATGATGATTGATGCTGTGTAATATGTTCATACTATGGTGATCAATAAAGCCTCCACCTCTGAAACTATGACTCACATTGTCTTATTACAGTATATTAGAGTGATGTGTAAGACCAGTTGTGCTAAACTTCTGGATTTTTTAAAACGATCTTTAAAATCACTATTTTATTAAAATTGAAGTATACATTTGAACACTGTATGGTATTGTGTTCTACGAACTCTCAAGTTGCAAAAGGCTATATCGTCAAAGTGACTGATTCAATTTAAAAATACATTAATGAATAAATAATGTATTCTCACTAATTCTAATTTTCTCCAATTTCAATGGTCTGCGTAACATATTATTTCTGCAAATTGGTTGAGCGGGATCGCTGTCTTAAAAACTTATGTCCAGAACTGATAGCAATGGGGAGTTATAAAAATATAGCTGTGAAGCTGGGGAGACCACCTCGGTCTTCAGATCATGGGTGGAGTGTCTGCTGTATAAAGTCTGGGAGGTGGGTGGTTCCATTCTGATCCTGGCCGATTCTTATCGTTGACTTTGAAAACGGTATGTACTGCTTACTCGCTTGATGTTCAACATTTAGAGGATAGTGCACTGATAAACCCCAGAGGTTGGCATCCCATGGCCATGGAAGGGGGCTTGAATTGCTAAAAACGTCTGAATATCAAGTCTGCTGCTGTCTCATGTCCAGTATTAGTAATTGGTGTACATGTGTGGGTGTGTGAGATTTTGTGTCAGCTCCTCCATGAACCTTAGTTTTACGAAGACAATCGTCAACTTCAGGAGTTTATTGTGTTTTTCTTGATTGTACCAGGCAACGACATACAGGGAAACATTTTCCCTGTGGAGTGAACGACAAAATGAAACAAGAATGGCTAGTGGTAGATCTGGGAATGTACGGAGCTAATGTGTGATCTTCTCCGATCTTAACCATTTGGATGGAAGGCAATGATGGAGGAATGGAGGAGATGGAGGTCAGAGCTGTTAAACACTTGCTGGAATTGCTCTCTATATCAGAGCCACAGAAAAGGGGAAATCCCATATATCAACTTCCATTGAATAATCAAGCTTGTGAGTTGTTTGACTTCAAGATGATTTGATTTGATTTCAAATGTAAATGCAACTAATGGACTTGAATAATCATTTAAACATATAAACCTCTCTTTTTTTGTTGGATAGATTGTCGAGGCTCGTATGAGAGCTAACGCACAGAATGTTAAACAAAGGGAGCAAGAGACAAGAGGGGTGGGAGAGGGAAGCACAAAACAGTGGGGAACAGACATGAGGAGATCTGTGGAAGGGAGAGGGATGTGGCAGGGTACACAGGGTAAACAAGATGGACATTACAGGGACTTTCAGGAAGGAAAGCAGGGAATATGGAGGTGGTTTTGGTGGATTAACGGGGTAGAAAAGATCTCTGATTTAGATGGGACGATAAGAGATGGTGGGGAACAACTGTTTTGAAGGCCAGGAGGGAAGAATGGGATTGAAGAAAGTGAGGGAGTTTATACCAAAGGCGGGGAAAAGAGGAATGAAAGAGTGAGGGTGAGCAGTGATTCTTGATTTTGGTAGTTTCACCAGAAGGGGGTTGCTGGCAGACCTTGGTGCCCTGCGGAAATATTAGGGGGACATATCACAGACAGAAAAGAGGGGGGAAAGTCCGGAGAAGAGACGGTAGAAGACAGAAAGACCACCGATCTGCCTGCAATGAGAGATTTAGAGACCCAAAAACTCAGCTTCATCATGGAAGATACCAATGATCCTAAAAGCCTTTGTTTTTACTGCGTGAAGCCGAGCTTGGTGTGAGGCAGGAGTACCACCCAGAGGGGAGAGCAGTACTCCATCAGTGGATGGATGAAACCTTTGGAGCTCATTGAAGGCTGAAATCAAGTCCTTTTTCACAAAATGCTGGATTTTAAGTTTCAATCAGGTTGTTTCAACGGATGGCCGACGAGCAAAGAAAATAATTAAATGAGTATTGTTTGATCGAAAAACTACATCTGCGCACGAGCCTTTCTGACTCAATGAACCTGTCTGCTTTCTGCCTGCATGAGCCTCGTCTACTTACTCTGAATCTCGTTGACTGGACATCCTTGCTTACCGTTATTGCTAATTTCTGATTAATTTTGAATGTGCTTTCAAACTTTTGGTGTACATACTGTTCCGCATTAATTCTGCTCTATGTGCACTCATCTTTTGAGTGATCTGGTCTGGGTTAGAATCCCGACCCAGCCATAAACTGTCATCTCGATATTTCACAAGCAGGCTGATTCATCAACATGTGCATTATCCTTTGGAAGGACATCAAGCCAGAAACTCGTCTTCCATCACTTGGTGTACGTTAAATATCCTACTGTGTAAAGCCTTTCTGTGAAGAGTAGGTAAAATTATTTATTTATATGTATATATATATATATATATATATTGTTACGGCTGTGGAAATTCGCAATACACCATAAAGGTCCTTAGATCAGTTATGACGATAAGTAATTGTGTAGTTAGATTTCCCCACCGTTGTTTAGAGGGAATTTCCGTTTTCACAGGGCTGCGATCCTTTGAGATAGCCGTTTTTCTTTTCTCTATCATTATTTTGGACCAATCATTCCCCAACAACCAAATCGCCACCACCAACAACGCCCCCAAACAACTACAACACACAACAACCACCTTAACCACAATGCCACCATCGCCACCAACTACAACCACAAAACCAACCACGCTCAAACCCTCACCACAACAACCACCACCATCTTCGCCACTATCCGCGTTTACGAACGCCGTCCTCCACGGACCAGGCGGCGACGATTTCCGCGGTAAAAACCGTCCAAAACGCACGCAGGATTGCCAGGATAAAAGCTGTTGCGGAGCCTGCACGGACTTTTCCCGCCTGTTTCTCCCGCCTAAATTCTCGGTGTGGTTGAAGTGCGATCCGAGCCGGGGGTCAAAGGTGAGAAAAGGTGGGGGCATCTTTTTGGGGAATAATTCCCTGGCCCTGAGCAAAAACTGACTCCCCCGGCCCCCGCACGGGGCGGGGTGGAGGAGAGCGAGAGGGCACGCCCCCTTCGAGAGTCTTCTCCAAGAAGCTCGAAGGGAGGCGGGCGAAACGCGGGCGGAGCGAAGGGCGGAGCCCCGCGCTACAAAAGGCGGACAGCACGGACCTTGAGGGGTCTTCCTGTCTCCTTGTCTTCGAGAGTTCCTGTGTTCTGGTTTTTTGAGCTTCTGGGCTGGTCGTCGTCTTCTTCTTGGTGCTGGTTGTCTTGGCGGTGGAAGGGGTCTTCTTGTCGGTGGAAGAGGTCCTGCGCTCGCGGCTTGGCGAGCGGCCTGTCAACAGAGGCACGGACGGGAGACGTGGCAGCGCCGGTTGCGTGGTGGACCTGCGCGTCCGGACGAGGAGTGCCGGAGAGGTTCGCCGGCGCGAGAGAGGTCGGGGCCAGGCGCGACCACGCTGACGGTCGTGGAGAGGGACCTCACCGGCCACAAAAAGGAAGTCCTTTCTCTTCCACTTATTTCTTTGGGTTTTTGTATGCATGCTGTTGGCGCCGTGTCCAACAAGTTAGAACTGCCTAAGTGACTGTGCATGTATGTACATTGCTTTAGTCGGGTAGTAATTCTTTCTTTGCATTTCTATTTGTGTGCTGTACATACGTGCATGACTGTTATTCATTGCTTTGCTGCATACGTTGTGTTCAATAAATGTGCTTGTCGAACTGTTCCCCGTTTCGTTGCGTCCTTTCTTTGTTTGAAAGTTCCATCTTGATCACGGAAGGAATTGGTAGAAGGTGTAAGCACCCGTAAATAATCACGTCCGTCGGGCCGGCGATAACACCGCTCGGTTATCACTGAAGCACGGAACGGACCGCTTAAGCGGTTCGTGTCCTAGGCCGGGCCAGCGGCGAGGTACGATCGCCCGGTTAACTACCCGCGCAGGTACTTAGGTAGGTCGAGTTTGGCGGAACACCCTATCCTGCGCGCGTGGCCGATTGGCACGATTGTGGTGTGGTCGAAAGACCCACCGTGACTAGCTCCTGGCGGTAGTTCCACGGAGGGTCACGACTGAATTGTCGTTCCGGTGGGCGACGCGGGTCGCGATTTGAGTTACGTGACGATCGCACGCCGGGCGGGCCGAATTCGTAACAATATACAGTATATATATACATATATGTATATTATGTGTATGTATGTATTGGCCCCGACCTCTCTCGCGGCCGGCGAACCCTCTCCGGCACTCCTCGTCCGGACGCGCAGGTCCACCACGCAACCGGCGCTGCCACGTCTCCCGTCCGTGCCTCTGTTGACAGGCCGCTCGCCAAGCCGCGAGCGCAGGAC
>CM068966.1:73211710-73237226 GCA_035128595.1 Eptatretus atami | reverse complement strand
CTCTCTCTCTCTCTCTGATTTGATTACCTTCAGACACAACTGATGTTATGGACTCCTATTTGGAGAGGTTCTAGATGATGGAAGGGTTGAAACCTCAATGATGGGTCGTAGTTCCCAGCTGATTCTTTGGATGGTCAATGAATCAAGAAAACATCAAGTAAAAGGAATTCTTATTTTCTGGGCTCCTACCCGGGCTGTACACCTCTGACAACCAATTTGGCCGGGCAATGCAGTGATTTTCATCAATGGTCATTTGCCAGGTCTCTCTTGAGGCGGCTATCGGTGTTGTCAGGGCAGGAATTTGATTGTGATTTGTTCAGGGTGTCAGCCCTAACACTAATTGGACTACTCTTCATTGAAGAAACTCCATAGGAGGTTCAATGTGCATCAACTAATGCTTGCAGACAAGACACACGGCTCAACATCTGAGGGATGATGCACTAATTGACAGAACACCCTCCCCTGCGAAACAACGACCTGGCAGCTTGTATACCATTTTGAAAGCTCTCATTTGACTTGCTCCTTGAGCACAACACATACCCCAACAGCTCCCACCAATTCCCCCAACATTTTCCGTAATACAGTTATGGCTGTGAATCCTATCTCAGGCTATTATAACAAGTTAAATACCTCTTGTTCGAATAGAAAGTCGAAGCTTGTGGAGTGACAAGGGGGAATCGGATGACGTTGAGGAGGCTAAAAGGACAACACTTGGGAGAAGAGAAGTGAAACGAGGTACACAGCATCACAGCAGAGACAGAATTTGCACGCCGGCTATCCGAGGACTAGACCTGAGTCACACGGACACTGATTCGACAATTCAGCACAAGAAGATATGATTAACATGGAAAAATTGGGGGAAAACACACAAACAGCAACACAGGACGAAAATATAACAGAGACATGATGCATATGGTTCAGAAAAGTAGCCTTTGATGTGTGTGTGTGTGTGTGTGTGTGTGTGTGTGTGTGTGTGTGTGTGTGTGTGTGTGTCATGTTTTTGTGGAGTTCTACTGGAGCTTTCTGATGTGGAATATGATACGCCCAAATGATCGTCATGACCTCCTGAGTTGATTAGGCTGATTAACTATAAAGACTCCGGAAGAATTCCCATGTTTTAAAGGCTTGCCATGTTAAGGTGTATCAAGCAGCCTAATTGGTCATTCCATGGCATGGCGTCCTAATTACAAAATAAATAATAAAAAGAATGATTACATTGTAACAGCATATATAAATTTATACTAATAGTATTAACAACAATAATAATAGTAGTATTATTTGGCAATAATAATAATAATAACTAACATACAATCCCCGCCCTGGCCCAAGCAAAATCATGGCTTTGTGAAAAGGCAAGCTTATGTTCAAGCAGTTCAAGCAGTTCAAGCAGGAGTTTAATGTTCAAGCAGGACAGCAGGCAGGTATGCTGGATGACCGTGAAGACCAATGAAAATATGGTCCAATGGACCAACGGGCCCACTAGTGTTCCAAATGAATCTAGGAAGCATCTCAAAGTGCAAAGCAAAGTCGAACTACAAAGCATCAGCTTTGTACTCGAACTATATTGGCCTGCAAGAGTATTCACCCCCCCCCCCCCCCCCACAAACTCCAAAGTTTTCACATTTGAAGCCACCTGAGCTTATTTCATGATGCATTCAAACCAAACTTAATATATACTATATAGTCTTCACAAACTACTCCAAAGTGATAAAGCTAACATATGCAGATAAAATGTGAATAAGTTAGATTAACAGAGAAAATCAGATGATTCTCAGTTGAATAAGCATTCAAACCCTTTACCGAACTAGAAGGGCACTCGGTGGAGCGCATACCTCTGCTTGATCCACAAGAACATATTGGGCCCATTATATTTTTCAAAATATCATGCTGTATATATTTTTTGGCCCTATCTCTCAATGGTGAAGAATCACTTAAAGAATTATCGGATCTTCACCAAAATCTAATCAGTTCGTCCTTGTCATACACCCAACCTGCCCACCAAATTTCATCCGGATCTGTCCACAACTTTTTGAGATATCCTACACACACAGACAGACAAACAAACAGACAAACAAACAGACAGAGGGGTGAAGACATAACCTCCTTCACCTTCAGTGGCAGAGGTAATAAACCCTAAATCATTTCAGGAGAAAATTATTTGTTTGAAAGGTTACAAAATAAATGTAATAGGTTTCACCTGTATGTAATCAGTGGTTTAACTTAAAAAATTAAACTCCCACACGTATCTCAGGAGTTTTAAGGTGAAGCTCACTTGGTCAACCAACAAGGCAAACATGAAAACCAACAAGAAGCCTTTCAAAGAAGTCACATTTAAAGTGGTGGAGAAGCACCGTTCAGGAGAGGGTTATAAGAAGATCTCAAAGTCACTCATTATCCCTTTGAGTACGGTGAAATCCATCATTAAGAAGTTGAAGACGTATCGTACCACCCATACTCTACCCAGATCAGATCGCCCATCCAAAATCAACAGCCGGGAAAGCAGGAAACTGGTTCGGGATGTCACTGTAAATCCAGCAATGACTTTCCAAGATCTACAAGGCTCTATGTCTGAGATGGGGGTCAGTGTTCATCAATCAACAATATTCCGTTCCCTTCACAAAGTTAGCCTCCACGGACAGGTGACAAGAAAGAAGCCATTACTGAAAAAGATGCATCTAAAAGCTCGTATGGAGTTTGTGAAAAAGCATCTTGATGATACTGCAGGCATGTGGAGAAAAGTTTTGTGGTCAGACGAGACAAATATTAAACTTTTTAGTCTAAAATTCAAAGCGTTACTTCTGGTGAAAGCTGAACACTGCACATCACCCAGTCAACACCATCCTACTGTCAATCATGGTGGTGACAGGATCATGTTATGGGGCTACTTTTCTTCAGCAGAGACTGGCAAACGTGTCAGGAAAGAAGGGACAATGGACGGTGCAAAGTACAGGAGAACACTTGATGTAAACCTGCTTGAGTCAGCCATGAATCTGAAACTGGGTAGGAGATTCACATTTCAGCAGAACAATGATCCGAAGCACAAAGCTAAACCCACATTGGAGTGGCTGAATAAGAATAAAATAAATGTTCTTGAGTGTCCCAGTCAAAGTCCTGACTTGAACCCAATTGAACATTTATGGCGAGACTTGAAGATTGCAGTCCATCGACGATGCCCATCAAACTTGGCAGAACTAGAGCAATTTTCATGTGAAGAATGGGCAAATATTTTACCATCTCACATTGGAAAGCTGGTAGAGACCTACCCAAGAAGCCTCATGTCAGTCATTGCTGCAAAAGGTGCTTCCACGTTCCACCAAGTACTGACATAAGGGCTGAATATTTTTACAACCAGTGAATGTTGATTTGTACATGTGTTTTACAGGTATTCCTGACATGTTACCTTCTTTAACCATCGCAGTGTTTTGTTTGTTCTCTTCAGTTATGAATAAAAAAGTTTATATGGAAACATTGTTTCTGCATAATTCATCTAAATGTGGCAAATTGAGCGGGGTGAATACTTTTGCCGGGCACTGGAAAGTTGCTTAAAACGACTTGTACATGAAAAAAACTAAAACTGTACATTTTATTCATTTGTTTTCTCTCTCCATATGCGGGTTTCAGAAGGTGGAACAGAGCCCTCCCAGGTCTCGAAGTACGTTCTTTTGTTTCGGTGAAGGATCATGATTCATGGGCTAAATTGTGTTGTTCTCAGAGTTTTGTTCCGAGGGTTCTTTTCAGGATCGTCACTGAGCCCCGGACAGCTTCCAACTGTCGTTCGTTTGTGGTAGATTTCCCAAGGATGGCTTGCAGGATCTTTGTAAGGTTCTTCTTAATCATTCCCATTGCTCCAACAATCACTGGTACAATTTTGGTGCTCTTCAGATTCCAGGATCATTCTTCATATCTTGATATTTGGTCATTTTCTTGATTTCTGTGTTATTTAGACCAAAATCACTAGGTACTGAAACCTCAATTAACAACGCCTTATTTTCCTTTTTGTATCTGAGTACTATGTCCGGTTGCAGTGCTTTATTTTCAATGTTCACACTGGATGGGATCATCAGGTCATACGTGACCATTGTGTTCTTGTTTTCATTGATTGTTTTTGGTTCGTGTTTCCATTGATTGTTTTTGGTTCGTGTTTCCATGAGTTTTGTGGAACTGGGACATTCAAATTTCTGCAGATGTGCCAATGGATTTAATCCACACACCTTGTTGTGCCTTTGTGTGTACAGCTGTTCTGACATGAGTTTTTTACATCCCAATAAGAAGTGGCTCCTGCTTTCTGTTTCTACCTTGCAGAACCTACATTTGTCCGATTGGCTCAGTCCTGCCAGTTTCTTAAAGCCATTCATGTAGTGTCCTTGGTCTTGGGCATGTATAATGATTTGTTCTCAGTCACAATTGAGCTGACATCGTCTTCGCCATTCCAGTGATCCTTCTTCTTTGTCTATCCCCAATCTGTCCAACTCTTTTTCATATTTACCTGCTTTTTGTCTTTCTCCCAGTTATCACTATAAATCTCTTGGTATTTCGTCTTGTATTTCCTTTTGTCTTTTCTGCAATCGTTGGGGCTGTATTTGTTGCTGTTTTGGTTTGCTGCGTGACATCTTCTATTCGCACATAAAAAAATTTTGCAAGGTGAGTGAGAGTATGTGTATGTGAGTGAGTGAGTGAGTGAGTGAGTGAGTGAGTGAGTGAGTGAGTGAGTGAGTGAGTGAGTGAGTGGTGTTCAATGTGTTTGGGAGATGCGGGGGAGTGGGGGAGGATGGAGACGTGCACATATTATTTTATGTTTCATTTAAACTGCTAAGTCAAGAGTGAAAAACCTCGAAGATGCTTCCAATCCACTCTGATCAAGTAATCGTACATGAGTACATGACGTTCGACAAGTGGTGAACTGACGTGGTCAGTTTTCCAGCAGAGGGCACCAATAGGCCAAGAATAAGCAGAGGAGGAAAGTCTTCCATTGAACTTTCACATTCCTTGTTTTGCTTTGGTCGAACTATCGTCGTTTCGTGAGAATTTTTATCTCCAAGTCCGTGTTACAGATGGCAAACATTAATTATGGAATCCCAACAACCGTCAACGAGGGAGTTCCCCCTCGATGCACGCAACCGGGTATTAGGGACATGCATTATTTGGGGAAAAAACAACGAGGGAGGGGTTAAAGGAAACCACAGCTCGTCTGTGCCAGGACTGTGAGCATGGAAATAGCCAGGCTGGGGGGAGAGAGTGGGTGGCCGGGGGTCTCATGAGTGGGGACGCATGAGAATAACCAATTACTCGCACATTTCTTCCAAACTGGTATAGGACTCCTGTTCTTCAGGCATTCCAAAACACCTACAGATGGGATACACTCTTAGATCAAGTGATGTCATTTAGTGGAATGGAATACTGCATTATCCGAACCATAGTATTATGACTTTATATAAAATGGGTTTATATTAAATAGCTCGTGTGGTTAAATTTCGGTTGAAACATGTATTATTTATGTCGTGAAAAGGGTCGTTAAACGTTTTTTTGCTGAACAGGTCGTTCAGGGTGGCCCAGAAAAGGTTACACCGTTGTAAATGCTTGTAACATTTTTGTTATTTAGTCACATGATCACGAATGGGAAACATTTGAAAGTGCCACTCAGTCTTATAATCAGGAAATTTGATTCTAAAATGTCTTCTGAATGAAACCAGTGGAAGTGTTTGTTCTCTTCCACTACGACCACTCTCCCATTCACTGTCATTGAGACATTTTAATCAATCAATCAACCTGGAAAAAAAGGAAAGAGTAAAATGTAATTATCCCTGAGTTTCATCACTCGGATGAACTAGAAAGCATCTCAAAATGCAAAGTCTGTCCACGTCTGCTTTGTAATCAAACTAAACGTGACAAAAGAAAACAGCTAAAAAAAAACAAGTTAATTTTATTTATTACTCTTTCTCCATGTTATCATAGTGTAAAAGTTTGTTGAAAGTTTGATGACAAAAGCTCAAAGGGTTAAAAAAAAGTTTCGGCATGGAGACGCACACTGAAGCTCAAATGGTAAATAAATAAATAAATATACATGGAAGTGGTGTTTTTTTTTTACCCGGCCGTCTCGTGCTGCCGAGCAGCGGACAGGTTAATGAGGACTATTTGTAATTACTTGTATATTACTTTGCCCTTTTAACCCAATTAAGAATTAGTCTGCTCTATCGTCTCATAATAAGTGTTTGTTGAAAATTTGATGACAAAAGCTCAAATGGTAAAAACATTTGCATTCTGAACAGACACACTGAGGCTGTTGTAAAAGTAGGACCACCTGTCCTGAAGCTCACCTGGATCAAGAGCAACAGTCACTCAAACCCCCCACAAACCCCCTTCGACCCTGAATTTTTTTAATGCCGTGAACAAACTTTGGTACATCAAGGGTGATGTATAGGTTGTGGTCAAGTTTCATTGAAATTCTATGTGCAGTTTGGAGAAGAGAGCAAATACCTATTTTTTGGGGAGGGGGGGCAAACCCCACCCTGTAGACCCCCTTAATTAGCACAGATTTTGATGCGGTTGATAAACTTTGGTACATCATGAGTGATGAAGGTTGTTGTCAAGTTTCATCGAAATTGTGTCTGTAGTTTCAGAGAAGAGAACAAATCTCTATTTTTTTTGGGGGGGGGGGGGTCACAAAACCCCTCGTAGTCACAAAACCCCGTCCCGTTAATGAGTGCAGATTTTGATGCTGTCGATACACATTGGTAGATCACGGGTGAAGAATGATGTGGTCGAGTTTCATCAAAAGTGTGTGTGTGTGTAATTTCCGAGAAGAGAGCAAATACCTGTTTGGGGGGGGGCAAAACCCTCCTGTAGACCCCCTTTAATGAGCGCAGATTTTGATGCGGTCGATACACTTTGGTACATCAAGGGCAATGAAGGTTGTGGTCAAGTTTCATCGAAATTGTGTGTAGTTTTGGAGAAGAGAGGAAATACCTATTTTGGGGGGAGGAGGGGGGGACCACCCCATCCCCCGTAAACCACCATAATGAGTGCAGATTTTGATGCGGTCAATACACCTTCGTTAGGCATCAGATATGAAGCTTGTGGTCAAGTTTCATCAAAATCGTATGTTTGGTTCAAGCGATTATGACTGAAGTGTTTATGGACTGACTGACTCACTGACTCACTGACCTACGGACACAGTTCGATCGCATAAGCTCACGTGATTAAAGTCCAGGTGAGCTGAAAACAAAAACGTCATATACACATTTAAAACGTGGAACGTTTATTGGGACACCCTGTATAATCACCGAACAGAGGTATACAGTCACCGTTTTCCAGTCCTGTGTACTACGATATAAAAAAACATCTTTCATGACAAAAAAACACTTTAGACCATTTTAATCATACACTGACCCCCCAAATCTCCAAAACACACAGACTGTGATTTTCCCGCCATTCCTGTCAAGCCATCGTCTCCTTTCAGGCATTCCGTGGCATGTGTGCTCCTGACCATTCCGTGGGATTTCCAGTGTCCGGATCATATATCTTACTCCACCGATCGGATAAATAAGGATGAGGGAGGACGTGGTCGATGGACAAAGCAGACCTGAGTCTGAGATTGTTACCTCTGGCTTTTGTCGTGTGTGTGACTCGTGTCAGGAGAACATCCCAAAACGCCTCGGAGTCTCGTTTGCCTTTCCCAAGGGTGAGTGCGGTAAAAAGGTTTAACATTTCGGACAAGAAAGGGGTCGTACGGTCCAGGGGGGTTGGGTGTTAAAATTACAGCAAACCGAAGGAAATACTCTGTGGTGTATAATGGTTATCCTGGATGAATTTTCTCTGTTTTTTTCCCCCCCAGGAATTCCAGCCACAGTCTGAGAGGTCATCGGTTCGATTCCTGGTCGAGTCATACCCAAAGACTTTAAAAATGGTACTTGCTGCTTCCTCACTTGAGCTTCATGCTGAGCAATGAAAAAGGATCGAGTGTGGACATAAACAAGCAGATGTTGGCAACGAGAGCACAGGCTTAACGAGCCGAATGGACTCTTCATGTGTTGAATTTTTTTTTGCGAGAGAACTAACTCATCGCAATATATACACTAGAAGCACCCGCTCCGGATGGGAGCAGCCAGGGGGCATGTTATTATCTTTACTGCGATTTATCATTGCAGTAACACCATAGCAGAGTAACCGCCCTTCAGGCGATCTTGTTCCAGGCATGCGACACCTTCTGACACATCCCTTTAAAAGGGGGGTGTATAGGCAACAGACTGCTGCCTCAATCGCTTCCGAAAATAGAACTAACCTGGGTTGCGTACATGAAGCAAAAACATGTGTACCGCTTCTGGGCATACTGTATGTAATGTATCATGGTTATCTAGCTCAGATAGTTCCAATGGCACCCCTCCGTATGCCCACCACCCCCCAAGGAAGAAAATGCCAAGAAGGGTGAAAAAAAAAATCGAAATGTGATGGAATCAAACAAAAGTTACACAGGCACAACTTCAGGGTACCTTCTTTAATCCATGAAAGTTTCAGCTTCCAAGGTCAATTCCTCTCCGAGGAGTAGATGAAACACACAACATACTTTCACTCCATTAGACATACACTACATGGCCAAAAGTATGCGGAGAGGAGAGGAGATTGGGACCATACTCTGTGCAGAGTGTTTGTGCTGCTAAGCAGTCTCATTGGCTATTGGGCACAATCCTGGACGGGTCACCACTCCAACACAGTATACCAGCAAGCTGGCACTCATTTTGCCGACCTCGGAAGGATGACAGGCCGAATTAACCCCACCTACTATTAATTCAACAGCTGAGCAGGATTTGAACTCAGGACCCTGGGATCCACAGCCCACCACCATAACCATTAAGCCAACACCAGGCATAAAGTAGATGGACACCTCTTCGGATGAAACTTGGTGGACAGGTTGGGTGTATTCAGCCTGGTGGAGGTGTGTGATCTACCGAGTGCTGTTCCGTTTCGCCAAGTTGTCACTCTATGAGTGCTTTTCCATTTGTCTGTTTGTTTGTCCGCACGGAACTTTAGTGTTTTTCTCTGCAACGGCTTGAGAAGAAATTTTCACCATAGGTGTGACTACTCAAATGGAATGTTTCAATGATAATTATGACATCATAGGTCACGTGGCGTGGCAACCATGTTGGAAAAATGGAAAAACTTTCGAGCTCTGTTTCTCTGAAATCGCACCAAGGAACAAATTGAAACTTGGCACAGAGTAAGTATAGTACTCTTCACGTGGAATAAGTACGATTTTTTTATGACATCATAGGTGCCTTCATTATGACGTCGTAATTGCATATGTAGAACGCTACATCTGATCAGTAGGAAAAAAATTTAAGGTCATCGAGAGATAAAACAGTCCACAGAAAATAATTGATGACGTCATCGGTCACATGATTCGGCAGCCAAATTGTTTACAAAAAAAAAAAACCTTCAAAAATCTTCTTCATGAAGTGGCTGAACAGATCGATGCGAAACTTTACGAGTATGACCACCTATCTATGAGGAACAAAAGGTTTACACATATGATGTCATAGGTCACATGGTTTAACAGCCAAATTAGATTGAAGAAAAATATTAAATAATGTTTTCTCTGGAACGACTTAATCAATCAACATGAAACGTAAAATATTGGATCTCGCAGAGATGGGGAATATATTGTTGCGAATTCGCGCCGCCGTCGTGCGAACGGCCACGTAACTCGAATTGCGGCACGTCGCCACCGGACGGACAATTCGTTCGTGACCCTCTCGGAACAACGTCGGGAGCTAGTCACGGGTGGGGGTTTAACCTCACCACGATCGTGCCAATTGCCCACCCGCGCAGGATAGGGTTGCTCGCCAAATTCGATCTACCTAAGTACCTGCGCGAATGGTCGACCGGGCGATCGTACCTCGCCACAGGCCGACTCAGACACGAACCGCTTAAGCCTTAAGCGTCCGTTCCGTGCTACAGTGATAACCGAGCGGTGTTATCGTCAGCCTTGATGGTTCGATTAATTACCGGGATGTTGCACCCACTACGAACCCCTTACGTGAAGCAGGATGGAGAGTCAATAGAGAAAGACGAAGCGAAACGGGCACAGTTCAACAAGCAAGCATTTTATTCCGCGGCACACGGAAAGCACGTATATACAGCCATACAGAATCGAAATGCACATAAAGCAAATGTAAGAGTTAAAACCGACTACGCGCACACACGGCAACACTTATACAGTTTTACTTCACAGACGGCGCCAACACACATTTACACAAGAGCAAAGAAAGAAGCCACCCTCACACAAGACAAGGAGGCAGACAGGCCCGTAGGCAAAATGGTGCGGGGAGGTCTTACCGCGTCCTCGTGACGCGTTGGCGGGCAAGCCGCAAAGTGTCCGCGCCGCTGGGTGCTGCGTTGGCACCACGTTTGGGGTGGGGGAGGAACGGGGCCCCTTTTGCACTATCTCACGCGGGGGAAAGGGAAATTGTTGATGCCCTGGGGAGGGGAGTGGCTGGCTGGCTTGGGTCCCGCGACGAGACGAGCGATCCCCCACACCGCAACCTCGTCGCCGACCGCCGTCCTTCTTGCCTCGGACCCGAGCTCCCTTGCCTGCAGCTCCACCGCGCGCACTTGACTCAACTCCACCAACGCGACGCTCCTTGTCTCCAAAAGTCACTCCAAAACCCAACTCGCCTCAATTCGCCTTGCGCTCGCCTTTTATAGGCGGCAGGAGCAGCCAATATGCAAATTTTAGGATCAGAACGCGATTGGAGGCGGGCACGCCGCCCCCCGGTCACCAATTGGTCGGGCAAAAATGGGCGTGAACCTCTCCTGATCCTAAAATTTGCATATACGGACTTCACATACACACGCTTGGAGGCGGGGCCAAGCCGCCCCGGCTCGCTAATTGGACGGAGGAGAAGTGGGCGTGAAGCGTTCTGATCCGAATTTTCCCCTCGGAAAGGCCGCCATTCGCGTCGCGGCTGGGTGCGTTCGGCACCAATCGCCGAACGGGCCCGAGACAGCCCGACGTTCAGTGTTCACAGGTGGTGGGAATGGCCGTAGAAGCGATGATGTGGGATGAATTCGTGAAGGTAAAGGCGAAGGTGGTGGAGGGTCTTCTGTGGTGAGGGTGGGCGTTGTTGTTGTCTGAGGGTTGGAGCGTGGTTGTAGTTGGTGACGATGGCTGGCGTGGTGGTAAGGTGGTTGTTGTGTGATGGCGGTTGAGACGTGGTTGGTTCAAAATAAAGATAGAACAAAAAAATGGCTAACTCAAAGCGTCGCAGCCTGGATGAATCACATAAATTCCCTCTAAACACGGGTTTGAGCTAACTACACATGTACCTATCGAGATACTTCACCTGCGGGCCCTTTATGTGTAAATGCGAATTTCCACAGCCGTAACACTACCCCTCCCTTTTACAGGTTCGTCCCGAGTCGTCAAATTCTCGTGTGCCATCATGTGTAGTTCTCCCCTAGTACGTTTTACCTAGGATCCCTGAGTGCGACATTCATGGTATTCGTGTCCCCAAAATAAATAACCTACGGGTGAGTAACTAACTAAACAAACCCACTCATTCAGACGACTTAAATAAAATGCCGGCGCAAGCAGACATGCGGGGGCGCACTCATATACAATACAACTCAACCTTAACCTTACAAAATTTACACTAACCATGGCCCAGGATCAAGGACTCTGCAGGAGCAAAACAAAAAGCCAACCGGTGCACGGGCCGCCACTGCAGGCCCGTGTTGTAGCTCAACAGGACAGTCCTTGCAACTCCCGACGATCCCGGCGCACATGGTAATGAACAAGGGGGGGGGGGGGGCAAATGCAGAACAAACGGGGCAAAATGACGAGGGCAGCAGGCATGAATGGCAAAGGCAGGCAGGCAAGGCATGGCAAGCAAGGCCGCCGTAACAACTGCAGCCGGCAGTGAAGCTGACCGGCACAGGACTTGTAGTAAAACAGTTGCAGACGATCCGGCCGGTACAGGCCTCACAGCAAACAGCCAGCCGATGAAGTGGGCCAGCCTTTGCCTTTCAGTGGAGGTTGGTGGAGGAGTGCGGTGGTGCTGGCCACTCGGAAGGCGGCTCGGACCTACCTACCTGTCTCCCCCCCACCTATCGCCTTTGCTTGTCACTGTCCATACCCGCTCCCTTAATTTGTAACCAATTTAGCCCCAACTTATTTTTTGTTGTTTTTTTACTTCCCGACTATAAATCGTCCCCTAACCCCTTTACTGTCCTTGCGGCTAACCTATCGTCTCCTAGCCTACTCCAACCCCTACGTTCCCTTCCTGGAGGGGAATGAGGGAGAGCTAGCACCTGTGTCGAGGCCCAACGAAGCCTCAGGATGGCCTCCCTGGAATTCAGCGACTTTACCCAAAGTGGGTCCAGCGCCCACAACGAGAGCGAAGGGATGGATGGTGCGGAGGGTAAACTTCCTATCTACCCTATCCATTAACTCTTAAACAACCCGGGGCTTTCAACAAGCGCCTCTCGCTTAACCTATCGGTTCTAGCAACCAAGATTCCGTCGCCTGTGTTGTGTCCTCGCAAATTTCGGGCCTCGCCCCCAATTTTCTTTCCGTGCCCTCACACGGTTCATGGCTGGGACGCGTGGCTCCCTTGGCAGGCACTACCCTCTACCGATTCTCCAGCTATGGCACCCCGGGCACTACACTGCCTCCGAGCCTACCAGCTCCCTAAACACCGGGGAGTGCCTCTCTGGCGACTCCCCTGAAACGCTCACGTGGCAGGCTGGCTTCCCGGCCCCTTTCCGAGGGCACCCGTGCCACAACACTGCCCATGCGGCTAATGGCGCCCGGCCCCCGCATCATGCGGGTGCACCCGTGCCCACTACGCTATCCCGGCCCCAAGGGCCCTTGGCCTACCACGGCCAACTAGTCGGTGCCCGGGGTACCCACTCAGCGCACACTTTCGCAGCCACGTCCCAGCCCGTCAACAGGGCTCCTGCACCCCTCCAAACGGGTTTCGAGCCTCCTTCCCACCAACAACAAAACGACCTCCATTTTGTCAATTTGACTAACCCAGCTAACTCACTCTACACTGACCCCGGGTCCCTTGGGCGGGAGTCACTCCTCCCCCCAATCACTCATCACACCATGCATTCCACATTCGCTCCATTCACTCAGACTCGCTGGCCACTCACTCAACAAGTTTCCCTTCACAACTCACAACTCACGCTGAATCATGCCATCCTTCTACTACATCCCCTAACTACCTCGTGCTCCCACGTCATCCCTTACACTACAGCACGTTCCTTTTAACACTACGTAGCTAATCTACGTCCCACTACACACAAAGCTGTCTCTGTCTCCAAATCCCAAAAATCATTTCCCTTCCTAAATCTCAACTACAATCCTCCAACTAATCCATTCCACGGGCCCATGAGGACTTACCCTTGCCACATGACCGGTCTAGCTAAGCTAACCCTTCCCCTAACTAGTTCCATCCTGTGCCAAGCCAGGGGGTCTTTCCCCCCTTGCCCGGGAATCCTGTTCACCCGAAAGCGAGGCTTGCTTTTGTTAATTTTTTTTCCAATTTTTGCGCAGCACCAGCGCGGCAACTCGCAGCTCGCGCACTTTGCACTTCCCGTGACGTCATGCAGCTGCACGCGTTCCTCGTCCTCTTGGACGGTACCATCCGGCAGGGATCACCCCCTGCCGGATTCCAACCACACGTGCAGCCATGACGTCACCGTGCTCACACAAAAGCAAACCTCGCACTCCGAGGGGCTCCCACGCGAACACATGTGCTCTCCCGTTGGAGCTTAACACACGCTCGTGGGAGAACCCGTCCGGTCCAAATCCGAAATCCTGCCTACCTTTTGTCCGTCCGCGGGATCGGCAATCCACCGCTGGCGTTTCCGGACCGGCTTCACTCCCGCAAGCGAGCACGTGGGGCCTCGTGCGTTGCACAGCACGAACCTCGCGGTCGCGCTGTGAGCAAACCTGCGCGGTCCCCAATACAGCTACGGCCGCTTCTCGGCTTTTGTCCCTCTGTCGCCGTTGTCATCTCCATTCCATCCACGCACACCTGCGTGTTACGACGCCCATCACCACTCCCACACATTCACCCCGGGAGCGCGGTTGTGTGCTCCGCATGCCGACCGTCATCTCCCTTACACACAGCGACCTTACACACGCGGTCTCCCTCACACTCGGCCGCTCACTCACTCGTGCCATTCCCTCACACACACCACACCACTCACAACCGGGGGCTCACCGCGGTGCCTCATCCACACACGGCACGCTGGGCACGCACTTCAGCACACTTGCCACCACACACTCACACCTGGGCCGCACTCACACTTGCACCATACACACCGGGGCCACACTCACACCTTGCACCATACACACCGGGACCACACCCGTAACCACACTGGGGATTTGTGCCACCCCAAGGGTTTCCGGGGCCTCTATACCCCCAAGCTCTCGTGCACCTGTCACAGCACTCATCCCCTCGACTCGCAAAGCACGACCAAACCACCTGGTCGTGATCAGCTTCAAGGGGCAAACTCCCTCCCCTCGTTCCTGGGAGGCAGCGTCCAGCTGCCTGCACGGGTCTCTAACCAGTGCCCAGCTCCCCCTATGGTCCTCCACTACCTCCGTGGTGTGTGTGCTCTCACTAACCCCGTCCAATTCACCCTCTATTCTCGTGTCTCTGTACATTTATTAGTTTCTGTTTCTTTCTGGAGTTTTTCATCTCCCTGGACTTCAATTTTACTCTCTCCTTGAGTTCATTAATTTCAACCTCATTTTGTTTTTGTTTCCAATCCCACAGTCCTTCCTGCTCTTCATTTTCCAATCTCATCGTTTTTCCATTGGCTCATTTCCTTCCGTGCTTCATTCGCTGTTCTCTCACTACTCTTCCGTTTTCTCTTCCTGTCCTTCCTTCTCCAGTTTCATGGTTTGCTTCATTTGGTTAATCTCCTTTTTGTGTTTCATTTGCTGCTGTCTCATTACCTCTCTGTTTCCTCTCCTGTCCTCTTCTTCCAGTTTCGTGGTTTTCTTCATTTGGTTAATTTCCTTTTTGTTTGTTCATTCGCCGTTCTTTGTCTATTCCTCTCGCACTCCAGCCTTGCCTTTTCTTCCAATTGGTCAACCTCGGCTTCATGTCCTTTTTTTTTCTATCCCATTGTCCTCTCGTTCTTCCCTCTCCAATCTCGTTGTGTCCTTCAATCTCCTGATTTCTCCTTCTTCATTCCTTGCTCCTTCACTTTCTCCTCTTACTCCAACCTATTTTTTTCCTTTTGTCGTTCAGTTTCAAATTCATACTTTCAGTTTTTTATTCCACTGTCTCTCTTGTTCCTCATTCTGCAATCTCGTCATTTCTTTCAACCGACTGATTTCTTTCTCCTGTCTCATTCCCTGTTCTTTGTGTTTTCTATTCCCCTGTCTTTCTTGCATCTCATTCTTTAATCTGGCCTTCGCTTCCCAGCTGTTCGATCTGTACAGTGTGGTTCCTTAACGTTTCCTTCTCCTTTTCCGTTCTTTCCTCTCTCAACATCCTCAGCTCATTTTGTAATCCTCTCTCTTTTGGTTTCGTGTTTCAGTATCTCAGAAGCTTTTTTCAATATGTCCTCTTCCAATTTCATGCTTCTTCTCCTTCCCGCACAACTTTCCCATGCTTCCCTCCTCATTTCGTCCATTTTCTTCCCGTATTCCTTTAGTTGTTCCTGCCATTCCTTTTCTTCTTTTATCGTCTTTTCTAGTCTTTCTCTTTTCCGATTGCCTTCTTCTACCTCCCCTGCAGCTGTCTCATTCCACATCGTGTTCCCGTTTCTCCTCCTCCAACTTTGTTTTCCTTCCTTCTTCCTCTTTTAACATCTTTCAGTTCCAGGCTTTCTTTTATCTGTTACCTGATCTTACCTCTTCCTTTAGTTGCTTTACTTCCAAATCGTGTTCGCATTCTCTTTCTTCCAACTTTTTTTCCATCTTCTTCCATGTGCCTTCTATCCCTGGAGTTACTAATCGCTCCTCCTCCATTCTCTCGCTCATCTCGCTCGTCCCTTGTTCCCACTATGGATCCTCCATTCTATTTCCCCCACTTTTCCCTCTAGTTCCTTGGCCTGTCTTGACTTTTCCAATAGTTCTTTCTTTAATTGTTTACTTCCAGCTCGTGTATCTGCTTTTCTTTTTCGAGCTCGGTCCTCCATTCTTCCTTTAATTCTTCCCAAAGCCCGCCGATGTCCGCCTGCCTCGCCTGCCATGCCACGTGGTTTGAAACGGCTGTTGGAGTGCTCGCCTCGTGTCGCGCCATTCGCAGCGCCATAAATAGCCGCTCGCTCCGTGCTGCGCTGAGGTGCGATCGCGCTGCCATTATGCGACTCAGTTTGCCGGCAAAGTCCGTGCTCAGAATATCGGGTTGAGCTCCCCGGTGGATTATAATTACAAGAGGTACCATCCCGGGCCATGGATTCTAAATTATTACTA
Organism: Eptatretus atami; assembly: GCA_035128595.1. NCBI lineage: Eukaryota > Metazoa > Chordata > Myxini > Myxiniformes > Myxinidae > Eptatretus > Eptatretus atami. Next base: position 73,220,791 of record CM068966.1, on the reverse strand, counting down.
CACATATACATTTCTACCCCCGGCACCCGCTCGCCTTGAACGCCATCTTATTTCTCGTAAGAGATTAATTTAGATCGCTCGTAATTTGGAGGAATCGGGGGTCGCTCCTCTCACCCTGAACCGATTCCCGTGAATTTAGTTTGGAGATGGGAGAGTTTGTTTCCCGCTCGCTGACACCAGTGTTGCGAGGAGGGGGATGGGTTCGTATCTCACGACCTGACACCAGTGTTGCGAATTCGCGCCCGCCGGCGTGCGAACGGCCACGTAACTCGAATCGCGGCAGGTCGCCCACCGGACGTACAATTCTGTCGTGACCCTCTCGGAACAACGCCGGGAGCTATCACGGTGGGGGTTTAACCTCACCACAATCGTGTCAATTGCCCACCGCGGCAGGATAGGGTTGCTCGCCAAATTCGATCTACCTAAGTACCTGCGCGATAGTCGACCGGGCGATCGTACCTCGCCACAGGCCGACTCCGGACACGAACCGCTTAAGTGTCCGTTCCGTGCTAACGCGATAACCGAGCGTGTTATCGTCGGCCTTGACGGTTCCGATTAATTACCGGGATGTTGCACCACTACGAACCCTTACGTGAAGCAGGATGGAGAGTCATAGAGAAAAGACGAAGCGAAACGGGCACAGTTCAACAAGCAAGCATTTATTCCGCGGCACACGGAAAGCACGTTATATAGCCATACAGAATCGAAATGCACATAAAGCAAATGTAAAAGTTAAAACCGACTACGCGCACACACGGCAACACTTATACAGTTGTACTTCACAGACGGCGCCAACACACATTTACACAAAAGCAAAAGAAAGAAGCCACCCTCACAGACAAGGAGGCAGACAGGCCGTAGGCAAATGTGCGCGGACCTAGAGGAGCGGCCAGGCCCGGAACCGGGGAGGTCCTACCGCGTCCTCGTGACGCGTTGGCGGGCAAGCCGCAAAGTGTCCGCGCCGCTGTGCCCGACTCCGGGCCCCTGGCGTGCTTGTTGGCACCACGTTTGGGGTGGGGAGAACGGGGCCCCTTTGCACTATCTCAGCGCGGGGGAAAGGGAAATTGTTGAAGCCCTGGGAGGGGGAGTGGCTGGCTGGCTTGGGTCCGCGCGAGACGAGCGATCCCCACACCGCAACCTCGTCGCCGACCGCCGTCCTTCTTGCCTCGGACCCGAGCTCCCTTGCCTGCAGCTCCACCGCGCGCACTTGACTCAACTCCACCAACGCGACGCCTCGTCTCCAAGTCACTCCAAAACCCAACTCGCTCCAATTCGCCTTGCGCTCGCCTTTTTATAGGCGGCAGGAGCAGCCATATGCAAATTTAGGATCAGAACGCGATTGGAGGCGGGGCCACGCCTACCCCCCCCCCCCCGGTCAGCCATTGGGTGGCAAAAATGGGCGTGAACCTCTCCTGATCCTAAAATTTGCATATATAGACTTCATAGACTTCACATACACACGCTTGGAGCGGGGCCAGCCGCCCCGCGCTCGCTAATTGGACGGAGGAGAAGTGGGCGTGAAGCGTTTCTGATCCGAATTTTCCCTCGGAAAGGCCGCCATTCACGCTCGCGGCTCGGTGCGTTCGGCACCAATCGCCGAACGGGCCCGAGCAGCCCGACGTTCAGTGTTCACAGGTGGTGCGGGAATGGCCGTAGAAGCGTGATGTGGGCTGAATTCGTGAAGGTAAAGGCGAAGGTGGTGGAGGGTCTCTTGTGGTGAGGGTTGGCGTTGTAGTTGCTGTCTGAGGGTTGGAGCGTGGTTGTAGTTGGTGACGATGGCTGGCGTGGTGGTTAAGGTGGTTGTTGTGTGATGGCGGTTTGTTTGGAAAAATAGGAAGATGAAAGAAAAAATGGAACAAAAAGTGCATTGGGATGAAGATAAAAATTTTATAAAAGGGTTTTGCGGCGTGTTGGTTCAAAATAAAATAGAACAGAAAAAATGCTACCAAAGCGTCGCAGCCTGGATGAATCCACATAGAATTCCCTCTATACAACGGGTTTGGTAACTACAATGACTACGAGATATCTCACCTGCGGCCCCTTTATGGTGTAATGCGAATTTCCACAGCCGTAACAATATATATGTTATAAATTTAACTTGATTGGACGCAAGGATGGCAGCCAGAATTATTAATTAATTTGATCTGGGTTCTTTTTTTTTTTTGTTTTTGAATAGGGTTCACTGGGCTGTACCTGGATAGGTTTGAGGTAGAGGAGTAGTAGCTGAAATGCGAATCCTATCCAGGTTCGTCCTGATGACTTCATCTTTTCTTTTTGCTTGTTCGCATTTCTTCTGATGACTACAACGCAGGACTGTACCTATTTGGTCTTCCATTTCATGTGAATTGAATTTATTTAACCCATTCTAAGTTCAATTGAATGGAAATGATAAAACGTCATGGGCCAGGGTCAGGTGTCCAATCAAAGCGGGGTTGCATCAAAGTGGGATGTCTTGGTGCCCGGTCATCACTGCCAGCAGTTATAAAGTATATAAAGTTCTAAAGTTCTAATTATGGCTCTTATTAATTACATAACACACCAGGACACAAATGACACACAAAACTACACAGACACCACACAAAACAGGTCCTGGCAAGGGTCTGCAATCTCCGATTGCTCTTTTTCGTGTTCGAATTGCAACTACACTCTTCCCAAAGGAAGAAAATGCCATGATGGGTGAAATTTTTTTTTCAAAACTTGATGGAATCAAACGGAACGTAGACAGGCACAACTTCAGGGAGAATTTTCCAAGAGGGAATCGATGACGTCACAATCAGCAGCGTTCGGAGGCAAACCAACGGCTGGGTCCCAGACGACGTGCTTTACTTAACTCAGTCCATGAGTTCAGGACGTTTGTTCAACTCAGCATTTACGACTTTTATTCTGCCATGTTGTTAATCTGGTGATGGAGGTAATATAGAAACGATGAATATGTCAAATCGTTCGTGTTACTCATCCTGCACTATGTGTCAAGGCCAATAATCTAAAGCGACCGGTCTCAAACGCTACCATGGGCACCCAGACACGCCACCAATATGAACTGAGCTGTATAATGTGGCGCAAAACATCCAAAGAAACTACCGTAACCGAGTATTGTGATCCGTTCTGTCCCCCATACCCGTCGTAGATGGGTATCTGCTAGTCCATACAACATACTTTCCTTCCATTATGTAAAGACGAGCAAATACCTGCCCTATGGGCAGAATGCATCCAACTACATTCCTCCTGTTGCTGGGCCAATTCTTGTTGACGCCTTTGTCTTGCATTCCATGACAAATGGAATCAAATATTTTTCATGTTGTACTGATTTTGGCTTTTTCGAGCCATTCGGATGCATTTGTTTGAATTGCAATTTCATTTTTGCTGCAAACAATATATATTTTCTCTTCATTTTTTTTCCCAGGAATTCCAGCCAAAGTATTCAATATTTTCCAGATCTGAACACCTCGCCCCCACTAAATCACCATTTCCTGCAACTTTTATTTTATGACATTTTTTTCAAATTAAGCCTCCTTATTGGACTTTCTCAAAATTTGTGAACCCCCCCATCCCCCACCCCAAGTGTGTGCGTATATTGGTAGTACCTGCCCTACCCAAGGTAGTGGGGCCGGGGTGGTGGGGGTGAGGTGTGAGGATGGGGTTTGAAAGCTTGGAGTGGGGAGCGGATTGAGGCCTTGGGTTTGGAGTTGGAGATTGAGCACTTAGGTTTGTGAGGGGAGGAGGGGGGGTTGATAGTGGGTTTTTGGAGGAGGGGAGGGGACATGAGGACTTGAAGTCACATTTTACATGACGCAGAATTTCCATTAACCATAATTGTTCTGTTCCTGAATGCAAATTGGACTCACGGAAATCCTTCTATAATTCACAGATCGGTGTGTGTGTGTGTGGTGTGTGTTTGTGTGTGTGTGTGTGTGTGTGTGTGTGTGTGTGTGTGTGTGTTTTGTGATACTCCTCCTGTAGTTCTAGGCCAATTACATCCAGACTTTCTGCATAGGATCAGCATGACCTCAATGAGTGTATAGGCATTGTTATCTTTGCCGTTGGTCTTGTGGCTGGGTTCGCAAATGCTCTTTGTAAATGTGTATCGTGGAGTACTGCCTCCAGATGGGAGAGGGTATTACAAGTCCCCACCCTTTACAGGACAAGATTCCTATCCCCACATTTTCCAGTACAGTGAAGTGTTTTGAATTACGCAGCGAGAGGTATATTGGAAAGGTATTTTGAATTACACTTGAATAAGGATAATAACATAACCCCCGTCTCCATAGCCTAGAACAGGTGCTTCTCGTCTAATACAATTTCTCTGGTGGCCCCGGAACCAAACAAAAATATATATCCTTGCAATGACACTCACAGCCCATACAACTTCCTTTCCCACTGACCACCCCCTTCCCAAGCTTGATTAATAGTAAATATCAGCATTTTAAACTTACCCTGTGCATCAACAAGCCCCAGATATGACCTTCTCATTGGTGTTAAGCAGCACGATGGTTTAAGTTAGGACACACATCTACAGTACGAACCTATGGCCTTTCACGGGCCCATATCATCGGGAGTTTTGCACTAGGGACTGTAACATCTCAACTCTTTGGATGAGTTGATCAGGAAGTTCTTCAACTGTTTCATTGTGCAGACGGTACACCCCTTTCTTGCAGGTACACTTCCAAGTACTTTCAGCTTCTTTAAATGTCTTTTTAGCCATTTCATTCTACAATCCTTATGTGGGATGCATGAAAGTTGCCCAGCCCTAACCAACTTATTAGCAATTGATGGGTTTTCTAACTGCCCATGTCATCAGGTGGACTCACTCAGATCCCACAAGTGGATCTCACACACACACACACACACACACACTCCCCCAAAAAAGGTAAGGTAAGGTTCCCTGCTCTTCCCCAGTAATGGGGGAGGGAGTGTGTTTATAGGCTGCATTTTGCCTTTCTGTTCCCAGCAGTGTGTTGTTTTACAGCCTGTTTTTGCTTGTAGCTTTTCTCCTTCTTTTGTCTTTTGTGTTTGTCTTTGTATATTAGTTTGTATATGTGTGTTTGTGTCTGATTTGTGCACATAAATTAATTAATCAAATTAGTGTATTTCACCCCCATGGACTTTTATGCCATTGAGTGACATTGAGGATAATCTTTCAAGCTATATAAAACACTCCAATCGGTTAGCTTCTCAAACAGCCTCCAACAGTCTCACCTCACACCGGCCTTCTCATGGAGAAGTTGTTCTCACAAATGGATGTAGAGGTGAAAGGCAAACCACTGGTGCCTTACTGCATCAGCGGCATAGCCACGCCCCTAACCAATGATGCAACCAGCAGCCAAAAAGGCAGAACACAAAGGCAACTGGTGCCTTAACACCAGTTAGTTTGGGTAAGATGGGGCTCATTAACCTTTGTAGGTGTTCTCTGAGAAGGTGCATCAAGAGAGGACATGAAGCGGCTAAATTCCAACTTTCAACGACAAGCGAGGGAAGAATGAAATATTTCAGAGGAACGCATATTAGAGATAGAAAGTCAGAACAGAGCAGGAAAACAAGAGATCTTTTTGAAAAGATCAGACAGATCACAGAATTGTGGTCCTTAAGAGAAGAACAGGAAAAGATCTGCACTTCTTGGTGATAGAGTTGGTGTTGATGTTGTTGATGTTGTTGAGGATGTTGAGGATGTTAATTCTGTAGGTTCATCAGCTTGAGGCATTTCAACCTTCTGGAAGTAGCTAAAGAGAGTCTTCTGCATTGCTTTCTTCTTTTTTCAGCAAGCATTGCTTTGTAGCCACTGAAAACATTTTACAATTCTCTCTTGAACTCGTTGTTCACTTGTCCCATTGCTTTACTCATTCTGATCCTCCCAATTGTGTTAATCGCTCTTTTAATTTGATCTTTAATTTAATTTATTTTGCCCTTCTAAATCTGGGGATTTCCCCATGGAGAACCCAGCAGTGGTTGCCACACCCAGTGAGCCTTCATGGCGATCCCGCAGCAAAACTTGTCCCGCTGTTTAATTATTTACGTTGTACTCGATGAAGTTACACTTTGGGCACATTCCTTTAAAATCTTTTCTTCACTCACTCTAATTGGCTGAACAGTAGAAAAAGATAAGTTTAATACTTTGGCAATTTCACATTTTCTTGTGTAAATATGGAGAAGGAGGGAGCATTGCTTAAAGTAAATACGCATAGTTACAACAATGGATAATTTCTTAAAATTTTCAGATTTCACTACATGTTTCGACATTCATTTAGTCCATGAGCTCCGATACTCAAATCTGAAGACAGATTTTGATTATATACTTTAATTAGTCCGTGAGAGTCAATCATGGAAAATCGCATCAAATAATGCTTAAAATTGCTCCAAGCTCCTGATTTAAAAACTACAGAACTTACAAAAGTGATGTATACAGCGATTCAAAGGTATGGAAATCATGCATTCGATGATATGAGTGAGGAAAGAGGAAAAAAAAATTGAGTGCTTTGTCCCACAGAAACCGTTCTGGCCTGTTCCAAGTCAAGCATTTTTGAGCAGACCAAAACAAAATGTTCGCTTCAGACCCTGTGAGGTGACAGTGGGCTGACCAAGATGACACATCGTCATCTTGGTCAGAATTGTTTTGCTTTTTAATAAGCACCCCTTAACTATTTTCAAAAGGGGTGTTTAAATTAACCTAAACACCCTGTTTTCATTGATACACTCCCTTTGAGTGCCATTAGTATGCATGCAAAGTTTTGGGCTGCAAGGTTTCATGGTTTTGGGGTTATGGAAGAGACACACCCACACACACACACACATTATTATAGATCTAGATATAGTTAGATGGCACCGGGTGTAAATGAGGGGCATTCCTTTCCAGTTACCAATGTATCCTATCCCATATGATTGCAAGAGGAAAGTATCATTCTGTAGGACATCCGACAAGACTCTTATAGGATACTATGCACAGTACTATGGTAATAAAGAAGTACAGAGCATTCTCTAAGACCCGTATAGGATCCGATATAAAATGCTGTCACATTATTTAAAATAAAAGCTCTAAGACGTGACTCGAATACGATTCCAAAAGGACATTTTGGGAAGAGATTGTTCAATCATGCGTTTGCTCCCTGTTGTGAGTTTCCCACATACATTACCAATTCATGGACATTTTTGTTTCCACAAACAGGGCAGAATCTGCTCTTCCTGCAGATGTTGCAGAGTTTACAACAAGCTTTTTACCGCTCGGACAGACACAAAGTGTAAACAAGAAGTCTCTTACGATTCCCAGTGTTCCGGAGCTGGCATGAGACTCACAGCCAGGCTCCCATACAAGGCTTATGCCATCGGGAATCTTTTGTCGGAGTTCTTATTTTTGGGGTACTTATGTTGGTGTTTTATGTTTGGATTTTAATGTAGATGTTCTTATATTGGGGTTATAAATCAGGGTTTTTATATCAAGGTTATAATATCTAATATCGGGGTTCTTTTGTCAGGGTGTTATAGAGGGGTTTGACTACAGGGGTTCGTCACTGCCCAACTGTCAATTCATCATCTTTACACCCTTTGTCACCTTACTCTTCCATGAGCTTCAATCTTGAATCAAAGGTTCTCATGTCAAGGATGGTAAGCCTGGTGTTGGCTTACTGGTTGGGGTGGCTGGCTTTGGATGTTAGAGTCCTGAGTTTGAACCCTGTTGGATGCTGAATTAACACCAGGTGGGGTTGATTCAGCCTGTCATTCTTCTGAGGTTGGTGAAATGAGTGCCAGTGTACTCGTATAGGGGCACAGCATTAGCAGCATAGTTGTGCCCCAACAAAATAGTAGCTACCCAGCAACCAAATGCATGAATAAGAAGATGATTTTGGGGATCTGAAAGATTGTACTTTGAGCCTGAAACACAGGAGTTCTTATTGAGGGAGTGGTGATGTATGTGGATGGGTGTGAATCAAACAGCACAATCACACTCATTGTGTTTTGTGCAGACTGTGCAAATACTCAAACCCCCTCCCTGTGGTAATACATCCCATGTTACAAACAGACATGGACCCTGATCACATTTATTTGTTTACCTTGTATGTATTATGATGTCATAAGAATAGTTTATGGTTTTGCAATAAATGCAGTCTCCAGGCAATGTGCGTGACTTCTTGAAAGCAACGAATGTAAACATAAAAATTATAAATGTATTTTTGAGCTTTCTTGGTGGCCTCATGTATTTGTATGTTCGAGGTAAGTTTGACAACCAGTACATTAATAACAGGGGCACAAGGTCAGAATAAACATGCTCAAAATAACAGCCTTGAATGTGACAAGAGAATGGAGTTTTCAGGGAACACATTTCTTCAAGAAATTCAATATGAGGGTGTGTTCACAAGATGTGACACGATACATGTCACACGCAGTGTCGCCAACGAAATGCCGATATATATATATATAGGTTTATATATACTAGTGCATGCATGTACGTGCGTGGCCATACGTGCAAAAAATAAAATAAAACAAGTGGTGCCAGGCACAACAAATCCCGCCCATTTAAGGCATAAAGTTATTTTGGGTCAAATTTAAATTTGATACATCCTTAACCCCGATCTTCACAAATATGCATTTTTCACCATAGGATTGTTAGGATTTTGTCACAAATAGAATAAGGTTCACTAAAGCTTAGTTTGAAGTAAATCGGATCATTTTTGACGAAGTTATGAGCGAAAAACGATTTTGACCTTTTCGTGACCTGACCTTGACCTTTGACCTAATTGGACCAAAAGTTAATGGGGTTGTCCGAGGTTCATTACCCACCTGTGGATACAATTTGAGAGTGTTTGCGCCAGCCCTTTTCCCGTAAAGTTGTATTTTCGTAACCATGTTTTAGTTTTAATGGAAAATATGTAATTTTGACCGATGGCCATGACCCCCAAAACTTCGGACCCCACCGATTTCACAAATATGCATTTTTCACTATAGGAATGGGTAGCATTATAAGTGACAAATAGAATAAGGTTCACTGTAAGCTTAGTTTGAAGTAAATTAGATCATTTTTGACGGTTATGAGTGAAAAACGATTTTGATCTTTTCATGACCTTGACCTTGACCTTTGATCCAATTGGACCCAAA
>CM068966.1:73152676-73192634 GCA_035128595.1 Eptatretus atami | reverse complement strand
AATCTCACACTCTCACTATGTCTCTCCGAAAGGACCATCTGGAACCCCCTCCCCACCTCATCTACTTTCTCAACAATCCTCTGAAAGAAGTCCACTCATTCAAGCTTCTAGGTCTCACTCGCTGCTATGACCTTTCCTGGAAAAGCCACATTTCTAACCTCACCTCCAAAGCCAGTCGCCGACTGGGAATCCTCCTTTGTGCAAAGTTCTTCCTCGGCCCACCTGAGCTCCTGACCATATACAAAGCTTTCGTCCACAGCCTTATGGAGTACTGCTCTCCCCTCTGGGCTGGTGCTCCTGCCTCTCCTCTCACCTTTCTCAGCTTCACGCTGTGGAAACCAAGGCATTTCGGATCATTGGTATCTCCCGCGATGACGCTGAGTCTTTGGGCCTCTCACTCTCTCACCGCAGGCAGGTCGGTGGTCTTTCTGTCTTTTACCATCTCTCCGGTCTCGCCCCTCTTGCTCTGTCTGCGATATTTCCCCCCCCCCATATTTCTCGCAGGGCACTCAAGGTCCGCCAGCAACCCCTTCTGGTAAAACTACCAAAATCACGAACCACTGCTCACCTTCACCGTTTCATTCCTCTTTTTCCCGCCTTTGAATAAACTCCACACTCTCTTCAATACCCATTCTTCCCTCCAGGTCTTCAAAACAGCTGTTCACCACCACCTCTTATCTTCCCCAATCCAAAACCACAATCTTTTCTACCTCTATTAATACACCCCAAACCCACCTCCTTCAAATTCCCTGCCTTCCTTCCTGAAAGTCCCTGTCGTGTCCATGTTGTATACCCCGTGTTCCCCGCCTCATCCCTCTCCCTTCCACAGATCTCCTAATGTCCCTGTTCTCCACTGTTTTGTCCTTTCCTCTCCCGCCACTCTTGTCTCCTGCCCCCCTTGTTGATATAAACATATAATATCATAAAACATGACCATTCATTTTTGGCTTTGGATGAACACAAAATCAGGCTGACTCTATTCTGGCATTATTTAAGATAGCTCTAATTTATTGCAGTCACTTTAGCACATATAACTAAATATACTTAATGTTTTCAGCAGTACAGTATATACATAGCACTTGCACTTAGCTATCTAATACTGCCAATCAAACTAACCTTAACACTTCCAAACGTTATCAAACCATTACAAAATGTACCATAACGATGCCGTAGAGATTAAAAGGAAGACCAATTATTGCACCGTAGTCCCAAGAAGGAAGCCAGACATAACAGTACACACACACACACACACACACCACCACACACACACACACACACACACACACACACACACACACACGCAAACACAGATTTTTTTTTCAATACATCGTCGAGGCTTGCATGAGATATAAATTATGTACTGCTAAGTACTTACAAAAGCTATTTTATTTGAAGTTCTAACCTTCACCTACAAGCAATTGACTGATTTCCCAACTGCCCGGATCATCAGCTGGGTAACCGTTTCTCAACGAGGTTTCGATCCTTTCAGGCCAGAAATAATAGAATTCCTTCTTTTCCAAACCAAGGAGTACGCATTTGACTTGCCATTCCATAAGCACGAGTACGTACAATTTGCTTCTGACTTGCCATTCCATAAGTACCAATGAATATATAATATATATATATATATATATATATATATATATATATATATATATATATATATATATATACTGAAATAGGATACCATGATTCACCACATTTGTTTTTCTTGAGAAGAGGTAACCGTTTATGGACATTCGTGATTATATGTTGGAGAATTTGCAGAATTTTTGAAAGCTTTGAAAATATTACGTTGACAAAACATGTTCAAGATGAGACTACAAGGAAGTCTGCAATACATGCTCAAATTAAGTTAAAACCCATGCTCAGCCTTAACTTCTTTTGAGCAACACATCATATAGGTTTGGATCAATGTTATAAGAGGGTGAGTCCAGACAATAATGTGGTACCTGGTTGCTGGTCCCACAACAGTGAAGAAGTTTGTATTTGATGCACAAATATTTGTAAATGCCCAAAGTATTTGAAGATGATTGCATGTACTCCCTGTAGACAAAGTTTGGACAATGGCATGGTTACTATGCCACGTGGGCATGTGTGAATTGTCTCGTAGTGATCATTTCCCTTCTCTATACACTCGCCACGATATGATAAGGTCGTAATCATTCCCTTTGCAGCTTACCAGGCTAATGGGATGAGAAAAAGCACCTCCATCGCACTTGCCATCTGCCAGCAGGTGCCGTAAGTGTGCGATGTAGCTGGAAGCGAGCCTCAGGGTGTCCAACTTGGACAGCTTGGTGTCCGGTGGGACCCAGGGCAGCGTAGTCTTGAGGCGGGAGAACGCCTTGCTCAATACGCGCATCCTGGCTCGCTCCCGCGCATTTGCGGCACTCCTCTGCCCCTGGCGTTCATCTCCGTCTGAACACCTGAGTCCTCCTGGAGGATAAACCCGAGCACGACCTGCAGACCTCTTTCGACTCCTGTGGTCACGCTTTGCCATGTCGTTGTCTCCAAGTTCTACCGAGGTGATCAAATCACTTTCCTCAAACTCATCGGCTTCTGTTTTTACGTCCCTTTGTGACTCCGTGTCTGGTCCACCTCCCTCGACAACTTCTTCGGCATCGCTCAGAGAACCCGTCGACATGACGAGCGCATCGGAGTGACCGAGCAGGGAGTATGTGGGAGGTCAGGGGTGTTTCTAAGAGAGGGGGTACGCGAGGATCAAATCATAGCCACTCATGCTGTGTTTGTGTTGAACACGCGGGAGGAGCAAATTGTCTACTTGGGAATCTTGTCACTTTTGGATGCGACCATTGTCGAGTCCGAAGCAGTAAATTCTCAAAGTCCAAAGATCCATCAGTGTTTTGTGTGATTCTCATTACAATTCGGACAAAATGTCCGTTATGTTTCTGAGCTGGATTAATGTTCGCATGTCGGAATAAAATAGGTACAATGAAACGATAAGGTAATCAAAAAATACATTTTAATACAAAGTTGGTTTGCTCCAAAAGATTGATTTCCGCACAAGAGTGCTGGAAAAAGTCATATTTTGAAAACGTCGTATCGCTTTGCTCTGTGTTGTGTGTGCGTGCATGTGTGTGCGTGTGTGTACGTGTATGTACATCATACATATATATATATATATAAATTTTATTTATATATATATATATTTTTTTTATTATTTATTATATATATACATCTATATATGTATATAAATCATAGATAAATTATATATGTATATACACACACACACACACACACACACACACACACACACACACACACACACACACACTCCTGATGACTCCATATTTACCTATTCAGATTCCTCCTGATGGCTCCAATGCTAAATTTGGTCTTTTATTTGATTTCAGACATTTATTTTGCACTTTTAGAATATCTTTCGAAAGATATATTTAGTTAGAGATTGTGAGACTTATTTCGAGTTTTGTGCTGGAGAAGAAATTCAAAGATTTTATGTTGTTTTCAGTTCAAAATTCTCACAGTTTGAGTTGAGTTGAAAGTTGTTTTGTTTGGAAGGTTAACAAGTTAGCTTTGTGTACTTTCATCAAGATCTAAAGAACTCTTCTGCGGGATGAGGTCCATGTCAACAATTGGAAAATTCTATAAAAGGACTATAATGTAAAACTTGAAACCTGAATAAGTTATGATAATAAATTGAGTTCCTCGACGGGTTCTTGGGAGTGTGTTTTCATGATAATGACTTGTTTACCGTAGGTTACAAAGTTTATTTTAACCAAGTTTGTTTTATGAATGAACGACGTCTGATTACAGCACGACTTCATCGACGGCCCAAATTGTTCCCACAATCTTGTGTGGATCGGCCGTGGAACATTTTTGGGCCAAGTCCTTCATGATCCAGCTGGCAAAGGTTGACGTTTGACTGATTTGAGCTGGAATTTGTAATTTGATCAGGGTGTCGGCGATAACTCACCTACTCTTAGCAAAAGACAGCATTACATCTTTAACGTTCACCAACGCCACCATTGCTGGAAGTCGGTTCCTCCGTGTTAATGTTCTTCCAATGGATGGTGCACACATTGATGTCTTGGCTTACATGTCAAACACCAGGATGACAGTTTTTAGCCATGCAGAGATTCAAACCCAGGCTTGACAGCTCAACACCTCTAAGGCCAAGTGTGCATACTTCTAGACTCCTCTGTTTGCTCTTTTTATGAATTAATAAAACGATAAGAAAATGCAGTCAATTAAAACAAACTAAACTGACAAATGAAACTAAGCAGAATTGATAAAACTTAATAAATCGCTGTTAGAATTGCACATATGTATAACAAATCACAAAGTTGCTGCCACACCGGGAGATAACTCAACACGAGATAAGCAATTAGATTGGTGGCGCCGGTGAGTTCCAGTGTAAATAGAGAGATCATTGCCGGGCTAGACCTCCGTGAGAATCGACAAATCGGTTCCGCTCGGGGCCTCTTGGGGCCTCTTGGGGGTAGGAGCCCCAGTAAGGTAAACTTTAAAGAGGGTGCGATGAGCGAGCGGGCAGGAGATGAGTCATAGAGGAATCCCTCCTTCAAAAACAATTTCAAGCTTGTTCGCCTGTCGACCAGTTTCATCCCCCATTATATGCCAACTCCGGACCTCTAGGCATCCCGCAGTGTTGTGCATATACATTGCTGGTCAACAGAGTCCCTGCTTTAAAGGAATATTACAAATGCAAGTATAGGTGAAGGTAGAGACCATTTGATCCATTGGATCTGCATCACAAGGTGCAGAGCTTGCATGGTTAGTGACATCATCAAGGTTGTTCTGAGATGGGAACGAAATATTCATTTTAACCTCATCAATGTTGAGTGTCCTGCTGGGAGAGGTTCTTGACAAATCACAAATATTAGTAGCCATGGACCCCAAATTAAATGATATATATTCCAATTTTCAATGGTTTATATACAAACATAAGTGGGCACTCACAAAGTTACCGGAACGAAGTATGTACTCATTATAGTCCAATAACCGCTCGTGTTTTTTTTATTTTTTATTTCATTTTTACAAAAGAATACGAGACTTTTAAAATGACGTAATAGGCCATAAAATGCACGGCGCGCATGCGCATAATCCCCAGGAAACTTGCTTGTTTGGGTGTAAGAACAAATATCATATGTCCGGATATCATATAACAGATAAGGATTGTTACCTGAAATGTCCTCACAAAGCTCTAAAATAATTGGAAAATACTTGGAAAAGTGCATGAGAGAAGGGCTGTGCCCCTGCCCGATTAAAGATTTGGAGGACTTCCTCAGCTCGCCAAACGGGCAGCTTCCCGAACTGCATACTCCCAACCATGCAGGTCGGTGAAAGGCCCGAGTGGAGGGATATGTGTTACACAACCTCCCCCCTCCAACGGATTGTCACCAGTGAATGGACTGTGTATCTCAATTAGGTGCTTCTGAATACCAATGGGAAAGACATATCTGAGGCTTGTGCATGTGGGTAAGTTTAAAATTATATTTACGATTAATCATGCTGGGTAGAGGACGGGAGCTGTTATAAATATATTGTTTGGTTCCGGGGCCACAAGATAAATCATACGAGATTTTACATCCATTGCTGAAAAAGCATCCTTCCTTGTGTGTGTATGTGTGTTTAGTTATATCCACGGCAGCTGCTCGCTTGAACTAACAGGAAATGTTACGAACCCAACACCTCTCATCTATGAATATTTCTTGTACCAGTTTTCCTATATTCTCGTGAGTTTGATTTGCATTAACCCTTTGAACCCTGAGCTCCTTGGACTTTCAACTACCCCACCGTGGGCTCCTGATAGAAAAATCCAGCCTTTCGCGTATATGGAGGTTTGTATAGCAGCCGGTAAACCGGCTGCTCTGGTATTCGGATATTTCACTAGCGACTGGTAAACCGGCCGTTCGGGTATATGGAGGTTTGGATGGAGGTTTGGATAGCGGCTGGTAAACCGGCCACGAGGGTTCAAATGGATAAGGAACACAACATTTATGGTTAACCGCTTTGAAATTGCCACTCTTTCGTCTAAATACTGGAAATTATGTTAAAAAGACGATTTGAATCACACATTTTATGCTCGCAATGGCAGGTTCGTGGAGCAGAACCGAGTCAGTGTAGACATACACAGTGTATACGCAAAAGGCCTCATTAAGCATTCATACATCATTTTGAAAGTCACGTGTTGCCAAAAAAAAAATCATGCAAATGCTCTTAGGAAAGGAGCAAAGTCATGAACATATATAAAGCTCTCAGTGATTCAAAGTTCTGCGAACTAGTGTCTGATAATGCACCCAATGAATAGCCATTACAGGTCATCTTTGTTGTAGTGCCGATTAGAGCTTTAACCTTGTGATAAATATATATATATATATATTGTGCAGTTAAATTGTCTTAAAACTTTATTACCACACTTCACAATGTGTATGGATGATTGCATATCACTATTCCGTAGCTATGGAGTATAAAATACCATTCCACACAGAAAAACTCCCGATGGGCAGAATTGTGCACATGAATTCTGTGTCGATTAAAAATGATGAAAACTAAATGCAGAGTGAAAATAAAACTTTCTTAAAGAGGCGTCAAAGATCTGCTGCCATGACCATGACCACTACCACCACTCCCAACATTTTAACGGCTCCAATTATTTCCAACTTCTTGTGATGTCGGCCGAGAGAGAGGTTTGTCCCAAAGTCTTTTACGAATTGGCTGGCTCGGCCTGAGGTTTAATGATTTTGGCACGAATTTGTCATTTGTTCAAGGTGCCGGCGATGACTTAACTACTCTTCAAAAAAGACAAAGACTTCAGAATCTTTCACGTCCACCAACTATTGTTAGCAGACAGCACAGCCAGCTTAATGTCTGTTCAAGGGACAGCGCACTTTGTGATGCAATCCCGTGCCTGCAACGCACCAATCTCCTGGCTTAAAGTCAGGTCGGAAATTGAACTCGGACAAGAGAACTCAAAGGTAAGTGTGCTACCTGTGCACCATCCTGTCACACTTTGGCATCAAAGATAACATGAGATACTTACAGCATGGTGTACTCTCTGTCACGGCTAACAAGCGACACCAGGGCACCCAGTGTGTGACCGCATTCCTTCTTCTGCACTCATGCAATCTCCTCCATTTACTTCCACTTCTCGACTTCCAACACCACCTCATTCAACCTTCCTATAAAAAGAAGACTGTCAAGCAAGATTTAAAAACTTTTTTGAGGATTAAAAAGACTTTTTTTTTTTTCCAATTTCCAACTAATGTTATATTTTGGCCTGACCTTAAAGTTTGTTTGTTCACCGAACACGACCATAACATCATCATAAATCAACTCGGAAACAAATAGCATCGGGTGCGTCATTCACTGCAGGCCTGGATAGAGTCAAGATGGGGGTCTCAAGCTTGTAAAGTGACAGATAACCGAATGATGTGTCTTGCGGGTTCCACAACAAAATCTATGAACGAACTCTTTTGCGCTGACCAAAGCATGATGGTATATATACAGTGGGGAGAACAAGTATTTGATACACTGCCGATTTTGCAGGTTTTCCCACTTAACAAAGCACGTAGAGGTCTGTAATTTTTATCATAGGTACACTTCAACTGTGAAAGATGGAATCTAAAACAAAATCCTGAAAATCACATTGCATGATTTTTAATAATTAATTTGCATTTTATTGCATGAAATAAGTATTTGATCACCTACCAACCAGTAAGAATTCCGGCTCTCACAGACCTGTTAGTTTTTGTCTTTAAGAAGCCCTCCCATTCTCCACTCATTACCGTATTAACTGCACCTGTTTGAACTCGTTATCTGCAAAAAAGACAGCTGTCCACACTCAATCAATCAGACTCCAACCTCTCCACAATGGGCAAGACCAGAGAGCTGTCTAAGGACATCAGGACAAAATTGTAGACTTGCACAAGGCTGGGATGGGCTACAGGACAATAGGCAAGCAGCTTCGTGAGAAGGCAACAACTGTTGGCGCAATTATTAGAAAATGGAAGAAGTCAAGATAACAATCATCTCCCTCGGTCTGGGGCTCCATGCAAGATCTCACCTCGTGGAGCCTCAATGATCATGAGAAAGGTGAGGGATCAGCCCAGAACTACACGGCAGGACCTGGTCAATGACCTGAAGAGAGCTGGGACCACAGTATCAAAGAAAACCATAATAACACACTACGCCGTCATGGATTAAAATCCTGCAGCGCACGCAAGGTCCCTCTGCTCAAGCCAGCGCATGTCCAGGCCCGTCTGAAGTTTGCCAATGACCATCTGGATGATCCATAGGAGGAATGGAGAAGGTCATGTGGTCTGATGAGACCAAAATAGAGCTTTTTGGTTTAAACTCACTTGCCGTGTTTGGAGAAGAAGAAGGATGAGTACAACCCAAGAACACCATCCCAACCGTGAAGCTATGAGGTGGAAACATCATTCTTTGGGGATGCTTTTCTGCAAAGGGACAGGACGACAGCACCGTATTGAGGGGAGGATGGATGGGGCCATGTATCGCGAGATCTTGGCCAACAACCTCCTTCCCTCAACAAGAGCATTGAAGATGGGGCGTGGCTGGGTCTTCCAGCATGACAACGACCCAAACACACAGCCAGGGCAACTAAGGAGTGGCTCCGTAAGAAGCATCTCAAGGTCCTGGAGTGCCTAGCCAGTCTCCAGACCTGAACCAATAGAAAATCTTTGGAGGGAGCTGAAAGTCTGTGTTGCCAGCGACAGCCCCGAAACCTGAAGGATCTGGAGAAGATCTGTATGAGAGTGGGTCAAAATCCCTGCTGCGTCTGTGCAAACCTGGTTAAGAACTACAGGAAACGTCTGATCTCTGTAATTGCAAACAAAGTTTCTGTACCAAATATTAAGTTCTGTTTTCTGATGTATCAAATACTTAGTTCATGCAATAAAATGCAATTAATTTATTTAAAATCATACAATGTTGATTTTCAGGATTTTTGTTTTAGATTCTGTCTTTCACAGTTGAAGTGTACCTATGATAAAAATTCCAGACCTCTACGTGCTTTGTAAGTGGGAAAACCTGCAAAATCGGCAGTGTATCAAATACTTGTTCTCCCCACTTATATATATATATATATATATTATATAATATATATATAATATATATATATATTAGTGTAGTAGATAGTAGAAAAATCGTGCAAAATTATGATACAAGCATCAAATTTGGCATTTCTGTTCTGCAGGACTTTCTGATCAAATCTGCCCGATTGGCCATTTGAAAATCCAAATTTTGAAAAATTAAAAAAAAAAATTTTTTTGAAGTCACAGCTGGCTGAAATTCTTGAAGCGCAAGTGAACATCCCAGACAGAAAACCAAGGGGAGATGCAGTCATCATTGATGCTCAGCACTTATCAATGCCCTACCTCCACACACTTCAAAGATATTCGATGACTATGCTAAAGAAGACATCATCCCAAAGGTGGAATCCTATGGTGCCAGGTACGAGAGGGTGGACGTATATGTTTGATGTGAACAAGAAGTCAAGTCTGAAGTCCGAGGCAAGGTCGAAAAGGGGGCAAGGAATCAGAATAAGAGTGACAGGAACCAGTAAGACCCCAAGTAACTGGAGAAGCTTTCTTCGAGATGACAGCAACAAGACTGAGCTGTTTCACTTCCTTGCGGAAAAGATGTGTGAAGCACAGACGACAAGCACATCATTGTCACAAAAGGAGAAGATGCCATTAGCAACACAAGGAAGTCACTGGATGCTGTTCTCCATGTTGTCATGAAGAAGCTGACACTCGAATATTTGTACACGCCAGGGATGCAACGACGGATGGTAGCAAGTCCATTATCATTAAGGCTAATGACACGGACGTACTAGTCATAGCAATATCTGTACTGCCATCCTTACAGGAACTAGGTCTTGAGAACATGTGGATTGCCTTGGCCAAGGAGCCAAGGCGCGATGGATTCCAGTCCATGAGGTAGTTTCTGCAATAGGGCCTGAGAAAGTGAGAGGGATCCCATACTTCCATGCGTTCACTGGATGTGACGTCGTGTCTGCCTTCCGCGTAAAGGGAAGAAAACTGCATGGCAGACTTGGAACGTCTTTGATGATGTTTCTGAAACATTCACCAATCTCAGCCAGCATCCAACATTGATTCGTGATCTTGACTTTTTTGAAGTTTTATTTTTTTTCAAATTTTTCAAAATTTGGATTTTCAAATGGCCAATCGGGCAGATTTGATTAGAATCCCCTGGAGAACAAATGTGCCAAATTTGATGCTTGTATCATCGTTCACGGAAAACAAGTCGTGCTTCACACTCAGTTCCGTATCGTGTTCAGTTTTCAACCATGAGCCCAACGTTCAATCCACTTTAAGATGCTGTGGATGGCGATACCTTTGGGTGCCATTGGTACCTCACCCTGACATTTAAGGCAGATAACTTGTTCATCACGTACATATTTCCAAACTGTCAGTTTTTTTTTTCCATCTCTTCCATTCTCACCCTTTTCCCAGATCCCATCGGTTCCTCGGGTTTGAGCACATCCTTCCATCTCAGCTCATTTTATCCCATATTCTCTCATCTTTAGAGCACAGCTCATAATTCAGCCACCAATGATCACCACTAGTACTACGACTACAACTACTACGACTACTACTATCACTACCACCACCACCACACCTCATTTATATTCCCAACTTCTCATGAGGTCGGCCAGGGAACGTTTTTTGGCCCAAGTCTTTCACAAACCGGCTGGCCAGGACTGACGTTCGATGAAGGTTCGAGCAGGAATTTGGAATTTTTCCGAAAGTGCAGGTGATAGCTCGCCAACTCTTCATGAATGATACTGCGGGATCTTCAACGTCCACAAACTCATGCCGGCAGATGGGACGCCCAGTTTAAGAGGGATGGCACACACATTGATGAATCACCCTGCCTGTGAAATACCGGGATGACAGTTCATAGTTGGGTCGATATTCAAACCCAAGCTCAATGGCTTAAAGGTGAGTGTGCATACCTTGAAGATATCCTGGCAGCCCAATTCAGCCATCTTTGAGCCAGACCTTAAATGTTACAATCAAACATCATGCCACGTGTGTGTCCCTTTCGTTGTGTAATTTTCTCACTGATGTGTTAGATCTCCATCTATATCAGGCCAAGCCCTGTTAATGTCATGGAATGTTTTGATGCAGCCTGCGTGGTGATCTTTTGTTCAGTATTTTATGTAGCTATTCTGTAAGAAGTACGCCTGGTGTTGGCTTCATGGTTAGGGTGGTGGTCTTTGGATCCTAGGGTCCTGAATTCAAATCCTGCTCAGATGTTGAACTAACACCAGGTGGGGTTAACTCGGCCTGTCATCCTTCCGAGGTCGGCAAAATGAGTGCCAGCTTGCTGGTATCCTGCGTCGGAGTGGTGACCTGTCCAGGATTGTACCCAATAGTCAAGGAGACTGCTTAAGCAGCCCCAACGCTCTGCACAGAGTATGGTCCCAATCTCCTCTCCTCCTCTGTAAGAAGTGCTGGTAGGATAACGTGGAGGTTTACACACTTGCCTCTGAGCTGTCTAGCCTGGGTTTGAATCTCGATCCAGCTATTAACTACCATCCTGGTGTTTTGTAGACAGGACGATACATCAATGTGTGTACCGACCCTCAGATGGATGTTAAACTGGGCATCCCATCTGACAGCATTATTCGATTGACGTATAAGGACCCCACGGTGTCCTTCGTGAAGTGAAGTCGAGCTACCCTAAACAAATTACAAATATCCTGTGGCAGAGTGATGACCTGTCCAGGTTGTAACCACCAGTGGCTGAGCCAATGAAACTGCCTGCCTAACGGTGCGCAAGAAGGAAAATAAGAATAATTATGTCGGAATATCAAAATTCACACAATTTCTTTAATCCTCATAAATTGTGGAGAACCATATTCACTGCTACAAGTGACAACATCAGTGTTGGAAGTGAACAGCAAGACAGGAAGGACTGGCTTAGTAGTCCTTTCTGTCTTGTATCTTAGTACATGGTATCTTAGTCATAAGTATCTCAGTACATGGTGTCGCCAGTGTACAATACTTATCTGCATGTGTACTGTTTGAATTACTAAAATAAATCACCAAGCATATATCTGACCCGCACCAAGATTAACAAGAGATGCTGTGGCCCATCGGACTCGGAAAGGTTCTCCACTTCTGATTTCAACTGTGCTTTGACCTTCACTCCTTCTACAGAAAACAAAACAAAACACAAAGAAATCATCCTCCTGAGCTCATTACCCAGGATAACTATAATGTTAGCGATTGGTCAGCGTGGAAGAGTTAAAGGGATTGTGGTCATCTCCCTCATTCGTGGTTTCAGTGTTTGTGCATCTGTACCTTGTAACATCGATCTTACTGTACTTACGTGATTGACCCTTGTAAGTCACACCATGTACCTGATGATGGGTTGGGATACCTGATAATGTGGTCATAACATGACTCAGACAGGACAGAAGAAGATGGGAATGGAATTGCGGTGGAAAATGCTCTGAAAGAGATAAAGACGTTTTTAAAAGTTCAAAATATCTTTCAACATAAGAAAACAACTTTCTCAATGTAAACATTGTGAGAGTAGGCTCTGTTTCCTCAAACGACTTTGGCTCTCTGCACAAACTGCAGAAGCTTGCCAGTAACGGGCAGTCCATCATTATAAGCAGCAAAGCACCGGAACACCACTAATGTTATAAAACGCAAACATTTTCCCACCAGAAAAAAAAAAAACAGAAGAGTTTACATCCGTTACTGCAAACAGTCATGATTTTGTATTGCAGTTGTGTGCATGTGTGTGTGTGTGTGTGTGGTGTGTCTGTGTGTCTCTCTTTGCATACTTGTGTTTGGTGTGTGTCGTGCATGGGTGCGTGTACTCTATGTTCCACATCAACTTTCCACTCAATGTTCGACGAAGCAAGGATAACATTGTAACTCCCTTACAAACACCGTGATCAACGGTGTTCCCTTTCTCCAAATCAATATCCACAATTGGTGGACAATTTTAACAAGCAGTTACAGTTATATATCCCGAATTAAGAAGTTTGTCCACTTACGCTGCAGAGCATTGGAACCATCAAGGCTCGAGACGCAAGTGTCTGGAAGGGCAGAATTGTATCAATCATGTCCTGACGTCCACAAAAACAAATGAGAAGCAACCGTTCCACAAAATGGTAAAACTATGCAGGGTGGGAAGAGGGCACTGGTGTGAAAGTTCAGATTATGGACAACTGCAGCAACATCGCATATGTATTTGTCATCGTGTTTTTCTCGTTCTCAAGTGACAGCCACGAAGGATCATGGATGTGCCACATCCACGAGGGGTATGGACGCAAGCAGCAGACGTTTCCCGATTTCAAACTACTCGATCATTTTGATTGTCGAATCAATTGTAACAACAGAAGTGTTCTAAATGTGATGTCGTTTGCTTCGGAAAGCAAGTATCATATACCAAGTGACTTGAGAATTTATGCCAAACCCCCCTAATTCCCACTCCAAACCCCAAGTTTTTTTTTCAAATTTGCACTTCCGTCAGCTTTGACCAATAACGAAGCACAAAACAACGGAAGTCTGCTAATTGACAGAAGCTTAGCAATTATAAGAGAGGAATTTATTTCAAGATAGTGACATGTGGTCCGAGTAATGAGGGTCACGTATCGTGTGGATGCTTATTGGCATGAGAACGAGGGCGTTCCACTTTTCACCACAATAGGGCTTTAGAAGTCCTTTGCAATGCCATGATAGAACATGAGAGAATCCGGTCACAGACTAGAAGAGTTTGTTTCGTGAAGAAGGGAGAGAAACCTAAGTGAAAACATTGGGCTGAAAGTGAAAGAACAGGCCGCGAAGCCCGAGGGCATCAAAAACAGGAGGTGGAGGCATGATTCAGTCTCAGTATGATTTTTTTTCCACCAGGATATCATGACATCCAGCCAATGGCCCTGATCTGGTGATAACATCCAGTTCCCAAAAGAATATCATGACGGTCCAGTTAATTGTATATTGGGTTGGGAAGGAGGTTGGGGTTGAGGTCGGCCATGAAATCAAGCCACAGGATGTCAGTATTATGAGGTTCTCTGTGCAAAATGTGAACAGAAATGATGGTCTTGGGAGTTTTATGGGGGTAGAAGTTGGACGAAGACATCAGATTGCTGACTTAGTGGTTAGATTCCTGGAAGTTTAATTCGGGATATGAAAGGGATTGTGGGAGAGCTGTAGAAACATCTGCCAGAGTGTTGGTTTGGATGTAGGCAAAGGAAGAGAGAGAGGGTTAGTTGTTTCTTGCAAACTCAAAAGTATTTTTTTTTCTGCTTGTATTTAATGGCCACGTTATTGTGGGGTTGGTTGGGGGAGGTTTTTGGCACAAGTCTGTCACGAATCGGCTGACCAGGCCTGAGGCTCGATGAAGGATCGAGCAGGAATTTGGGAAAAAAATTCCATAGTGCCTGTGATAACTCGCCTACTCTTCACGAAAAACACCGTGGGATCTTTAAGGTGGAAGAAGGGATGCCCAGTATGACGTCCATCGAAAGGACGGCAGATACATTGATGAATCACCCTGCCTGTGGAAGACCAGGATGACAGTTTATAGATGGGTTGGGATTCAAACTCAGGCTACGCAACTCAGAGGCAAGTGTGCGTACGTCGAGGCCATCCTTCCAACCCTTTTTCCCAGGCACGTGAAGCGGAAAGTGGGGTCAAGCAATTGGTTCATATCCGTCCGTCCGTCTGTCGTATCAGTTTATGATGGAAGAAACACTTAATTTAAATTGAATGTTACATTTTGAACACGAATCAAGAGCATTAATTGGAAAAACACACCTTCAATTTAACAATACTTTGGCTCTGAATTCATCCCGATTGCACATGCGCAGAGAGAAGTGAGATAATTTTTAAGCAGTGGAGCTGCTTCAATAAATGTCCTTCCTTCCATCTATCCACATTGAAGAAGAACCTTTCTAACCCATGGTGTTCAATTCTAAAGGGTATTCATGAAAAAGCGTCTAAAGGGTCATTCTTCTTGTGTATGGAAGCTTAGCTGCGAAGTAGCTATGATTTTGTTGGGGGCACAACTATGCCGCTGATGCTGTGCCCCGGTAACGGTGCACTGGTACTCATTTTGCCAACCTCAGAAGGATGACAGGCTGAGTCAACCCCACCTGGTGTTAATTCAGTGGCCAATGTGGTTGAACTCAGGACCTAACATCCCAAGCCGGCACCTTAACCACGAAGCCAACACCAGCTTAAGGGTAATTCTAAATGGTAATATAATTGGTTCACGAAAAAATATTTTCACGAAAAAAATAAGTGACCACTATATTCGTTATTGTTGTCTGTCTGTCGTCTCTGTCTGCTCGTCTGTCTGTCCGAGCATAGCTCCGTGGGTTTTGATCCGATCCTGATAAAATTTTGGTGGGAGTTATATATTGATCTAGTTGTTTTCCTGAGAATGGGCGTGGTGCGCCCATTATGGGCGGAGCCACACCCAAAAAACATGTGTTTTTAGGGGGTAGCCGATTTCAATTTACATCTTCTCCGAGGGGGTTTGTCGAATCTGACAGGGGTTTCGGTATTTGGTTAGCCCAATGGCACCTGCATAGCCCACGGAGCTCGATTTTTCATTTTCGTCCAGTCAAGGTCAAGGTCACGAACTTAGAAAATTCGAATTTTGACATAAAAATCATACGACGCCCAAACTTTGAGAGCTAGGATGACAATTATTTTTATGCATAATCTTGAGGTCATTCCCACCTAAAGTCTTAAACCATTTTGCTCTATCTCGAACACCTTGCCCGTGCGCCCCCTTCAAGTTTGTTTTTACGCCGATTTCATCAAAGTATGGATAATCCGAGAAGTGCGAAATGCATATAGCCTATATGGCGTTATATTGTTCCTGGAATGTTCAGAGGAAGTTTTGCACCAAAGGTCATAATACTTGACCTTTGACCTTTAAAGTTCACAAAGGTCAAATTTTCAAAGTTGTGGGAATCGAACCGGGTTTTCGACCTTCTTCGACGAACTAACTCCAGTAAGCTATAGCACGTATCCTGTTTCCTTATTTTAATCTCCACAACATTGTTTTGTGACCTTTAAAGGTTATGCAAAGGTAAAAATTTTTAAGTTGTTGAACGAAACCGGGTTTTCGACATTTTGCAGCTAATAACCCGTCACTCGTACCACATCATGTTGATCATTTTTATAACTTGGTCAAACATTATCACATTGTCTCATCCTTGACTTCTGAAACAATCTACATCGTCAAATACCGCTCGTGAACCATCATCGTCTTCAGACTTGTAGGGTTATAAAGGGGTTTCGTTCGTTCCTAGGCTTTGCCTATTTCATGTTATAAATGCCAAAATGAACCTCTTCCTTCAGACACGGATGCGATTTTTAACTCTATCTGTCTGTCTGGCAGTCAAACAAAATTAAAAATCATTCCAAACAGGAAACTTACTGTTTTTAAGAACGTCATAACAAACTACAGGCATGAATAACTAATGTGACGTGTTAAATAAGGTGGTGTATAAGACCCTGCGTCAAGTAAACTTAAGGGAAAAAGTGTTTTTGTTTTTTTACAACCTTTTCAATCCTTATTTTATTTCCATTTAATTACAGACTTGATCATTGTTAAACACAAATCGCCTCATTGGCACGTTCAAAAACCTTCCGTTTAGCAGTATTTGGACAAAATATGATGGAATTTTCATCATCACAACCATTCAAATTTGCTTCTGGTAGACCCCACCTTTGCCCTTTTTTCTCAAGACAGCGTGGGGATAAGGTGTTCTATGAACTCTCATTTTCAATGGTGCAGGTTTGATTCCCACAGCTGCTGAGTGGAAAGCTCCTCCAGAATAGACCTGTCCAGGATTGGGTCACAAACAAATTTCTTCAGGTTTTGACTTGAGACAGTGCATCGGTTTTGTGGATGAAACATCGCCTGAGACTGGGTCCATTCTCGTTTGTTTGTTACAAACTTGGCAGGGTAGGTCTTAGTACATTTGGTTGGTTGGATGCACATTTCTTTGCAACCATGGATATTACCAACCACCCAAAACTTATGGTGTGTGTGTGTGTGTGTGTGTTGGCTCCATGGGTGAGTCTATACATACACACACACACACACACACGAATACTTTGAGACCTGGGAGAGCTGCGTTCCACCTCCTGAAACCTGGATATGGAGATAACAACCAACGACATTCTTTTTTTTTATTATTTATCTATGTGTTGGGAAAGAAATTCTAACAGGAAACTTGAAACCTTCATATATTTGGGGGGGGGGGGGGGTAATAAAACTCACAGTCTAAGGTCCTCAATATCTTGCAGGCAGGAAGTCTTCCCATGTCTGAGGATGAGCAATGAGATCTGGGATGTTTTAATGGAAGGAGTGGTCCAAGCCTGTATTATATGATCAAAGACGTTATATAATATGATGGGTGGCTCCACGGGTTTTGAATGAAGAGAGATGCGGTTTTTCTCTCATTTTTGGTTGGCCAGACCCTATGATGAGAGGCTGCAGATGCCTCATGAACTTTTTCGCAAATATGTTGCATCGTCACTCTCCCCCAAGCAAGGAGTTCAGTTAGTGGAAGTTAATGGCGTGTAATGTGAGACCGAGATGACGAGAGATGCAGGAGACAAATTTGGTTTTGTTGAGGCTGTTAAAACACAGGCCTGGATCAAGGCAGGAGAATTACTCTGGAGCTACTCTCTTGGGGCTGCGAGGGAATGATCCATGGTCTTGCTGCGAAGCAGCCAATTAATGCATTCCCACCAGCGAGGAATGGCTAGGCAGGAGACTTTTTTAATCATGGTAAAAGGAATAAAAAAAAAATGGCTGCATCCTCTCAAAACTGTACAGGCCTACAGGGAATTTGAATGAACCATTGTTCTCGTTTTATAAAACCAAATATGTTTGTGTTTGTTCCAATAAAATGCATCAATCGTAGTGCAGTTCACAATTCCCAGATAGCTCACCGACGTTGGGCCAACATAATTTTGTCTGTCGGGCCAACATTGGTGTAACGTCAAATGGCTTTTACACCATGTTGCCAACACTGGACCGACGTTGGAAATCTGCTCGTGACCGTTCCGACCTTTGCTGATCTACGACCAAAGTTAGTCCAACATCGTAGTGCTGTCTGGATTGCCTCTTGGTGTTGTATCTATGTTAATTTATTTCAATGTCGTTTTCCTTAAAGTAATATAAAGTATTGTATCTTTATTGTTTCTGGATCCACATAATGAATGAACCGGTTTCCCCAGAGTCTCACTGTCAGGGAGGTGGGGGTTCGGGGTTCAGTGATGTGGGTAAAATGGCTAATATCAATTGTGGAGTTAAACTCCCGAAAGTCAAATCACCTTAACTTGTGATTGAGTGCAATAAAGTGTCCAAACATTAAAGGGTCGAATTGAGTAAATATATCACTGCAAACGTCACAAAATGCTGTTGAGTTGAGCATTGCTTCACCGAGCATGGAACCCACTCCAGAAAACTGCAGTGCCTTGTAGACTTTTCCTCCTCCCTTCTGCCACTGCATCACTTTTGCTGCTGTTAAAGGGACAGGAGGCAGATGTACAACATTCATTGGAAGGGTTGTGGTAGGTCAGACAAAACAGTGAGAGGCAAAAAAAAACACAAGGAAATGCCATTGATAAGAAACATACAGGAACTCAGGAGATGGAAAATGCTTGGGAAAGTTATGGCAAATTTACGTGTGTGTGTGTGTGCCGACATGAACACCACCAGTCCAGTTTGTTCAGAGGATTAATCTATTGAAGGATGATGACAAACGTCAGTATGCAATCGCTTCAGGGCCTTTGGCGCAGTGAGATGGTCTCAGGAGCCACCACGAGATGGTGACTTGCATGAGCCTCATGACTGCTTCGGTCAGGATTGGAATTTGTTCGGAGTGTTAGCACACAATAGCCTCCACTTTGTGAAAGATACTGGAGCAACTTTAATCTTCACCACCAGCCTACGCAAGCAAATGGGTCTCCAGCTTACCGTTCCAATGGTTCCATCGAAGTGATTGCACACTCGAGGCAAAGTCCTGCCTGTGAAACACTGGGGTGATAGATACAAGTCAGATAGGAAATGGAACCAAGACTACACAGCTCAAAGCCAAGTATGCTACCTCTGAGCCATACTGTCAGACCCCAAATAGTGCAGTGGGGAACTGCACAAAACAAAACAGTGGGGACAAAACATAGGGAAGGACAAAACAGTGGGGAACAGAGACATTAGGAGATCTGTGGAAGGGGGACACGTGGAAGGGGATGGGGCGGGGAACACGGGGTAAAGAAGATGGACATTACAGGGACTTTCAGGAAGGAAGGCAGGGAATTTGAAGGAGGTGGGTTTGGGGTGGATTAAGGGAGGAAGAAAAGATCATGGTTTTGGATTGGGGAAGATAAGAGGTGGTGGTGAACAGCTGTTTTGAAGACCTGGAGGGAAGATGGGATTGAAGAGAGTGGGGGAGTTTATTCCAAAGTGGGAAAAAATAGGAATGAAAGAGTGAAGGTGAGCAGTGATTCGTGATTTTGGTAGTTTTACCAGAAGGGGGTTCCTGGGGGACCTTGAGCGCCCTGCGGAAATATGGGGGGGGGCATCACAGACAGAGCATAGGGACAAGACCAGAGAGGACATGGTAGATAACAGAAAGACACCGACCTGCCTGTGGGGGGAGGGGGAGAGAGAGAGAGAGAGAGAGAGAGAGAGAGAGAGAGAGAGAGAGAGAGAGAGAGAGAGAGAGAGAGAGAGAGAGAGAGAGAGAGAGAGAGAGAGAGAGAGTGTGTGTGTCAGCCTCATCGCGGGAAATACCACTGACCTAATGCCTTGGTCTCCACAGCGTGAAGCCGAGAAAGGTGAGAGGCAGGATCACCAGCCCAAAGGGGAGAGCATTACTCCATCAGGCTGCGGTCGAAAGGTTTGTATGTGGTCAGGGACTCAGGTGGGCCAAAGAAGGACTTTGCAAGATGGAGGATGCCCAGTTGGCGACTGGCTTTGGAGGCCAGGTTGGAAATATGGCTTTCCCAGGAAAGATCATGGCAGATAGTGAGACCAGAAGCTTGAAAGAAAGGACTTCTTCCAGAGGATTGTTGAGAAAGTAGATGGGGGGGGGTTCTAAACAGTCCTTTCGGAAAGACATCGTGAGAGTGTGAGATTTGTCAGAATTGAAAGACATGTTCCATGTGTTTGACCAGGTTGTGATTTTAATCAGATCTGCAGAGAGCGAAGAAAGCTGCTGCTTGCCAGTCTGAGGGATGACAGATGGTACGGCAGAGGGTGGAGTCATCAGCAAAGAGATTTTGTTTGTTTTGATTGAGCATCGAAAGGTTTTATTTCTGAATCCAAGCACTTGAAGACGGGGGTGTGGGGGAGAGGAGACGGTAGAAGACAGAAAGACCACCGACCTGCCTATGGTGGATGGCGGATGTCTATGTAATGGTGGATGGTGTGGAACATGTGCTCGGACGCAAACTGGGAGAGCGGCCTAGTGGGGAGGATTATATAACAGGAACCTCCCTTTCTCCTGTCACTCGAAGCCCCTCTCCTATGGGTGCGGGTGTCGGACACGACGTTGGTTATACAGGCTGCTTGAAATGATTAATAGACAAAATGGATGCACAGGGCACGCAAGTACAAGAACAGGGCGTACAAATGAGGGGAGAAATAAACTCGAAGAAACAAAAATGAAAGAAAATAAAGATGGTTTGAGAGAGCAAATGAGAGAAAGCATGCAGAAATGAATAGAAACAATGAGGTTTTGGGGCCAATGTGGGGACGCTCATTGAACGTAGAATGGCGGGTTGGTTTAGGCATTCGTGGGACAAAGAAAAATGCAATTGGGAAATTTGCAAATGGTAATGGCCTGGGAAGATCTCGCAGCGGTGTGGATGTCGCTCTGCCTCAGTGAAAGACTGTCCACGAGACGAAGAAGAAAGAGTGTTTACACTTACAGGGAGAGAATTATAGGTTCACATAACTGGAATGCAGGTACTCATGCACGGTAAAAACAAACTATATGCATTCTTCAAAGATGCTCAAAAAGCTCAAAAGCATAATAGCACAACAGAGGCTTTTGATGGAAGGTTTTCTCAGCTATTGGCAGGAAGATTGTTCCGTGATAATTCTGATATCGTGTGATTTCAAAATTTCAGTGCACAAAATTAAGTTTATAAAGTAGAATATTAAAAGTTATATTATAACTTGTAACTTATAAGATTAAAGAAGAATCGATTTAGGGAGAACACACGAGCGAAGAGGAAGAAGAGGAGGTTTTGTTAGCTCATGGAGGTAAGATTGTTCCGTGATAATTCTGATAACTGACATAATGTGATTTCAAAATTTAAGTGCACAAAATGAAGTTTATAAATGATAACAATATAATTTATAAGCTTCGTTGCAAGTTTAGAACTTACTAGACGACCCGTGAACCTGTTGGGTTCCCGTTGTGACAGCGGTTGATAAAAAAATCATTTCAAAACAAAAAAGGAAAAAAAGATAGCTCCAGCGAACTATACCCCTGAGGTTGTTTGCATTGATCAAATTCTCCCGAAGAGTACTTGACTGAATCGGGAATTGATTTTTTAATATTTTTTTCCGTTGCCCGATTTGAACGAAACTTAATACTGCACACCGCAGGAGAATGGTGAGTAATGTGGGTCGAAAATTTTTGCGCTATCGTGTACTGTTTTGGCTGTATTTCGGGAACATACATACATACATACATATATACAAGATGAGAGTTTTAGTAATATATAGATAGAGAGGAACGCAAATTCTCTATGTAAATGTGTATCATGTAGCGCCGCCTCCAGGTGGGGGAGGGTATTACAAGTCTCCACCATTTACAGCACAGTATTCCTGTCCCCACGTTTTCCTGTGCTGTGGGGTGTTTTGAATTATAAGCAGTAGGTATGTTTATGCTTCATGCACGTAACCCAGATTATTATTTTTTGTGTATGCAAAGCTGTCACTTGCCTAAACACCACCCAAATAAAGGTAGGCATCAGAAGAACGTGTTGCATGCTTGGAGCAAGATTGCCCATGGGGCAGGTACTGGAAATGAACCACTGGTTATTACGTTTTGTTTATTGGTGATTTCGTGCATTTGGAGGCCAGGGCAGACAGGAACACCACTTTTAGTGTGTACTGCAGGTGTAGATGGAGAATGTATGGCAGTTGGGGAGGGTTCATTGTGAGCAACGTTTGTGGGTGGGGAAGTGGTGTGTGTCCGTGTGTGGATTGGGCTCTGATGGAGAGTGGGAAGCCTGGAGCTCTGTCATTGCCTCACCCCCGGTAGCCCAGAAAGTGCCTGGTAATGGGAAACCCACCGGGAGGAGGGATGGATAGGTCGGCCATGGGGAGGAGGACCCCTGGTGACTATGGAAGGCCAATGGGTGAACCCCTCTGTTGGGGTGCACAGCAAATGGAGCTGTTCTGGTGCTGGGGCGAGATGGATTGAGAGCCCAGGGTTTTCATGAAAGTGGGACTTTGCGCTGCAGGCACGCACACACTGCTACACCCCCACACTACCACATTTTAGGACCTTTCCACTTCTGAGTTGAGACCACACCTGTAGGTAATTAGGTGTAGGGTTAGGGTTAGACCACACCTGTAGGTGTAGGTCGAGACCACACCACGGCCTTGCTAGGAAGGTAATGGTTAATGTTATTGTTGTGTTTCTGGGAATGTTCCACTCGATCTCGTGCAACTTTATATGTGCTATGGAGGGCAGGTAGCCGTGAAATTGGCTATGTAGCTTTTAAATTTGGAATTTGGGCTCAACTGATAACTGGAGCAGGTAACATCCCCCCACTTCAGGACGTGGACAATTAGATGGGGTTTGAATTGGTTCAGGTAAATTGTGGATAAAGTAGGCCTGCCTGAACTTGTATATAGAATTTTTGCACATGATTGTGATCACTGTGAATTTCATTGAAATGAAGACGGATAGAACAGTAACTAGTCTAGGCAAGGTTAGCTGCTGTTCATCTCTCACAGTCCTCACTAAACTATTTGGTAAGTTAATTAGGTGTGTGACAGGGCCAGAATCTTCAGTTCCCAATGAAGAACCTTGGGAGGAGCTTAAGGTTCCGGGGAGGGGGGCTGTGTTACGTGAAGAGGGGAGAGGGGGGTCCATAACTGATTGTTGTAAGAATCGTATGGTCCATGTGTTTTGAGTTGGTTAGATTGCCATGTATCAGGGACCTATCAGAGTAAGTCATCTTGTTAAATGTGACGCTGAGAAACGAGCTGGGGATAACAATGTATGTGTAAAAAAAAAAAACTTCTCATTAGTGAGCCAGACCAGGTGAGGACTTGTGGCCACAAAAAGGCACCAGGAAAGCCCAACATGCTTGGGGGAAGTGACATCACTTCCCTAGGCACTCTGGGTACTCGTGTCACCATCTTTTATCGTGTCACTTTCTCTCCATCCTCAGCAAGGCAATTCAGATAAATTTCATCCATCCCACAGTTACCAACCCATGGTTGGTTGTCCATGCTCTATCCCTTAAAAGCAGAGAAGTAGCACATCTTTGGTACAACTAGGCCAGGGTCAGAGTCAAACTATTGACCTCCAAGACTCAGAGCAGACACTCAAACCATAATGCCATCAAGGCTGGTGAAACTTATGTAAAGAAAATAAAATCTGTGGAGAGAAACGCAATTCTGCAATGCAACTTTTCAAAACATTTTGCAGGCCATTAACATAACACAGAAGTGTCTGTTGTTTAACAAGTCACAGCTCTTGGCAGAACCGGAGGAAGAAGGGAGAGAGGAAGGGCATGGGCGGTAAAGAAATTGCAAAGTTTGTTCCACTTGGAATCTCAAACGGCTGAAACACTGCAAAATGTACGCATTTTGGTTTACATGGCACAGATTCAGTGCTAATAAACAGATGACTTTGTTTGGTAAACGCAGTCATTCGCTGGGTATTTATCGCCTGTATTGATAGCTTGTCATATTTTGTTTTGTGCAAGCGCTGGCTGAACAGGCTGGATGGTGAATTTCAGAAAAAAAAAAAAATCATAAACAGGGTGTAATATGTTGGTGTGGAGGTGGGTGTGCTGTGACTGTGCAGAGGCACACCGATAGTGACACTGACACACGCAAGCACGCACACACAGGTGGATACTTTGAGACCCGGTAGGTCTCCGTTCCATTTCCTGAAATCCTGAAACCAACCCACGTGTAGAAATAGTCATGAACAACAGCAACTTACACACGCACATATACGTGCACACAACCATATACATAAACACACACACTTTTGGAGCTCAGGGTCGATTGTACCTTCTCAAACGTGATGTGAAGCAGAATGAGACTTGCATGCTTCAACAATGAATTCAAGAATTTACATAAATATTGAATGTAGATATGTCACCGAATAATTTTGAAATGGTTTTGCTGTGTTGCCTTTTGCTTATGCCTTTTGGTATACATCTTGTATTTGTTTACTCATCAATGTGTTTTCGTCTGTCTTTTATATTTTCACCTCTGGACTGGTAAAGAACAATTTCCTGAGCTGGATTAAGCTTGTGCTTAAATTGAATAACTTTATCCTGATGAAATCTCCATTGAAATGAACCAGGACTTTGGATCTATATTTTCATTGTTTTCCTATATATTCAAACGGAAGACCACATACTGCACTGGAGTCATCAGAAGGAACCTGAATTAGTAAAGAACAAATATGTTGCCTGAGGGGTTAAACAGGTAAGCTAACAAACACCTGCCTGGGGTGTTGTTTTAGCTTACCTGTCCATGATTTTGATGTTTAGGTGTTATATATGACAAAGACAGAGTTTTATATTCTATAAAACTGGTTTTCTCTTGCTTTAGACTCATTCATTCCCATGTGGCTTTTGTAGTTGATAACTTCAAATGAGTTAAAGATATTACTGGTGACTGTGTCACAGTGATCTGCTCTTTTGGTCCATCGAAACACTGTGCATCTTTGTGCCACATCAATCAAACCTTTATAATTGTGAAGGGAATGCTTGGTTGTACAAATCACCTGGGAAATGACAATGTTGTTGGTCAAAGGGAGCTGCTCACCATTTGTGGAGAATGTTTCTAGAGAGATACGACCTCAGTTTTGACTGGTAAATCGGAACTCCAACGAGTCTTGTCCACCAAACATTCATCACAGAAATGGTGATTTCATCTGGAGCTATTGGATACATTTGTGTTAGTGGCATGTTGTATGTCCTTGGACCGTCATCCACAATGGCCTGTACCAAGGACACATGTGAGTTGACTGGTGGAAAGGTTCCATGCAAGAAGCACAGGAAGGTGTGCCAACTAATGGTAGCATGAAAAAGACAAACTTCATCACTTTCAACCCAGTGTTGTGGCAATGCTTGAGAACCAACACTATTAAAAGTCCTTGAGAATTACATGGTGTCCTTGGTAAACGTTGATAAGTTGATCAGGTCAGTTATGATGAATTTACAAGAGTTGAATCCTGGCAGCAGTTGTCCAGCATACCGTTACCAAACACCAGGTATTGTTTGCTCGCTTTTCTCCATATTTCTCACAGCATTATGGTTCTTCTCGACTATCAAATACTGGCACGAGATTGTGCACGACGTCACTTCCTTGTAAAGTTCCTTTGCAGAAAGTATGATGACTGATGGGATAACCAACACTCCCTAGCCTAGAGGTATGCATACTCACCTCTGAGTTACCTTGTCGAGGTCAAATCTCGACAAAGCTATGAACGGTTATTGGTGTTCTTCACATGCAGGACGATTCAGCAACATGTGCCGTCCATCGGATTGGCATTAAACTTGATTTCCTGTCTGCTGGCATTGATTGGTGGACGTTAAAGATCCCACCTTGTCTGTGAAGAGTCGTTGAGTTATCGCCAGCACAGTGAGCAACTTCCAAAAATTTCTGCCCTGACTTACAGGGGGCACTGCCTCAGCTGCACAGCAGTGTACCCAGCAAATGATGCAACCCCAGAAGCCAGTGACTGCTTATGAAGGAATATAATTGATAGTAGGATGAAGTTGTTGGTGTCTGTCAATGAGGAGACAATCGAGTGTATTTTCTCCTTAAACCTTGCTTCTTGTTCTATAACAGCGACAATTATTCCCACGTTTTGTGGGATTGGCAGGGGGAAGCTTGGCCGGACGTTCGACTGTGGTTAGGGCAGGAATTTAGAATTTGGCCATGGTGCCGGCGATAGCTCACCTACTCGTTGTGAAAGATACCGTGGGATCTTGAATGTCCACAAACGAATGCTGACAGGTAAGACACCCATTTAACGTCCATCCGAGGGACGGCGCACACATTGATGAATCAACATGCCTGTGAAACACCAGGATGACAGTTTATAGGTAGGTCGGGATTCAAACCCAGGCTTGATGGCATAGAAGCCAATGTGTCTTGCTCTAGGCCATCCTGCGAATCAAACTTGAAACCTTGCCAAACTCCCAAAATCTTGTAAATGTGTGAAATGTCAAGATGACTCCATCTTTTCAATGCCAATTCAAGTTGGTGATTCATGACAATATCACACACTAAAAGGAGCCTCTTGCATTCACATGATTCAAGTTATCACTATAACGTTTTCAATCATGTCAAGATGAATCTAATAATCAGATTAAAAAGCTGAGTCAGATTCACCAGACTCGGTGGCGTAATGGTTATATTAGAGCATCCACTCTGAGTCTGGGACGTCTGTGGTTCAACCCCGACCGAGTCATACCAAAGACTTTATAAAAATGGTATGTGCTGCTTCAGCATTTAAAAGAAACAGCACGAGGAAGGCAATGGCAAACCACCCAGTATAACCCTTGCCAATAAACTGCTTCGGCAGCACAAACCCTCTGTAAAGGGCATATCTTCACCCTTCACCATCAAAAATCAAAATAAAGATGTCTTTAGATCATCGTGGCCCTTCTTAAATTTTTAGGGTCGTGGAAGTCTATTCCAAAGTGTTACATCTTTGCTTTCAGGGGCATTCCTGTGTTAAGGACAAAAACATTTCCACATTGAGACAAAATGTCCCAAAAACATTAATGAGAGTAATTAATTGATGTAAAGAACTGCAATAAGGCCAGAACGACTACTTGGACACATTTCAAGAGTAAATCTGCTCAGTGACAAGGCCGTGAGATTGAGAAAGATTATTGAGAAAGATTGAGAGATGGAGAAAGATTGAGAGATGGAAAAAGATTGAGAGATGGAGAAAGATGGTGAGAGATTGAGATATATATATATATATACAGTGGGACCCGCTTAATAGAATCACTTTGGCCGGACAAATTTGATTCTAATAAGGGGTGATTCTAATATCCGAGTTCACCAGAGTTGTGGAGTATCAACGGATCAAATGTCGAGTACACATACGGAGACAAATACTCAGCATTTAGTTTGTATTTATATGACACACTTGCTCAAAACAATGTAACTTACTACTGAAAATAAAACAATTACACGTACAGTACATATGTACTTTTCAAAGCAAAACAACATAGGTTTGTCGATGAGCCTACTCTGTAATGAAAAATTGTCGATTGTTGCCTGCTTTAACGAGTCTGTGGCAATGGCGTGACCTCCTTGTCAAGTTTGCGCAGGAAGGCCATGTCACTGAACCCATGTGATAGCAAACAAGCCTGATCGTCTTAGCTGCAGACATCATTCCTTGATGGTCGGGACAGAGATCTCCTCTTCCTCCTCTTCCTCCACTTTAGTGTCGGCGTCATAGTCTGCGTCAGTAGCAATTCCCATTTCACGTTGGACTGCCGAAACGATGGCTTCGTCTGTGACGTCATCGTCTGTGGTTTGGAGAGTGGCGTCCATGTTGACGAGTCCTGCCATTGGTCGGGATCCATTTGAAGAGGGTTGGCTACTCGTCGTCGTCATTGCTCTCGACCTTTCGCCTTCGCTTGCCGCTCCGATGAAAATCTTCCTTTGGCGCAGCAGTTCACTATGCGGTCGTCTTCACATCATTCCATGCTGCGTCCGTAACAGCATAGCGTCGAGGATCGTTATCTTTTTCGCCAAGTCACTCGCTGTCATTGCTCCATCCTCGTTGTCAATCTCATGAGCACTTTTCGTAGCATGGCACGGCGTAATGAGCTTTGAATGAACGGATAATTCCTGATCTAACGGTTGAAGAACAGAGGTTGTTTTCGGCGGGAGAAATGCCACAGTAATGTTCGACAGTTGAAGTGATTGGGGATGTGCCGGACAGTTGTCGATGAGAAGCAACGCTTTCTGGTCATGAGCCGAAGCTCGCGATTCTACTCATCGAGCCATTCAGTGAAGAGGAAACCTGTATCCATGCGGAGGAATTGGCTCTGTAGCGAACTGGAATTGTTTTGAGGCCTTTGAAACACCGTGGATTCTTGCTTTTACCAATACGAAAGGAGGACGCTTAGACCAGTCATCGAGCAGCAAAAAGCACCGTGATTCTTTCCTTTGGCTTTTTCCCACCGCAGTGTGATCTCCTTGAAGAGGAACGTTCTGTTTGGTAAGGCCGAAAATACAACCCGGTTTCGTCAGCATTCCAGATCTCATCAGCCGTGAAGCCTTCTACGAGATCCGGAAACACGTGGTCCAGCCATTGTTGTTTCCCTCTCTACGTCAGCCGCCGCTGCCCTCCGTGAAGTTTCTTGTGGACGATTCCATGTCTTTTCTTGAACCGGTCAATCCAGCGTTTGTCGCACGAACTTCTTGCTGTTGAACTTTTCCGCGAACTGAGCCGCTTTCTCCGCATCAGAGGTCCAGAAAGCGTTGCTTCCTTTTCTCTAGAAGTTTGAATCCACTTGACCATTGCTGATTCGACATCGGGTGCGTTGCCGCTTCGCTTGCGTTTCTGAGAAGAAGACGAATCCACTTGACCTTTCAGAATGGCCTCTCGATCTTTCAGAATCTTGCATAGGATCGGCTGGTTAATTTCCAACTTGTCTGCAGCTTCTCGTTGGCTCATTCTGGGCAAAGCGTCATAGTCCCTCAGGATTTGTGCTTTATCAATGTTTGAACGATCCGTCCGCTTTCGTTTTCTGTCCATCGTGGAAATGACGACACGCCTAGTGCTTAGACTGCAGCTGTCAGCCGTCTGCCTATCTGTACAATGACTACCGAAATCACTGTAGTGGCATAGCGTTAGTAGGTCAGCCGCCTGGTGGCAAAAGTTGGAACTGTGCGGCAGTAGGCGCTGAACTGTCGAAGTGATGGCCAGCAGCTGATTCTATTAAGCGGGTTTTTGATTCTAATAAACGGGAAAAATTGTGTACATTTAGATACAATGGAATCGGTCTCAACGATTTTGATTCTATAATACGGGTGATTCTATATACCGTGATTCT
Organism: Eptatretus atami; assembly: GCA_035128595.1. Lineage (NCBI taxonomy): Eukaryota > Metazoa > Chordata > Myxini > Myxiniformes > Myxinidae > Eptatretus > Eptatretus atami. Next base: position 73,163,289 of record CM068966.1, on the reverse strand, counting down.
ATTAAGCGGGTCCCACTGGTATCATATTATATATACATATAGATTTTGAAAGGAAATTTAACAATGACCAAGTTACAATATTTGGTGACCACCAAATCCTTCCAGTTTTACAATCATCCTCGAGGTTGCAAACAATGTGTGTTTTGAAACACCACATGGTAATCAAAATATGATAGCTGAAGGTCCAGTTGTCTCACCTCGCAGCAAACAGCGTCCCCTGTCGTACAAAGTGTCGTATCACACATCATTGGACAGGAAAATACATCCGCTAATTATTGCTGAACTTATTATTTTTGTATGAAATGGAACGTTTTGTTCATTAATATTCTCCAAAATTAATGCATAGTATACTTTCGGAACCATTTATCGATTGTGTATGCAGATATGGTGCGAATTATCACCCCTCCCCATGTTCTATCGTTTATGCTCCATGCACGGGCTGGCAGGATGTCCTAGAGATATGCACACTCGCCTCTAAGCTGTTCCAACCTTGGTTAGAATCTCGACCCAGCTATAAGCTGTCATCCTTGTGTTTCACAGGTAGGGTGAGGCATCAATGTGTGCCATGCACATTAACTGGGTGTCCCGTCTGCTGGCATTCGTTGGTGGACGTTAAAGATCCCACAATGTCCTTCGTGAAGAAAAGGCGAACTACCGCCACTCCTCTCCCCCAGCTAAATTCCAAACTCCTGCTCAAAACTACAGGGGGCACTGCATCAGAGACACAACAATGCCTCCAGCAACGATGTGAATCAACAGGCACATGCTACACACAAAATGAACGAATACTCCACACATGTTACTTCTTTTACTCTCCTTTTCAACATTCTTATTATTTTACCCACTATCTGAACACCCTATCTCTTATTCTACATAATAACACAGGTATTGACATTCAATGAAGAGCAAAACTACGTGGGCAGTGGATCAACAGAAGGAATAGCCCAAAAGGTAAACAAGGATGTGTAACAAACTGATGCATCATAGCACAAAGCTGGGATTTGTAGGGAAAGAGTGAGAAAAGGATCTCAGGGGGTGTGGTGTCACCCCTCTTGTGGAAATGAAAGACCATGAGGTGGCAGTGTACAGCAGACTCAGAATCCTGGATGGAAGACCTCGACACAACAGACCCTGGAAGATGCTTTCACCAGCCAGAAAAGAATGGCTGTGAGGCCCACAACGTTCAGAGAATGGACTTCTCCCAGAGCCTGAGCACATAAATAAATCAGGGAATTTGCCAGCTGATCATTTGGAAGAACAGTGGTGCACTTGTCTTTGAACGGTCTCGTCAGAGTTTGATTCCCGACTCGACTATAAACTCTCGGACCGGTGCTTCACAGGCAGGGGGTTGGATCACTCACAAAGTGTGCCGTCGCTCAAATGGACGTTAAGCCAGGTGTCCCGTCTGCTTGCATTATCCGGTGGATGTTCCTACAGTGTCTGCAGTTAACTCTTCAGTTGGTGAGCTATCACCAGCATCCCCCGTCACATTCAGATTCAAAATTATTGCTCAAACCACCTTAACTCGAACAGCATGCTTGTACAGCCGGTTCGTGAAAGACTTCGGCCAAAAAACACAAGAGGGTGGGACTAATTGGGGCTGTTTAAGTAGTAGTCGTAGTAGTAGTAGTAGAAGTAGTCGTAGTAGTAGTAGTCTGTGTCGGAGTGGCGACCCGTCCAGGATTGTGCCCAATAGCCCAGGAGACTGCTTCGGCAGCACCAACGCTCTGCACAGAGTATGGTCCTAATAGATTGGATTGAAGATCATAGTAGTCGTAGTCAGTCCTCCTTATTGAGGAACAGTGAGAATCTGACGTCATCTTTCTCATGAAACGATAATACCTTGAAGATGTTGATAAAATGTCCATTGTAATTGCATCATAACTTCTGCACCATCCAAACACTGTCTTATATTATTTGGTTATGAACTCAGCACTTTGACCATTTACAAAATAAAAGATTTGTACTACATTAGGTCATAAGCAAAAGCATAAAGCTTAACCACAAAGGTTAAGCGATTATTATCGAGGTACAGATGCTGTACTTATTTCAGAGTTTGCTTCAACAGTTTTGCATCTATGATCGATTCAAACGTAGCCTGTGTGTGTACGTTTTGGGATGGCCAGATGATGATAGCAATAACGAACATTTAATGCAAGGCTGACCGAAAGAAACCCTCCCTGTAGGGAGGGTTTCTTTCGGTCAGCCTCGGATTGAAGGTAAACATTGCTCTGGCAATGAAAATAAACTGTTTGGACATGGAGATAGCTGGCTTGACCTCAGGTCTTTTGGAGAATGAAAGATAACAGCAAGCCCAGAGGGCATTTCAATCCCCCATTGCTGGTCACGAAAAGGTTTTGCCTCAAGTAACCAGGACAATGGCCCAGATAAAGTCTCTTCAACCTCAATGCCATGGAGGGGAGCTCACCGTCGGCTCATGTCTAGTAAAGGTCACGGTTTGCTCAAACGCATGCGTTTAATCGGTGGACGTGTCCATGAAGGGCAGATCACACGCAGAATAAATACACTACTTGGTCACAGTAATTGATGTACATTGCTGGTGCCAGTACGACACTGTTGATGTCATGAACCAATCACACACAGGAATAGGTGATCAGCTAATTACAAGCACAGACAACACACGTTAGGAGTGTTTGTTATTGGACTGAGGAACAGAAAGTGTGTGTGTGTGTGTGTGTGTGTGTGCGTGCGTGCGTGCGTGCGTACGCACGCACGCACAGGGGTTAGCTAGGTATGAAGGCGTTGTGTGGTTTCTTCCTGTCAAACCAGCGAGGGCCAGGAAAGGTGAGGCGAGAGGAGCCTGAGTTGGTCATTAATATGAGCAGTGACAATTTGAGTTATCATTGCAGTACGTTAGCATCTTTCCTTTTTGATATGTTGATTGAAATTAGATCAGTAATGATTGCGTAATAAGCCGCTGAAGAAATAACAAGTCCACCATTGTCTGGTTTGGGTTCAATTCCTGAACCGATGATAAACTTTCAGATCAATAATCCACATTGGAGACAGGCCATTATCTTTGGTCACGTGACGTTTCGGAGCGGGAGCGAAGCTCCACCGGCCGACTTTCGTTTCTGAATATTTTCAATAAAGGACAGTTTTGTGAATATTTTCTGGAATTGTGGCTTTGAGTTACACCAGTGTGCAACATTTCAGCTTTCAAGCCCACCGAGGAAGAACCAAACATTTCTATCAGTGAGTGAGTCAGTGGTTAAAAAGAGCTTTACATGGAGTACATATCACGTCAAATAGTATCCCATTCACCAGAAAGGTGACCGTGAACCCTTTTGCCACAGCAGCATTTTCTGCAAAGATTCTGACAATATGGAGTGCCTGCTGCACATCCACCCGATTCTGGCATCATTCACTCAGTTGACAAGGATTTTTGCAGCCAGGAAATAAGATTTCAGTTCGAAGAGCTACCGCTCGCTTTCAGTTCCAGTCGGTGAAGACATAGATATTCCAGGAGTCTTCATAATGAAAATGATGGAAGGCCCTGTGGTGAACCTTTGCATGATATAACTACAACGGCAATCGGTAGAGCACATACCTCCGCCAGCCTGAACAGTTTATGTTTTGTAGTCGACTGATGAGCCAGATCTGAATCTGTACTTCAACCAAAATCAAAACAATTCGTCCTCGTTACACACCCAACTCAACAACCACGATTCCTCCGAAGCCATCCACAACTTTTTTGAGATATCGTGCCATATATCGTTTTTGGCCATATCTCTCAATGGTGAAGTCATTAAAAAAAATTGTCGTAGATCCGGATCCGGATCTTCACCAAAATCTAACCAATTCATCCTTGTCACACACCCAACCGATCCAAGTTTCGTCGGAATCTGTCCATAAATTTTTGAGATATCTTGCTCACAGACAGACAAACAGACAGGGGTGAAAACATAACATGTGTCCACCTTTGGTGGTGGAAGTAAATATCCTCCGATTGTTAGTCATTATCTGCAATCTCATTATACCGACCCTCGTCAGTCTATCGATAAAAATGCAAATATGGCAGAATTTTTACCCATATGAATTTCAGAAATAATTTCTGGTCATAACTTAAGAGAAGGTAGAAGAGACGGGTGAGATTTTTTGAGAAATGATTGGCATATTCCATCCATCCATTGGGACCATACTCTATGCAGAGCGTTGGTGCTGCCTAAGCAGTCTCCTTGGCTATTGGACACAATCCTGGATGGGTCGCCACTCCGACACAGGATACCAGCATGCTGGCACTCATTATGCCGACCTCGGAAGGATGACAGGCTGAGTCAACCCCACCTGGTATTAATTCAACAGCCAAGCGGGATTGGAAATCAGGACCCCAGGATCCAAAGCTCACCACTATCCATTAAGCAAACACCAGACATCATGAAAATCAAGTGATTAAAAATGCATATTTGCATAAAGATCTGTCCTCATTTGTTCCCATCACTATTCCCTTGAAATGATCTAGTTTCTGACTTGCTCACATGATCTCTCCCAAAAAGCTGAGATGTGCCACTCTCCCCACCTCTTGCACCACCAATACTATGAAATAAATAAACTGAGAGATGGAATTAATGTGGTGTTGGAAAATTGTGTAAAGCACAGGCATGATGGACCAAATGGCCTCCTCCTGTGTACAAGGTCCTTGAACTGTATTTCTTTGGATAGAGCAAAGAATTCTTGCCTCCAGTGTTTGCACAAGCGGCAGTAGCGATAGACTGGTGACATGGGTAAGATTAAAAGCCGATCCACATCGTGCAACATGACCTTTAATCTCTTAAGCGTCACTTTCCAGTTATACTTCAAAGATATTCCCAGGAACCAAGGTGTGTTTTTCAAAAAAAGTAAATAAACAAAATAATGATAATATGAAAAAAAATACTTTCTGGCCAAACGTGCAATTGAACGCAACTCCAACCTTTACCCGTTCCATCAAAACCAAGCTGAGCAAACGAAGCTCAGCTTTAAATCACCGCTACCATGGTTGTGAAACGAGAAAAATTTCCCTTTTGTCACTTTTTTTTCTACAGCCTTTAAAACCTTTATTATATTTCAATTGAATTATATACTTGAACACTAAACGCAGAACACAAATCGCCTACTTCCAAAAACGTCGTGTTTTACAGTACGTTGACAAAATATGACGTCATTGTATGTCATCTCGACCAATCAAATTTGCCACTCGCTCTCTCAGCGTTGGGAAAATGTCGAGATTCAGCCAAAATCGCGGCTCAGAGAAGATGTGGAAGTGCACTCGGAAATGCAAGGCAAGGGTTGAAAAAAAACCCTTCCCATGTCCTTTTTCTCAAGACTGCATGGAGTCTGGTGTTCTATGAAACCTCCAGATGTCCCCCGCCCCTCCGACAAGGTCGCAAACCGGGGACATTAAAATGAGCTGCGTCCGACCGACCGATCATCCGTCCATGTACTTTTGTATACGGCTTGTAGCATGGTATTGTGTACACTGTGGTCCTAAATGAGGAGAAAGCTTAGAAATTGAACCCAGTTCTTAATAGATAAACAATCTTAATGTTATATAATGCCCAAATGTCTGTGCTTTCAGAAAATGTATACTTTGCTATGGGTCCTATGGATATAGTTGCTTACAAAGCATGTTTTTTATCCAAACACAGGCTATCAAAAATGTTAGGAAGTACGTAACAAATTGCATTTACCAAGCTGCTACAAAATTACTGGTAGCTATAAGCTTGATTTTATAACCATAGAATAAGTTTACCAAGATGCCCTATGGATATAAAAATCAATACCAAAGGCCAGTTTGTGTTCAGTATACAGAACATCAAAGGTCATTAGGAAGTATGTAACGTTTTTTAGAAATCTGCACTTTTAATCCTAAGATGTTAGTTTGGTCAGAGCTTTGACCCTGTCAGAGCAATAGAAAGAGGAAGAATTCAGCTCTGCCCAAATAGATCCTGAATCCCCATGATGTTGGCTAACAAATGATATGCAAAACTTAATCATACAATGACTTTCATTTTTTGGTCCCCGTGTCTAAATGTGTACATAATACCTTGCTACAAGCCATACGAGATATTTAAAAAACCGTTGAACATTTAGCTTTCATATTGCAGATATCTATTCCTCATGACATTATCTAAATAGCTGTGATTGGCTGAATTATGTTGCCATGACACCCATATCAGTAACTTCGCTTGTGTATGTGATATTTCAAAAAAAAAAACATTCAAGATTTAGCTTTTACATTACACAGATCCATTCCATAAACCACCCAATGGCAGAGGAGCAAGAGTATCAGCTCCTTATGGAAATGGTTTTGCAAGTGTTCACAGAGGTATACTATTCTTAGCAAACGTAGTGGGACATCACCTTCCAGTTGCTCCGGCAGGATGTTGCAGAGGGAGCCCCACACCTGCCTTTGAGCTGTCTAATCTGGATTTGATTCTCAACACGACGATAAAATGGTCACACTGTCGCTTCAAAGACAGAGCCTTGCATCAATGAGTGCACCGTCGACCGTGGCTGAACGTTAAGCTGACATCTGATAACATTCACTTAAATCGACGTATTTTGACGAGGATTCGGCCAGTTATTGCTGGTATTCTCGAGTTTCAAGTTCCTACCGTGACTACTACTGTGAAGACAATGGCAAATCGCAAACACCCGTTTAATTTCTTGCCGTGAGACTGCTTCAGGAGCACCAACCCCCTGAGAGGCAGGGAATGATACGATGACAAACAGCATGAAGTCAGCAGGGAACAGTCTCTAGCTCAATTTCAGAGTTCTATCACAAAGAGGAGGGAGTGAATGGAATGCCAAAGAAGAATGATAAAAGGCTGTCAGAGTGGCAACTACAGTCAGGATTATTTCATTTATCCATCAAGAATCAATCCTCCGAAAATAAACTGTGGGTAACATTGTTATGGTTCAAAAGCAAAGGCTACACCGCATCACCCACCGTGATGCTCTCAGAACACCTGTGCAGTTTATTTCTGTAAATCCCAAACAATTCTCACTTATTGAACACTAACAGTCATTACAAAGCATTACATTACCATTAAAACGATGTTGTAAATAATATCAATCATATAAACACACGATACACTTAACTCTTTTTTTTGTATACAGAGGCGAGGGTCATGGACGAGCTAGAACCCGGAACGGATCAGGACGCAACAGAACAAAAGGAACGGTAGAGAGAGGGTGGGAAACACCGACAGCAGGGTTGAAGGACAAAATGGAGACGGACAAATAATGGGTGTGGGGAGGAATAAGGGATAGGAAAGGAAACATGGGTTGGACAAGATGGATACCGACGCAAACTCTCAGTCAGGGAAAACTGGAGGTGGGCTTCGGGCAGGAGAAGAGAGAGAGGGATTAATGAGGGCACAAAAGATGATAGTTTTGGATGAGGGATGATCTGAGATGGTGGTGAACAGCTGTATCAAACGACCTGGAGGGAAGAAAGAGATTGAAGAGAATGTGGAAAGGTGGTTCCACAGGAGAAGAAAAAAAAAAGAGGAAGGAATGAGTGGAGGTGGGCAGTGATACTGGATTTAGTTCTTTCTCCAGAAGGGGGTTGATGGTATGCCTGGTGTTGGCTTAATGGTTAGGGTGGTAGGCTTGGATCCCAGGATCCTGAGTTCAAATCCCACTCAGCTGTTGAATTATTACCAGGTGGGGTTGACTCTGCTGTCATCCTTCTGAGGTTGGTAAAAACTGAGTGCCAGCCTGCTGGTATCCTGTGTCGGAGTGGCAACCCGTCCAGGATTGTGTCCAATAGCCAGGAGACTGCTTCGTAGCACCAACGCTCTGCACAGAGTATGGTCCTTATGGATGGATGGGGTTGATGGTGGATCGTGTGCACACTGCAAAAACATGGGGGGGGTGGGGTGGGCGATGGAAGCCTGCTGTGATGTGGAAAGTGATAGACCCATCGACTCGGCTTCATCACAGGAGATTCCAATAATCTTTAAGGTCTTGCTTTCCATGGTGTCAAGCTGAGCAAAACGTGATGCAAGGGAGCAGTGCTCCATCGAGCTGCAGATGAAGCCTTGTGAGTGGATAGGAGTTCAGGTGTGCTAAGAACAAGGCTTTTGTATGATGGAGGATGCCCAGTTGGTGACTGGCTTTGGAGGCAAACTTTGAAATGTGGTTTCCCCAAGAAAGATCGTGGCTAAAAGTGAGACCCAAGAGTTTGAGTGACGGAACTCCCTCAAGAGGTAATCACAAACCTCGAAAGAGTTGTGTGTGTGTGTATATATATATATGTATATGGAAAGAACTACAGTAATTTGTGAGTGACTGATTGGATCAGCTGGGCTCCGTTCTTCATTGAAGTTTCAACCTTTTCTACCGAGAAGTTCTCCAAACAGATCCGTCCACAATGTCACTCATGGGTTCACATCAGTAGATTCATGACCTAAACTGTGCCAAGAGTCACTCCAGCAATGCAATATCATTTTATACTCATCTCTTTACCTGTGGATGATTACCTCCCTTGCTTGCTCTCGACTTTCACTATTCGGCCGCACCAACGCTCTGCACAGAGTTTGGTCCTTATGGATGGATGGGGTTGATGGTGGACCGTGTGCACACTGCAGAAACCTGGGGGGTGGGGGTGGGGGGGGGCATCATCCATTCATTACCCTAATTACACATACCATTACTTCACAATATATGTGTTATCTTGCATTATCAATGAACACATGGACGTACGTACGTACATACGTACGTACGTGTACACACACACACACACACACACACACACACACACACACACACGAAGGTGACTTTTTCTGATTTGCACGTACACACAATCATTCACAGAAAACAAACTTCAAAGAGACAAGTAATTAAGTGCTTCCAATCTAGCAATGAAAGTGAAATTCAGGTGGACAGTTTAACTTTAAATTGCTCGTTTATCATTCGAATCTTTACATCCACCACCAAAGGTGGATGGAGATTATGTTTTCACCCCTGTTTGTCTGAGCAGGATATCTCAAAAAGTTACGGATGAATTCATATGAAACTTGGTGGACAGGTTGGGTGTGTGAAAAGGATAAATTGATTAGATTTTGGTGAAGATCCAGATTGGGATCCGGCCTATCAGTGGGGTACAAAACATAAACTGTTAAGTCTGTTTTTTGTTTTTTTTTGTGATTCTTCACCATTGAGAGATGGGGCCAAAAACGATATATTGCATAATATTTCAAAAAGTTGTGGACGGGTCAGGATAAAACTTGGATGAGTTGGTTAGGTGATGAGAACAAGCCGATTTCATTTTGGTTAAGGTCCGGATATAGATCCGGCCTATCAGTGGGATTCAAAATGGAAACTGTTTAGCCTGGCGGAGGAATGCGTTCTCCTGCGTGCTGTTCTCATTTGAATTCTCAAGTTTTTTGTTTTTTTTTGGCCGTATGCATATTTTTGCTCCAAACAAATTAAAACAATTACTTTAAAAGCTGTAGATTATGAGATGAATTGGTAGGAATCAAATTTTAACATTTCTGCTTATACACACTCTGTATCATTACTGCTCCCTCCACCCTACCCAAATACCCTACAAAACTATTACAACGACTGCAAACTGTTTATATTGACCACTCGTGAAAATAATTGATACCTCAGCTGCACAGTTTCTCTCAATATAGTGCCCTTTAAGGGGTGAGGTGGGGTTAATAATATGAGGTCCCTCACAAGAAGCTGACACAGGAGGAGGCCATTGGGCTCATCGAATCCTGTGCTATTATTACCAACAAATGGTTGTTTGTCCATGCTCTAGGCTTTTTAAATGCTGAGCATCAAGCGCGGAATCAGTACGTACCATTTTTCCCAACTCTTTAGTGTGACTTGGCCGAACTTCAAACCGCTGACCTCATAGACGTAGAGCGGACGATCAAACCATTACACACCCAAGTCTGGGGTTGCGTCATCACCTGTAAACAGACTAATTCCAAGATACACAAGTAAAAGGTTGCTTGTTTAAGGAAGTCTGGCAAAAATACTCATCACAAAAAGTCACAAAAAAAAATGTACAATTTAAATACCACGTGGAATTGTAGACCAATAACCCCGAAAGAAACACACTCGCAGGGAGTTCGAAACTAACTGCAAATTTTGATTTATTGAAAGAAAAAAAAAAATTACAGCTTATTTAAAATACTGTATTATATTGCAATGAATCAAAATTATTCACATTTGTAATATCCTGGATTAAATCGGCAAGCGGTGCTGGTGGCGGCTTACGTAGATTGTGAAAACAACCCGTACACGACAGCAAAGCCAGTGCAAGAACACAAAGAGAAAGTGAACAATGCGGAGCCCTGCCGGGGTATGTAGACCCCAGTAGATCTGAGAAAGATCTGTATGAACGTAGATCTGCGAGGACTCGCACGCGTACACAGACTTGGTACAATGGCCTCTCCTGTCCCCTGGGTGAAGCGAATGAGTCAAGTTTCCATTTCAGGCAGAGAGGTCCTTCACATTTTCCTGTTAATTAACAAGTACTGCAAATAAAGATGGCAGCTCCTTTACAGTACACATTGCAGAAAATTCTACACACTGTGCAAACCACAAGAATTCCTAAATGCTCCATTTTGCAAGAAAAAGTTGATTCA
>CM068966.1:73137118-73152666 GCA_035128595.1 Eptatretus atami | reverse complement strand
TTGCTTTTATAGCAGCACGGAGCATGGGACCAATAGGTTGCATGTTATTATTTTTAAACTGCATAAACAGCAGGTATCTGAGAAGCCATCTACATATTGCATACGCAAGTTGAGGAAGGGAGCCGTCTTGAGTTGTGGCAGCACCTCGCCTTTGGAGAAAAAAAAAACCAAAAAACAATCTCCCTCGTTACATCAAACTATGTCCAAGTCTGGAAAGATTTCAGTGCAACCTGAAGACTCGATTCAAAAAAATAAAAAATAAATTAAAAAAAGAGTTTTCATTGAGAATTACTTTTAATCACATCAAACTATATTAGTACCTCCAGATAGTTGTACTCGTATGTTATGGATAATTTAAGTTAGTATCATTTAATTACATCGGATTGTTTTGTGAATTAGAGTGATGTATTTAAATTAATTGTTGCACCACAAGTGTATTCATCGACAGATGTTTGCTTAATATTATTATGAGGAGGTTTAGGGGTTCACCAGAGGGGAGAAATGGGGGAAGGAGTGGAAGAGGGTTTGAAAAATTCCCCATCTTTCAATTTCAAAAATTTTCAGAGATCTTTATGGAGGAATCATTGTGCACTACGCATTGCGACTTCAAGTCCTCAAACCCTTTCTTCAAGTCCATAATCCCCCCTCCCTACCTCAAATCCTCAAACCCCCTCTCCCAGGTCTCTGTCCGGCTCCTTGCCTCCCACCAACCCAACTCTGTCCTTTCCTCCCCCTTTCTTCTTCAATAGCACTTCCTAACATCGAGCCAGGAATACAACCATGCTGGGAATAATTAAGAATCCTTTATGAGCACCTTAACACAGACACACACAGGATGTTTTCACAAAACAGGAACTAGACGTGCGCCAAGGCCAAGGTGCTCCAGCGTATCTGCGTGGAGGTGCAAACGGAGGACCTATTCCTAACTTGTCGAGAAGTGAGATGAAAGTGCTGTAAATGAAAGGGCGAATGAAGGTGACAACCTGAAACAAAGCTAGGGAGTAGTGCAACCAGATTTAGGTCGATCTGAAAAACGATGCAAGAAAAGGTGCAGAGGTGGGGCGGGGTTACAATTTTATTTCTTACTTATGTAATATAGTAGATGGCCCCAGAGTTGATCGCTTCAAACAAATGCTGTAATACAATGGCACCATATAATTTTACAAAGAAATATAATTAAATATACCTTGATGGTAAGGAAAACTTTGATGAAATAATCAAACTGACGAACAATTGGTTGAAAACAATAACAACTTGCATGTTGGAACTCCTACTTTGCTTCAAACTGAAATCAGGCCTGGAATTCACGTTCCAACAATCTGATGGAGTAACGGTTCAACGAGAGAGATTCTGCGACTAATAGAGATCCCCGTGGCCGTGCGAGTCCCATGCATGGTGTTTTGATGGCGCTTCAGGTCAGAAGCTTTTGCGAAGGCCTTGGGGCAGAAAGTACAAGGGAAAGGCCTCAGGCCTCGGTGTCTGCGCTCATGGTCATTGAGGTGCGAGCGGTGTTTGAAGGCTCGGCGGCACAAAGGGCATGCAAAAGGTCGTTCATCCGAATGCGAGCGCTCGTGCTTCCGCAAATCGGAAGCACGTGGGAAGCGCTTTCCACAGCAGGAGCAGGCAAAAGTGCGTTTTTCTTTCCCTGCCGTATTTTCCGGGCTAAGCAGCGATGGCAGAGCCAGATGCCCCGAGATAAGACCATCCTTCAAAATTGTCGAAAGGCCGGGCTCGTCTTCCTGTTCCACAATTGGAATTGAGCCGATTCCAAAAACGTCCGACGCGTCCTGCTCACTTGAGGAGTCTCCAGCTGCTGCAGCAGCAGGAGAGCAAGTGATGTGGCACAGGGACCCTGTCGATGTCAAGGCTTCAGCAATCTCTGCCGCGATCTCCGTCTCGGAGCAATTCTCGGGAGAACCACAACTGGGGAAGTCGGCAAGAGTCGTGGTTTGTCCAATAGCAACATTGTCCTCCACGTTGTCTGAAGAACCGGATCCATCATCGGCGTCTCCGTGCTGCTCAAACCAACCTACACGGGCCGGTCTTCGTCGAACACGGCACCTGTGACGACACATGGTCCAGGCGAACAGACAGGTTTTAAACAGTATCAATTGGGTGAAGAGAAAGATTTATACACACGGATTATCAAACCGTTGTACAGATTCAAAGATGATGCTTACCATCAGAAGTGAAGGTCATTACGACGGTGATGATTTCACAAGTTATATCCAAAGAATTTTGTGTATTTTGTGAATGAAAACGATCTCCTCAATTGGGAGGAAGCTAGAATACAACTCATCGGATGTGAACAAATTGCCTGACATGATTTTTGGGCCACAATGTTTCAATGCCCGTCAAACCCCCCCGCCCCTACAATTATCTCGAAGTTACCGGTTAATCCAAATCCTCATCACATGCAACATCGTTTGGATAAGCTAATTTCAAAAGGAGGGATCATGAATGATGATTGTAGCATCCTGTGCGATGGCTCATGCTCCCCAAGATTTGAGATAGCAACCGATAAAGGAAAAGAGTAGGGGGCATGGAGTCGGTACGGGAATCAGGGGGCGGGGGCGAGGTGTTGGAGAGGTAAGACAAATCTTATAAGATGTACGAAAGATCCCATTACCTTCACATGCATCGACAATAAGAAAATTCCCTTTGTTGGTACATCGATGGCATTTGTTTGAGATGCACCACAATCTGTGATGCACCGATGTAATTAACAGGTATTACAACCTTGCACGAAACAGTGACAACACTTTTACAATTTCTTGCTGTTAAAACAAAAGTCAAGATCATAACATACCTGCTGTTGGCCCCACCCACTCGGTTTATGCGTTCACTGATGCTGTATGGGTAGCGGCTTCTGCACAGGCTCGGCGAGATGGGGCTCGGCACGGCCGTGATGCACGGCGTCAGAGACACTGGTGACTCCAGCTCGGACATCGCAGGTGGGTCGGCGGGGACAGGCAGTGCCACATCGAGGGCGTGTGCGCCATTAGCTAAGGCTTCCTTATTGTCGGCTTGTGCCGTGTAAAGGAACTGGAGCACTGCTGCAAAAGCGTCTGCCTGGAGCATGTCCAAATGGAGGACCTCAGGTGTAGCATCGCTGCTCGTAGCATCCAACTTTTGACACAAAAATGGGCTGCACGCGGCCAGGATGCAGCGATGGGCTGCGAAACGGGCCCGGCCCACCTGAGGGAAAGATGAGAAGAGCGTTTTATTGCCATTTTTGTGACTGTTTTCATGGTGATAGAACAAGTTCTACAAGATAGCGGTGCTTGCAAGTTAAAATTAGTTATGCTAATAAACTTTACAAAACAGCAACCTTTTGGTGCATCATGTCACAAATGATTTGGACGTGATAAGTTAAATTACACAACATTAACCATCAAATATGACTTGCAGGTTCAATGGAGATAACCATGTGGGTACATGATTGGATGTGAAATACATGTGACATTGCTGAGCCAATCATGGACCAAGAAAAGTAAATTTGACCAGACGTTGTTTTATTGTAAAAAAAAATTCTTCCAAAAACGAATAGTTTTTATTTTAATACAGGGTCCTGTACAAGGTTTTCGGACTATTTTGCTCGTTTCAAAAGAGGAAGAAGAGTGCACAACGGCCTGCTCCATCAATCCACATGCTTTTTATACATTTGGCAGGGATTGGCCAGGAGCTGAACTTCAGAGGGCTGGGTGTGTACACTGAGTGAGACGAGGAGTGAGGAGGACAAAGAGAAAGAAGGAATGAGTATAAAAAGGTTCGTAGTAGATATCGGATTTGACACAAGATGGGCCGATAGCTTGAATTATGAGGTTGGAAGGACAGGTCAAAGTTAGCACACTCAACTGTGAGCCATCTCATCTGATTTGGATTCCTGAACTAACTACATACCTGATGTTTTGAAGTGTGCCGTACCTCAGATGGACGTTCAGCTCGGTGTCCCATCTGCTATCATTAGTCTGGTGGACGTTAAAGATTCCCACGGTGTCTTTCACGAAGAAGAGACAATCGTTGCCGGCATCTTCCTATGATAACCTTCAGGCTGCCGGCGCTACAACAACGGCAGGACGAGCCGACTGTGTGCATCGTCAGTTGGTTGTTGAACATGTTTTTAACCAGGCAGGGCTGGAGTCGGGCGGATGATTGAAAAAGCTCATCTTAACCCTGGCACACTAGAAAACTCGAGTGTAGATGAGACAAAAGTGCACGTTTTTCCAATAACCTCCTACTGGTTAAACTCACAAAGTCCAGGCGCACAGCACACCCACACTCTTGGCCCTCGCTTGTCCCTTATGTGCAACCCCCTTCTTGGGCCTTTCCTATCCCACCGTTCACTCCGTGGCTTCAAAGCATGTGGTGCACCGCCATCTCATGACCCCTCCCCCCCCCATCATTAACCACAATCTTTATTATTCTCAGTGGCCCCTCCTAACACAATCCCCTTACTTGCAGATTGCACTGTTTCTTCCTCTCTTCTTTTCCTGTTAATTCATTCCATTGCTTATCGTGTCCAACAACCGACAGTGGGTCAAATTTTGTCCCACTGTCAGTTCATACCATCAGTCCCCTTGCTCTTCCATGAGCCTCAATATTGCAACAACAACAAAAGAAATACAGTGGAATATGATGAACATTCCTTATTACAAACATCTCTCTTGCAAGATGTTGCATAATACTGTTGTGGGCCGGGGGTCGGGTGAGAAGACCACTAGGGGGGGAAAGCTATCTCGGGTTCCCACCAGACTCCCCGGAATTGCTGGCCATCGCACATGGATAATTCCATGACGCGGCGGGTCGCTAACCGACCGTGAACGCCAATAACTCAACCACGTGACTTGGGGTCCTCCGTCCAGTTAATCCGGTTCCCTAAAAATAACCACGTGATCTAATTACTGGGGGACATACCCTCGGTATGCCTTGTCCGAACCGGATCACTTTACCGGATCAGATGCAGCCGAGCGACACTGCCAAGGACATATTGGCTAAAAGGAACGGATCGTTGGGAATAAAGTCCCAGCTAAGTTAGAACACAGACCATGCAGGATCAATGAAAGAACAGACAAAAACGAGCTGGGAACATTTCTACAAAGGATGTATTAACAGGCAGGCGAGGAAAGATATGTGGCACAGTGAATGTTGTTTATTGTTGCCTGTAGCAGGGATAGCAAGAAATGTGAGAGGTGCGGCAATATACAAGCAACTTACAAAAGCAGAAACAGAGCAGAGTTATCCCGATATAATTCTTGTACAATCTTAACTTAAACGAGGACAGGCGCCAGGACGCACGCGCACGCGCACGCACACGCACACACGGCTAACGGTCTCTTAATATCTTGCACGATTGCCCGATCGCGCCACCAATACGTTTTGGGGGGATGCTCTGCTGGGCGATACCTTCCTGACAGCACCGTCTCTTGCTTCGTGTAGCTAGCCTCGGTCCAGAGAATGAGACGCAACCGTGGTGCGTGCAGGGAGGGCCTTGAGTGGAGTCAAAAGCCAATGGGTGGAGAGAGAGGCGGAGTCCGAAGCAAGTGGGTGGAGAAGGGCAGAGAAGTGGTGAAGAAGGCAGAGTCAGCAACGAGTTGGTGCAGAAAGGCGGAGTCAGAAGGCGAATGGTTGAAGATGAATTCCAGGCCAGGACGAGCAAGACGAATCGACAGGACTGAGTGAGCAAGAACGACGACACACGAATGACATTTTAACGACGACGCTACAACTCTCACTGCCCCACGACACATCCTTTTATAGATCCGGTGGTGCGGGGCGGGGGCGACGACCCGAAGCGGTGTCGTCACCCGAATCGGGCGCTCTGGTTGGGCACCGGCCAGCACACGGGCCGGCCGCCATGACCGGAAGTGGCTCCACTTCACTTCCGGTAAGATGGTTCCAAGCTGTGGAATCGTCTCGCTCCGAGCACTGTGACATGAATCGCCTTGCACCGAACCCAGTGCCGTGCCCCGGCGACCCATGGTTGGCGCTGGTCAATGTGCCTGCTCCATGGTGTGCCACGTGGTCCGAGTGATCCGGCTGCACAGCATGCCTCTGCCTGGTAGCAGCTGCATCGAGGCGGAGGTGCGGGAGGATGTCTGCCGTCCGCGGGCAACATTTGTTGCCGTCGTGGTGAGCGAAGACCGATGGTAAGATGTTATTGTAACCCCATGCGCAGACCCAACAAAGATGTGCTTTATTCGTGCCCCGTTCTGTACGATGATAAAGTATCACGGTTGCGCGCGAATCCACCATTGTACATGTGGTCAGCGCGCGGGTCTGCCCGCCATTGAGCATGCCCCGTACAGTGTGCGCGGGTACGCCATTAAGCACATGGCCAGCGCACGGGTCCGCCCACCATCGGGCATGCCATGTACAGTGCGATGATAAACCACCCCGGGGCCGTGCGTGGGTCTACCGCCCTGATCCGTATCATTAATTCCGGGAAAAGATTAGAAGATAGGAGAGACACAAGTATTAAATGGGGATTTGGATTGGAAGGAGATAGATATTGGGTGGTCCGCTAGACTACCCTATTCTCAGGTTTTCCGTCTGTCTGTATGTCCGTCTGTTTGTTTGTATGTAATGGACAGCTCCGGAGGCCAGAGGAGTCAACCGATTTTGATGAAACTTGACTGGTAGGTTCATACCAGGATCTAGTTGTATGCTTTTGAGCACCGTTGCTATGGACGCCACCGTTGCCTAGCAACGGACTTTGAAATTTTTGAAAAATCCGAAAAATATTTTTTATATTTTTTTTTCAAATCTGCTTCCGCGCTTTTATGCGCACTATAATCAACCTTTTGTCAAAAATTTTCAGCCCAATCCGTCAAAACTGTATGACTAGTATGCAATTATATAGTGACCACCCATGTCGCCTACCGGCTTGTTGTTTGTATGTATATGTGACAGCTCTGGAGGCCAGAGGAGTCAACCGATTTTGATGAAAATTGACTGGTAGGTTCATACCAGGATCTAGTTGTATGCTTTTGAGCACCGTTGCTATGGACGCCACCGTTGCCTAGCAACGGACTTTGAAAGTTTTGAAAAATCCGAAAAAAATTTTTTATATTTTTTTTTTCGAAAATCAAAAATCTGCTTCCGCGCTTTTATGCGCACTATAATCAACCTCTTGTCAAAAATTTTCGGCCCGATCCGTCAAAACTGTATGACTAGTATGCAATTATATAGCGACCACCCATGTCGCCTCCCGGCTTGTAATTATTAGATGGGGCTTTGGAAATGGGTTGGAAGGGTGCGCACGTGCGCTTTGCAAGTTGCCAGCATTTAGGATGCCGTTTCTTCCATCTCCTCGGTACGTGTTCGTGCAGCATGGGCGTCATGTTGGGTGCGCTTTCTGTCCAGTGGGTGAATTACCGCTGCAGCATGCTTTAGCAGGCTGTGGTTTCTGCAGAGGGGAGTCGGGCGTAATGCCTGCTTGGCTCGCTGAGGACCCATCTCACAGCGAAGGGTGCACGTGCTGGATTTACCTCAGGAATAAGAGTAGAAAAAAGAATAGGAACTCCATGATTTCAAGCCTACCGTCTTTGTTCTTTTCTTCGAGTAATTCTGACATAGCCTGGAGGTATGTTTTGGGTCGTTATCTTGCTGTAGGATGAACCCCTGACAATTAGCGTAGACCAGGGGTATGCATTGCGCTGCAAAATGCTGTGGTAGCCCTTTTGCTTCAGGGTGCCGAGTTGTTAGGTGTAGGTTATGGTTGGGTTAGGGTTAGGCTGTTAGGTTAGGGTTAGATAAATTTGAGAGTCACTCTGTGCAAGTCTCCGACTCTGGATCCAGCAAAAGAGCCCCAGATCATCACGCTTCCTCCTCCATGTTTGAAGTTGGTGTCACACACTGAGAACCATCCTTTCACCTACTCGACGGTGCACAAAACCCTGCGTGATGAACAGAATATTTCAAATTTGATTCATCGGTCCATAACCTTCTTGCAGTTTTCAGTAGTCCACTGGCGGTGCTACATGGCCCAGGCAAGGCTCTTCTTTTCTTATTTTGCCATCTGAGCAATGGCTTTCTTACTGCAACTCGACCTGTCAAACCTGCAGCTCGAAGTCTTTTCTTCACAGTTGAAACTGAGACTTCCTTACTTCGACCTGTGTTAAGCTGTGCTTGAAGCTGCTGTCCTGTGAGCCGCCGATCACCCAAGCTGTTGACTCTCAGAAACTTGTCTTCTGATTGTGTTGTGGCTTTGGGTCTGCCAGACCTCTTCCTGTCAGAGTTCCTCCAGTTTCCACGTACCTTTGGATGGTGTAGGAAACTGTACTCACTGACACCTTGCTTCCTTTGCAATTTCTCTAAAGGAAAGACCTACACTTTCAAGGTTATAATGGTCTGTCTGTCTTCCTTGTTAATTGTCTTTTTCTCACCATTATGATAGCAATATACTACTTCCTGCAGTGCAATATTGTCAAAATAATGGTTCAGAGGTGGAGCAACACAGTCTGTTCCAACACTGCTTCATACAGACAGAGGGTTTGTTTAACAACTCTGAAATTTACATTATTTTTCAGTTTTTGTTAACCTAAATAAGCCTGGTGTTGGCTTAGTGTTAGGTGGCGGCTTGGGATCCCAGGGTCCTGAGTTCAAGCCCGTTGGCTGCTGAATTAACACCAGAGGGTTGACTCAGCCTGTCATCCTTCCGAGGTCGCGGAATGAGTACAGTGTACTGGTCCCGGTGTATGCCCCGGTTAGAATAGGTGTACCATATCCCTGTGTGTGTAAGAGGCGACCAGGTTGGTGTCAGGAAGGGCATCCGGCCATAAAACATTGCCTCAAAAAAAAGCCCAACCCCTGCACAGCAGGGAAAAATGGCTGTAAAAAAAGTCTTTTTTTTTTTTGTAACCTAAACTTTGTTTTTTTACCTCTGGCAGTTACCACTTAGCTTTGTACCATTTCAGGTTATTCACTGGACTTGGAACTTGCTTAAATTTCAGTAAAAACTGAAAAATGGGGGTGTTCTAAAACTTTTGACCGGTGGTGTATATTAATGGAATAACCGTCTTGGGACCGCTGCATGATGGTTGCTTTTGCTTTGGAGGGATGCGGTTCCCAGAACCGCAACAATATCATGGCTGAACATCATACAAGTATATTAGGTTTTAAATATTATGCAAGGAGGGCTGGGGTTGTTCAACATAAGAGTATTTAACCCAAGAGGTACGCACACTCACCTCAAAGCTATCTAGCCTAGGTTTGAATCCTGACCCACATAAAAACTGTCATCCCGGTGTTTCACAGACAGGGTGACTCATCAATGTGTGCGCCGTCTCTCGGATGAACGTTAAACTGGCGTTCTGTTTGCTGGTATTAGTTGCTGAACGTTAAAGACCCCACGATGGTCTTCCTGAAAAGTAGGCGAGCTCTCGCCGGCACCCAAAACAAATTACAAATTCCTGCTGCAACCTACAGGGGGCACTGCATCAGCAGGTTACTTCTATCAATTATTTAATTACATAGTATGGACCTGAGTATGTCTACTAATTACATACTGTATGATCGAGGACTGGACAGTATTTCTATCAATTATTTAATTACATCGTGTGAGTACGTCTATTAATTACATACTCTACAAATGAGTACTGTACGGTACTTCTATCAATTATATTTCGTCTGCCAGTATTAGTTGGTGGGCATTAAAGATCCCACGAAGTCCTTCCTGAAAAGTAAGCAAGCTGTCGCCGGGATCCAAAATAAATTACAAGATTCCTGCTCCAACCTACAGGGGGCACTGCATCAGTGGGGCACTTCTATCAATTATTCAATTACATAGTATGGACCTGAGTATGTCTATTAATTACATACTGTATGAATGAGTACTGCACGGAATTTCCATCAACTATTCAATCTACATGTATGGACCTGCATATCTATTAATTACATATTATTGCACCGTGACTTACATCTTCCATTTAGTAAATAATGTTGCAAAGTGCTAGTGTGTGTGTGTGTGTGTGTTGTGTGTGTGTGTGTGTGTGTGTGTGTGCTGTGTGTGTTGTGTGTGTGTTCAGTGCTGTGTGTGTAGTGTGCTGTGATGTGGTGATGTGATGTGGTTGTATGTGTGCATGTGTGTGCATGTATGTGTGATGTGATGTGTGTATGTGATGTGTTGTATGTGTGATGTGAATGTGTTGTATGTGTGATGTCGTGAATGTTGTGTGTGTGTATGTGTGCATGTGAATGTGTTTTGTGAGTGGTGTGTGTGCATGTGTTATGTGTGCAGTATGTGTGGATGTGCTGTCGTGTGTGTGCGTGTTGTGTTGATGTTGTGTGCAGTGTGTGTTGTGGTGCGTTGTGTGCGTGTGTGTGTGTGTCGTGGCATGTGTATGTGTGTGCATGTGTATGTGGTGCATGTGTGTGTGCTGTGTGTATGTGTATATGTGTGTGTGTGCATGTGTGTGTGCATGTGTGTTGCATGTGTGTGGTGATGTGTGTGTGCTGCATTGTGTTATATATGTATGTGTGTGTATGTGTGCTTGTTATGTTATGTGTGTGTATGGACTTTGTGTATGTGTCGTGTAATGTGACAGTGTACGTGTGCCCATAGTGAATGTGTGTATGTGTGTATGTGTGCGTATGTGTGTATGTAATGTGTGTGTAGTGTGCGTGTGTGTGCGTGTGTGTATGGACTATGTGCGTTGTATGGACTATGTTGGTGGTGGTATGCGTTTGTGTCATGTGTGCTGTATGGACTATGTGTGTGTATAGTGTGAGTGTGGTTATGCATGTATATGTGTATTGTGATGTGTTGTGTGTTGTGTATGTGTATGTGTGTTATGTGTATGTGTACGTGTGTTGTGTGTGTGTGTGTGTGTTATGCCGTGTGTGATGTATATTGTTATGTGTGTATGTGTTGCTGTGTGTATGCGGGTGTATGTATATGTTTGTATATGTTGATGTGTGTAGTGTGTTGTGTGTGTGTGTGTAATACATATGTGTGTTGATGATAGTGTGTGCTGTGTATGTGTGTGTGTGTGTGTTACATATGTGTTGTTAAGTATGATGGTTACATATGACTTCGCCTATCCTACCTACATATTGATTAACACACAACACACACACAACCACACACACCCACACACACACACACACACACACACACACACACACACACACGATTAGTTTGAGGGAGTTTCATGATTTCCCATTCATAATTCAACACAATTCAAACACAACATGTACAAAGCACGTAATATCAAAATAAAGTAACGATCGTCTGACCGGAGCGATGATAAAACGGTTTGTTCTGCCGCCCCTTCCTCTTTCCATCAGGGCACCATAACCAAGTAACAAAGTCACCTCGCGCCATCGTTACGGACCAGGGACCCCACATACCTGGACCATAACGTCACAAAAGCGTCCCTCCTTTCGCTGTTCGTCGAGGAGTCGAAGTAGCGCTCTTCCGTGGCCCTCAGGCTCTCCAGAACCCAGCACAACGGCCATGACTGCAGGGACAAGGCCCGAGCTGCAAGTCCGGCTCAAGGGAAACACCGAGACGCTAGATATCGCTACCGCCGCTTCTCCGGCTCTTACTGGACACTTCTCTTGGTGATGCACAATCGTCGTTCGTCGCGTCCATTGATAAATGTTCTCCTCTTCTCAAACGACACTTTGTCACGACGCCCCTCAGGATCACGGGCCGCGTGCGACTCTCTCTTCCCGCCCGGCGAGCAGAACGTGCGCGCGCGCCAACGGGGCGCGCAAAATACGAGGCCGTGACGTCACGTGCACGCGACCGTTTTTTCCCGCGCTATTCTTCCGGCGTCATTAAGCGTCACGTGCTTCTCTTCTTTGTTGCCTTTTCGTCGTTTCTTTTTATTATTTTTTTACATTTCAGAGCTGTTTCTGCGGTTCAACCAATTATTTTCATGTACTCGTATTAATATGTCAACGGCGGCATTTTCTCCGCGGCAGAATCGATCGGTTCGTGTGTGTAAAGTGTTCGATTGTCGATGTGGGCGGGAGTTTAACCAAAGGTCGTACTTGTGATACGGCGATGGCAGAGGGGGCGGCGTGGCTCGAACCACTCCGCCCTTTCGTGTGGGGGCGTATCGAACTGATATACCTGTCTAATTCCAATTTAACCTACCTAACGTTTCTGGCTGCCACTACCATTCCGTGAGCAAGCCGCTTGCTATCGCTTGCCATGCCAGCCGCTCCCTTATCAACCGCTCAGGAAAAGCGATTAAGAGAGGTGCTTTAATTGTTATGTCAGCAAAAATGGCAGCTGCAGTTGGATTCAAAAGGATAATTATAACCAGTAAAATGTTCAGAAGCATATCCCTGTTATACATACTCGTTATTTTATTTAAACGTATATTTCACACTCAAATTGTTACTTTTACTTTTCATCCTAATTATTCAAGATCTACAAATAAGCAACCCCCCCCCAAAAAAACTGCATAATGGTAGGGTCCACAAAATTAAACAACCCCCTCCCCCAAAAAAATGCCCAAATGGTAGGGTCCCACAAATAAGCAAACCCCCCCCAAAAAAATGCACAATGGTAGGGTTTCCACATAGAACTTGGCCGGTACTCCTGCTTTTGACTCTCCATTTATATTATATGTTGTTTTCCTCTTCTTCTTCTTCTTCCTCGCACTCTGTGGCCACTGCGAACACGATACATTTTGTTTGGGGAAGTTGTCACAAGACGATCGAGTAAAACTAAAACCCGGACAGCGTTGTTTACCTGTAGACCGCCATATTGTTAAGCAGTGCCGAGCTCTCCGTTCCGTCGGAGTGCTCGCTTGAGCGCTTTGAATCGAGCGAGCCGCTTGGCAAGCGATAAGCAAGCCGCTTGCTAACGGAACGTACCCTCTTAATTCACTCGACTCTTCTTCTTCTTCTTCATATATTTATTTCCTGCTTGTGAAGCCACGGAATCACCGATTAACATTCGCACGAGTAAAACTTAACGTACTTTTAATTTTCTTTCCATTAATATTGTTTGGTACTTTCATACAATCGTGCTCACACGTTGCCATGGCTACATCCATGAGTTGCCATGGCTACGTGCGTGAGTGCAACGTCATAAAGAGCGATCGGATTGACAGTTGCTGGAGCGGACAAAGCGCATCTTCTGACTTCTGGCCCTGATTAATGGATATTCTTTTGTCGATACACGATGGACTATTTACCAATCACATCATCAAGAGGACGTGCCTCATGAGGAGACGCAAGGTGGCGATGAGGATGTCGAGTCAACTGATGAAGTGCCCAACGTGAGAAACCTCTGGTTGTTTTTGTACCGTCGCACTCTTAGGAAGAACCCTCGGCTAAGGCTGGATTGATAGTTTAGAACGGTCTTGGGTCTTTAACTCAGGTTTGAGGAAAGTTTGTATAATCGGTGGAACGTGCAACATGCAACCCGGCATGCACAAACAGATTCCATGTTAAACCTTCATACTGTCATTGCACCCTTCTATCCCGAAGAACTTATCGGTACCTATCCAACTCCATGTTAACCCTTTCTCTCCCGTCCCTGCTGTGACCACCTTCCCAGGATGCCAATTCCATCTATCACTTACTCCCTCTCCCTGTGAAATACCCAACTTGTTTCCATGCCAACGCTCATATGTACTCTCAAGCTATCCCCCCCCCCCCCCCCCCCCCCCCCCTGGTCCTGTCACTGTCCATCCTGGGAAAAAGTTTTTTTTCTTGAAATTATTTTATCATTGACTCTCATTATATTAAACATTTCAATCAGAAAGTTTATTGGGTGATAAAAGTCATCTGTGCCTAAAACTGATGGTATGATGAAACGTTAAGCGGTTACATGCCGTGAGTACCAACATCAGAGTGTACTTGAGAGATGTCCTATGTTGCACCGCAGGGAATGATCTTCCATCAATGGTTCTCCAAAACCAAGTAATAGCAGGAAGAAAGCTTCATGTCGATCGAAGCCGATGGTACCGTTGAACATCTGGTGCAATTCGCCTCTCCAAATGAAGATTACGAATTGAAAGACCAGGTACACACAACTTGCTTATGAGTCGCAAAACGTCCTGGAGATCGAAAAGGCTGGAAATGGTCTCACGAGTGCGAGCTTTCATTCTCAACACAATGGAGTTTGAATGTGAAAGCGAAATTGAGCTTTTTAGTGCAATATTTAGCCTGATGTTGGGGGCTGAACGGTTGAGGTGGTTGGCTTTAAAGATCTTCGGGTCTTGAGTTCAAGCACCGATCAGGTGTTGAATTAACATCAGGTGGATTGACTCAGCCTGTCGTCCTTCCGAGGTCGGCAAAATGAGTACCATCTGATTGGTAACAGGGGGGCACTACATCAGTAGCGTGGCCACGCTTCCATAAATGATGCAGCCTCGCAACTACAGGGCTGCATACGAACAAACAAGTGCAATGGTGTGTGCACAGCTTGTAATGTTTCATATTATCCATCATGTTGGAAAGAACGTTCACGACGCTTCATCCCTACTTGTCACGCCAAAGGCTTTTCACGCTGGATGAAAGACAAACTAGAAGGGCACTCTTCAACGTCGTAACGTCGCCAGATATGTCTCCGCCAACGTTATTACATCATCGTACATAATTGTACCAAGTTTGATGAAAATCCTTGAACCTTAGATTCAAAATATTAAATAATTCCGGCTGTCAGACCATGTGTCCGACCAGGTTGAAATTTAAAACATTCCACATGATTACTCGATCATAACTGTGACGTTTCACATCAATTGATGAAGCAGTTCAAGAGAAATTTTTTTCAAAAGATTTGCCTTCAAACCAATATGGCTGTCAGACCGTGTGACCCATTAATTATTCGTGTAAACCCTGGTATCCCCAAGGCTTGGGGAACATGGAAGTGAAGTTTACCCTCGATCTGTCAAGATCCTGCATCGGAGTGGCGACCCATCCAGGATTGTGCCCAATAGCCTCGGAGAGAGACTGCTTAGGCAGCACCAAGGCTCTGCACAGAATATGGTCCCATTGGATGGATGGATCTGTCAAGCCGTTCTGGAGAATAAGATTTTACAATGTTTATTCTTCAAAGAAAGTCAGAGCTGCCAAACCATGTGACCTATGACATCATAGGTGGAGAACTTTTTGTTCCTCATGAATAGGCAATTATATACTAAAGTTTCGGCCTCCGATCTGCTTTCAGCCATTTGGAGAAGATTTTTGAAGGTTTTTTTTTTTTATGTGGCTGCCAAACCACAATGACCTATGAGTCATCACCCCCCCCCCCCCCGCGCCCAACTGCAAATTTGATCCCAGATGAACCTCAAGTCGGATAAATCATTCGACATATGCAATTATGACATCATAACAAAGCCACCTTTGGCATCATCGCTGAACGCAGATTCAAAATATTAAATAATTCTGGCTTCCAGACAATGCATCTGATTTGGTTGAAATTCAAAACATGACTACTAGATCATAATTTTGACATTTCATGTGAAATATTTCCCACGGGAAATAAGTAATTTTTATTCCCGCGCATTCGAAGAAAAGCGGGAATATTGTGATTGTCTCCGTCCGTCCGTACGTCCATCTGTCTTACCCTGTAACTCCTC
>CM068966.1:73091594-73112454 GCA_035128595.1 Eptatretus atami | reverse complement strand
TCAGCAAAGTTTTGAAATATTCATCGCTCAGGCATTAAATCCTTCACCTTCACCAATGATTGATTTCCGATCATCGATTGTTCAGATCAGGTCCTACTACCCTGATATGCTGCTTCTGCTCTCCCAACAATGGATGGAGGTCCTCAATGCCAGACATGAAATCAGAGCCACCTCCCAAGACATATTTTGCGCCTTTGATATGGTCCTGGACCCTCTCTGCTCACCAACTCTCTTCTATGGTATCCAGACATCTCCACTCATGGCTACAGCCATCCTCTCCGTCGCAGCCAACATGTGCACTTAATGGAGTTTCTCTATTCCCTCTTCCTGTCCAGGCTGGAGTTCCTCAAGGCAGTTTCTGGGCCTGTTCTTTTCTGGTTTTCATTAATGATCTCTCCAACACTGGAAAATCCTCTTTATCTCCTTGCTGATGACTCCACCGATGCTGATGACTCAGTCAGGCCAGATTAAGATCTGTGACTTGCTGCAGGTATCTGTAAACCTGTACTAACAGTTCATGGTCGGGTTGTCGGCGACTAAACCATCTCCCCACCAGGTTTTGGTAGGAAGGTGTTTGATATGGACACCAGCAGGATAAAACAACAAAACCTGCTTAAGGGCAAAGGAGCTCCTTGTGGGACAACCAGCCATCCATATCTAGTGCCCAACTGTGTCTGTGGACGTCCTCCTGCAGTTGGGTACTTCTTATAGGAGGTTGGTGGCAGGATTTGCACTCCGGCCACCGGAAACACTTCATTCCGCAAAACACAAAAACGCAAAGAAATCTGAAAACTCACTCCTGTGCAGCTTCCTCTTCAGGCAGCTCACCGGAGGACGGATTGGAGCAAAGCTCGGACCCCCGATCTTTGGTGATTGAGGGAAACCACGGGTAGCATTCCAGGGTCAGATTGCAGGAGAGTGTGGTCGGAGTGGTGCTGAGGTGTCGTCAACCCAATGGCGGCCTCCTTGGGTTAACCTGAGGCGGTCCCTTCGGGTGGGTGCCTGGAATGTCCTATCCTAAAGAGGATGATCACCTGTCTGTTATCATCTGAGTCAAGCGTTGGACATCGGTATTGCAGCACTCTCGTAGGTTCGGAGACCCAGATTGCGGCGAGATCATGTGGGTGTTACACTACTATTGGTCTGGTGGCTCTGATGGTTACCATCCACAAGGAGTTGCTGTAGCTGTGGCCAATAAGCTGACTCCAATGATAATAATTGAGGTAACACCGGTCAACGAGCGTATTATGAGACGAATAATTCGTCACTCCTTAGGAGTGATTTCCTGGTCTCTGTTTATGCTCCGACTGAGGCGAGTGATCTCACGTGAAGGATGCACTACGCCACGCTCGAGTCTGTGGTTGATCAGTGCCCCAGACGAGATACACTTCTAGTTTGGGGGGATTTCAATGCATCGACTGGAACTGAAAGGGATGGTTATGAGACGTGTGTTGGTCCCCGTGGGTCAAGGAACTACAAACAGAATAGCAACGATCCTTGACTTGCAAGAAGTCATGGACTTAGGGCGTGCGGTCATGGTTTCAGCGCCCACAAGCTCTGCTGGACTTGGTTCAACGCTGTGTGGTGTGGCCAAAGAGATTGACCATGTCCTCGTTGGTCGCTGGAGATGATCAGAACTGAGGACATCTACCGGAGTGCTCAGTCCTCAATACTGACACCGCTGTTGTAGCAGCACTCTGAATTGCACTTAAATCCAAGAGAATGGTACCCATCCCAGCCTAGGCTGGATGTTGGCAACTTAAGATGCGAGGTAGTGAGAGTTTGCGTACAGCTGAGTCGGAGATTTGAGGTGTCTGGTGCTTGAGTCCTGAAGAGTTGTGTGGTGCCTTCAAGACTACGTCCTTGATGTGCCAGTGGATGCTTTGGAACTCACACGTCCGGCAAAGACTAAATTTTGTCTCAAAGGACATTGACCCATTGACCAGGTTGCAAGGCCAGGCTGAATGGCAGAGCTGAGCTGTCAGATGAACAGCTCAGCTGAGGGCGTAAACAACGTACGTGCGCTAAGGGTGAAAAGGAAGCCTATTTGCGATAATCTGTGGGTAAGAGCATCACCTGTGGTCAAGGGATTCGTCGTCTGCTACAGGGACTTCGCGCAGTGCGTTCAAAATCCAAGCCCATCCCTCATGTACTGCGTTTAGAGCAGAGGGTGGTAGCTCTTGACAGAGGAATCCGAAGTGAAGAGGCCCGCTGCCGGTTTACTTTGAGCAGTTGTACCAGGCTGATCCACCAAGCTGTCGATGGAACGTTAGGGGTTTTACAATCCCTGTGCTGACCCTCCAAATCAAACAGTGGTCCCCTTCTCTTGTGGAACACAGCTGCGGTGACCGAGTGAAAAATGGGGTAAAGCTCCGGGATCTGTGGCATCCATCTGAACTTCTCAAGGCTGGTGGAAATGCTGCACCCGTTGTTGGGCATGCATCTGTGGCTCTGCCTTGGAACACAGGCATCAATGCCAACTGACTGGAAGAGATGCAATGAACGAGGGTAGCTGAAGGATTGCGAACAGCTGAGTGAGATTTCGAGGAGTCTGGTTGCCTTGGAGGTTCCGAAAGGTTGTCCCTCACTGGAAAGGGAGGGTGATCGCCAAGACCTGCAACACAACTATCAAGGGTGACGCTGCTCTCAGTGCCGGCAATGGATATATTCTTGAGAAGGGTTTGCCAGACCACTGCTTGAGCACCAAGCGTCAGAGCAGTCAGCTTTACCAGTGATTGGGAGAAGGCTGAAAGCACTTACCTTGTGTAGGCTTTCTTGGATTGCTTTATGCAGCTTCTTTGGCTGGAGGAGCATGGGAGGTGCCAATTATTTATAGAATTCCAGCCACCTGGGTTTAGTTGATTAGGTGAGAGATGATCGGCTCTTCCCTCCATTCACAGGTGAGAGATGTGGGTGGGCCTTTCTTTATTTATATATTGACTGCTTTTGACGTTTGCATGTGGTACATGCTTGGGAACCTCATTGGTATGCATTGGTGTCTGCGCTATCGCTGATGATTCACCAATAAGCGATGAAACCGATTTGGTAACTGAGGGGGTGTGTAGCATTGGGATTCTCATGTGTGTACTCAGTGTGAACATCTTGATAGTTGTGGAGTAACTCTGGGAAGTGTTACGATAATCGCCAGCAGAAGCACTTACCTTGTGTAGTCTTATGGGTTGCTTTATGCAGCTTCTTCAGCTGGGGAGTATGGAAAGTGTTCAAATATTTATATAATTCTCGCACCTTGTTTAGTTGATTAGGTGAGAGGTGATTGGCTATTCCTTCCATTCAAAGTGAGAGATGTGGGTGGCCTGTTTCATATATATATATATATATATATATATTATAAATATATATATAATAACTATATATATATATATTCTGTTATGTTTGTAAACAGGTATTTCATGTTAGTCTTATCTGAACCATAAGAGAGTGGTGTGTGTGTGTGTGTGTGTGTGTGTGTGTGTGTGCACGCGCATTGTGTGTCGCCAATTTTCTCAGAGATGCCAAACGGATATTTGTTAAACATTCCGAGGTTCCTTTCAAAGTGTTATAGGCAAAAAACAAATGAAAAAAATTGGATTTTGTTTTAATCACTCTGCAGGCCTCAGCCTTTGTAGCTCAGTGAAAGACAAAATTTAATGATCCTGACCACAATCATTCGTTCATGGAGGGAGGTGTCTTTGGCCCCACAAAAAATTATTATTATTTTATTATTCTTTATTTTTTTCCCCCCCCAAAAATTTTTTCAAAAAAATTTAAACAAATAAACCGGGGGGGAGAAAACCCCCCCCAAAATTTTACTGCCACTGTAGAACCAAGAAGAAAGCCAGGCAAAACAAGACACAAACGCAACAAGATTAGAAGAGCATCGGGCAATGCCGGGTACCCCTGATAGTAAATCATAACGAACATTTGAACATGTTATATGCTTTTAACAGCCAATCTGAGATGTAAAATATCTTCCAAGGAAATGATTGGGAATTTCCTGAGTTCTATTTCATGTTTCATGGTGAGTACTTTCATGTGACGATGTAAAAATAACAACTGCAAGATTTTCCAATGAGTTGATCAAGTTACACAGTATTTGAAAGTTGAGTTTAGCCTCTTTAAGCTCTGCCTCTACCAGAACCCTCGTTCCCTTGGTATGACCCTAAATTAAAGGGTCAGCCAGTGGTGGGTTGCAGCCAAAGGTAATTATTAAACGACTGAGCTCGATTGTAAAGCTGTGATCAGGTTTTCTTGCCCTAATTGCGTACGACATGGCTCAGGCGAGCGACATTTTGGTTTTGGAGAACTTCATTGATGGCAAGTTTGTGAGCAGCAAGAAGT
The DNA here is from genome assembly GCA_035128595.1 of Eptatretus atami. Taxonomy (NCBI): domain Eukaryota; kingdom Metazoa; phylum Chordata; class Myxini; order Myxiniformes; family Myxinidae; genus Eptatretus; species Eptatretus atami. The sequence continues at coordinate 73,108,116 of CM068966.1, read as the reverse complement.
ACATCGATTCTTTCAATCCATCAACGGGCAAGGTGTACTGCAAACTACCGGACAGCACCAATGATGAGGTGGGTATGGTTGTACACACAGAGTGGAGTTAGTGCACAGTGCAGTGTTTACGTATCATAAGGTTCTGAGCAAATTGCGACTTGTTACCTCCGCTACCGAAGGTGAAGGAGGATATGTTTTCACCCTTTCTGTCTGTTTGTCTGTGTCCAGGATATCTCAAAAAAGTTGCGGATGGATCTGGATAAAATTTTGTCGACAGGTTTTGGGGTTTGACAAGGACGAACTGATTCGATTTTGGTGAAGATCAGGATCCGGATTCAACTACTCGAATTTTTTTTAAAGTGATTCTTCACCATCGAGAGATAGGGCCAAAAACGATAGAGAGCACGATATCTCAAAAAAGTTGACGGATTCGGACGAAACTTGGTGGGCAGGTTGGGTGTGTGACCACGACGAATTGATACGATTTTGGTGAAGATCCGAATCCGTTATCTGACTACTAAAATTTTTAAACCATTGAGAGATCAGCCTCAAAAAACGATACGTGGCATGATGTCTCAAAAATGTATTGGGCCAGATATGTTCTCGTGGATCAGTCATTACAAGGAAAACAGACTCAGGTGGAGGCCATTCAGCCCATCATGACTGCGTGAAACACCAAACTAATTTATCCAATTCAAGGTTGTCAGCATGGGTTCACTTGGAGGTAAGGTAGCGCTCTTACGGGGCAGAGCGGAGGTATGCGCTCTACTGAGTGCCCTTCTAGTCTAGTATGCGGCAAAGTCTGTTTTCTCTTGGAGTTCACTGGACCCGACAGACTCCTATTCGGATGTTCGTCCTGGAAAAGTTCGGAGCCTCTGTGACTGGTGTGCTTATCAGTCACTCACAAACTTTCCATTGATTATTGGGAGTAGAAACTGGAAAGCTTAAGGGCAAGTTAAAATTTATATTTGTATAAAAAGTCGAGGTTCATGAAATAGATAGAACAGAATACAGATTGGACCAGAAAATACCAGAACAATATGACAAAGGTGGAGGAGGGGGTGATGCACCAGCGAGGTAAAAGGACACAACTGATGGACACTTGGAGGAAGAATGAGCATGGTGAAGAATGAGATCAAGGGGAGGGGAAGGAGGACACAGGAGGTTAACAAGCTCGATACAATCTCAAACACAGTCAAGAAGAGGAAGGGAAAACTGGGAATGAAACAGAAAGAGAACAAAAAACAAAGGAGAAGAAATGGGGAGAAAACACTTTAGAAAACACAAAATAACTGAAAAGGGAAGGGGTGCGCTTGGGGAGGGTTAATTAAGGTAGAAAAGATCATGAGTTTGAATGGGGGATGACATGAGGTGGTGATGATCAACCATCTTGAAACCGTGGAGGGAAACATGGGATTGAACAGATTGAGCAAATTGGTTCCACAGGTGAGGCATAAGGGAAACTAATGAGTGGAGGTGAGTAGCGAGCCTGGATTTTGGGATGTTTTACCAGAGTTACTGGCAGACCAGTGCCATGCAGAAACCTGGTGGGAGAGGGGAAGTGGGAGGGGGGAGGGGTGACAAATCAAGGAAGGACAGAAGGTGGAATACAGGAAAGGAGGCGGTAGAAGATAGAGAGGTCATCAACTTGTCTGCAAGCAGAGTAACAGGCACAAAGACTCAGCTTCATATGGAGAGTCCATTTATTTTAAGGGCTTTCGTTTCAATGGCATAAACAAGTGTAATGTGTGAAAGAGGCCACCAGCCAAAAGGGGAGAGGAGTCCTCCATCAAGCTGCAGATGAAGGCCTTTTAAGAAGAGAGAAATTCAGACTTGACATGGAAATACTTTGAATGACGTAGAATGCCGGAGAGGAACACCTTGGTCTGCAGCTGGCATTGGAAGCCAACTTGCATATACGGTTCACCCAAGAAAGATCACAGCTGATTGTGAGGCCCAATTTTGAGTGACTCAACGTCTTCAAGAGGTTTGTTAAAGAAATCGATGAGAAGGTTCACCTGATGGTCATTTTGGAGAGATAGAGTGAGAGTGTGAGATTTGCTCAGATTGAACAATGTATTCAAAGTGTTGGACCAGCTCCAGATAATATCAACGTCTGCATAGAGGGAAGAGGCTGATTACTGACTCTCTGAACGATGAGAGGCTACGGTTGAGAGTTGCATTATCAGCAAAGAGTGAAGCTGGGTTTTCCAGAGAATTGAAAAGATCATTGATGAAGACGAGGAACAGATCTGGGTCCAAGACTCTGCCTTGGGACAATCAAGTGATGTTAGCTGACTTCCAAACAAATAGAAGCTGAGGCCTACAGCGAATGCGAGGGTGAACAGATCAGAAAGCGGATGAGCAAGAGTGGCAGACTGTTTTTTAGGAAGCGTGTGTTGATCCCATCCAGTCCAGTTGCAGAATCGGAGTCGAGGGTTGCCAGAACCTGCTCCACATTCTCAGGTGGGAAAAGCACAGTCCGGGAGTAGTTGGGTACGATCGGGCAGGTTAGCTACAGAAAGAGCAAGAGGTTGGGTGCATGAGATTTGGAAGCAAAGATAATTGAGGCATTCGGCCTTCGAACAAGCAGAGTCTGCTTTGGTACAATTTGAAGTGAGGGAGGGGATTGAGGGGGACCATACCCCAGAGACAGGCTTGACAAGGCCTCACAACGTCTTTGAGAAAGGAGACAGGATTGAAGATTCAGTCTTGTTTGTTTATTTTTCAATGACAGCAGGAACCGTGATGTTAAAGCTCTAAGTTCTGTTTCTTCTTCACGCGACGGACACATCTCCTTTTTGGTAACAGTAACACCGGTTCCCTCTGGGAGTGAAACTATGTCAGTACCCACTCCCTTCGGCAGGGGTTAGTGGTTGAACCACTTGCATTATTCTCCGTATGCAGGCAAAAATCGCGTCATGTCCCCATTGGTGAATGATGGCATATGGGAACTCATTTGAATCTCGGGGCCAATGATGGGAATAGACAAGACAAAGGAGATGCCTCTACTTCGAATGAGCTCGACATTGGCTTTGTGAGAAAGCTCATGCATACAATTTGCCTTCAATATGCCTTGGTCCATGCTACCAAGGATTGTGAGAGCTGTCTGACCTGCCTTTTGGGGCTATCGATGCAACCGGGATGACCCTTACTTGACAGTCATCTCCCTCCTCTGCCACAAATAATCTCAAATTGTAACAAATAACTGCAGTTCTTCCTCTGTAGTGAATTTACAGACTCAAAAGCAGTTTATGTGCATCATCTGAACCCGGTCCACAGAACACTGCTTCTGTGGATCCCGGGCATCCTTGGGAATAAACATGGATCGCTGATAACACAATCTTTAACACATTCATTCTGCAGCTTGTGAACATGAGATGCACAGCAATCAGAAATTTAATTTTGATAATGAGTAAGTTAAGTAGGTCACTTCTGAGTGTTTATTTGAATCATAATGCTGATCTTTCTTTCTTTTTTTCCCCCCTGACGGAGTAATTTTCACAAATGTATTTCAAATTATGTTCAGGAAGACTTGCACAGAAATTCAACATGGAAATTGGGTTTTTTCCCATCGTTTTCTGATCACTTGAGTGAATGGAGGAAGCTCTCTGAAGAATGAGGTCACGCGAGTAGGAGGCCAGAGCTCCACATGGAATTCCCTTGAATGCAAATGCGTGCTATGAATATTCAGCGAAGAGGACCTGATAACCGATAGGAGGTAGTTTTAGAGGAGAAAAATGTAGACTTATCGGATTCCTTTTGCTGAAATTCAACTGCAGGAAGGATTTGAGCCAGGACCATAGCCTTGTTGGAGGGAAACCTGCACGTCAACATGGTCAGGAGCTAATGCCAGATGGGTTGGAGAACTAGCAATTTCTTCACTCTCCATGGACGTTTCAATCGTTGAAGATTCCATCCCAACCTCGATTAATTTAAAGCCAATTTGTGTTGTTATATTTTGGCCTCTCATCAGAATTTGAGCCGGCGTTTGAGCGCGGCAGTAATTCTCCGTTCACAGATGTTCATCAGATTAATTATGATTAATTTCTCGGATGAAAATATTTCAATGAAAAACAGCTACGTTTTCATTCACAATGACATCACATCACAGTGGCCGATTCGCAAAAATATCTGCAGTACTATCCCGACCCAATTATTTGACGTTTACCGCTCCGCCACGCGAAGGTGGACCGAGGTTACTGTTTTCACACCCTTTCTGTTTGTTTGTTTGTTTGTTTGTGAACAGAATTTAGGAAAAACTCTCGACGGATTTTGACGAAATCTGGTGGGGGGGTTAGGAATGGTGTCCAAGGATCATGCCATGAAATTTTGGACTTGGTCCCCCCCCCCCCCAAAAAAATTGTTTAGAGGAATTTTTTTTTTTTTGCATTTCTACATGTTTTAAGTGATTTCCAACCGCCCCCCCCCCCCCAAAACAAAGAAATTTTTTTTTTTGCATTTCTACATGTTTTAAGTGATTTCCACCCCCCCCCCCCAAAAAATTGTTACCCCCCCCAAAAAAATAGAGAAATTTTTTTTTTTTGCATTCTACATGTTTTAAGTGATTTTCCAACCCCCCCCCCCCAAAAAAAATTGTTAGAGAAAAAAAATTTTTTTTTTGCATTACATATTTTAAGTGATTTCCACCCCCCCCAAAGAATATTTGTGTTGAGAAATTTTTTTTTTTTTGCATTTTTACGTTTAAGTGATTTTCCAACCCCCCCCCCAAAAAATTGTTACCCCCCCCAAAAAGAATTTTTTTTTTTGCATTTCTACATGTTTTAAGTGATTTCCAACCCCCCCCCCCCAAAAAAATTTGTTAGAGAAAAAAAAATTTTTGCAACTTTTTTTCAACAAATTCGATTTTTTTTGGCATTTTTACATGTTTTAAGTGATTTCCAACCACCCCCCCCCCCAAAAAAAAGTTGGAGAAAAGAACTATAACTCGTCAGCACTGTTGACATCATAAATTTGATAAGATATAAGGTTCACTTGAGTGACCCAGCAGTATTGGCGGCGGAGGTTTTGCGTACTTCGCCTGAGCTGCTCCGCTCTCATTATACTGGTTACGCCTCCCCAACCCGAAGTGGCACCGAGGTTATGTTTTCACCACTGTTTGTCTGTTTCTTTGTCTGTGAGCAGGATATCTCAAAAAGGGTCCATTTGATTTTGATTTTGACAAGGATGAATTGATTCCATTTTGGTGAAGATCGAGATCCGGATTCGATAATAATCTTTAAGTGCTTTTTCACCATTTAGAGATATGGCCAAAAACCATACATACAGCATGATATCTCAAAGGGTTGGAAGCAGATTTTGTCAAAACTAGGCGAATGAGTTGGGTACGTGACAAGAACAGGCCGATTCGATTTTGGTTAAGCTCCGGATGCAGATCTGGCCTATCAGTTGGATACAAAGTGTAAACTGTTCAGCCTAGCAGAGCTCTGCCCTCTACCAAGTGCCATTCTAGTTTATACAGTGTTAATGATTAGGGTGGTGGGCTTGAGATCCCAGGATCCTGAGTTTAAATCCCACTCAACTGTTGAATTAATACCAGGTGGGGTTGACTCTGCCTGTCATCCTTCTGAGGATAGCAAAATGAATGCCAGCTTGTTGGTATCCTGTGTCAGAGTGGTGATCTGTCCAGGATTGTGTTCAATAGCCAAAGAGACTGCTTAGACATCACCTACACTCTGCACATAATATGGTCCTGATGGGTGGATGAGGTCCCTTCATGTACAACCTTTTTGGCTGCTGGTTGCATCATTGGTTAGGGGCACAGCTATGCTGCTGATGCAGTGCCCCAATTACCAGTACACTGGTACTCATTTCACTGACCTCAGAAGGATGACAGGCTGAGTCAACCGCCTGGTGTTAATTCAACAGCCAGGGTTCAGCAGCCAACGGGGCTCGAACTCAGAACCCTAGGATCCCAAGCCACCACCCGAACCACGAAGCCAACACCAGGCTTATTGTTGGATGAGGTCATTTTGCTCTGTGGGATACTCAAATTAAGATAACTTACCAAGAGATTATCACTGAGATTGGTAGAGGTGATGCACATTGACAAATTGCCTTTCTTAACTTTGTCTTTACTGTTTTCTGTACCAATAAAAACGTTCTGATTTTGCAAACTGACTATGAACTCATTTTATGAAGGATTGAAACGTTCCCCTTTCTTGTCCGACTGATCTGACAGGTGGATGCAGCTGTGCAGGCAGCTAAGAGAGCTTTCCCAAAATGGACAGCTTGGCATGTGCAGCAACGATCTGAGTTCCTGCTAAAGCTAGCAGATGTGATCGAGGCTCGGCTCGAGGAGTTTGCGCAGGCAGAGTCAAGGGACCAGGGCAGTTCGGAGGTTTGGGGTTCTGCTGGGATATTGAATTTGTTTTCTTTCTCTGATATGATTTGTTAAGGATAAATATATATATGTATATAAAAAATAATTGGCAGAAATTGACCACCCACACCTTCTATTTCCCACATGGCAACTCCATTCCCCTTTTTCCTTACTATCCCCTCTTCTTTTTATCTCCATTGCTTTAACTGAGGTTTTTTTTTGGTGTTGCTACAGCATTTGGAGATTGGAAGGATTTATACTCTTGAATAAATAGAACAGAAGAAACCAAAATGGAGCTTATGGCATTTCCTACAAAGGCTTCGAGGTCATTTTAAGCCTCTGCTAATCCAAACTCTATGATATGTTGACTGAGCTGTTTCAATTTGACATCAAGTTTTATCCCGAGATAAATCAGACCTCTTGTTGCAGTATTAAGTATTTTTTTTATTTTTTTATTTGGCGATTTCTTTGTGAATTATGAGATCATTGGTTGTTTCTGTGTACGGTAATGAAGGCAGCGATGATAATGATGTACGATCTGACATCATTTAAAAAAAAAAATTTCATTTGTGCGGCATCGCCGGTTCATTGACACGGAATTGCTTGACGTCAGAAATGTAAATTATATTGTTCATTCCATCATATTCGCTGAAGATGATTGCTTCATTTTCCCAATTTAAGGTCAAATTTACAGCTCTTTTGGGGAGGTATGGCCTGAAGTCGAGAAAGTATTATTGTATTTCATGGATATCAATGAGATGATACTCAGGGTCCCCCACCTTTTGGGTGGTATGAGGAATAGATCTGTGTAATATGAAAGATAAATGTTGAACGTTTTTTTGAAATACTGCGTACGCAAGGCAAGTTACCGAGACAGTTGCTATGGCAACATAATTCAGCCAATCACATCCGTGATCTAATTAGGTTTAGATAAGGTCATGAGGAATAGATGTCTGACATGATTGGTCGGTCGGACGGAGCTCACATTAATGTCCCCCGTCTGACCTTGTCGGAGGGGCGTGTGACAAAAAAGACTTTGTCTGAGATGAAACTCTATTGCCCTCCTTCCAAGGACCCATGAACCTAGTTAGCAGTGAAAGGTATACGTTGTATTAACCACAAACTGATTTGAGCTGCATGCTTCAAATAGTTAACACATCAATCATTTCTTAACATGTAATCCATCATAAACTTGTAAAGTAGCTTATAAAGTTGACATGTTCCAAATGCATGTGAGTCTCTTCGACGTTTCCTGTGAATTTCCCCTGTTTATTGACATTTTCAGGGAAGACCTTGGCTCAAGCTCGGAGTTCCGACATCCCAAGGGCTGTCTTGAATTTCCGCTTCTTTGCTTCGGCTGTGTTGCACTACACCATGCAGTGTACCCAAATGGAGCATCTGCACTGCCTCAACTACAGCATCCGCTCTCCCGTCGGAGTGGGTGAGGGAAGCTGACGGCTCCACGGAAATTAAATTTCAACGCAATGCAATCTATGTCATTGTGTGTTGTAAAATGAGTGGCTTCAGTGTCTGCAGCAAATTGCAGCTGGCTTAGTTATTTCAGGATTGGTGGCTGTATTTAGTTGAGTCCGGCTTGGACACCCAATTGATTGTAATGATGTTAGCTATACTTGTGCTGCTATTTAAACGATGTCTTATAATGACTTTTGAAACTTGAAATCAAATGTCAAGGTCATCGGAAGTGCTCGATGATAGAGAGTGAGGCTAAAGTGCTGATCATGGAGCACGGAGGATCAGGTGGATAAGGATCTCAAACCAAAAGGTAAAGGTAGGTAGGCACGGAACGCAGCATGACAACAAAAAGAGAAGAGTCCCACAGGAAAATGAGGCAGAAGACTGTGGGTGGGTGAGACCTATCTCAAATGCACAAGAAGACAGACGACATGACTTGATAGTACACCAACCACTTTTCAAGACTATTTCTACTGGCGTTTCCAAAATACTCATTCCCAACGTGTAGTTAAACTCTTGATGAATATTGTTTTAGCTCAGTGAATATGGATGCTTCCAAGTCTAGTGGAGTCAAACGTTTGTCACATCTGTAAAGCTGCTCTTTGTCATCTACATTTTTTTTTATCTCGCGGAAGGTTCTCATTGGATAGAGGAGTCAAACAGGTATTCTGCACAACCTCCCAATTCACTCTCTTGTCACTTCTGAACTTCTCTTCATGTCTTATGAGAAGTGCTCAAAATCTGACATGGTTTTCTTTGAATCTTAAACAATATCTCGTACAGGTATCGAGGATCATGGAAATGCAGACAGACAAGGGGCAAAGGTTAATGGACATAAAATGGGACAAAAAGAAACAGTCGGACAAGAACATGCCAATGCATCTGAGAACAAGAGGAGGTCAGGTCAGGTCAGGTCAGGTATGGGAGCATGCACCAGAGCAGCGCGTCGCTGCGTCCACTTTCCGCCAGTACTCCGGAGCCTCATCTGGCCACCGCCCCCAGGCAGATGCTGGCCATCTCCACTCCTTGAGATGCTGATCATCCTGCTGCAACCACGAGGCATGTGGTCAGCCCATTGGCCCTACACTCATGAGGTTCTCTCGCTGAGAGAATCTGGTGAGCAGGAATCAGCGTCAGGAAAAGAGCCACATATATACCAGCCGCAGGTGATGCTCACGGACAACGCAGGTAGAAAATCTCATTTGAGTCCTCTCAGCAACCGCTCGTTGGACACAAAGTTCTGACAGAGCGATCGCCAACAATTCTCCAAAGAGACCTGGTACCAAAGGAATTAAGTCTTCGTTTCAGATCCTGGTCAGAGTCGAAGTCTCACATCCACAGAGCAAGATGGAAACACAAAGGACCTGAAGACTCAGACTTCATCCTCCGGCACAGGTATGGCAGCACCCACTCCCCCCCCCCAGGATCCAGTGAATCCATGACTCCCAAGCTGACCCAGACATCTGCTGACCTCTGGCTCACAGCCAGCAGAGACATGAATATCACTGCCAAGGTAAGTGAATCTCTCCGTGACCTCAACATCCTCCACCACAAACAGGTACAGAGAGGGAGGCAGCATCCAATATGTCATTGAAAGACTGGAACTTAGTTTTGACCCAGGCAACTAGTAATTCCAAGCAGCTCCGACTCTCATTCAGCACCTCAAGGGCCCAAAGGGATATCTGGAGTCTCCATAAAGATGACTGCCACATCTGCGAAAATAAGGTCAGAGATCTTGACATTCCCAAACAAGTGCACCAACGCTTAATTCTCGCCCACATCTCCCCAGAATCCAGGCCACACAAGTGCTGAAAAGTGTGGGGGCAGTATACACCCTGACAAACTCCAGAAACAATTGTAAAGAAGTCAGGGTGCTCAGTGAACGGCTTGGCATGTGCAGCAACGATCTGAGTTCCTGCTTAAGCTAGCAGATGTGATCAAGGCAGAGAGACAGTTAGATAGAGCAATGTTTTCAATAGGTTTGGTATTTTCCATATAAAAGGTGGATCAGCCTGGTATCACCACATCTCACAGCACTCTCAGTACCAGAGTATAGTTCAGACATCAGATTAATCAGTTTTTGGTGGCACCCCATGAAGACCAAGAATCCTCCAGAGGTATCCAATTCATTGAATCAAACGCTTTTCAGAGATCAACATAAGCTGCAAGCAGCCCCGGCAGAAACTCTCATCTGCGTTCGGTGAGGACAGAAGAGCAGGATAGGTCAATCGTTGACCTCTTTGGTATAAGCCTGACTGCTCTGGGCGCTGGTGCTCAAGCAGATGGTGGCAAACCCTCTCAAGAATTTATCCAAGCAAACACTTGCCAAGCACTGAGAGCAGCGTCACTCCTCGAAGTTGTTGCAGTCTGGGCGATCACCCTTCCCTTTCAGAGAGGGACAACAGGCCCTCTCCAATCAGTTGGGATGATGCCTGTATTCAGGCAGGGCACAGAACTGCATGCAATGACATGAGTGCAGCATTTCACCAGCCTTGAGAATTCAGCATGGATGCCACAGATCCTGAACTGGTTCCCATTTCAACCGGTTCAACGCAGTCTGTGTTTCCACAAGCGAAGGTGGACCACAGTTGATTGGAGGGTCAGCAACAGGGATTGTAAACCCTGACGTCCAACTTGACAGCTGGGGATCAGCCTGGTACAGCCGCTCAAAGTAACCGCCCAGCGGGCCTTCATCTTCAGACTCCTCTGTCAAGAGCCTACCACCTTCTGCTCACACTGCAGTACACCGAGGGATGGGCTTGGATGAACGCATGTGCGAATTCCCGCTTAAGCAGGATGAGAATTACTTGACCACAGGTATGCTCTACCGCCTCACAGATTCCTCACACATAGGCCTCCTTGTCCCCCTTCGTGCACATACAGTTTTTACACCTCAGCTCCCTGAACAGCTCAACTCCACCATTCAGCCTGGCCCTGCGATTCTGGTCAATGGTATCCAGTGTCCTTTGAGACAAAATTCTTCCTCACTCTGTGTTGAGTTCCAAGACATCGACCGGCAACATCAAGGACGGTGGTCTTGAAGGCACTCCATAACTCTTCAGGACCCCCCCAAAGCATCCAGACCCCCCAAATCTCCACTCAGCCTCTTCGCAAGCTCCTCAGGTACCCTCTCATCCTTGAGCTTGCCAACATCCAGCCTTGGCTGGGATGGCACCATTCTCCTGGATTTAAGCTGCAACTTCAGAGTTTCTACAACAAGCCTGTGGTCAGTATTGAGCAACTGAGCACTCCGGTAGACCCTGCATTTCTGGATCATCCTCAAGAGACCATCAACGAGCACATGGTCAACCTCCTTTGCCACACCACCAGCATTGGAATACCAAGTCCAGCGACGAGCCTGTGGGCGCTGAAACCATGAACCAGCCACCCTAAGTCCATGAATTCTTGCAAAGTCAAGGACCTTAGTGCTATTCTGGTTCACAGTTACAGACCCATGGGGATCAACACGTGTCTCATAACCATCCCATTTAGTTCCAGTCAATGCAATGAAATCCCCCAAGACTGGAAGAGTATCTCACCTGGGGCACTGATCAACCACAGACTCGAGCTTGGCATGGAATGCATCTTTCACGGTGAGATCACTCGCCTCAGTCAGAGCATATCTAGAAACCAGCGTAAGTGACACCCAAGGAGTGACAAATCCTGAGTCTCATAATACCCTCATTGACCAGTGTGACCTCAATTATCATTGAAGTCAGCTTATTGGACACAGCTACAGCATCTCCTTGGCCATGGTAACCATCAGAACAACCAGACCAATAGTAGGTGTAACCACCTGCCATGATCTCACCGTAATCTACTCGCCGAACCTCAGAGAGTGCTGCAATACTGATGTCCAAACGCTTCAGCTCAGATGATAACAGAGATAGGTGATTGCGGGTAAATGGTGGGAACAAGGTCTCAGCAGCTGGTGGAGTCAAGATCAGAGATGGAAATGGGAGAGACCCTGGTGTTGCGGTAAATGGTGGGAATGAGGTCTCAACAGATGGTGGAGTCAAGTTCAGAGATGGAAATGGGAGAGACCATGATGTTGCGGTAAATGGTGGGAAGGAGGTCTCAGCAGCTGATGTGGTCAAGTTTAGAGATGGAAATGGGAGAGACCATGATGTTGCAGTAAATAATGGGAATGAGGTATCAGCAGCTGGTGTGGTCAAGTTTAGAGATGGAAATGGGAGAGACCATGATATGGCGGTGAGTAGTAGACTCTAAATTCTAGAGTAAGACCTCGAGACATGGACTTATGAAGACAGCTCCACAGTCGTGAGAAGTGAGGGATGAATAGATGGAGGTGAATGTTGTTTTGACTTGGTGAGGGGAATGATCAAGGGTTGTTGTTTTTTGAGTTCAATGTGTGGTATTTGGAGGAGCAGGAGCTGAGTGGAGAGGTGAGAGCACAGGAGCAGTAATACCAGAACATTGCTGGAAAAAATAAATAAAAAACAACAATCGCAAGGCCACAAACCTGTTTGGGATGAACAAGAAGCAGACCCTGACATAAAGCCTCCTGTCACAAGATGCTGATGACATAGAAAGCCTTTAATCCCATGGCCTCAAGGGTAGCAAAAATGGGGGAGCAGCACCACCCACCAGGCAGCGTTCCACAGGGGGTAGCCATATTCCATGTTACTTTTGATAAATTGATAAAAACAAATACACATTTTTACCTCCGCCACCGAAGGTGGATGGAGGTGATCTTTTCACACATATCTGCCTGCCTGTCTGTTTGTATGTTAATCGCCTAAAGGTCATAATTTGAAACCAATCTTCACGAAACTTCACCACATGGTGGAGTTCATCATAAGTAAGAAGCCTGTGATTTTTGAGGACAAAATGTAAAAGGTTTAATTCATTCAAAGAACTTGCTCCTCTCTCTCTCTCTCTATGGGCACATTTATCCCTCTAGTCTTCAGTTGCCTACCCTTCCTCCCACCCATGGTTCACTGAAGCTTCTGGTGAGGCAGTTGTCCTGAAACACATTGCTTTGCCTATGAAAAAGCAAACCCAACTGGGGTAATCTCAGTTCTCTTCCATAAATCTGGAACAAGTGGGTGTCTTCCCTCAGGAGAGACAGAAACAACATCTTTTTAATCTCAAGTCTGAACTCTCAAGCCTCTCTCCCTCCTCCAAATCCTGGTGGCATCTAATCAAATCTGTTTGCTCCCCCTCCATCCCCTCGCTTACCTCAAATGGCCGCACTGCAGATACCGCATGTGAAAAGGCTGAAGCCGAAACTCGGTGTTTGCATCTAAATCTTGTGCCCAAACCATCGCTCTCTGTACCCACCTCACGAATCACACCCAACTGTCCCTGGACTCTGTGTCTTTTCTCCTGACAAAGTGGAGAGCTTGCTGTCAAACCAACTCAGATTCTGCAAACGGTCCAGACAGCATCAGCCCACATGTCCTAAAAACCTGATCTGCTGCTCTTACTCACTCCTCTCTTTCTATTGACCCTCTCATTTGTCTCAAGGTCATCTCCCATCTGCTTGAAAATCAGCAACATGACCACATCACCGACACCAAACAAAGGTGCAAAAACAGATCCCTGCAACTACAAACCAATCAGCCTTCTCTCTATCATCAGCAAGTATGGAATCATCATCGCTTCAGACATTAAATCCTTCCTCTTCTCCAAGCTTGATTTCCGATCATCAATTTGGTTTCAGACCAGGTCACTCTATCCTAGATATGCTGCTTTCGCTCTCCCAACAATGGATGGAGTACTCAATGCCAACATGAAATCAAGCCATATCCTGGACATATCCATGCTTTTGACATGGTCTGCCACCCTGCCCCCACCAAACTCTCTTCCTATGGTATCCAAGGCCATCTCCACTCATGGCTCGCACCTTTTGTTTCCTCTCCTGTCACAGCCAACGTGTGACCCTAAATGGGGTTCTCTCATCCCATCTTCCTGTCCAGGCTGGAGTTTCTCAAGGGAGCGTTCTGGGCCCTGATCTGATTGACTAGAAATTTGAACAGGATTTGTATGCCACGTCATTGAATTCAACCACCAATTATTTTTTGAGGTCAATACAGGCCACAAAGTCAACGTCGGCCAAGTTTCTAAAATCCTCAATTTTCATCTCAATGACTTGAAATTTGAAGAGGATTTGCATATCAGATCACTGTATTCAATGAACAAGTATTTCTGAGGTCAACATAGGCCAAAAAGTCAACATAGGCCGAATTCCTAAAATTCTCAATTTTCTTCCGATTAACTTGAAATTTGAAGAGTTTTCATATTTGGTCACTGAATTTAACCAGCAATTATTTTTAAGGTCAAATTTGTTTTATGGATTTAGCAAGCGTCGTGCTATGCATGACATCTTTCATGTTTGGTTGTTTGTTTCTGAACAAAATATCTCAGAAAGTTGCGGACGGATTCAGACGAAATTTCGTGGAGAGCTTGGCTATGTGACACCAACGAAATGATTCGATTTTGGTGAAGATCCGAATGTGGTTACTCCTCAGGCTCAAACGCAGCAACATGTACAAGCTACCAGAGCTTCGTCAGCGAGGAAGCACAATCTACACAGCATGAATTATTTTGGCGAGATAAACTTGATAAGATGCCATCATATATTTATTACATATGCAGCAGAGAAGGGAGGAGGAGAAGGAGGAGGGTGGGGAGTTTTAAATGGTGTATAGATAGTGTCCACGAGAACAGTGGGTCCGTGGCGGAGGAGCTGTTCAAATTTTATGCCAAATTTATATATGAAGACGACCTTTCACTTTACTAGTGACTTTGTAGTTGAGTGGATAAGCATCTCAGTGGAATATTTCTGCACTCTACAACATACGAGTAATCTATCTCGGGTTAATTATTGTCTTGAAACGTTCATGACTTTTTGTGAGCGTTCCAATGCTCTTTCAACAGTTTGGGCTGACACACCACCACATCACGTTACCATTTGAGCTTTTCCCAGAAAATTTTTTTAAGCTTAAGCCTGGTTTGTTGACATCTCACAACCAATCTTTTATGTTCCCCTGTTTTTGCTGCTCTCAAACAGCTGCACTTATCATTCCCTGGAACATTCCTTTGTACCTGCTAACGTGGAAGCTTGCACCAGCCATTGCTCTGGGAAATACGGTTGTGGTGAAACCAAGCGAGATGACCTCCACAACCGCATGGATGTTGTGCAATGTTTTGAAAGAATCAGGTCAGAATCATGCAATGTTTATCCCTGATAAAAAAAAAGGTCATGTGTTGCTGAAAAATGAACCCATCCCAATTATGCCCATGGTGGTTTTGCAGCGAGAATGGTGCACCTTTAAGTCAACCTGTCCATGGGATGTATCGAAGTTCTATTCTCAGTTATCTAGCAGAATGTTATTGGATTCCATAATTAGCATTTTATTTCATATTTGAATCGGTCTCACCCTCGGCAATGTTTGTGAATCAAAAATTAATTAAAAACCTCTTAAAACCTGAAAAGATATCAGTGGGTGGCCCGTACTTGTACAAGGTGTTTCGAATTGTTTTAGGATATTCATTGGAACCATCTAGAGTTAATTATTTTTGGTTCGTTTTAAAGGTTCATGTATGCTTGTTACATGTCATTCGTTTAATGCAGGGGTTCTTAACCTTTTGATGATTCCAGACCCCCAATGGATTGCCCAACATGGTCCCATACCCCCTTCACTTGACTGTCAAAATCATCATCATCACCAGTCCTATTAGTTGACAGTATGAATTCCAAGGATGTCAATAGCTTGAATTTATTTTAGATATGGATAGCTGCAGTGTAGTAGATAGTAGAAAAATCGTGCAAATTATGATACAAGCATCAAATTTGGCATTTGTTCTGCAGTGCTTTCTGATCAAATCTGCCCGATTGGCCAGTTGAAAATCCAAGATGGCGCCATTTTTCAAGATGGCCACCAAGTTAGCCTCCCTGAAGTTGACTTTTTTGCTTAGAAAGTATTTGTAGTTGTCCGATTTTGCATGATCTAAGTGTGGATTCGCTATGTTTTCAAGCCTGCTGGAGTGGATTTTCACTGTTTTTTTAAAGCCGCCTCTGACACCTTTTTCTGATTTTGACAACATTTGTTATATATTTTCCCTTGTTTGGACGAGGTTACGCAAGGTTAGCCCCCTGATTGAGCGCCGCGTGTCATAGCGAGGGTACGATGTAGTAGTAACTCCTGATTCGCTAACAGTCGTGGCGAAAAGGAACTGCAGTGTAGTTGTTAGATCGCCGATGGCGTGTACAGCCACGCTTTGGCACCTCGGTTCTGTCTCATGAGGACATCGTTCAGCACTCACTCTCGAGCGCATCAATGGGACACTAGAGGTCCCGGCGCTCCATCACTGGTGGCCGCCTCCAACTACTGCCTATGCAGTATGGGCGCTCCAAACAGGGTTGCTAAGTGCACCTCGCATCGGCAGCCACATCCGCCCTGGTAAACCGCGTTGCCCCTCGGCTGGTGTGCGGAGTCTAACAACTGAGTATGAGCGGTGGAGCACACGACTCGCGTCGTGCGTGCGTGGTATCGATCCAGTTCAGGACCATCTAGCCTCCAAATTTCGAACACGGCTGATGACACTCGATGAAACAGATGTGCTGATTGAATCCAGGCCACTTACCAGTCCTTTAATCAACATTTCCAGTTCATCGGCAAGTAAGAATTTCTTGAAGGAGTGATTGTCGGGCACGACCAAGGCACATTGGTGACATCACTGCTGTGA
>CM068966.1:73055724-73068494 GCA_035128595.1 Eptatretus atami | reverse complement strand
ATTCCTCACTCTCCATGCACTGCCCTCACTCCGCCACACCCCCAGGAATACCTCTGGCTACGGTTTCCCCTCCACTCCCACCTCATGTTTATATGTGTACTGGACCGTCCAACAAACAGTGATGACTCCATTTACACCTCACTATCCGAAAACATGGACCAACTTCTATCTTCTCATCCCAACTCTGCTCTTTCTCATATGTGGTGACTTCTATGTCATTCATGCCAGGTGCTCTAGGTTGTGGTACATCTCTCACCTGTCATGGCACTTCAGCAAAAGCTTTCTGCGACTCATTGGGACTGACTTAATCGGTCAATTTCCCGATCCGGATCTCAAACAATGGCACTCCATCTCTTCTGGATCTCATTTTGACAAATTTCCCTGAAAATATCTGCTGTTCTTCCTCTGCTGCAATCAGTTATTCTGACCACGTCCTTGTCAAAGTGAACATCTCTCTGGCTATTATCAGAGAACCACCTCAGTGCCGTCGAGTCTGGCATTTCACTCAAGCCCGACTGGGCAGGGTCTCCAAGCAGCCATCAAACTTCTAGACTGGTCTCCCATCGCTACTTTCTCCAACCTCAACTCATCCTAGGAATTCTTTCATCGAAATTTGCTCTCTCTCGCACACAGATTTAGCCCTCTCGTCTTCAGTTGTCCTACCCTTCCTCCCGCCCTTGGTTCACTGAAGTTGTGGCGAGGCAGTTGTCCTGAAACAACTTGCTTTTGCCTCATGGAAAGCAAACCCAACTGAGGGTAATCTCAGTTCCTTCCATAAAGCTCAGAACAAGTGTGTGACTACCTTCAGGAGAGCCAAAAAACAACATTTTCCGATCTCAAGTCTGAACTTTCAAACCTCTCTCACTCTTCCAAATCCTGGTGGTGTCTAATCAAATCTGTTTCTGGTGTGTGCTCCCCCTCCATCCCCTCCCTTACCTCAAATGGCCGCACTGCTGATACCACACGTGAAAAGGTTGAATGTCTAAACTCGGTGTTTGCATCGAAATCTTGTGTCCAAAACCCATCGCTTTCTGTGCACACCTTATGCAGTCACACCCAACTGTCCCTGGACTCTGTGTCCTTTTCTCCTGACAAGGTGGAGAGCTTGCTGTCAAACCTCGACTCAGATTCTGCAACCAGTCCAGACGGCATCAGCCCACGTGTCCTAAAAACCTGCTCTTCTGCTCTTGCTCACCCTCTCTGTTCTATCACCCTCTCATTTGCTCAAGGTCATCTGCCATCTGCTTGGAAATCAGCAACATCACTGCCCTGCATAAAAGGTGCAAAAACAGATCCTGCAACTACAGACCAATCAGCCTTCTCCCAATCATCAGCAAGGTTATGGAATCCATCATTGCTTCAGACATAAATCCTTCCTCTTCTCAATGGCTTGATTTCCGATCATCAATTTGGTTTCAGACCAGGTCAGTCTACCCTGGATATGCTGCTTCTGCTCTCCCAACAATGGATGGAGGACTCACGGAACATGAAATGGAGCCGTATCCCTGGACATATCACGTGCTTTTGACACGGTCTGGCACCCTGCCCTGCCTCACCAACTCTCTTCCTATGGTATCCAAGCTCTCCACCATGGCTCGCAGCTTCCTTCCTGTCACAGCACATGTGGCCCAATGTGGAGTTTCTCATCCCCTCTTCCTGTCCAGGCTGGAGTTCTCAAGGAGTGTTCTGGGCCCTGTTCTTGTTCGTTCACAATGATCTTCTCGACTCTCTGGAAAATCCTTTTATCTCTTTGCTGATGACTCCACCCTCTGTTGTACATCTGTCATCCCTCAGACCGCAACCAGCAGCTTCTTTTTGCTCTCTGCAGATCTGGATAAAATCACAAACTGGTCCATAATGTGGAACATGTCTCTTCATTCTGAACAATCTCACACTCTCCATGTCTCTCGAAAGGACCGTTTGCGCCCCCCCCCCCCCACCACCATCTACTTTTCTCAACAATCCTCTGGAAGAATCCTTTCTTCAAGCTTCTGGCGCTCATTGTCTGCCGTGATCTTTCCTGGGAAAGCCACATTTCCAACCTGCCTCCAAAGCAGTCGCCGACTGGAATCCTCCATCAGTGCAAAGTCCTTCCTCTGAGCCCCTGAGCGCACATACAAAGCCTTGTCCGCAGCTGATGGAGTACTGCTCTCCCCTCTGGGCTGGTGCTCCTGCTCTCACCTTTCTCGGCTTCATGCTGTGGGAAACCAGGCATTTAGGATCATTGGCATCTCCGCGATGAGGCTGAAGTCTTTGGGTCTCTCACCTCTCACACAGCGGCAGTCGGTGGTCTTTCTGTCTTCTCCGTCTCTTCTGGTCTCACCTCCTACTGCTCTGTTGCATATGATCCCCACCAATATTTCCCAGGGCACCCAGGTCTGCCAACAACCCCATATTTCTTTTGAGGGAGAGACCCCTTCTGGGAAAATAGCAAAATCATGAATCACTGCTCACCTTCACTCTTCATTTCTTCTTTTTCCCGTCCTTTAGATAAACTCCTACACTCTGTTCAATCCCATTCTCTCCCTCAGGGCCTCAAACAGCCTGGTTCACCACCACCTTTACTTCCACATCCAAATTCCTCCATCTTTTTCTACCCCCTGTTAATCACGCCCAAATCCACCTCCTTCAATTCCCTGCTTTCCATCCTGAAAGTCCCTGTCATAGTCCATTTGTAGTCCCGTGTTCCCGACCCCATCCACTCTTCCCTTCCACTAGATTCCTATGTCTCTGTTCCTCAACCTTTTGTCCTTCCCTCCTACCGCCCCTCTTGTCTCATACCTCTCCTTAGCTGTAGTGCGGTGTGTGTTAGCTCTCATATCGAGCCTCGACAATGTTTACACCAAAACAGAAATGGTATATTGGGTCATTGGAATGGATCTGTGTTTTTTCTTTACTTTCTCTCAGCTGTTTCTTCATGCTCTCTCTCTTTTCTTGAAGATAAAAGCAATGTGTCGTCAGTGCAGCTGGTCATTCATTGTCTGCAAATCGGTTTAATGGTATACGTTGGGAAGCCTTGGGTTTAAAGCCAAATAATATATATATAATATATATACATATAAATATATATGTTCGGGGGCGGGGGTTCAGGTGAGAAAGACAACTTTGGGGGGAAAGCTATCTCTGCTCCAACCGAACTCCCCGGATTTGCAGGCCGTGGCAACACGCATTATTCCTTGATGCGGCAGGTGCTAATAACGCGTGGACGCCATAACTCAACCGCTTGACCCGGGTCCTCCCGTCTCTTTGGTTAACCGGGTTACCTAATTAATCAGTGATTTAATCTACCGAGGACCCGCCCTGTTGCCTTGTCCAAACTGGATCATCTTTCCCTGGACGGATCGGGTGCAGCCGAGGAACAAACTGCCAAGTGACGTTGCCTCGGTTCAAGGTGGCGTCCATAGAACGTGCTCAAAAAGCATACCAATAGATCTGGTATGAACTACCTGTCAAGTTTCATCAAAATCGGTTGACTCCGTCTGGCCTCCAGAGCTGTCCATTTCATAGAAACATACAGACAGACGGAAAAAGTGAAAATAAGGGTACTCTCCGCGACCACCCATAAGGGTACTCTAAGCGCCACCCAACAAACATACAAACATACATAACAACATAGACAGATGGAAAAACTGAGATAAAGAGTAGTCCTCGCAAGACCACCCAAGAAAACTTCAAATTAAATAATTATGTAACGTATTGCATGCAGGGGAGGAGAATCAATGGTCAAGGCAGAAGCAGAAGCCTTTGTGCCAGAGATCTCACCCTTATAAGGAAGAGGAGGAAGGAAGAAGGAGGAGGAGGAAGGAAAGGATTGAAAGGGAATAAGAATAAAGGAGAAGAAGAGGAAGAAGAATAAAAGGAGAATAGATAAGAGGAAAGAGGAAAGAGGAAAGGAAGAGGAAGAAAGGAAGAGGAAGAAGAAATATCTCGAATCTGAATGTAAGAACAACCAAGATAAAAGATGATATTTGCTAGTTGGGGTGCTTTGACCAAGGATAGACGCTCAGAGGAGATCGAGTATCCTCCAGCTATCCTGTGATCCAGAACAACACACCGGTCAATCATGATTTTTACAAGTTCATATTAACACCAAGTCCTGGGTGTCATCGTCCTCCTCTAACAGCCTCCAAAGCAGGACAACATGCTCTTTATGAACTCGTGATAAATGTCACCCCCGACATGCACACAGAGGTACGTGAACGTAAGTATGCTGAATGAAAGAACGTTGGGACATTTTATAACAAAGAAGAAAGGCGAGTTTTATATTTCTGAGTTGAGAATAAACAGTGAAGTGACAAAGAGCAGGCTTTTGGCAAACTGGGATAAATAAACATCTTACTCTTGGAGATAGGTCGTGTTTCAGGAAGATCGTAGTTGAGCTCAAAGTCATGGTTTTTGGATGGGAAAAGCATGAGATTTAAACCATGGAGCGAGGAGATCAAACCTATGGCTTTGCTTACAAAACCAGTACAGCACGGCAAATGAACAAAGCAAAGTTATATTGGGATTGTTCGGTGAAGAGTGACTGAATAGAAAGGGTTTCATTACTTTGCAGACAGTCGAGCATCCGGAGCAGAGGCTCGTGGTAGCATTGAATGAGGACTGGCTTGAGGATTCTCCAACGCAAAAGTTTCCCAAGTAGAGGCAAGGAACATCAAAAATAAACCTGGAAGGCCAAGGTGTGCCAAGTCAGGAGAGATTCAGAAATGCAGAGACACTGGTTGTGCTTACGTTAAAGCTTTCAAAACAAGAAAAGCAAAGAATATGAGCTTCTCAAAGTGAACCAAATGTTCTGCATTCTACAAATAATAATATTTCCATTATTTTCTACAGAATGTTTTGCCGATTAGGAATGGTTAATGTAATGAGTTTATCATTATGTAGAATAATGGTGGTTTTTTATTCAGGTTGTAAAGCTGGCAGGATAACCCGAGAGGGATGCCACAACTCGCCCCTGAGCTGTCTCTCCGGGTTGGGTAATTCACACGTAATAATGGACATGAAGCATAAAATTTGAAAATGTATTTTTCAAAGGATTTCTGTTGGACTCCGGTGTTTTAGTTCAGTCTGAATTTTCATATTTATGCGATATTTACTCCGCTGATGATGTCACGTGATTTGGCGGGCCATCTTGAAAGAACTGCCCTCAAACGTCTTCCAACCGGAAGTCATTCGTCCCTGTTTTCATTTTGTCGAAATATGGCTATTTTTGAATGTTTTAATCCGAAGTAGTTTATTCGCTGATGAAATATTACTGAATATAGGAATCAGGCTGTTAACTACTCATCAGCATATTTGTCCATTTCTCTCTGTGCCTATAGATCAACCTCAACGAGGCATTATGCAAAGCAATGAGGCTTTACTAGCTGTTAGATTCAACCCAAAATGTTCCCGCTGATGTATGTAAGAGATTGTAATACATACCATAAAATGCGCCGAGCATTGATATCCAATATGTGAATCGCATGGGTTAGTCGTTACATTGCCTGAGTTTACGTTCCGTTACAGTGAACTTTTCAAAATATTAAAAACAAAGACAGATCGTATCGTTGGAATATAGAAAGTATTGCTACTAATCCTTAGTTTGCTTACCGTGAATGAAAGGTATACTACAAAATTCGTGATTCGCAGGATTTAACGAATTGTTGCTATTGGCCAGTTTTTCGTTGTGTCGCATTTCGATGTTACCGTCCGTTACGCCTCTTAAATGTTGATTTTTGCTTTAGTAGTAGACTACACAGTGGGGTTTGGGTACCAATATCAGAAAGCCATAGAGGAACTAATTACGATATGTAATAAAGAAAACTCTCATGTAATATGGCCAACCTTTTCAATTCAAATTAGTGATGCCATTTTTTGTCTCAATGTTACGTTCGGTTACGGCTGGAATTAACCCGGTTCAATTTATCCTGACACAGCGAGAAACTGGTCACCCATGTGGTTTCTCATGCCAGGGTTAACTCTTCATGAATATCCATTCGTCCCATGACAAGGATGTTAAACTGGAAGAACAAGACTGCTGGCATCCTCATTTGTGAAGTTCAATCTCCAATGGTGTTTCATGAAAAGTAGGTGAGTTATCCGGGCACCCTTGCTGAAATTACAAATTTCTTCCTCAAATCAGCCACACTCAAATGATGGACTGGACCAGCCGTTCGGAAAAGACTTGGGCAAAAACTCTCTCCAGTCAACGCCCAAAAGACAAGAATAACTTTGGTAGAGTGGTGTGAGTAAGACTTCATCCATTCCTCAGTTTCAATCAGAGTGCAGCAGTGGATTGCAAAAAAAACATATAAAGCAGGCTTTTAAAAATGGAGTGCATGCAAACTATGGATGACTGTTTCTCTGCAATGATTTACGGAAAAACATGACCAAAGAAATCTTTGCGGGGCATTAGTCCCCCGACTTGTTGTGTTGTGGCAACAAGATTGAGACTCTTGAATAAGAAATTATGAAGCCAGTTGTGTTCTTACCAAAACAGGAACATTCTTCTCAGTCCCCAAGGAAAGATCGATTCCAACATCAGCTTTGCCATGTTTCTGTTTCCTGTCAAAGCAGCAAATTTGCTGGAAAATTATTATGATTAGTAGTAAAAGATATGAATTACCTGAAATTATTTTGCTTCCAAGTGTCAATGAGAAACTATATTTGGGAAATTTTAATGTATAATCTGTTAATTTATAAACTATGCATTTGGAACTGCAAACAATATCATTCTCTCCTTCTTCATTGCTGCCTAAAACAAAATGAATGAATCACAGGTTAATAGGTCACACGAAGTGGTACGATTGTCATAGTTTACTCTCAGTGACCTTTAATGACCATGGATAGTACTACTCTCAGCTATTTCACTGTGCTTGCCATGCACACACTCACGTTTGCCATGACATCCTCCACGACAAGGTTCCACAGGGTTTGTTTTTTTTTTCCTGGAAAGAGCAGTGAGCACTGGCAGTTCTTTGCTGAAAAGGAGGTTATTTTTGTGCAAAAAGACAAGTCCTTTGTCAGTGAAAAAGTAATTTCTTCAAGATTGGATAAAATTGGCCGAATCAAGATGGTACCCGAGTGGTAAGTTCTTTGCTGAGAATGAGGTGAAATGTTAATGATGAATGTGTGAATGCTTCAAAGCTCGAATATTCCCCAAAAAGGACTGAAGGAAGTCTCTGCTCTTCCAACCAACGAGGTATGGGGGTTGGGGACAATCGTAGATATTGTAAATTCCATTATGGTGTGGAGTGCAAGTGCACTTTTTCAGTGCCTGATTTTGGCGATCACATTTTGATTTTCAACTCAACGAAGGAATGACATGACCATGCTAAAGTATGTCCGATTCAATATACGAACACACATTTCCACTGCAACAGCCAGTGCAAAGTACTGCAATCACTTCATTTCATGCGGCGAAAATTATTTTTATTTATTGCGAGTTAATTTTAACAGTTGACAGCCAAACCCCACTTGACGCGGTCTCGAATCTGAAGCACAACTCCCGAGTTAGAGTTTGGGAACTCGGTTTGGGTACACATCGAACCTTCGGTTGCTTGAATTTCATTAGCACACAGGTGTGTGGTCTCCATTTTTTTCCTGCTTCCGTTCTGATCTTCACCCTCTTCTTTTTTTTGCCCCCAAAACGTTTGCACCCAATAGAAACTGGGTGGTGGAAACCCCAAGGTTTCTATTGGTGCACGTGGTGTGCCATAATCCCTTCCTGCTGAAACTCCCAAAAGCCAGACTCAGACTCCACTCATTCCTTCCTATTTTTTTCCTCACCCTGTGGAACCAACTTCCTAATCTCTTCAAATGTCATTCTTCTTTAAGGGCTTCAACGGTTGTTCACTACCATATGACGTCGTCAACAGCATCCCACCAAATCTTTTCACCCTCCCAAGCGCATCTCTTTTCCATGAATCCAGTTTTTCCTTCCAACTTCTGTGATTGAGAGTTAGTGGTTGTAATCAATCTTCTTCACTCCGTCCTAATTTCTCCTCCCTTGCTCTTCATTCTTCCCACATCTGTTCCCCATCCAAGTCTCCCTCTATTTTATCCTCAAGCCCCTGTTAACATGTACCCTTACACCCTCTTCCTGCTGTTGATTGCCCATGCAGAGTTGAGGGTATTGCATTTGGGTTGTTTGTCTGGTCTGTCTGGTTCACACAGAACATCGATTGTGTGTATTAATTACATTAGACCATTTAGAAATTTAGACCCCCTGAGAAGTTCGGAACCTTCTCCAACCTCAGACCCATTAACACCAATAAAAACTCAAAAGACAATGAAGAGCCCTAACGCCCATTGAGCTGCTAAAATCCTTTAGAACCTCAGACCCTTTGAAACCCTGAAGATCCTTTATACACTTGTATCATTTAAAACCCCAAAGACCCTTTTCAAACCCAAATTCCCTTAAAAAACACCCAAAGACCTTTACAACCTGACAGGTCCTCCAGTAACAGCTTGGAGACCGCCCCAGACCCAGAATAAACCCTAAGGCCCTTGAGAACTGTTAACACCCATTTAAGACACTTTTAAGACCCACAGAGATCCTTTTTGACCTCCGAAGGGCCATTTTAGTTCCTAATTCACTTCAAGACCCTTCAAAGCCAAATGCGCTTTTAGACTCCAAAACGCTTTCGACCACTGACACCCTTCATCACCCTTTAGGTTCCTGAACCCTTGAGACCCGAGATATTCACCCTCTCGACCCCGTTATACCTTTGGAACCCTAAGACGCTAAGACCCTTTTGATTTCTTGGAACCGTGAATCCCCGAAGATCCTGAGACTTCCTTTTTACCATTTAAGTCTTTAGCACCTTTCAAACCTTTTTGATGACCCTTTTAACACCTTGAATTAACCCTTTAGATCCTTCAACCTTTCAAGACCACGTTCGTAAACTTTTGATATTTTTGACTATTTAACCCTTTCAACCCTTTTACATTTCCCATTTCAAACCTTCAAACTTTAGACTTCAGACCATTTGACCTTTACAACTTTCCAGACCTTTCACAGTTTACAATTAAAACCATTCAGAAATTGAATTTGCTTAAATAACCCTGAGCGAGTGGTTCGTGCTCCATCGCCCTGAGCCGAGTGGTTCATGCTCTGTCACCCTGACTAGTGGTTCTTTGCTCCGTCACGCTGAAGCGAGTATTTCGTGCTCCATCACCCTGAGTTGAGTGTTCATGGTGCGTCACCTGAGCGAAGGGTTCATGCTCCATCACCCCTGAGCAAGTGGTTCGGCTCCATTATCCTGAGCGAGTGGTTCGTGCTTCACGTCACCATGAGCGAGTGGTTCGTGCTCCGTCAACCATGACGAGTGGTCGGCTCCGTCCCATGAGCGAGTTGGTTCGTGTGCTCCGTCACGCATGAGTGAGTGGTTCGTGCTCCGTACATGAGCGAGTGGTTCGTGCTCGTCATCCTGAGCGAGTTGGGAATCATGCTCCGTCATCCTGAGCGAGTTGTGAAATACACCCAATTTCCGAGCTGTTTGCGGTAATTAACAAGTTTCTAAATTACTGAGCCAAAATTGTTTTTCGCACCAGTTCACCACGCAGCTGTTCATAAAGAATTAACGTTTGGGAACATATCCGTGAACGTCGATGTGAATGGCAAGTTGTTTTTTCAGTGAAACCAATTCAAGGTTTCTGGTTTTGTAATGGCAGTGAGTGCTGCAGTTTGGAATCACACTGATCTATCCTGACGATTCCCGAAAAAATTGCCAGTGTGTGTGTGTGTGTTTGTTGTTCATAAAGCAAACATATTTCCTCTGCTCATGCTGATCCCCTAACCTATCTCTCTGTCTCTCTAATCTCTATACCCATCTCCAATCTCTCTCTCTCTCCGTGCACATCTTCAGACGCGTGTTTATGTCTGGATGGTGTTGTGTTCGGGCAGTGTTTGTGTCGAGACAAGGGGTTTGTCTCAGCACGAGTGGCTTGATCGATGTTTTGTCTCCCGCCGCTTGGCTCCGGACGCATCGGGGCGGTATTTTTGTCTGGAACGGGAGATTGGTCCCCTCGCAGACCGTTTTTATGCGTGACCGTGTGGATTCAACATTATTATTGTTCCATCTTGAATGTTATTTATGCAGACTCATTTTGATGAGAACATTATGGAAATCGTAATTAAACGCTCCACCGCATGTCTGCCTTCCGCTCCTCTCACCTCACACAGTCTTCACTTCCCCCCCCTCTTCGCCCCCACCCCACATCCTCCCCTCTTCACTCTCCCTGTCTCTCTCACCCACCCCTCTCTACCTCTTCTCCCCTCTTTTTTCTCCATGCCCCTTTAGTATTACTGTCAGCCGAAGCGAACAGGTGGTATTTGCACGTTCCTAAATAATATAATTAATAAAAATTATAACCCCCTTTCCTCTGCATCCATTGATTGTAAATGAAAGCCCCTTGTAACTTTCGGAATGTGTCTTTTCAGATAAATCTGAAGGGCACTCAGGAGAGCACATACTTCTGCTGTGCAATGCCTGAATCCATGGAACAATCGGGCACAATAAATTTTCGTTTTTAGCCCCATCGTTGAATTTGTGAACGAATCAACTTTTAAAATTAAATAAATCTCGTATTCGATCTTCACGCAAAATCAATATCAATTCAATCCTTGTCAACACCCAACGTGTTCCCCTGGCAAGTTGCATCTGAATCTGTCCAATACTTTTTGAGATATTCTCACACAAACAAACAAACAGACAGACAGGGGTGGAAACATAACCTCCTTCACCTTTGTGGCGGGGTAAAAAAAAGAGTGTGAATTGCTTTGAATATGTGTCCCGCCGACAGATACGTAATCTTTTCTGAAGTCCAAAGGGCAGAACTCTGTGAAAAAATGAGGAAACGCCCTAAACAACGAACTTGTCCTGTAACTTATCATAATAAAAGCCATGTAACAAAAGTTTTCAGTTGAATTATGTTAAACGGTAATGGGGGGGGGGGGGAGTCTGAAAAACCACAGGTGGGATGGACGGACGGATAGAGAGGCAATACCTTTGTCATCTGGTGAAACCGGTAGGTTGATAATAAACTTCCCAGGATGAAGATGTGTGTTGCATAAGAAATAAAATGATTTTGCAATAATAAATGCAGTGTGGTGCAACCACTCACCGCTTGGGACGTTGTTGGTTTTTGTCCACAGAACAAAAACCTTTTTTGAAGTCGGATCCCTCTGATTCAGAAAATTAAGTTCGTTCCAGTTTTTCTTCTGAATTCTTAGCTCACTTCTTTCGAAATAAATTTTTGTCTGTAATCTGTTATCTCATCTGCAAGAGAAGTAATTTCACATCACAATTGTCCTGTATTTCGATTTCAGGCCCAAGAACAAAGCCCTCACTCGTGACGAGGGCATAAAATCCAAAATAGACATTTTAGCTTCAGACAAGCCTCGACAATGTTCTACACAACAATTTTTAATTTTTAAGGTGCACGTTTGCAAAAAGGAGAAGCAACACAAGAAAGCATTTCATATCATAAAAAAATAATAATAATAATAATACCAGAGCCAAACCCCGTCACAGACGGATTCCGTTCATTCAACCACCTCACAGCTCACCCACACTCGAGGGAATGGACCTGGACAGGGCGTGCTTGCCCGCTTCTACTCATTATCCCCCACCCCTGCCCCATTCCCCACCCCCCTGCCTTCAAATTTGCTTACCCCCGCCCAAATATTTAATTACCCCGGCCCGCCCCGCCTCTTACACTCCCACCCCCCGTCTCTGTTGATTACCCGCCACTTTCCCGGGCCCCCGCCCCTGTCACCCCTCACACTCAACCCCGCATCTTCACTCCCTGCCTCCCGCCTCTTCATCCCCCGCCACTCTTTTTTCACTCCTCGCCACCGTCTCTTATGCCTCCCGCCTCCGCTCTTCACTTCTCGCCAACCGCCTCTTCACTTCTCGCCCCCGCCTCTTCAAGCTTCTCGCCCCATTGCAATGAAAAGTGTTTTTTGTCTTAGAGTTGAAAGTTGACTATTGCCCACTATGTGCCGATGCACTCATCACAGGTAACGAAGTCCTCTTTCAGTCCAGGTCACAGTACAAGAGAAAACGTGAGCGCGACCGCTAGGAGGAGCACAAAATTGGTGCCTTCAGTATTAATATATAGATAATATCAAATAGCATGCCCTATGCAACCGTTGATGCAGTTACTAAGCTCGAATCCTGGTAGGGTCGCCACTACCCACTCAGGAAGTCAAGGGTCAGAGTACCGTTGATCATTTCAGGAATTTGGCCAATGGTGCTGTTGTGATAGCTCGCTCCGTCTAAACAAAGTATAGCAGGGATTTTAACGCTCCACTGACTAATCTTGGCAAATGGGTAACCAGTTTGAAACGTCCACCTGAGCGAACGAGCACACACATCGATGAATCACCACGCAGGTGAAACACGATGATTGACGTTTTATAGCCGGCCGAGATTCAAACCTCGGCTCGAGAGCTGAGAGCGAGTGTGAGTAATCCAACCTCTCGGCCATCCTGCCATTCCTCAAATTAATATATCGTTTTATTGACACTTTGATGACACCTTGGTCCTGCCTAAATATCCAAATTCCATATTTTATCAACTCTTTTCCAACAAACCGCCTGTGTTCATCTTCCAGTTTGCTGTGAAGAAAATTTATTATGTCGAGGGGGGAGGGGGATGGGGAAGGGGGGTCTTGATCTCACAAAAAAAAAAAAATTGAACCCCCTTTCGGCAGTTTCAAAGAGCCAGGTTTTTCAAAAGGGGGTCGAAATTACCAATTTTTTTGGCCATTTATGTCATTTT
>CM068966.1:73014703-73028594 GCA_035128595.1 Eptatretus atami | reverse complement strand
TCCTTCTCCAATCTCATCGTTTCTTTCAATTGGCTTAGTTCTTTTTCCTGCTTCATTCCTTGCTCCTTCACTTTCTCGTCGTACTCCAACCTATTTTTTTTCTTCTTCTACGTGCGTTCAGTCATTTCCAAATTCATACTGCTTTTGTTTCTATTCCACTGTCTCTCTTGTTCCTCATTCTGCAATCTCGTTATTTCCTTCAATTGACTGATTTCTTTCTCCTGTCTCATTCGTTCTTCTTTCATTACTCTTTCCTGCATCTCATTCTGTAATCTGGCCTTCGCTTCCAGCTGTTCGATCTGTACAGTGTGGTTCCTTAACGTTTCATTCTCTGCTGTCATTCTTTCTTTCAACGTCCTCAGTTCATTTTGTAATTCTCTCTCTTTGCTTTGGTGTTTCAGTATCTCAGAAGCTTTCTTTCTAATTCCTTTTTCATCTCTACACCTCTTTCACATTCTTTCTTCCTCATTTCATTCATTCCCTCACCGAATTCCTTGCTAATTTTGACCCAATTCTCTCTCTCTTTTTACCTCCTGTCCAGGCTCTCTCTTTTCGATTGCCTATTCTTACCTCTCCTTCAGTTGTTCAATTCTTCTTTTAAGTTCTTTCTATCCTGGGAGTTACTAATTTGCTCCTCTTTTTCTTTCTTCAGTTCCTCTCCGCACTTCTTTTGCATGCTTGCTCTCTCCTTTCATTCGTTCTCTCACCGTTTTCTTTTAGTTTTCGCAGATATTTCTCTGTTTTGTGCCAAGCCCGCCAATGTCCGCCAGCCTCGCTCTGCCAGATGTGGTTTCAATCGTTGGTTGGGAGCCCCGCCTCGTGTTGTGCCGTTCGCTGTGCTAATTATAGCAGCCCGCTCCGTGCTGCGCTGAGATGCGCAGCGCCGCTATTTTGCCGGGAAAGTTCGTGCTCAGTATAGGGTGAGCGGCCCCACTGATTACCATTGTGGGTGGGGTGTAATAATAAGAACGTCCGGGGCCATGGATCCTACATTCAAACACATTCTAATCCTCCTGCCCCTGCTCGCCTTGGCTGAACATTTTACGTGCTGGGAATAAAATTTATAACGCTCGTAATTTGGGGACACGGGGGGGGGGGGGGGGGGTTGCTCCGTATACCCTGATCCGACTCCGTGAATTTTGCTACGGAGGCGGAGGGGGCCGAATCGCACTCCTGACAACCAGTTGTTACCGGCCGGGGGTGAGCCGCCAACCGACCGCTCTGAACGGAGCCGCAAGTCGAGTCGGCGCACCGATCGCCCGGAATAGAGATCGCCGTCCGGATAACTCCAGCGACGGGTCCTTGTACAAGAACCGAAATACGCCAATCGGCAGATCACGTGGGGTAGGGTCGATTGCCAATCTTCAATGTACCTAAATACCCACGTGATCCAACTAACGGGGTATTCCACCCTCGACGGATCTCGTACGGAACAAACCGCCGAGGCGAGCTTGTCCGTGCGCAATTCCGAG
Organism: Eptatretus atami; assembly: GCA_035128595.1. Classification (NCBI taxonomy): domain Eukaryota; kingdom Metazoa; phylum Chordata; class Myxini; order Myxiniformes; family Myxinidae; genus Eptatretus; species Eptatretus atami. The sequence continues at coordinate 73,027,122 of CM068966.1, read as the reverse complement.
CGGCGTAATCGCGCGAGAACCGTCGGTCCAAATGTCCCCCTATTACGGCAAACCAACGGCTTTCTAACTCCCAACACACGAAATGTTCAGTCAATGAGGGAATGGACGAAACGAGCAGGTTTACATTTACACAGGACATTTATTATAATGAAACACGTATGCAATTAAACAACAAACAAAGAACTACAACCGTCTATAAGCAATTATTAATGTACAGTCACTTACACAGTTTTACTTAGGGACTCGGCGCCACAAACATTCATTCGAAAGAAAAGCAGGAAAAAGACCCCATCAAAGGCAATGGGGTCAGACTGGACTCTTGGGTCTTATGGCGTGGGACTTGGCAGACCGAGACGATCCCACGAGACGTTGCAGGTTACCTGCACCTCGTGGTGTCTGGCTTGGGCGACCCGCGATGCTCCTTCCCCACAGCAGCTAGCGTAGCCGCGGTCGAGCTCGGCCTTCCGTGTGGTAGGCGAGCTCTCTCCACACGAACGCGCTTGGGCCACCCGCGATGCCCTTCCCCACGGCAGCTAGCGTAGCCGCAGTCGATCTCGGCCTTCCGTGTGGCAGGCGAGCTCTCTCTGGCACTCTCTCCACACGAACGCGCGGTTTGCGCGACACAGCCGGCGCTGCACCTCCAGCTCGCGTCTCCTTCTCGACGCCGGACTTCCATGCAGCTCCTTGGCTTCTGGGTTCCTCCCGACCCCCAACTGCCGAAGCAAAAAGCTTACTCCTCCCACGGGATTCAGCCACGGGACTCCCACGAACTCAGCCCTACACGGGACTCCCACGGGACTCTTTCCACGAACTTCCACGGGACTCTCTCCACGAACTCTTTTGGGATTCTCTCCGGAACTTGCACGAGCTCTTTTCGGATTCTCCCGAGATTCTCTTGGATTCTCTCTCGAACAAAGAAAAGATGTCCTCTTTATCCTTTGCCACCCCCTCTCCCGCATCCGGCGTACTCATGCCCTCGTGATCCACCCCGCTCAACCACGGGTGGAGGAGTTGTTGACGTCACCGCAGGTTCTTCTTCCTCTTCGCGAGAAGAGGGGGAGGGACGTTCCATTGTTTCTTTCCCTAACTATTAAATCGATCCGCAGCACATCTAATCGATTTCAAAACATTTAAACAATGGGAGGTGAGCTCTCTAGGGAACATGCACTTATTGACATAGCTGACTAAGGAACCTGTATGTTGTGTGCGATTGAATTCAAAATTCGTAACAATATGTTAGGCTACTAGTGTGGCCAAATTTGGTGGCTTGTCCTCACAAAATGCACAATTGTTATGCTATATTTAGCTAAGTTGCCCCACTACAGGTGTACAGTTAAAAGTGGATTTATTTATTATTATTATTATTATTATTTTAATAAGGATTGCGCAAGATTCGGAAAAGGAAAGGTTGAAGTAAAATCGTGGAGGTGTATGGTGAGAGTGGGTCAGCTCAAATAGAAGAAAGATGGTGTGCCGGCAGAAGGAGGAAGAATAACAAGAAGGATCGGTACTCACGGGTATGAAGGAAGAAAGGGTTGTATTTTTTTTGTTGTTATTTTTTAATTTAAGACAAGAAACAGAGTGTGTACTTGGGAGGGATAGATGGGAGGCATTGGGAAAACTGGGGAAAATCGGAATTGATGGTAATAGGGAGAGAATACAAATAAAACGATCATACACCAAGACAGGAAGGGCGAGTAGGCCGCAAGAAGCCTGATAAGACAAGGCCGATGAAAACTCACAAAGTAGCATGGTTTTTGAAACAAAACCGAACTAGGAACACACAGTAAACATGTAGGTGAGAAAATAAGCAGTTAAAACGTGACAAAAAACGACCAGAAACTTAACTTCGAGAAAGTCGGCAGAGACCCCTGAGAGAAGCTGCCGTCGCTCCAAACCCAGAACCGGAATTCCAAAGTCTTGTGGACTTATTAACAAATCATCAGCGACAGCAATGCATACCAATGAGGCATGTGAACGTCTCGTGTGTGTATTATGTGTGAACGTCTTTATAGCTGTGGAGGAACTCTGGGAAGGGTCCGAAACAGCAAAGCGCTTACCTTGGGTAGGCCTTCTTGGGTTGCTTTATGCAGCTTCTTCAGCGAGAGGAGCATGGGAGGTGTCAATTATTTATGTAATCCTAGCCACCTGGGTTTAGTTGATAAGGTGAGAGCTGATTGGCTATTCCCTCCTTTCACAGGTTAGAGATGTGGGTGGGTCTTTCTTTATTATATATATACTAGCGATACCCGTGCACATGCACGGGATAGCAGTACAACATAGCTGGTACAGACCGACCAGGACCGTACTGGAATGACAAAAATACGCATTGTGCAAAATGCAAGTGGTACTATGGAACGCCAAGACTTCCAAACATTGTCGGCATGTCCGCTAAGTGCCACAGCAATTTCATAGGGATCGTGTGACGGCGAGCCGAGTTTTTAGTGTGCAAGCTTGGTATATATTAATATATATATATATATATATATTATATAAATAAATATATATATATATATATATATATATTATAATCTCCCTCACCCCCTCTCCATCCCTCTCTACTTTTTGTATGGTGAGTTTGGAGCAATAATTAATTAGACATACAGTTTAAGGTGAGTTCGCCAGTCTAATGCTCTTGTGAAAAGGAGGTTTATCTAAGCAATGTCACCCTCAAATATGTATGGAAGACTGAGTGTTGTTACATGGTCAATAGTTTGATAAGGTTGGCTGCAGTTACATCATACGTAACTTCAAATACACCACTTGTGCATCAAGTGGCCACAGCAACCACGTCCTGTTCGGATTCGATCAAGAAACTTCCACGTTTTCTGAGGCAGATCAAAACCAGATGGCTTCACTGTTGGGTCAAAATTTTGATGTTTGTTGCAGATGGTGATTTAATTTCTCACCTTCCTCCAAGCCATCACATTGATGTGTTCCGCAAGGGTGTAGGCACGTGTCCAAAAAGGTTTTCAAGAGACCAGATGGCGAGTTGGAATATTTATTATGTCTGCAATTCTGGGGTGATCCAGGTTGTTGTTTGCGTGAATGACCTCTCTGTATGTAGCTGTATCTCAGTGATGTCTGGGGTGAGGCATCGGGTGGGAATGGAGCGAATGGGCCATAAAAGGTAACTATTGAATCAATTTATATTTCATGGTTCCAATGATAACACGCATTGCTGAATACAGCTGCATATCCACATATTTGGAATGAGTGCTTGCAGCCCAGCCAAGTCCACAGTACTCGGACATTGAGACCACCAATGCCATAACCAAGGTGTGAAGTACTCCCACTTTGCCACACAGCTTGTTCCGGCGATTTTTCGTACTATGTCCATCTGTTTCTTGATCTTCGTAGCTGTTTTTCCGAGGTGCTTGCGGAAAGTCAATCTGTGGTCGCGTGTTACATTAAGGTTGGCTGGGGTCAGATTGTCGTGTACATTTTCACTGCAAAAGTTGACATTGAGGTGGGCCTGTGCTTTGTGAGTGTTAACGTGAAACATTGAGATTACTGTCTTTATTGGGTTTGGACGCAGCCTCCACTTGCAGCGATATTCAGCCATTATCGACATCCGACATCAGTACATTTTTAATCTCTCCAAAGTTTATTCCTGGGTGGTTACTGCCAGATCAACGGCACATAAAAATTTCATCGAAGAGGTGTCAGGCAAGTCACTCCGATATGCATTAAGGAGTATTGGGATGAGGATACTTCCCTGTGGGAGGCCATTATTTTGGGTTCCTTGATTTGGTTACTTTGTCCCAAAGGTAGACTTGCATCTGTTGATTGTCCAGTTATGTCCACAGGTGGTGAGGATCTTGGTGCACAGTAGTATGCAGGACATTTGTAGCATCACATAACGTTTATAAACATTATCATATGCTGCGGAGAGGTCATCAAGTGTGACTCCGGACTTGAGTTTGTGCCAGAAACCAGCCACAATGTTTATGGTAAGGCCGAGCCCCTGATCACAGCACCTTAAGTGTGGCTTGAATCCAGCTTGTTCTTGAGGGATGAGCATCTTAATGATAAGGCTAATCCTTTGAAGAATAATCTGCTCCAGTAATTTATATGTCGTACACGACAGTGATATTGGTCTGTTACTCCCAGGATAGCCAGCTGATTTTCTCGGTTTCAGCAAAGTAATGACCATTGCTACAAGTCAGATTTGAGGAATTTGGCCACTCTCCATCACATCTGAATATCGGTCAAGAGCCACTTTTGAGCAATTGGTCCAAGCTGATGGAGGAAGTCTGGAGGGACTCCATTTTTTTTCCAGCAGCCTTCCATCTCTTTGTTACGGCTGTGGCAGCCCCGAGTTCCTCAGGGGAGGAGCTGTCTGAGAGCTCAGAGAATTCCAGTCAACTGGCCATTGACTCCCTAAATTGCCAACTGACATCATGCTTGTGACGCTTGTCGAGTGGCCCATTCGAGTTTGTGAACGGTTTTGGTGGCAACATCATCGGGCTTCACTTGTGGATTCACAGCCTCTGCAGCATTAGCCGCACCTAGTTTCATCAGAAGGCCCCATGCTCGGTGGCTTGAGTGCAGATATTGATACAATGACAGAATTGGAAATCTCTGTTAAGCTCTGCGCAGAGGTCTTTCTTTTGGATTTTTTTTTTTAACGTTGAAGGCTTCAGTCACGGACTAAATAGTCCTCATCGAGGCCAAGCCTGAATAAAAGAACTGATAAAAAAGCAAGGAAAGAGCAAATAGTCTAAGAGTTTTTGATGAAGTAAAAAAAAATCTGCTTTTTGAAAAGGGGAAGGTCATAAGTGTTTGGGAAGATGTGAGAAGGTAAAGAGTTCCAGAGATTGGCAGTGGAGGGAAAGGATTTGTGTTCATATTGCCACAACGATTTGCTTCGAGCATTAGAGGGATTTTCTTCCAGTGGATATTAAATGCTTTTATAAAGAGTTGCTTGCAGCCATTAACACACACGGCTTGTCAAGTGTCATTCCACCCCTGCAAAGCAATTTCAAACTAATTTGGGCTCGACATGTTTAACGGCAGGGTATGTGAAATCATGGTCGACTTGGTGCAGCATTTGAGGTGTTGACGCATTTCCTTTTGCAAATTTCCACTTTTAGAGTAATTTTAATTTCATGCTTGGGGAAATGAAATAACGTGCTTTGGAATATTTACTTTTGCTTTTAAAATTGGGTGCAAATTAAATAAAATGCCTGCTCCTGAGGAAATATAGATTTCATGAGTACGATAAATATACGTCAAGTGGCTCATGAAGATCCTCAGGTGGTCTGAGAAATATCATTACAGAACGACAAAAATATAGAACACAGGATTTCACGTGCATGCTCTAACAATGAGATAAAACAATTAAATTCCCAAAAAATCTTGGAACAACAACAAAAAAGTCTTACTAATGATATGCCGTATCACTATGTATTGAAAAATAAATTTAAAAAACCTTGGCCTCTCTTTAACTCTTGTGAGAATGTCATTGCGAGAATGTTTTGAACGGCCCCTCATATTGCCATACGTGCAATGCAGGACAGTTTTCTCAGCTTATGAAGAAGAACATATATGCACTCACAAATAAAAAATGAACTTGTATTCAGGTAAATAAAGGACAGTTTTGTTGTTGTTGCAATTTGTGCCCTTTGCAGATGTAAAGGACTCCTCGATGATGATGCAAGATGACATATTTGGACCGTTAACGTGTGTGGTCCCTTTCGACACCGAGGAGGAGGTGGTGCGAAGGGCCAATGACGTCCGATATGGGCTCGCGAGCGTCGTGTGGTCACGTGACGTCACCCGCGTTCACCGCCTGGCTGCCCAGCTCCAAACGGGTGTGGTATGGACCAACTGCTGGTTGGTGCGTGATCTCAACCTGCCATTTGGCGGAATGAAAGCATCGGGTTTGGGCCGTGAAGGAGCTAAAGATTCCTTCGAGTTCTTCACTGAAGTTAAAACTGTCATTGTGAAGCACTAAGTAGCAAACAGTATAATCTTTCCTCTGAGCATTGTCTGCTAGACACCATTATGACAAAATAATGCTTTTACGATGACACAATATTCATGATGATGTCACAGCTATCTCCTCCACTATGTCATTTGGCTTTTGATATTTGATTTTAGTTGTTTTTGACAACACTAGAAATATAAACATTAGGCAAAAAAAATTGCATCAAATATTTTGGAATTATCCTTCCTGCGAAAGCTCTTCGAAAAGAGAAAGAGATGTCCAATAAAAGAGGGTCAAGTTCTGTGTTTGTTTCCAGATTGCTTTTTATCATGTTATCACTCTCATAATGTTTTCTGTTTTTTCTCCTGTTCTTGCATGTTGCATCTATCTCAGGAACGTTTGGCAGGATTTTCAGATCTGTGTCCTCTGTCCAACTTGGACCTTGAGGGCCAGTGTCAGGGTCAGGATTTGGCAGTGCTTTTGCAGCAGCTCCACCATTTGCAAGGAAATCCTTGCATATTCTTGTATTCAGGTAAATGAAGGACAGTTTTTTCTGTCCTTTATTCACCTGAATACAATAATGTACAAGGCCTGCAGTTTCTACAATGATATTATAAGGCTTGTTGTGCAATTATACAAGGGCCTGCAGTTTTGCATTATTCTTTTATCCTTCACATTGAGAATCAGTTTGAGATGAGGATGTATGCATTAAGAGTGAAACCAACTGCAACCTGGACAAAGAGATTACAGGTGTGCACAGGTACAGTAACTATTCCCACTTCATTATTAGGCCCGATTAATCCCACTTAATTGTGGGGTCGGACATTTGGCTCGTCATTCCTGAACCAACGTTCGACTGGAGGTGATTTGGGCAGGAATTTGGAGTCTGTTAAGGGTGCCGGCGATAACTCTGCTACCCCAGACATGGTGGTACCTTTAAAGTCCACCAGCTAATTATATAAAGCAGACGGGACACCTGACCTAAAGTCCATCAGATGGACGGCACACCTCGTGATACAACACCTGACCTGCACACCAATCCGACAGTTTGTATTTGGGTCCAGAATCAAATCCAGACTAGACAGCTCAAATCCAGGGTAAAGATCCAGGACTTCTTATATGAGCTTTATAGCTCTCTTTTCCTCTTCTTTATCCTGCATCATATCCATAAAATGGCAATGATATCCAATTTTGAACGTTATGAATATGTATGAGCCGCGGTTTATATTTTGTAAGGAAAACTGCAATCTTACACCCTGGAGCCATCTTGAAACCTGCTGAGTCCAAACATCACCTTTATCTCATTCCCTTGGCCCCACAGAGCATAAATGTTCAAACACCGTTGATTGATGAGCAAAAAAAAAAAAAGCAAAGAAGGCATCACAAGGTTTTCTTCATCCGAAAAAAAAAAAGATTTATTATTGCAGAAAATAGGAATAAGGGTTTTGCGCAGAGGGTGTTCCAGTGAGAGTGTGATGCTACTGGAAAAACAGAAGCGTTATCTTCTACGGATATAATAAGAAAGACATAAGTACCTCTAAGATGGTGAATCACAACCACGGGAAGCAGTAGAAAATCTAACTTGTGATACACGACGTAGAAGGACCGAACTGACGACACTGCTTTTGGCTTTGCGGTATCTCGTGTAAAATTTGAAACTTCGGGAGCAAAGCAGGTATTATAAATAGGAAACATTCAAGGCCACTGTGTTACAGTTAAACACAAAAGGGATATTGGCACAATCGAATTAGCAATCATTCAAATGTACCACATCAAATGTTTGCAGACGTCTTCCCAGTGCAGAGATTCGGAATTTGGGGGTGCAAAACATCACGCCTGCTCTTCGAGAAGGACACCTTTGGGTCTTTAACATCCATCAAAAAAACAGTGTTGGCAACCGGGTTAACGTCCATATCCGAGGGAAGGCACACACATTGATGCCTCACCCTGCATGCGAAACTCCAGTATGCCGGTTTATAGCTGCGTCAGGATTTGAACACAGGCTAGACAGCTTTGAGATGAATGCACACACCTCATTGTCGAATGAAGAACTTGTCTTGCTGGTGAAGGCTACTGTCGATCTGTGTAGGCGGACACGTATAGAAAAATGGATGAAAACAACAGGATGTTGATTTGAGGTATGTAAGTGAGGAGAAGCTGACATTTCAGGCGTAAACCCTTCATCCGAGATATTACTCCAAGCATACGAAGCAAAAAGTGTGGTTAGAAGCATTTGGTTCACGTCTTCCTGTCCGTCCGTCTGTCCGTCCACAAATGTCAGTTTATGATCGAGGAACAACTTGATTTTAATTGAATGTTTTATTTTGAACACATATTTGAACATGAATCGGAAAACGAACCTGCTGTTTAGCAGTATTTTGGCTCTGAATTTGTCCTGATTGCACATGCGCAGAGAGGAGTGAGATTTAAAAACAAAACAAAAAAAACTTTACTCTGGCTGCCTGTCTAGCAGTCAAACAAAACTAAAAACCATTCCAAACAGGAAACTTATTATTTTTGAGGACGTTATAAAGGACACAAACAACAGGCACGAATCACTAATGTTACATGTTAGATCGAGTGGTATAATAGTCAGCGGTAGTAAACTTCCGGAATTAAATTTTTTATTCAACTTTTAAAATACTTATTTTAATTTAATCATATAATTGAACACTGTAGAACACAAATCACCTTCTTATCACTTCCAAACACCTCCAGTTTTACAGTACTTGGACATGTTAAATAAGGTGGTGTGTAAGACACTGCACTGCGTCAATGGTGCTAAACTTCTGGAATTTTATTTTTATTATGCCCTTTAAAATCATTTTTCTATTTCAATTGAAGTATATACTTGTTTCAATGAAGTGTTAATGCCTGAAATGTCAGCTTCTCCCAGCTTCCAATGGCGGCTAGCCGATCTCAATAAACGTCCAGTTGGTTTCATCCATTACACCCACCTCTAGGCTATCCAGGCAGTCCTGCAAGCGAAAATTTCAATTAAAACTGAAGCTAATTGTTATTGCTAATGGTTAAGCTCACCAGTAATGGTGTTACATGAACAAGTAGTTTGGCCCCTAAAGGTATGTACGAGTGGAATGTTATCCGAGCTGGTGCATCCATTTTTATTTTTATTAATCTCAATGAGAACGATGGCTTTACTGTATTCATTGCCTCATGATAGTTGCAATGCTGGGCCTTAAAGGTGAAACACATCACCCAGAATTCATTTGTAAGATATAAATTCTTCTGAAAAACAAACAAACCACAAACCTGTCAAATTATTGCATCATTAAAACCCAAAAGGAAAAAGATTGTCGAAAAATCGCGGTTTCTTCAATCATTGTTTTCATTCATCGCTCGGTGTTTTTCGAGGACATTTGAAAGCCAAAGCTGGTCTTATATATCAGTGCTGCTGAAGACTAACTTCTGAAGAAGGTCATCCAGGTTGAGGACTGCTCCAAAATGTTTTTTTAAATAAACGTTCTTCCTAACCCCGTTCTTTATGTGTGTCTGTTGCTCGGGATTGTTAGAAGGTCCATGTACACCTGTTGGTCATTTGTTCTCCCCACACAATGAAATTTATCAAGGGTTTCAGGATCCAGACAAAGTCATTGAGAATTATTGAAAATGCAGTGGATGACACTCAAGCAAGGTTCGGTTGGAGTAAAGCCCACAGTGGCCAGTTGCACTCTGCATTTGGGGAAATATGTTCATTTTGAGAAACAGTTCACTGACTCTTGTGAAGTTTCCTTGCCAAGAGCATTCAAGGGGCCACAACCGCCAGGACTGCCACACAGGCTACTTCCCTCGCTCAAGTACTGTTGCACCGCACGGTGGATGGCAGATTCCACCAGCCGTTTGCTCATGCTCTTCAGCTCTGCTTCCTCTTCAGCCTTTCTCTGGCTTTGTTCACCTGCAGGGGGAACACATTGTGGGTGAGCACTCCTCAACCTCTCACCCTATAATGCACTATAATTGAACATTCAGCTCACAGCAAGAGTTCATAGGTTATAAGGAGTTAAAAGGAACTTCAATGCTGGAGGAGGCCATGAGACCCTTCAAGCATGTACAATACAGTGCCTATGGAAAGTCTACACCCCCTTTCAAATTTTTCACCTTTTGTTGCCTTATACGGTGGAATTAAATTGCATTAAAATAGACTTTTCCCACCTTTATTTACACATTGTAATCCACAACTTCCAAGTGAAAAACAAATTCTACAAATTTCAGAAAACTAATAAAAAATACAAAACTAGAATATCTTGGTTGGATAAGTGTCCCACCCCTCTTAAAATAGCAATTGTAAATTAGCTCAGGTGTACCCAATCACCTTCAAAATCACATACCAAGTTAATTGGCCTACACCTGTGTTTAATTGTGGTGATGCTGATTATTTCAGAATATAATCAGCTTTTCCTGTAGGTTTCCTCTGCTGGGTAGTGCATTTCACAGCAAAGACTCAACCATGAGTGCTAAGGAGCTTTCAAAGGACCACCGGGATAAAGTTGTGGAAAGGCGCAGATAAGTGGATGGGTATAAAAATATTTCAAAGGCCTTGAATATTCTTTGGAGCACAGTCAAGACAATCATAAAGAAGTGGAAGGCGTATGGTACCACCGAGACCCTGCCTAGATCAGGCCGGCCCTCCAAACTGAATGACCAAGCAAGGAGACTGATCAGAAGGCCACCAAGAGGCCTATGGCAAACTTGGAAAGAACTACATGCCTTTATGGCAAAGACTGGTCACTGCGTGCATGTGACAACAATATACCAAGCACTCCCAAGTCATGCCTGCTACGGATAGTAGCAAGAAGAAAGCCATTACTCAAAAAAGCCCACCTCGAGTCCCTTTGAGGTATGCAAAAAACCACTCCAGCGATTCGAAGCCATGTGGCAAAACATTTTGTGGTCTGACGAAACCAAGATCGATCTTTTTGGCCTAAATGCAAAACATTACGTTTGGCACAAACCCAACACAGCACATCACCAAAGAACACCATTCCTACTGTGAAGCATAGTGGTGGCAGCATCATGTTATGGGATGCTTCTCATCAGCAGGGACTGGGCACTTATCAGGATAGAAGGAAAATGGATGGATCAAAATACAGAAAAATCGGAGGAAAACCTGCTGCCCTCTGCAAAAAAGCTGAAATTGGGACGGAAGTTCACCTTCAGCATGACAACGACCCGAAGCACACAGCCAAAGCTCACTGGAGTGGCTAAGGAACAAAAAGATAAATGTCCTTGAAGGCCCAATCAGAGCCCCGACCTAAATCCAATCGAAAATCTGTGGCATGACTTGAAGATTGCTGTCCATCAATGCTCCCCATGCAACTTGACTGAACTTGAACAGTTTTGTACAGAAGAATGGGAAAATATTCCCAATCAAGGTGTAAAGTTGGTAGAGACCGATCCCAACGACTCACAGCTGTAATTGCGCCAAAGTGGCTTCAACCAAGTATTAACTCGGGGGGGGGGGGGGGGGGATGGACACTTATCCAACCAAGATATTTTAGTTTATATTTTTAAATTAATTTTCTGAAATTGTCGAATTTGTTTTTCACTTGGAAATTGTCGTTACGATGTGAAATAAAGATGGAAAAAGTCTGATTTAATGATATTTAATTCTAGGCTTAAGGCAACAAAGGTGAAAATTTTGAAAGGGGGGCATAGACTTTCTCGAGGCACTGTTTCAAAGAAAGTACTCCCCTATCCTCACTGCTACTAGATACCTACCCAACTCAAATTATGCCTACCTAACTTAAATTTAAAGCTATTCTCTGTTTTCTCTGCAACTACCTTTCCAAGGAACCTTCTCAGGGTCGCCATTACTAGATGCCGTGGCCAAATTAATCAAACACAAGGACCTCAGCTTACGTGAAACATGTACCACACGTGCAAGCTACCTTTATCAACATGATATATGTAAACTGCAGTGAGTTGAGCCTAACAGCCGTGAGGCCAGAAATGTTTCAGACATTTCTGACCAATCCATTTTAGGTTCCTTTGTACCGTGCATCTGTAATGACAATCTATTTACTAACCCTCTTTCTTTCCACTTCTGCTCAGCATGGTATATGTTTAAATTGAAAGCAACTGGCAGTTTGAAACGAAAATATGAATGCAAGTGGCTCTTTATGACCTCAACCATGACTTCAAGTGCCTCTTTGTTTGCGTTATGATGGATATCGAACCTCATTGGTATATTTTCTTGGTCTATGATGAACCACATGATTTGATTGTCAGAATTGTGAGTTCAGTACTGTACAGTGCAAAATCATAACCATCCGCTGCTAGTGCGAAGATAACAATCATTTCATGAACCATAATTCATACTCTTAACAGAGCGTCGGTTCTGCCGAAGCATATTCTACGGCGAGGGTTACAATGATGGACGGGTCGCCACTCCGACAAGAAGTTGAACGAGGATGTAAAATAATATCGAAACATTTTTGCGAAAAACCTTTTTTACAAGGTGAAAGGACTT
>CM068966.1:72980464-73014678 GCA_035128595.1 Eptatretus atami | reverse complement strand
AAAAAAAGCAGACCCCTTTCATTTTATTTGCTGTTATTTTTCTCAACTGAGCTGCCTGATACCCCCTGCCCCTATCTCAACCACACCACACACAACACCAAACACACACCACACACACACACACAACACACACACGCACATGCACACCATGACTTTACAGACACACACCGATGCAGTGCAGGAGAGCAAATACACAATTTCAAAATTCAACATTAAGCCGGCTGTCCAATGTACTTGGTGACAACGAAGAGTTGTGATCACAGGGTTTGTTCAGCAACTCATTTGGAAGTGCAAGATACATTCAAACAATAACTCGATTTTTCAAAAGTTTGTTGCAAGGAAAACGATGTAGTTATTCCATGTCGGTGTCTCATTAAAAACCACATTAGGTCATTTTGTATTACGTACGTGGATTGGGGTGGGGGGGGGGGAAATGGTTGAGTTGTTTTAAGTATGGACCAAAATAGAAATGAGAAAAGTCCTTTCACCTTGTAAAAAAGGTTTTCGCAAAATGTTTCGATATTATTTTACATCCTCGTTCACTCTTGTCGGAGTGGCGACCCGTCCATCATTGTAACCCTCGCCGTAGAATATGCTTCGGCAAGAACGACGCTCTGTTAAGAGTATGAATTATGGTTCATGAAATGATTGTTATCTTCGCACTAGCAGCGATGGTTATGATTTTGCACTGTACAGTACTGAACTCACAATTCTGACAATCAAATCATGTGGTTCATCATAGACCAAGAAAAATACCAATGAGGTTCGATATCCATCATAACGCAAACAAAGAGGCACTTGAAGTCATGGTTGAGGTCATAAAGAGCCCCTTGCATTCATATTTTCGTTTCAAACTGCCAGTTGCTTTCATTTAAAACATATACCATGCTGAACAGAAGTGGGAAAGAAAGAGGGTTAGTAAATAGATTGTCATTACAAGATGCACGGTACAAAGGAACCAAAATGGATTGGTCAGAATGTCTGAAACATTTCTGCCTCACGGCTGTACATGTATATCATGTTGATAAAGGTAGTTTTGCACGTGTGGTACATGTTTCACGTAAGCTGAGGCCTTGTGTTTGATTAATTTGGCCACGGCATCTAGTAATGGCGGACCCTGAGAAGGTTCCTTGGAAAGGTAGTTGCAGTAGAAACAGGAGATAGCTTTAAATTTAAGTTAGGTAGGCATAATTTGAGTATGGTAGGTATCTAGTAGCAGTGAGGATAGCGGAGTACTTTCTTTGAAACAGTGCCTCAAGAAAGTCTATGCCCCCCTTTCAAAATTTTCACCTTTGTTGCCTTAGAGCCTGGAATTAAATATCATTAAATCAGACTTTTTCCACCTGTATTTACACATCGTAACCGACAATTTCCAAGTGCAAAACAAATTCTACAAATTTCAGAAAATTATTAAAAAATATAAACTAAAATATCTTGGTTGGATAAGTGTCCATCCCCTACCCCCCCCCCCCCCCCCTGAGTTAATACTTGGTTGAAGCACTTTGGCCGCAATTACAGCTGTGAGTCTGTTGGGATCGGTCTCACCACCTTTTAACACCTTGATTGGGAAATATTTGCCCATTCTTCTGTACAAAACTGTTCAAGTTCAGTCAAGTTGCATGGGGAGCATTGATGGACAGCAATCTTCAAGTCATGCCACAGATTTTCGATGGATTTAGGTCGGGGCTCTGACTGGGCTCTCAAGGACATTTATCTTTTTGTTCCTTAGCCACTCCAGTGGAGCTTTGGCTGTGTGCTTCGGGTCGTTGTCATGCTGAAAGGTAACTTCCGTCCCAATTTCAGCTTTCTTGCAGAGAGCAAGGGTTTCCTCTGATTTTTCTGTATTTTGATCCATCCATTTTCCTTCTATCCTGATAAGTGCCCCAGTCCCTGCTGATGAGAAGCATCCCATAACATGATGCTGCCACCACTATGCTTCACAGTAGGAATGGTGTTCTTTGTGTGATGTGCTGTGTTAGGTTTGTGCCAAACGTAATGTTTTGCATTTAAGGCAAAAAGATTGATCTTGGTTTCGTCAGACCACAAAATGTTTTGCCAACATGGCTTCGGAATCGCTGGAGTGGTTTTTTGCATACCTCAAAGGGACTCGAGGTGGGCTTTTTTGAGTAATGGCTTTCTTCGTGCTACCCTAACGAACAGGCCAGACTTGGAGTGCTTGGTATATTGTTGTCACATGCACGCAGTGACCAGTCTTTGCCATAAAGGCATGTAGTTCTTTCAAGTTTGCCATAGGCTCTTGGTGGCCTTCTGATCAGTCTCCTTGCTTGGTCATTCAGTTTGGAGGGCCGGCCTGATCTAGGCAGGGTCTCGGTGGTACCATACGCCTTCCACTTCTTTATGATTGTCTTGACTGTGCTCCAAAGAATATTCAAGGCCTTTGAAATATTTTTATACCCATCCACTTATCTGCGCCTTTCCACAACTTTATCCCGGTGGTCCTTTTGAAAGCTCCTTAGCACTCATGGTTGAGTCTTTGCTGTGAAATGCACTACCCAGCAGAGGAAACCTACAGGAAAAGCTGATTATATTCTGAAATAATCAGCATCACCACAATTAAACACAGGTGTAGGCCAATTAACTTGTATGTGATTTTGAAGGTGATTGGGTACACCTGAGCTAATTTACAATTGCTATTTTAAGAGGGGTGGACACTTATCCAACCAAGATATTCTAGTTTTGTATTTTTTATTAGTTTTCTGAAATTTGTAGAATTTGTTTTCACTTGGAAGTTGTGGATTACAATGTGTAAATAAAGGTGGGAAAAGTCATTTTAATGCAATTTAATTCCACCGTATAAGGCAACAAAAGGTGAAAAATTTGAAGGGGGTGTAGACTTTCAATAGGCACTGTATTGTACATGCTTGAAGGGTCTCATGGCCTCCTCCAGCATTGAAGTTCCTTTTAACTCTTATAACCTATGAACCTTGCTGTGAGCTGAATGTTCAATTATAGTGCATTATAGGGTGAGAGGTTGAGGAGTGCTCACCCACAATGTGTTCCCCCTGCAGGTGAACAAAGCCAGAGAAAGGCTGAAGAGGAAGCAGAGCTGAAGAGCATGAGCAAACGGCTGGTGGAATCTGCCATCCACCGTGCGGTGCAACAGTACTTGAGCGAGGGAAGTAGCTGTGTGGCAGTCCTGGCGGTTGTGGCCCTTGAATGCTCTTGGCAAGGAAACTTCACAGAGTCAGTGAACTGTTTCTCAAAATGAACATATTTCCCCAAATGCAGAGTGCAACTGGCCACTGTGGGCTTTACTCCAACCGAACCTTGCTTGAGTGTCATCCACTGCATTTTCAATAATTCTCATGACTTTGTCTGGATCCTGAAACCCTTGATAAATTTCATTGTGTGGGGAGAACAAATGACCAACAGGTGTACATGGACCTTCTAACAATCCCGAGCAACAGACACACATAAGAACGGGGTTAGGAAGAACGTTTATTTAAAAACATTTGGAGCAGTCCTCAACCTGGATGACCTTCTTCAGAAGTTAGTCTTCAGCAGCACTGATATATAAGACAAGCTTTGGCTTTCAAATGTCCTCGAAAACACCGAGCGATGAATGAAAACAATGATTGAAGAAACCGCGATTTTTCGACAATCTTTTTCCTTTTGGGTTTTAATGATGCAATAATTTGACAGGTTTGTGGTTTGTTTGTTTTTCAGAAGAATTTATATCTTACAAATGAATTCTGGGTGATGGTGTTTCACCTTTAAGGCCCAGCATTGCAACTATCATGAGGCAATGAATACAGTAAAAGCCATCGTTCTCATTGAGATTAATAAAAATAAAAATGGATGCACAGCTCGATAACATTCCACTCGTACATAACCTTTAGGGGCACAAACTACTTGTTCATGTAACACCATTACTGGTGAGCTTAACCATTAGCAATAACAATTAGCTTCAGTTTTAATTGAAATTTTCGCTTGCAGGCTGCCTGGATAGCTAGAGGTGGGTGTAATGGATGAAACCAACTGGACGTTTATTGAGATCGGCTAGCCGCCATTGGAAGCTGGGAAGAGCTGACATTTCAGGCATTAACACTTCATTGAAAAAGTATATACTTCAATTGAAATAGAAAAATGATTTAAAGGGCAATAAAAAATAAATTCCAGAAGTTAGCACCATTGACGCAGTGCAGTGTCCTTACACACCAACCTTATTTAACATGTCCAAGTACTGTAAAACTGGAGGTGTTTGGAAGTGATAAGAAGGTGATTTGTGTTCTACAGTGTTCATTATAGATTAAATTAAAATAAGTATTTTAAAAGTTGAATAAAAAATTTAATTCCGGAAGTTTACTACCGCTGACTATTATACCACTCGATCTAACATGTAAACATTAGTGATTCGTGCCTGTTGTTTGTGTCCTTTATAACGTCCTCAAAATAATAAGTTTCCTGTTTGGAATGGTTTTTAGTTTTGTTTTGACTGCTAGACAGGCAGCCAGAGTAAATTTTTTTTGTTTTGTTTTTAAATCTCACTCCTCTCTGCGCATGTGCAATCAGGACAAATTCAGAGCCAAAATACTGCTAAACAGCAGGTTCGTTTTCCGATTCATGTTCAAATATGTGTTCAAAATAAAACATTCAATTAAAATCAAGTTGTTCTCGATCATAAACTGACATTTGTGGACGGACAGACGACGGACAGGAAGACGTGAACCAAATGCTTCTAACCACACTTTTTGCTTCGTATGCTTGGAGTAATATCTCGATGAAGGGTTACGCCTGAAATGTCAGCTTCTCCTCACTTACATACCTCAAATCAACATCTGTGTTTTCATCATTTTTCTATACGTGTCCGCCTACACAGATCGACAGTAGCCTTCACCAGCAGACAAGTTCTTCATTCGACAATGAGGTGTGTGCATTCATCTCAAAGCTGTCTAGCCTGTGTTAAAATCCTGACGCAGCTATAAACGGCATACTGGAGTTTCGCATGCAGGGTGAGGCATCAATGTGTGTGCCTTCCCTCGGATATGGACGTTAACCCGGTTGCCAACACTGTTTTTTTGATGGATGTTAAAGACCCAAAGGTGTCCTTCTCGAAGAGCAGGCGTGATGTTTTGCACCCCCAATTCCGAATCTCTGCACTGGGAAGACGTCTGCAAACATTTGATGTGGTACATTTGAATGATTGCTAATTTCGATTGTGCCAATATCCCTTTTGTGTTTTAACTGTACCACAGTGGCCTTGAATGTTTCCTATTTATAATACCTGCTTTGCTCCGGAAGTTTCAAATTTTACACGAGAACCGCAAAGCCAAAAGCAGTGTCGTCAGTTCGGTCCTTCTACGTCGTGTATCCAAGTTAAGATTTTCTACTGCTTCCCGTGGTTGTGATTCACCATCTTAGAGGTACTTATGTCTTTCTTATTATATCCGTAGAAGATAAACGCTTCCTGTTTTCCAGTAGCATCACACTCTCACTGGAACACCCTCTGCGCAAAACCCTTATTCCTATTTTCTGCAATAATAATCTTTTTTTTTTCGGATGAAGAAAACCTTGTGATGCCTTCTTTGCTTTTTTTTTTTTGCTCATCAATCAACGGTGTTTGAACATTTCCATGCTCTGTGGGGCCAAGGGAATGGATAAAGGTGATGTTTGGACTCCAGCAGGTTTCAAGATGGCTCCAGGGTGTAGATTGCAGTTTTCCTTACAAAATATAAACCGCGGCTCATACATATTCATAACGTTCAAAATTGGATATCATTGCCATTTTATGGATATGATGCAGGATAAAGAAGAGGAAAAGAAGAGCTATAAACTCATATAAGAAGTCCTGGATCTTTACCCTGGATTTGAAGCTGTCTAGTCTGGATTTGATTCTGGACCCAAATACAAACTGTCGGATTGGTGTGCAGGTCAGGTGTTGTAATCACGAGGTGTGCCGTCCATCTGATGGACTTTAGGTCAGGTGTCCCGTCTGCTTTATATAATTAGCTGGTGGACTTTAAAGGTACCACCATGTCTGGGTAGCAGAGTTTATCGCCGGCACCCTTAACAGACTCCAAATTCCTGCCCAAATCACCTCCAGGTCGAACGTTGGTTCAGGAATGACGAGCCAAATGTCCGACCCACAATTAAGTGGGATAATCGGCCTAAATAATGAAGTGGGAATAGTTACTGTACCTGTGCACACCTGTAATCTCTTTGTCCAGGTTGCAGTTGGTTTCACTCTTAATGCATACATCCTCATCTCAAACTGATTCTCAATGTGAAGGAATAAAGAATAATGCAAAACTGCAGGCCCTTGTATAATTGCACAACAAAGCCTTAATAAATACATTGTAGAAACTGCAGGCCTTGTACATTATTGTATTCAGGTGAATAAAGGACAGAAAAAACTGTCCTTCATTTACTGAATACAAGAATATGCAAGGATTTCCTTGCAAATGGTGGAGCTGCTGCAAAGCACTGCCAAATCCTGACCCTGAACACTGGCCCTCAAGTCCAAGTTGGACAGAGGACACAGATCTGAAAATCCTGCCAAACGTTCTGAGAAGATGCAACATGCAAGAACAGGAGAAAAAAACAGAAAACATTATGAGAGTGATAACATGATAAAAAGCAATCTGGAAACAAACACAGAACTTGACCCTCTTTTATTGGACATCTCTTCTCTTTTCGAAGAGCTTTCGCGCAGGAAGGATAATTCCAAAATATTTGATGCAATTTTTTTGCCTAATGTTTATATTCTAGTGTTGTCAAAAACAACTAAAATCAAATATCAAAAGCCAAATGACATAGTGGAGGAGATAGCTGTGACATCATCAATGTATTGTGTCATCGTAAAAGCATTATTTTGTCATAAGGGTGGTTAGCAGACAATGCCAGAGGAAAGATTATACTGTTTGCTACTTAGTGCTTCACAATGACAGTTTTAACTTCAGTGAAGAACTCGAAGGAATCTTTAGCTCCTTCACGCCCAAACCCGATGCTTTCATTCCGCAAATGGCAGGTTGAGATCACGCACCAACCAGCAGTTGGTCCATACCACCCCGTTTGGAGCTGGGCAGCCAGGGCGGTGAACGCGCGGTGACGTCACGTGACCACACGACGCTCGCGAGCCATATCGGACGTCATTGCCCTTCGCACCACCTCCTCCTCGGTGTCGAAAGGGACGCACACACGTTAACGGTCCAAAATATGTCATCTTGCATCATCATCGAGGAGTCCTTTACATCTGCAAAGGGCAAAATTGCAACAACAACAAAACTGTCCTTTATTAACCTGAATACAAGTTCATTTTTTATTTGTGAGTGCATATATGTTTCTTCATAAGCTGAGAAAACTGTCCTGCATTGCACGTATGCAATATGAGGGGCCGTTCAAAACATTCTCGCAAATGCAATTCTCACAAGAGTTAAAGAGAGGCCAAGGTTTTTTAAATTTATTTTTCAATACATAGTGATACGGCATATCATTAGTAAGACTTTTTTGTTGTTGTCCAAGATTTTTGGGAATTTAATTGTTTTATCTCATTGTTAGAGCATGCACGTGAAATCCTGTGTTCTATATTTTGTCGTTCTGTAATGATATTTCTCAGACCACCTGAGGATCTCATGAGCCACTTGACGTAATATTATCGTACTCATGAAATCTATATTTCTCAGGAGCAGGCATTTTATTTATTTGCACCCAATTTTAAAAGCAAAAAGTAAATATTCCAAAGCACGTTATTTCATTTCCCCAAGCATGAATTAAAATTACTCTAAAAGTGGAAATTTGCAAAAGGAAATGCGTCAACACCTCAAATGCTGCACCAAGTCGACCATGATTTCACATACCCTGCCGTTAAACATGTCGAGCCCAATTAGTTTGAAATTGCTTTGCAGGGTGGGAATGACACTTGACAAGCCGTGTGTGTTAATGGCTGAAGCAACTCTTTATAAAAGCATTTAATATCCACTGGAAGAAAATCCCTTAATGCTCGAAGCAAATCGTTGTGGCAATATGAACACAATCCTTTCCCTCCACTGCCAATCTCTGGAACTCTTTACCTTCTCACATCTTCCCAAACACTTATGACCTTCCCCTTTTCAAAAGCAGATTTTTTTTTACTTCATCAAAACTCTTGACTATTTGCTCTTTCCTTGCTTTTTATCAGTTCTTTTATCAGGCTTGGCCTCGATGAGGACTATTTAGTCCGTGACTGAAGCCTTCAACGTTAAAAAAAAAAAAATCAAAAGAAAGACCTCTGCGCAGAGCTTAACAGAGATTCCAATTCTGTCATTGTATCAATATCTGCACTCAAGCCACGCGAGCATGGGGCTCTCTGATGAAACTAGGTGCGGCTAATGCTGCAGAGGCTGTGAATCCACAAGTGAAGCCCGATGATGTTGCCAACAAACCGTTCACAAACTCGAATGGGCCACTCGACAAGCGTCACAAGCATGATGTCAGTTGGCAATTTAGGGAGTCAATGGCCAGTTGACTGGAATTCTCTGAGCTCTAGACAGCTCCTCCCCTGAGGAACTCGGGGCTGCCACAGCCGTAACAAAGAGATGGAAGGCTGCTGGAAAAAATGGAGTCCCTCCAGACTTCCTCCATCAGCTTGGACCAATTGCTCAAAAGTGGCTCTTGACCGATATTCAGAATGTGATGGAGAGTGGCCAAATTCCTCAAATCTGACTTGTAGCAATGGTCATTACTTTGCTGAAACCGGAGAAATCAGCTGGCTATCCTGGGAGTAACAGACCAATATCACTGTCGTGTACGACATATAAATTACTGGAGCAGATTATTCTTCAAAGGATTAGCCTTATCATTAAGATGCTCATCCTCAAGAACAAGCTGGATTCAAGCCACACTTAAGGTGTCTGTGATCAAGGGCTTCGGCCTTAACCATAAACATTGTGGCTGGTTTCTGGCACAATCAAGTCCGAGTCACACTTGATGACCTCTCCGCAGCATATGATAATGTTTATAAACGTTATGTGATGCTACAAATGTCCTGCATACTACTGTGCACCAAGATCTCACCACCTGTGGACATAACTGGACAATCAACAGATGCAAGTCTACCTTTGGGACAAAGTAACCAAATCAAGGAACCCAACAATAATGGCCTCCCCACAGGGAAGTATCCTCATCCCAATACTCCTTAATGCATATCGGAGTGACTTGCCTGACACCTCTTCGATGAAATTTTTATGTGCCGTTGATCTGGCAGTAACCACCCAGGAATAAACTTTGGAGAGATTAAAAATGTACTGATGTCGGATGTCGATAATGGCTGAATATCGCTGCAAGTGGAGGCTGCGTCAAACCCAATAAGACAGTAATCTCAATGTTTCACGTTAACACTCACAAAGCACAGGCCACCTCAATGTCCAACTTTTGCAGTGAAATGTACACGACAATCTGACCCCAGCCAACCTTAAATGTAACACGCGACCACAGATTGACTTTCCGCAAGCACCTCGGAAAAACAGCTACGAAATCAAGAAACAGATGGACATAGTACGAAAATCGCCGGAACAAGCGTTGTGTGGCAAAGTGGGAGGTACTTCACACCTTGGTTATGGCATTGGTGGTCTCAATGTCCAGTACTGTGGACTTGGCTGGGCTGCAAGCACTCATTCCAAAATATGTGGATATGCAGCTGTATTCAGCAATGCGGGTTATCATTGGAACCATGAAATATAAATTGATTCAATAGTTTACCTTTATGGCCCATTCGCTCCATTCCCACCGATGCCTCACCCCAGACATCACTGAGATACAGCTACATACAGAGAGGTCATTCACGCAAACAACAACTGGATCACCCCAGAATTGCAGACATAATAAATATTCCAACTCGCCATCTGGTCTCTTGAAAACCTTTTTGGACACGTGCCTACAACCCCTTGCGGAACACATCAATGTGATGGCTTGGAGGAAGGTGAGAAATTAAATCACCATCTGCAACAAACATCAAAATTTTGACCCAACAGTGAAGCCATCTGGTTTTGATCTGCCTCAGAAAACGTGGAAGTTTCTTGATCGAATCCGAACAGGACGTGGTTGCTGTGGCCACTTGATGCACAAGTGGTGTATTTGAAGTTACGTATGATGTAACTGCAGCCAACCTTATCAAACTATTGACCATGTACAACACTCAGTCTTCATACATATTTGAGGGTGACATTGCTTAGATAAACCTCCTTTTCACAAGAGCATTAGACTGGCGAACTCACCTTAAACTGTATGTCTAATTAATATTGCTCAAACTCACCATACAAAGTAGAGAGGGATGGAGGGGGTGAGTGGAGATTATAATATATATATATATATATATATATATTATATATATATATATATATATATATATATTAATATTATAACCAAGCTTGCACACTAAAAACTCGGCTCGCCGTCACACGATCCCTATGAAATTGCTGTGGCACTTAGCGGACAGTCCGACAAATGTTTGGGAAGTCTTGGCGTTCCATAGTACACTTGATTTTGCACAATGCGTATTTTTGTCATTCCCCGTACGGTCTGGTCGTCTGTACCAGCTATGTTGTACTGCTATCCCGTGCATGTGCACGGGTATCGCTAGTATATATATAATAAAGAAAGACCCACCCACATCTCTAACCTGTGAAAGGAGGGAAAGCCAATCAGCTTCTCACCTTATCAACTAACCCAGGTGGCTAGGATTACATAAATAATTGACACCTCCATGCTCCTCTCGCTGAAGAAGCTGCAAAAGCAACCCAAGAAGGCCTACCCAAGGTAAGCGCTTTGCTGTTTCGGACCCTTCCAGAGTTCCTCCACAGCTATAAAGACGTTCACACATAATACACACAACGAGACGTTACAATGCCTATTGGTATGCATTGCTGTCGGCTGATGATTTGTAATAAGTCCACAAGACTTTGGAATTCCGGTTCTGGGTTTGGAGCGAGGCAGCTTCTCTCAGGGGTCTCTGCCGACTTTCTCGAAGTTAAGTTTCTGGTCGTTTTTTGTCACGTTTTAACTGCTTATTTTCTCACCTACATGTTACTGTGTGTTCCTAGTTCGGTTTTGTTTCAAAAACCATGCTACTTTGTGAGTTTTCATCGGCCTTGTCTTATCAGGCTTCTTGCGGCCTACTCGCCCTTCCTGTCTTGGTATGATCGTTTATTTGTATTCTCTCCCTATTACCATTCAATTCCGATTTTCCCCAGTTTTCCAATGCCTCCCATCTATCCTCCAAGTACACACTCTGTTTCTTGTCTTAAATTAAAAAATAACAACAAAAAAAATACAACCCTTTCTTCCTTCATACCGTGAGTACCCGATCCTTCTTGTTATCTTCTCCTTCTGCCGGCACACCCATCTTTCTTCTATTTGAGCTGACCCACTCTCACCATACACCTCCACGATTTTTACTTCAACCTTTTCCTTTCCGAATCTTGCGCAATCCTTATTAAAAATAATAATAATAATAATAATAAATAATCCACTTTTAACTGTAACCTGTAGTGGGGCAACTTAGCTAAATATAGCAATACAATTGTGCATTTTGTGAGGAAAGCACCAAATTTGGCACACTAGTAGCCTAACATATTTTACGAATTTGGAATTCAATCGCACAAACCTACAGGTTCCCTTAGTCAGCTATGTTCAATAATGCATGTTCCCTAGAGAGCTCACCTCCCATTGTTTAAATGTTTTGAAATCGATTAGATGTGCTGCGGATCGATTTAATAGTTAGGGAAAGAAACAATGGAGACGTCCCTCCCCCTCTTCTGCGAAAGAGGAAAGAAAACCTGCGGGTGACGTCAAACAACTCCCTCCACCCTGGTTGAGCGGGGGGTGGATCACGAGGGCATGAGTCACGACGCGGATGCGGGAGAGGGGTGCAAAGGATAAAGAGGACATCTTTTCTTTGTTCGAGAGAGAATCCAAGAGAATCTCGGAAGAATCCGAAAGAGCTCGTGCAAGTTCCGGGAGAAATCCCAAAAGAGTTCGTGGAGAGAGTCCCGTGGAAGTTCGTGGAAAGAGTCCCGTGGGAGTCCCGTGGATAGGGCTGAGTTCGTGGGAGTCCCGTGGCTGAATCCCGTGGGAGAGTAAGCCTTTTTGCTTCGGCAGTTGGGGGAGTCGGGAGAACCAGAAGCCAAGGAGCTGCATGGAAGTCCGGGCGTCGAGAAGGAGACGCGAGCTGGAGTGCAGCCTTGCCGGCTGTGTCGCGCAAACCGCGCGTTCGTGTGGAGAGTGCCAGAGAGAGCTCGCCTGCCACACGGAAGGCCCGAGATCGACTGCGGCTAGCTAGCTGCCGTGGGGAAGGAGCATCGCGGGTGGCCCAAGCGCGTCGTGTGGAGAGAGCTCGCCTACCACACGGAAGGCCCGAGCTCGACCGCGGCTACGCTAGCTGCTGTGGGGAAGGGATCGCGGTCGCCCAAGCCAGACACCACGAGGGTGCAGGTAACCTGCAACGGTCTCGTGGGACTCGTTCGGTCTCAAGTCCCACGCCATAAAGACCCCAAGAGGTCCAGTCTGACCCCATTGCCTTTGATGGGGTCTTTTCCTGCTTTTCTTTCGAATGAATGTTTGTGGCGCCGAGTCCCGTAAGTAAAACTGTGTAAGTGACTGTACATTAATAATTGCTTATAGACGGTTGTAAGTTCGTTTGTTGCTTGTTAATTCATACGTGTTTCATTATAATAAATGTCCTTGTAAATGTTAAACCTGCTCGTTTCGTCCATTCCCTCATTGACTGAACATTTCCGTGTGTTGGGAGTTAGAAAGCCGTTGGTTTGCCGTAATAGGGGGACATTTGGACCGACGGTTCTCGCGATTACGCCGCTCGGAATTGCGCACGGACAAGCTCGCCTCGGCGGTTGTTCCGTACGAGATCCGTCGAGGGTGGAATACCCCGTTAGTTGGATCACGTGGGTATTTAGGTACATTGAAAGATTGCAATCGACCCTACCCCACGTGATCTGCCGATTGGCGTATTTCGGTCTTGTACAGGACCCGTCGCTCGGAGTTATCCGGACGGCGATCTCCTATTCCGGGCGATCGGGTCGGGCCGACTCGACTTGCGGCTCCGTTCAGAGCGGTCGGTTGGCGGCTGACCCCGGCCGGTAACACTGGTTTGTCAGGAGTGCGATTCGGCCCTCCGCCTCCGTAGCAAAATTCACGGAGTCGGATCAGGGGTATACGGAGCAAACCCCCCCCCCCCCCCGTGTCCCCAAATTACGAGCGTTAATAAATTTTATTCCCAGCACGTAAAATGTTCAGCCAAGGCGAGCAGGGGCAGGAGGATTAGGAATGTGTTTGAATGTAGGATCCATGGCCCCGGACGGTTCTTATTATTAACACCCCACCACTAATGGTAATCAGTGGGGCCGCTCAACCCTATACTGAGCACGAACTTTCCGGCAAAATAGCGGCGCTGCCGCATCTCAGCGCAGCACGAGCGGGCTGCTATAATTAGCACAGCGAACGGCACAACACAGGCGGGCTCCCAACCAACGATTGAAACCACGTGATCATGGCAGGCGAGGCTGGCGGACATTGGCGGGCTTCGGGCCACAAACAGAGAAATATCTGCGAAAACTAAAAGAAACGGTGAGAGAACGAATGAAAGGAGAGAGCAAGCATGCAAAAGAAGTGCGGAGAGGCGAACTGAAGAAAAGAAAAGAGGAGCAAATTAGTAACTCCCAGGATAGAAAGAACTTAAAAGAAGAATTGGAACAACTGAAGGAAGAGGTAAGAATAGGCAATCGGAAAAGAGAGAGCCTGGAACAGGAGGTAAAAGAGGAGAGAATTGGGTCAAAATTAGCAAGGAATTCGGTGAGGGAATGAATGATGAGGAAGAAAAGAATGTGAAAGAGGTGTAGGTGAAAAAAGGAATTAGAAAAGAAAGCTTCTGAGATACTGAAACACCAAAGCAAAGAGAGAGAATTACAAAATGAACTGAGGACGTTGAAAGAAAGAAATGACAGCAGAGAATGAACGTTAAGGAACACACTGTACAGATCGAACAGCTGGAAGCGAAGGCCAGATTACAGAATGAGATGCAGGAAAGAGTAATGAAAGAAGAACGAATGAGACAGGAGAAAGAAATCAGTCAATTGAAGGAAATAACGAGATTGCAGAATGAGGAACAAGAGAGACAGTGGAATAGAAAACAAAAGCAGTAATGAATTTGAAACTGAACGACAGAAGAAAAAAAATAGGTTGAGTACGACGAGAAAGTGAAGGAGCAAGGAATGAAGCAGGAAAAAGAACTAAGCCAATTGAAAGAAACGATGAGATTGGAGGAAGGAAGAACGAGAGGAACGGTGGGGTAGAAAACAAAAAACAATATGAGTTTTGAAATTAATCAACTTCAAGGAAACAGCCAAAATTTGAGTCCACGGAGATGGAAAAGCTCCGGATAGAAATGAACAACTAAAGAGGCTCAGAGAGGCAGAACGACTCAAATGGGAAGGAAAATGGAGCGAGGAAGAAAAGGAAATAATAAAGGAGGTAGCGGTGAGAAACGAACGCGGTGACGGAAATAAAATGTACAGAGACACGGGAGATAGAGGTGAATTGGACGGGGTTAAAGACGGACAACACCACTTGAGGTAAGTGGAGGACCGTGAGGGGGAGCTGGCGGAGTGGTTAGGACCTGGTGTCGAGCATGCGACGCCTGTACTGCCAAAAGGGACCGGCACGGAGGATGAGGGCCCCACTCCAACTACATCAGGTTGGGGCCCCCCTTGAGCGAGTGGCCATGGACATTTTGGGACCACTGCCCCCACTCGCCAAGGTAATCGATACATCCTCGTGATGATGGACTATTTCACCAAGTGCCGGAGGCCTTTGCCCTTCCACCAGGAAGCCGGGGTCGTGGCAAAGGCCTTCGTAGAAGGATTTGTATGTGGTACGGGATTCCGGAGAGCTGCACACTGATCAGGGGCGAAATTTTGAGAGCGAATTGCTAAAAGAGGTGTGCAGGCTCCTGGAAATTCGCAAACCCGGACAACGCCCATTAGACCACAGTCTGACGGTATGGTGGAGAGGTTCAATAGGACCCTAATCCAACAATTGGCCCTCTTCACCGCCGATAATCAGGAGGACTGGGACGAACATCTCCCGATCCCTGATGGCCTAATCGCGCGTCCCAACATGGGGCCACCGCCTGTAGTCCGGCGCTGCTCATGTATGGACGGGAGCTGCGAGCCCTCCGTCGATTTGCTGTGGGCGGTCCACGCCTGAGCGTCCCCGACAGACCCCCAGGGGAGGGCTATGCCCGTCGGTTGGAGGAAGGCATGGAAAGAGTCCATGCCTTCGCTCGCCGCCAGCTCCAACAGGCGGGTATGAGGAATGAAGCGCAGGTACGACCACCGGAGTCAGGTGAGTGAGTACTCTCCGGGGGCGAAGATTTGGTTCTTCAACCCCCGGAGGAGGAAGGGCAGATGCCCGAAACTCACCTCGCCCTGGCAGGGCCGGGGTCGTCCTGGCGCAAATCAGTGACGTGGTCCCTTAAAATTAAAAATGGGACGCACGAGCCCTCCCCGGATCGTCCACGCGGACCGCCTGAGACCTACAAGGGCGACCTTACGCCCTATGGTTAAGTCTTGCCGGAGTAGCCAGAGCTGGAACTACCGCTCCCGCAGAGGCGCAAGGCTCGCAGAGCCTTGCTGCGTGAACAGGATTCCCAGGCAAGGGGTGGAAGACCCCTTGTTTGGGGGCATAGGAAGTACTAGTTAGGGGGATGGGATTAGCGATAGTTAGAACCGACTTCATGGGGACATGGTTGTACCTCATGGAGCCCGTGGAATGGATTAGTGAGAGGGATTTTAGTTCAGATTTAGGAAATGGGAATTTTTTTTGGATTTTTGGAAACATGGACAGACATGGAAATGTGTAGTGGAGACGTAGCTTAGCTACGTAGAGTAAATGGAACGTGCATGAGTTTTAAGGATTGACGAGGGAGCACGAGTTAGTCAGGGGATTTAGTTAGAAGGATGGCAGTGTGGAGTGTTGGTGTGAGTTGCGAAATGGAAAGTGTGTGAGGAATGAGTGTAGGACAGTGGGCCCAAGTGTGCGAGTTGGAGCGAATGTGGTATGCATGGTGCGAATGACTGGTTGGGGGGAGGAGTGATTCCCACCCAAGTGACCCGGGGTCAGTTTAATGTTAGCTAGTGGGTTATTCAAATTTACTAAACAGGAGGTCGTTTTTGTTGTTGGGTCGAGAGAAGGCACGAAAACCCGTTTGGAGGGGTGCAAGAGTTCATGGACCGGCTGGGAGCGTGGCTGTGGAAAGTTTGAGTATTTTGTTTAGTGGGCACCCCAGACGTACTAGTGGCCAAGTAGGCTAAGGGCCCAAGAGGGGCGGGGATAGTGTAATGGCCGGGCGACCCGTCGGAAAACGGGACCTGTAGCACCAGAATGCCACGGGGGCAGTTACTGGCGCGGGCGACCCTCGAAAGGGACCCGGGGCATCAACACGCCACATGGGCATCAGAAGGGGGCAATGCCAGAGAGGGCAACCCCCCGCGTTGTAGGGAGCAGCTAGGCTTCGGGAGGCAGCCGCGGGCCTGGGGGTGCAATGGTTAGAGGTTCGCCAGAGGAGGGTTCCTGGCCAGTTGAGCCAACGTCTCCAGCCAGGAAATTGTGCGCGGGCACGGTAATGAAAATATTGAGGGCATGGCCTCAATTTATAATGGACACACACAGGCGCGGGAATCATGGTTTTTAGAACAGATATGGTTTTAAAGTGGTGAGGCGTTTTTGGAAATGCCTCCCTGGGTAGTTTCAGGTTAATGATTTAGGGTAGATAGGAGATTTACCCCTTCGCACATCCCATCCCTTCGCTCATTGTAGGGCCGCTGGACTCACCTTGGTAGATCGGCTGAACTCTGAGGAGGCCATTCGTGGAGGCTTCGTTGGCTCTCTGAACAGGATACGCTTCAGTCTCTCCCTATTCCCTCCACGAGAGGGGACGTAGGTTGGGAGTAGGCTAGGTGGACAGTGAATATGTTTAGCGGAACAATAATGGATAAAGGGGGTTAGGGAAGGTCCAATTGGTAAAAGGAGAATAAAAAAGAGGGGCTAAATTTTTGTTGTGTTGTGTGGCAAATTAAGGGAGTGGGTATGGACAGAGACAGGCAAGGCGATAGAGTGGGGAGACAGTAGGCCAGGTCCAAAGCCCTGTTTCTTCAAGCGGCGGGGCACCACCGCACTCCTCCAAACCTGCTGGAACCACACCAGGAAGGCCGGCCAGCTTTCACCTGCCGGGCCTGTTGTGCTGGCAAGCTGCCTGTTCGGCATGTTTTCAAATGCAGCACAATTACTGCAGAGTAGCATCATTTGCTTGGGGTGAAACTGTGCCGCTGATGCAGTGCCCTATGTAGGTTAGAGCAAGAATTTGGAATTTGTTCAGCGTAGCAAGTGCCGGTGATAGCTCGCCTTCTCTTCGTGAAGGACACCATTGGATCTTTAACGACCACTAACTGATGCTGGCAGATCGAACACCCAGTTTGAGGTTCATAAGAGTGACGGCACACACATTGCATCACCCTGCCTGTGAAACACCAGGAGGATAGTTTATAGCTGGGTTGAGATTCGAACCGAGACTTATCTCAGAGGTGAGTGCGCAGCGAGCCCTCGAGAAAGGGAGGGGGGGAGTGTTACAAGGGAGAAGGGAGGTTATACGATTTGCCGGACAAGTAAGGAAAGAAGAGAGAAATTTTGGAGGAGGTTGGAGTAATAGGAATTGGCAAGTATTGAGTACATGAATGGAGGGTGTTGCGGTGCAAGGAGGCTGAGATCAAAGCAGTAACCAACTAGAATGGCACTCGGTAGAGCACAGTACCCCCGCTAAGTTGAACAGTTTAGTTTATGTTTTGTGTCCCACTGATCGGCTGGATCTGGATCCGGACTTGAACCAAAATCGGATCAGCTTTTTCTTGTCATCTAACGAACTCATCACCAAGTTTCATCGTAACTTTGCCATAACTTTTTGAAATATCATGCTATATAGTATCGTTTTTGGCCCCATCTCTCAACGGTGAAGAATCACTGAAAAAAAAAAATGATCGTATCCAGATTCAGATCTTCATCAACACTGAATCGATTCGTCCTTGTCACACTCCCAACCTGTCCACCAAGTTTCGTGTGAATCCATCCATAACCGTTTTAGATAATGTGCTACACATCGTTTTTGGCCCTCTCTCTCAATGGTGAAGAATCACGAAATAAATTCTCAGATCCGCATCTGGATTCAGATCTTCACCAAAATTATACATTGCTGTCCTTGACCGGTCAACGGCACACACAAAAAAACTTCAGAACGATGGTTTGAAAATTGTGGCCAAAAATTGTGTGACAAACAGACAAACAGACAGACCAATATAGTCTAGATGCCAAACAGCCATTTCAGGGCAAAGCGTGATTTAGCATCATTATGAAGGTTTTTGGTTGATTCATCCTCTCTGAGCTATCCTGAATCAGAATCAGCCGGGTGCCAGACTCGCACCCGTGAGGAATTTTTTTTAGAGGTGAAAAACAAAATGGCCACCACCGACTTTCGATAAATTCTGTTTTGGGCTATATCTTCACTTCTGATGCACTTACACACACAATTCTGGTGTCTACTACTATGTTTCATGCGACAGACAAGGTAAACGTTGATGATTCTCTCAAGATTGGACGACAACAAATGGCAGAATTTGAATCTGGATGGCCAACAAGCTTCAACAAGACACTCACCAAGAAAGTGACCCTGATGACTTCGACCAAAAAGAGCATCAAGCTGGATGGAAGGCCAGTATATGATACCGAATTAATCTACACCTGAGTCATATGTCTCCAACAATACAGGGATATTGATATCAAGGATGTCCTCTCTTATGGATGTCCCCTGTCCCTCTCTCTAACCCTAACTGTCCCCTGTCCCAGCCTCCTTGTTTGATGAGAGCGGTGCGATGCGGGCTCAGTCCGAAGCAATCCGAAGAGAAACTCCCAAGTTGAGCAATAAGTCGAATCAAAGGTGTTCCAGATGCTGTCATCTCGATGGATTGCGCCATGTTATGGACTGTACATTGGCCCAAATGGTACAGTTGAGGATTATGTGATCAACTTCATGGGAACCATCAAATACCACTGGAGTGTTGGACGTATACCTGATTTCGACAGTAAATCAAATCACACAAAACAAATGACGAGATCCAGTCGCGCAGGTCATGATTCAAGTCGAAAACATCAACTCAACTTACACACAACACTTCCAGCGAAAAAAAGTGGTCCTAAATGTAGCCTACAACAAGTACAACTGGTCGATTTGATCTGTCAGTATCTGTTACCCACATTGTGGACAACCAGACCAAACTGGTGATCACCGGAAAAGATCCTACACCAGTACAAGTATGGAACAATTCCACTCTACAGAGACAGGATCTGAAAACACACCATGAAGAAGCAACGTCATCATCATCCATCACTTAGTTAGAATTGTGTCAGGTGTCAGTGGTGACTCACACATCTCAAGTGGTCTGTGCGATACAGATGTCTTTGTCCTGTTGATTCATTTCTACCTCGAGGAAAAGATGACTTGGATGTCAGCGTGGAGAGTCCGTGTGCTGGAGGGCGAACGTAGACATTCGCCAAACAGCACTGAAACACAAAAGCATCGCCAAATATCTGCCTGCTGTACATGCTTGACCGGATGCGATACTGTGGCGTATTTGTTGGCATTGGAAAGGCCACAGCGCTGAGGTACTAATGGGCAGAACATCATCCCACCTTACTTGGTCAGTGGAAGCAGACGAGGAAAAGATGATATCTGAGGCAACTACCTTCATTGCTGCTGTTATGGTTCCAAAGTTGAAGGTGATATGTCACAACTGGTATCAGTTGTGAAATCTAAGATGGTAACTCCAAGATTAACTCTGCTCCGAAATTGAAGTCGTTGCTCCCATCGCATGATGCCTTTGTTCAACATGTACATCGCGCTCATCAAAAAGTCATTATATGGAAATCGGCCACTCAGTCAGCCCTCCGAAGTTGATCCCATCAAGTATGGATGGCAAGAAGGTGAGGACGGTGCGATGTGTGTCCAACCACACTTCACCTGATGCGTCTGCTGCACCAGTCACCATTCTGTGGCTGATCAAGTGTGGATGCTCCACCAGCCGCCATGTTCAACCGGAGTGTGGTTGTGTGGCAGCACAGATGTCATGTCGATGTTTGCAGTTGTAATGCTGGATCAGACTGTTGTAATGAACAGACAAGGGCAGTCACTGCTAATCACGACAACGATGACGAAGATTGAACATAATGTAGAACATTGCATCCTTAACAAAGTTAATATTTGTTTGCCTAAAAATAAAAGGTAATTTCAAAATCATATACATGTACATACTTACTTTAAAGACATAACCAAAGTCATAGTCAACTGTCCACATGTATCCGGTATATTTGTGTAAAAAATCGTATTCCACTATAATCATCATTCATTGATCATGCAAGTTCGTTACTTCATCTGTCGTTGCCTATTATTGTACGTAGTATTAATATTGAGGGTTCATCCAATTCAATTTCTTACTCGAAGTGATCAGTGGAACTGCAAAATAGCATTTTTCATATTAAAACGGTGGCCATCTTGAAAATATGAGACAGGTCTTATATTACACTTCAATTTTATCATTATCGATCCTTGATCATGAAACATAGTAGTAGACACCAAAATTGTGTTTGTAAGTGCATTAGAAGTGAAGATATAGCCCAAAACAGAATTTATCGAAAGTCGGCGGTGGCCATTTTGTTTTTCGCCTCTAAAAAAATTCCTCAAGGGACGAGTCTGGCACCCGGCTGATTCTGATTCAGGATAGCTCAGAGATGATGAATCAACCAAAAAAACTTCATAATGACGCCACAACATGCATTTTCACATCTCCGCTGGACTAATATACTTGGTGAAATATTTTTTTCGCCAAGCAAACAAACAGACAGACAGGGTGAAAACTAACTTCATCACCTTGGTGGCAGATATAAATATAAAGAGACCTAAGCCTCTGTTCATTAAGAATCGCCCCCATAAACATGTGGTGTAAGAATAAGGGAATTGATTTACACACACACACACATACATACATACGCACAAAATAAATCGTTGAACAGGAGCAACATCCTGAACAAGTGCATAGAGACGACATTACAATTCCCCCACCTCCAACAAATAAACAAAACACTGATAGTATAACGTGTGAATTCGCAGTTGTAAAATGATTATCGTGGAAACAACTTCGAACAGCAACAACAGCAAAACGTGTGAAACTGGCAAAGCTGTCTAATTTGCAGTAAATAATATACACAGTCCGACATTAATCGACGCTCGTAAATAATCATCTCGCAGGGGCTACATGACAAAATGTCACAATTCCATGATTTGGACAACGGTTTGGTGAAACAAACAGGAATTTAATCTTTGTGTGAGTGCAGACTGTACTGTTATAAAGGAATAGAGTACTGCAATTGAAGGTGTACAAGATGAGAAGCACGTGTTGTCTTTGGAGACAGGTAGACAGGCTGGCCCATTGTGTCTTCCTCAAAACCGATACTCGATATAATGAGCTCCTTGTACATTGTTAACAAAGGCCTTCAATGTGACATGCTGTCATTGTTGTGACTTGAAGGCTCTCTTCTTATTGTGTGAAAAGCTTTCAGTCCTTCGATTCACCTGTTCCTCAAAGAGCATAGATCTGACATTTGAGAAGGTCGTGTGATGTGCGCTGTGCTGTCGGTGCACGGTTTATCTGCGTGCCCGCTTGTGGTGACGTGCGCTCCTTGCTGACAGTACATGCTCGGTGACGACGAGGGAGAGCTTCAGGCTCTTCCTCAACAAACAAGCTCTTCGAATCACAAAATATGACGAAAACTCAATCATTGCAGACATTGTCCTTCCGTGTTATGAGTTATCGCTCAAGGACTAGGAAGTGAACAAACATTCATGAATTCGTTTGATGAAAGATATACATTTTTGTATACGTATTAAGTCGAGGCTCGTGAGGAATTTCAAGCCTTCATTAACACATCATTTGAGAGCTAATATGTCAAACGAGGAAAGACCAAACTTGCACATGGGAGGAATTTGGTTCATCATGTCAGTGATTTATCAAATCGATTAATACAGAATCTCAATCTGATTAATTAATTATTAATGATACTATCTTACACTGGGAGGAAGCGCAGGGGAAGGGAGCAAAGGAGGGAGCGGGGATTGGAGTTGAGAAGAGTGCAGCAGTGCAGGCACAGTGACGTCACAAGGTGTGTTTTTTTAGATTGCATGGTGATGGATGGCAAACTCCGACACCATTCACTTTTTAATGAGACCCTCTCACAGACATCACAATCATGACAGAGGCATACAATCACCCATCCATATCAATCTACCCCCATTCCTGCCAATATCCATGCACACCTGCCTCGATCCCCAATGCTCGAGGTACTATCCAACACAAATTAAACTATCTACTGTTCCTGCTGCAACGAGCTTCCCAGGGAGACTATTCCATGCATACTACTCTCTGAGTGAAAGACCCTGCTTTACTAGCGTTCTAACTTAAGTCTGTGACCCAAGGTCCAATTACTGTCCATTTTTCTGAAAACTTTTCTGCATATCTTTAACATTTCCATCAGATTCTCTTGAATCACCTTAATTTAAATATATAAAGTCTCGCCTCCATCAGCCACTCCCATACCCGAGTCTAAGTAGGCCCGAATCAATCTTGTCACTCTTCGGCCTACGCTGAATCCTCTCTATGGTCGCTATGACCTTCCTCAGATGTTGTGACCAAAGCTGAACACAATGTTCTACACAAATAACATTTAACTTAGTGATTATTATTAACAAACGAGTTTAGAGTGCATATTTCATGTTTCAATTCCCAGATCACATGATTAAAGCCAATGACAAAATATTGTTTCTTTGCACTTCAACAAGGCCGAGTGAACCAGTCCACACAACGACGTCAAAGGGTTGGTGAATCATACATTTTGTTAATCCCATCAATAAATGCACAAATTCAGTTTACTTGGTCATTACTGGATTATTCTTGAACCTGTTTACATCACAGATAAATAATTACCCGTTCGGTTAATTTGCGGAACGTAATTAGTGTACAAGAGCAGGCAAACATTCCTTAATATGGTATACTTCTCTCTTCTCTTTCTCGCTCTTCGCGTCTCTTTCTCTCTCTCTCTCTCTTCTCTCTCTCTACCATACTCTTCACAGAGCGTCAGTGCCATCGAAGCACATTCCGGAGCAAGGATAATATACTTGCCATTGCCTTCCCAACAGTAGTTAGGCGCAGAATTTGTAATTTGTTCAGGGTGCTGGTAATAGCTCACCTCCTCTTCATGAAGGACACCATGGGTCTTTAACGTCCACCAAGAATGCCGGTAGATGGGATGCCAGTTTAACGTCCACACAAAAGGACGACACACACATTGATGAATCGCTCTGCCTGTGAACACCAGGATGACAGTTCATAGCAGGGTCGGGATTCAAAACCAGGCTGGACAGGCTCAGAGGCAAGTGTGTGTACCTCTCTGTAAATGTGCCAGCAAAGTGGTATAATGCCCGTCCCTAAAGGAGGAAGTAGCTACAGTATGAGCTCTCACTTGATTGCTTTCCAAAGTCGTGTTTGTTTATTTCCTAAAATGTGTCATCCAGAAATAAAAATCACATTTCAATTGTTTTTTTAAAATATGGGTTGGCTTGTTTAGATTGCAATATAAAGTCTACACCCCCTTTCAAATTTTTCGCCTTTGTTGCCTTATAGCCTGGAATTAAATTGCATTAAATCAGACTTCTTCCACCATTTTTCGAGACACATCATAACCCACAACTTCCAAGTGAAAACCAAATTATATAAATTTCAGAAAACTAATGAAAAATACAAAACTAGAATATCTTGGTTGGATAAGTGTCCACACCCTTATAATAGCAATTGTAAATTAGCTCAGGTTACCCAATCACCTTCAAATCAAACACCAAGTTATTGGCATCCACCTGTTTCAAATTGTAGTGATTCTGATTATTTCAAAAATAAAATCAGCTGTTGCTGTAGGTTTCCCGCTTGGTAGTGCATTTCACAGCAAAGACTCAACCATGACAACAAGGAGTTTAAAAGACCACCAGGATAAAGTTGTTGGAAAGGCGCAGATAAGTGGATGGGTATAAAACAGTACAGTACAATATAAACTGCACTTTATAACAGTACAGCCTTGATATCCCTTGGAGCACAGTCAAGACAATCATTAAGAAGTGAAGGCGTATGGTACCACCGAGACCCTGCCGAGATCAGCGTCCCTCCAAACTAGATGACTGATCAAGAAGAGAAAAGATGCCTCCTTGTGCCTTGGCGTCTCTGCCAATCTGCCTTTGTGAACTGCCAGATTTGCCGCATTGAGGCAGCTCTGTGAGAATAGCCAGAGAGATGTTGAATCTTACAAGCATATGATCAGATGAACCAATTGGAGCATGGAAGAGCAGGTACATTTGCATGGAAGTTTGTCATCACCAAGTCCACAAGGTGATTGCCATTGGGAGAAATGCAAGTCAGAAAGTTCACAGATGGAGTCAGTCCATGGAGTCACAGAAGTCCTTTGCTAAAATGCCATGGCTGGTAGAGGTACCAACACCCAGCCAAGTTAAATGTTGCCATTTAATTCACCACATATGAGAAAGAGAGTGGGAATGAGTGGTTAAAAGTTTGTCCATGTTGTATAATAGAGAAATGTAGATGGAGTCATCACTGTTTGGACAGTCCATACACAGATGAACAAGAGGTGGTGCGGAGGGGAAGTCACAGCCCAAGGTACTCTTGGGGGTTGAAGGGTGTAACATCAGTTCAAGGCAGTGAGAAATTGAGTTTGATATAAAGTGCAACTCTGCCGCCAGTGCCTGGTTCAGGCCCATCAAACCGGAGGAAACAAGAGCCAGGGAGAGACATTAAGGAGTTAGAAACGTTCTGTGGGAGGAAGGATTCTTTAACCAGATATGTTACCAGAATGCTTCCTCAGATTATCTTTCCTCAGAATCCTTTAAACAGATGATGTTTAACAGAATTAATGACACTCTTGTCATTGATTTTCATCTGAATGTTGACATGCAGGATTGTAATTATTACTCGCGGCGTTATCTATTTCATCAAGAAAAGGTTGACCTTTCAAAACCAATCCCACCAAATCTCTTGGAAGAGGAGACGAAGGAATTAGTAGTTTTGACAAAATGCTTTGGAGGCCTTCTCAGGCATTGATAGGTATCAGAAATCAAGTTTGTCTGAAACCACACCCATCTACCTTCTTTCTCTCACCTGTTTTCCTCTTTTTTATCCTTATCTGAATTTGAATTTTCACAATCGCCTGCCTCCCTCTCCCTTCCCCCACCCCACATCCATGTCCCTCATATATATAGTATATATTATAAATTAAATTACTTTGGGTGGAAGTAGTGGCCACTTGAGACTTGAGAGTTGATTTTCACGACTTGGATGGCAAGACCATTGTTGGTCTGTGCGGTCACCGACGAGCTGTCTTGTGGTGCTGGCTGGTACTGGACTCATTCCCCAGTGAAAATTGGCCTGGCTGAAACTGCTGCCTGGTGCAGTTTAAACTTGGGCACTGCATTTAAGAGTACTCCATAGCTTGCAACAAGTCGATTGTTTCATAAGGATCATAAATGTCTTTGCATTGGTGAAGAGAAAGGTGTACAGTTCCCACTTGACTTTGAGCTGTCTCGTCTGCAGGGTTTGATTCCTGATCCAACTGCAAACTTCTGGATTGGTGCATCACAGGCAGGAATTACGTTACAAAGTGTTACGTCCCTAGCATGGACATTCGACTGAGTGTCCCTCTGCCAGCATTAGTCAATGGATGTCAAAGATCCAAAGTGACCTTTAATGGACAGCAGGTGGTTATCAGCATTGCCCTGGACTAATTGCAAATCCTGCCAGAATGAACAGGCTGGCTGTATCAGAGGCACATCCACATTTCACTAATGATGCAACCAGCGGCCTTAATTCTGAAATTGATCTCGATCCAATATATATCTGCAAGAAGAAGAATATGAATCATAGGAAGAAAAGGCCTCTGCACCACATTTGGCTCCATCTTGCAGGATTTGGACCCCAGAAGTAAGGTAGTTTCTTTAATAAGTTAAATAAAGACCGAATTGTGAAGTTTTTGAGGTTCAAATGCAACTGAATAACTAAAAGATTACAGAAGAACTCATAAAGTTATGAGCCAGCTTTCAAGTGGCATTTGTGCCATTTCATCTGGTCACAGCTCAGCATGAGGCAATCTCCCCCGATTGGATTGGGTTCATGATATAATTCTTTCTTTTTTTCCTCCAGTGAGATTGCTCTAATATGTTTCACACATTCCAGGATTACATTTTGGCCATTGCAGCCGTTCGCTGTTGGATGTTAGATGTCCAATGACAAATTTGGTCGCTTCATCACTGAGACGCACCCGTGCCTCTGATGTGGTGCATTCACAAATGAGATCAGGGATTTGTAATTTGTTTTTCAGCTGAGGATAGCGTGGGATCTTTAAAGCCACAGCGAACGTGAGCAGTTGGACACCCGGCTTAGCCCCATTCCAGGCGGAAGACTCTTTGTGATACAATGCCCATCTGAAAAACCCTGATCAGATCAACCAGCTCAGAGTTGAGATGGAAATCAAATTCAGACTGGATAGCTCAGAAGTAAGTGCGCTACCTCCGCACCATCCTGTCGAACATTCACTGTACTGTTAAAATTGTTTTCAAGAAATTGTCCATTTCCAGGCTCAATGAGTGGCTTTCTTCTGGTTTGTTTTCCGGAAAACATGGACATTATCTTGACGCTTCAGAACGCAAATCTATTGTGTGCAAGAGTTTGTCAAACTGTGTCAATGTTTGTGAATCGGAGAAGGAAAATAAACGTCATGACGGGTAGAATTTCAAACAATTGAATATCCTGTCTTGAAAAGATTTCTTTATTATTGGTTCCCTACTGGTTTCACCAGAGGGGACAATAGGTTTGCTTTCCGTATTTCTGTCTGTCTGTCCACCTGTGGTTTTTCTGACTTTTCCCCACACCCTTTAACATATTCAACTGAAACTGGTAACATTGCTTTACCATGATAAGTTTACAGAACAAGTTCGAGTTCAGGATGATTAGTCCATTTTTCATAGTTATGCCTACTTAGACTTAGAAATTTCACGTGTATACATGGTCAGTGTTCAGCTGCTCTGACTCTACCCCAGTGCTTTACACCTATTGCCTGACAGATGCCTGACTCCACCACAATAAAATCATGTGCCACCATTGTAGGAAGCAGCACAGATAGGCAAGCCTCAGGCCTTAGGCCTGGGTGTTTGTCCATGGCCCACTGTAATTGGAATGATCCAAGGTATATAACCATGATGTATGAAATACTAGCAAATTCCACTTGTTGCTTCGCTGACGGGAATACTGAGAGGGGGGAAATAGGGGGAAAGGGGGAGAGGTGAAGGAGAGAGAGAAAGAGAAGAGGGGCAGGGGAGAGTGAGGAGCTGGAGTAGGAAAGAGAGGAGGGAGGGGGAGCAAGGAGGGAGGGAGAGTGAGGAGGATGGGGGAAGGGAAGGCAGCAAGAGGTGAGAGACATGCAACGGAGCATTAATTGCTTTTCATACTGTCTCATCAAAATGTTTTTGCATAGAATAACAGTGAAGATGGAAAAAAAAATGTCTGAAATCCAATTTCTACCAGTCCATCCATCCATCCATCGGGACCATCTCTGTGTAGAGCGTTGGTGCTGCTAAGCAGTCTCCTTGGCTATTTGGCACAATGCTGGACGGGTCACCACTCCGACACAGTATACCAACATGCTGGCACTCATTTTGCAACTTCGGAGGATGACATGCAGAGTCAACCACCTGGTATTAATTTAACAGCTGAGTGGGTTGAACTCAGGATCATAGGATCCCAAGCTCACCCACTAACCATTAAGCCAACACCAAGCATTCTACCAGTCACACTATAAATAATGCCAAAGACAAACACGCCAGGACACGTCGGAAATAAACTCCCATCTGGACACGTTCAGAGAGAACCTCCAGTCTGGAAACGTCCTGAGACAAACTCCTGTCGAAGCATAAACACCGCCGGACACATTTGGAGATGAACACCACTGGACGTGACCATAGACAAATACCATCCAGACATAACCACCATCGACATGTATGGAGATGACCACTATCCAGATAATAACCACTGTCTGGATAGTCCAGAGACAGAGACGAGAGAGGGGGGAGGGGAGAGTGAGAGAAGTATGGGAGGAGGGTGCTGCACTGAATTGGGAGGGGGTAGAGAAGGATGGGACAGAGAGAGAGAGAGAGAGAGAGAGAGAGAGAGAGAGAAGAGAGAGAGAGAGAGGTGGGGGTAGGGGAGTTAGCAGAGAGAATATGTTACACTTTATGAACACACACACACACACATACACACAACACACACACACACACGTTTGGCTGATATCGGCAATTTTTTGTGAATCAGCAGGATGAGTCAGTGTGATTACCGATTACAGTTCGTACTAGAATCCAACAAAAACCTTGAGTAGCTTTCACTGAAAACAGCATCCCATTTCTATAGACATTTCAGGGAGATGTGCACAAATATTAATCTATACAAACAGCTGCATGCGCCAGGTGGAAAAAATATCAGCTTACTTCCACTGACATAATTTAGAAAACACGTAATCTGGAAAAAGGCTTGGAAATCGGGTGTTATCAAATATATTTTGCTTTGAAACTCACAAAGAGAAACCATATACTTTTGTAAGCAAATCCGATTCCCAAAATGCTTTAGAAACAGTCACGACGACAAAGAAAAACCTGATAAAACTTCAGAACAAAAAAAAATAAGATATGGGATCAATCTTTGCCACCACAGCACCCGTGACAGGCATGGCATGTCACACACCCGCGGAGTGTCCCTACAGATCCAATCTACCCATATGTACCACATCCCGTGTGCGTGTTACGTACCTCTACGTTGTATAGCAACTGCCGACTGCACATCCTGATCGGGACACAAACTGTACCGCTATCATTTGGGGCACTCAGGAAGTGGCTCTAAGCACTCAAGCAAGCAACTCCAACAGAACGCCTGGCTTTGGCAACAATTATCAATTGCTGTCGATAAACCGATGCACCCAGAAACACCAAAGCAATGTCTGAATTGACACAATGAACACTTTTTAGTATCAGAACTGCTGCTAAGTTCAAAGCTGGAGCTTACATTTTGTAATTCTGCTTAGTTTAAGAATTCTCGAGGTTATCACAGGGCAGAAATGAAATAAAGCCACGAACGCAGGCGTCTCCAGGCATTTTAAGCATTGCAATGTACCAGCGATTCGTAGCTCTGATGAACATGCTTTCTATAATATGAGTGAGGAAAGTGAAAAATAAGATTTCTATGTTAAGAAATCGTTGA
Source organism: Eptatretus atami (assembly GCA_035128595.1). Taxonomy (NCBI): domain Eukaryota; kingdom Metazoa; phylum Chordata; class Myxini; order Myxiniformes; family Myxinidae; genus Eptatretus; species Eptatretus atami. The sequence continues at coordinate 72,985,216 of CM068966.1, read as the reverse complement.
GGCCTGTTCCAGGCCAAGGCATGGTTGAGCAGGCCAAAAAACATGGCAGCCTCAGACCCCAGCGAGGTCCACCCAGGTTATGCCTTAAGACCCCAGTGAATGAGGTGCTTGAGATCGGTATGATAGGATATAATTAAATAAGGACGTTAATTATCTTTCAATAGGGTGTTTTATGAACCCAAATTCATATTCACTCTTGCACTTCCTTGAGTTCCTGTAATATGCATGCAAATTTCAGCTGCTAGTTTAAGGGTTTTGTTTTTGGAGAGACACCGGTGGGGTTGACTTGGCCTTTCATCCTTCCGAGTCGGCAAATGAGTGCAGCATGCTGGCATACTGTGTCGGAGTGCGACCCGTCCAGGATTGGTGCCCAATAGCAAGGAGACTGTTTAATGCAGCACCAACGCTCTGCAGAAAGTATGGTCCCAATGGATGGATGGAGGACACACAACACACCACACACACACACACACATCACACACACACACACACACACACACACACACACACACACACACACACTGACTTTATTAGTATGGATGCACATAAGCCAAACCATGTTTTTGCTTAATTTATGTACATCGGGTTATTTTTATTATTTTTGGCACCGAATTTCCATCATACACCCCCAAATAATCAAACTTCATCGACCGTAAGGACATGGGAAGCATTCTCGGCTGTTGTTTATTTTTCTTTTTCCTTCACATATGCAGTTGAAAGTTGTGTTCCAGTTTCAGTCTTGGATTTGAAGGACCTGCAACGCAGGTTTGATGTCACTCTGCCTCTGGGGCATTTCCAATGAGGTCCCTGGAATGCATCTGTAAAAATTATATCACTCTTACCACGAGTAGCTCGACAATTAGAGACAAGTTGAAGTGTTTGCTTCTGCTTTCCGATGTGTTACAACATTGTGTCATACAAGTGAATTCATTTCCACTTCAATCACGAGTTGAGGACATCATACTTCTGTATTCCTTATGGCTTCCATCGTCACCGTATATTTGACATGAAGGTGTTAAGTCCTTCATTTCTTTCAATAAGCTGTTGGCATGTGCTCATTGATTCTTCGTTCATAATTGCAACCACATACCTTCAAACAAGTTTCAAGTAAGCAGTACATCACCATCTCATGTCATCCCCCCATCCCTACCCACAATCCTTTCTACCTCCATTAACCATCCTAACACAAAAAACCCTCTTTACTTGCAGTTACTGTGTTTCATTCTGCACCTCTCTCATATTTTCCTGTTTTCTCTTCTTCCTTGCTTGTTGTATCTAACTGTGGACTTCCTCTTCCACTGTCACGATGTTGCCTTTTTTTTTTAACCCTCTGTCAACTTACTCTTCCATGATCTCAAGTTCGTACACAAAAACACAAAGTTCCATGCTTTTACCACCTCCACTGCAGATTCTCTTTTGATGTACCATACGCTGTTACAGAACGTCGGTGTTGCCGAAGCAGTTTCTTGGTCAGGTTATACTAGATAGTTGGCCATTGCCTTCCCGCAGAAGTTAGAGCAGGAATTTGTAATTTGTCCATGTACCAGCGATGCTTGCCGCACTGTTCACGAACCCACTGTGGATATTTAACGTCCACGACTGCAGGACTCCATTGTAGATGTGTTAAAGGGAGCTGCACTAATAATCAAAGTGCTGTATTAAGTTTTTTTGACATTGATCAAGGGTACAATAATCTTTTGCAGTTCCAAATCCAGGACAAAAGGCATGACAAGACATCAATGTTCTTTCACGTGAATTACAATGACATTAGCAAAAACACATTTGGTATATTGGATTTGAACTTGGCTCCGAGCATCATGAGCCAGGGAATTATGGCACGGTAGAAATATAGTGTCATTGAAAGTCACACCGCCTTTCGAATATTTACCTTTTGTGCCTGTGCCTGAATTTAATTGCATTAAATCAGACTTTTCCACCTGTACTTACATCCGTAACCCACAACTTCCAAGTGAAAAACAAATTCGAACAAATTTCAGAAAATTAACGAAAATACAAAACACATATCTTGGTTGGTAAGTGTCCCGTCCCCCCCCCCCCCCCCCGATGTTAATACTTGGTGGAGCACCTTTACAGCAATTACAACTGTGAGTCTGTTGGATAGTCTCTCCCAACTTGCACACCTTGATTGGCAATACTTGCCATTTCTTCTTGTACAAACTGTTCAAGCTCAGTCAAGTTGCACGGGAGCAATTGATGGACAGCAGTCTTCAAGTCAATGCTGCAGATTTTCAATTGGATTAGGTCGGGCTCTGACTAGGCCATTCAAGGACATTATCTTTTTGTTCCTTATCCACTCCAGTGTAGCTTTGGCTGTGTGCTTCAGGTCGTTGTCGTGGCTGAAAGATGAACTTCCCAATTTCAGCTTTCTTGCAGAGAGCAGCAGGTTTTCCTCTCAGATTTTTCTGTATTTTGATCCAGCCATTCCCTTCTATCCTGACAAGTGCCCAGTCACTGCTGATGAAAGCATCCCCAGAACATGATGCTGCACCACCATGCTTCACAGGCGGATGCTGTTCTTTGGTGATGTGCTGTGTTCGATTTGCACCAAACATAACGTCTTGTATTTCGGCCAAAAATTTCATCTTGGTTTTTTCAGACCACAAACTTTTTCAAAAATTGCCTCCAATATCTACTGCCCTTGATACATAACTCAGTCTGGGATTCTTCCACAGAAACCTGCTCGTCTCATGCACAGTTTCATCCATCTCGTCTTCAAGTTATCCTCCCCTTCTTCCCACCTGTGGTACACTGAATCTTGAGGTGAGGCAATTGCTCAAACAACTTGCCTTCTCTTTCTGGAAAGCAAACCGACAGAAGGCAACCGCTGATCGTTCAGCAAAGCCCGCAATAAGTTGTGTGTCCACTCTAAGAGAGCCAGAAAACACATCTGTCAATCTCAAGATTAACTTTCAAACTTGTGCCCTACTCTAAAACTGGTGGTGCTTGTCAAGTCAGTCTCTGGTCCATGCTCTCCTTCTATCCTTCCCTCTCTTCAATTGGCAGCACACTGACTCTGCTTGTGAGAAGCTGAATGCCTCAATTCTGTGTTTGCTGTCAATCCTGCACCCCAAGCCCTCACCCTCTGTACCCACCTTCCTGTCATACCAAACTGCTCCTGGACTCTGTCTTTTGCATCTGGAAGTTGGAGAAGTTTCTGTCAACCCTCAACTCTGATTCTGAAACTGGACCAGACAGATCAGCTCACATGTCCTAAAAACCTGCTCTGGCGCTCTTGCACATCCTCTCTCGCCCTTTTCACCCTATCATTTGCACTGGTCATCATCCATCTTCTTGGAATCAGCCACTCACTGAATCACATAAAAAGGTGCAAAACCGATCTTCTTAATTACATATCTATCAGCTTACTTCCAATCATCAGCAAGGTCTGGAATCCATCATCCAGTTGACAGTGCATTACTTCCTTTCTCCAATAGCCTAATCTAGATCATCAATTTGGATTTAGACTGTCACTCTCCTGGAATGCTGCTCTACTCGCCCAACAATGGATCAAGCCTAATGTCAGACATGAGATCTGGCCATCTCTCCGAATATCTCAAGCTTTAAATACAGTCTGGCATCCTGCCTTGCTCTCCAACCTTCTGGCGTGGCATCTAAGGGCACTCCACACATGACTTCCTCTACTCTTGTACCAATGTGTGGCTCTCAATGGAATCCGCTCTTCTCTCCCTATCAAGGCTCGAGGGCCCAATGCAGTGTTCTGGCCCAGTTCTATTCCTGACTCTGCATCAATATCTCGACTCTATGGAAAATCCCCTTTGCTATGACTCCACTAATGCTGCAACATTCCTCATCCTTCAGACAGGCAGGCTGCAGCCTCTAGCCTCTCAAATCTTTCTCTCTCTCTCTCTCTCTCTCTCTCTCTATCTCTCTTTCTCTCTCTCTCTCTCATTATGAAAGACCATCAGCAACCTCCCTCCCCAACCATTTTTAACAATCCTCTGAGGAGTTCAGTCACTCAAACTCATGGGTCTCACTATCAGTCATGATCATTCTTAGGCAAACCACATTTCAAAGTGGCCTCCAAAACCAGCCACTGACGGGCATCCCGCATCATACAAGTCCGTCCTTGGCATACCTGAACTCTATTCGACTACAAGCCTTCATGCGCAGCTTGATGGAGCATTGCTCTCACCTCCGGCTGGTCCCATGCCTCACATATTTGTTCTGCTTGATACCATGAACCTGAGGCCTTCAATTATTGAAAATCCCCCACGATGAAGCTGAGTCAATGGTCCTATCACTTTGTCATCGCAGACAGGTCTGGGTCTCTATGTCTTCTACTGTCCTTTCTGGTCTTCCACCCTCTGCTCTTTCGTCTTTGTTCCCGACCTCCAAGTTTCTGGAGGGCACACACAGTGCAACATTACACCCCTTCTGGTGAAACCCCCAAAATCCAGGATCACTGCTCACCTCACTCATTTGTTCCTCTTTTTCCCCACTGTGGAACTACTTCACATTTCTTCAATCTCATTCTTCCCCCAGGTCTTCAACACCTGTTCACCACCATCCACAGATTACCCCCCATCAAACCATGATCCTTTCTACCCCCTTAACCCCTCCACACTCAAGCACACCTCCTTCCAATTTCCAGTTTTTCCTTCCTGAGAGTTGATTCTGTGTCCATGTTGCTTGTCCACCCATGGTCTTCCTTACCCTTCATTCCTCCCCACACCCAATTGATTGTAAACTCTCTCTATATTTGTCCTTCAA
>CM068966.1:72936572-72980013 GCA_035128595.1 Eptatretus atami | reverse complement strand
GGTTCATCCAATTCAATTTCTTACTCGAAGTGATCAGTGGAACTGCAAAATAGGCATTTTTCATATTAAAACGGTGGCCATCTTGAAAATATGAGACAGGTCTTATATATACACCTTCAATTTTATCATTATCGGATTCCTTGATCATGAAACATAGTAGTAGACACCAAAATTGTGTATGTAAGTGCATTAGAAGTGAAGATATAGCCCAAAACAGAATTTATCGAAAGTCGGCGGTGGCCATTTTGTTTTTCGCCTCTAAAAAAAATTCCTCAAGGGAGCGAGTCTGGCACCCGGCTGATTCTGATTCAGGATAGCTCAGAGATGATGAATCAACCAAAAAAACTTCATAATGACGCCACAACATGCATTTTCACATCTCCGCTGGACTAATATACTTGGTGAAATATTTTTTTTCGCCAAGCAACAAACAGACAGACAGGGGTGAAAACACAACTTCCATCCACCTTGGGTGGCAGATATAAATATAAAGAGACCTAAGCCTCTGTTCGATTAAGAATCGCCCCCATAAAACATGTGGTGTAAGAATAAGGGAATTGATTTACGCACACACACACACACATACATACATACGCACAAAATAAATCGTTGAACAGGAGCAACATCCTGAACAAGTGCATAGAGACGACATTACAATTCCCCCAACCTCCAACAAATAAAACAAAACACTGATAGGTATAACGTGTGAATTCGCAAGTTGTAAAATGATTATCGTGGAAACAACATTCGAACAGCAACAACAGCAAAACGTGTGAAACTGGCAAAGCTGTCTAATTTGCAGTAAATAATATACACAGTCCGACATTAATTCGACCGCTCGTAAATAATCATCTCGCAGGGGCTACATGACAAAATGTCACAATTCCCATGATTTGGACAACGGTTTTTGGTGAAACAAACAGGAATTTAATCTTTGTGTTGAGTGCAGACTGTACTGTTATAAAGGAGATAGAGTACTGCAATTGAAGGTGTACAAGATGAGAAGCACGTGTTGTCTTTTGGAGACAGGTAGACAGGCTGGCCCATTGTGTCTTCCTCAAACCGATACTCGATATAATGAGCTCCTTGTACATTGTTAACAAAGGCCTTCAATGTGACATGCTGTCATTGTTGTGACTTGAAGGCTCTCTTCTTATTTGTGTGAAAAGCTTTCAGTCCCTTCGATTCACCTGTTCCTCAAAGAGCATAGATCTGACATTTTGAGAAGGTCGTGTGATGTGCGCGTGCTGTCCGTGCACGGTTTATCTGCGTGCCCGCTTGTGGGTGACGTGCGCTCCTTTGCTGACAGGTACATGCTCGGTGACGACGAGGGAGAGCTTCAGGCTCTTCCTCAACAAACAAGCTCTTCGAATCACAAAATATGACGAAAACTCAATCATTGCAGACATTGGTCCTTCCGTGTTGTATGAGTTTATCGCTCAAGGACTAGGAAGTGAACAAACATTCATGAATTCGTTTGATGAAAGATATACATTTTTGTATACGTATTAAGTCGAGGCTCGTGGAGGAATTTCAAGCCTTCATTAACACATTCATTTGAGGAGCTAATATGTCAAACGAGGAAAGACCAAACTTGCACATGGGAGGAATTTTGGGTTCATCATGTCAGTGATTTATCCAAACTCGATTAATACAGAATCTACAATCTGATTAATTAATTATTAATGATACTATCTTACACTGGGGAGGAAGCGCAGGGGGAAGGGAGCAAAGGGAGGGAGCGGGGATTGGAGTTGAGAAGAGTGCAGCAGTGGCAGGCACAGTGACGTCACAAGGGTGTTGTTTTTTTAGATTGCATGGTGATGGATGAGCAAACTCCGACACCACATTCACTTTTTAATGAGACCCTCTCACAGACATCACAATCATGACAGAGGCATACAATCACCCATCCATATCAAATCTACCCCCCATTCCTGCCAATATCCATGCACACCTGCCTCGATCCCCAATGCTCGAGGTACCTATCCAACACAAATTTAAACTTATCTACTGTTCCTGCTGCAACGAGCTTTCCAGGGAGACTATTCCATGCATTAACTACTCTCTGAGTGAAAGACCCCTGCTTTACTAGCGTTCTAACTTAAGTCTGTGACCCAAGGTCCAATTACTGTCCATTTTTCTGAAAAACTTTTCTGCATATCTTTAACATTTCCATCAGATTCTCTTGTAATCACCTTAATTTAATATATAAAGTCCTGCCTCCATCAGCCACTCCCCATACCCGAGTCTAAGTAGGCCCGGAATCAATCTTGTCACTCTTCGGCCTACGCTGAATCCTCTCTATGGTCGCTATGACCTTCCTCAGATGTTGTGACCAAAGCTGAACACAATGTTCTACACAAATAACATTTAACTTAGTGATTATTTAACAAACGAGTTTAGAGTGCATATTTCATTGTTCAATTCCCAGATCACATGATTAAAGCGAATGACAAAATATTGTTTCCTTTTGCACTTCAACAAGGCCGAAGTGAACCAGTCACACCAAACGACGTCAAAGGGTTGGTGAATCATACATTTTGTTAATCCCATCAATAAATGCACAAATTCAGTTTACTTGGTCATTACTGGATTATTCTTTGAACCTGTTTTACATCACAGATAAATAATTACCCGTTCGGTTAATTTGCGGAACGTAATTAGTGTACAAGAGCAGGCAAACATTCCTTAATATGGTAATACTTTCTCTCTTTCTCTCTCGCTCTCTTGCTCTCTCTTTCCTCTCTCTCATGTACCATACTCTTCACAGAGCGTCAGTGCCATCGAAGCACATTCCGGAGCAAGGATATATATACTTGCCATTGCCTTCCCAACAGTAGTTAGGGCAGGAATTTGTAATTTGTTCAGGGTGCTGGTAATAGCTCACCTCCTCTTCATGAAGGACACCATGGGGTCTTTAACGTCCACCAAGAATGCCGGTAGATGGGATGCCAGTTTAACGTCCACACAAAGGACGACACACACATTGATGAATCGCTCTGCCTGTGAAACACCAGGATGACAGTTCATAGCAGGGTCGGGATTCAAAACCAGGCTAGACAGCTCAGAGGCGAGTGTGTGTACCTCTCTGTAAATGTGCCAGCACAAGATGGTAATAATGCCCGTCCCTAAAGGAGGAAGTAGCTACAGTATGAGCTCTCACTTGATTGCTTTCCAAAGTCGTGTTTGTTTATTTCCTAAAATGTGTCATCCAGAAAATAAAAATCACATTTCCAATTTGTTTATTTTAAAATATGGGTTGGCTTGTTTAGATTGCCAATATAAAGTCTACACCCCCTTTCAAATTTTTCGCCTTTTGTTGCCTTATAGCCTGGAATTAAATTGCATTAAATCAGACTTCTTCCACCATTTTTCGAGACACATCATAACCCACAACTTCCAAGTGAAAACCAAATTATATAAATTTCAGAAAACTAATGAAAAATACAAAACTAGAATATCTTGGTTGGATAAGTGTCCACCACCCTTATAATAGCAATTGTAAATTAGCTCAGGTGTACCCAATCACCTTCAAAATCAAACACCAAGTTCATTGGCATCCACCTGTTTCAAATTGTAGTGATTCTGATTATTTCAGAATAAAATCAGCTGTTGCTGTAGGTTTCCCCCGCTTGGTAGTGCATTTCACAGCAAAGACTCAACCATGACAACAAGGAGTTTACAAAGGACCACCAGGATAAAGTTGTGGAAAGGCGCAGATAAGTGGATGGGTATAAAACAGTACAGTACAATATAAAACTGCACTTTATAACAGTACAGCCTTGAATATCCCTTGGAGCACAGTCAAGACAATCATTAAGAAGTGAAAGGCGTATGGTACCACCGAGACCCTGCCGAGATCAGGCCGTCCCTCCAAACTAGATGACTGATCAAGAAGAGAAAAAGATGCCTCCTTGTGCTTTGCAGTCTCTGCCAATCTGCCTTTGTGAACTGCCATATTCGCCGGCATTGAAGCAGCTCTGTGAGAATAGCCAGAGAGATGTTGAATCTTACAAGCATATGATCAGATGAACCAATTGGAGCAGTGGAAGAGCAGGGTACATTTGCATGGAAGTTTGTCATCACCAAGTCCACAAGGGTGATTTGCCATTGGGAGAAATGCAAGTCAGAAAGTTCACAGATGGAGTCAGTCCCATGGAGTCACAGAAGTCCTTTGCTAAAATGCCATGGCTGGTGAGAGGTACCAACACCCAGCCAAGTTAAATGTTGCCAATTTAATTCACCACATATGAGAAAGAGAGAGTGGGAATGAGTGGTTAAAAGTTTGTCCATGTTGTATAATAGAGAAATGTAGATGGAGTCATCACTGTTTGGACAGTCCAATACACAGATGAACAAGAGGTGGTGCGGAGGGGAAGTCACAGCCCAAGGTACTCTTGGGGGTTGAAGGGTGTAACATCAGTTCAAGGGCAGTGAGAAATTGAGTTTTTGATATAAAGTGCAACTCTGCCGCCAGTGCCTGGTTCAGGCCCATCAAACCGGAGGAAACAAGAGCCAGGGAGAGACATTAAGGAGTTAGAAACGTTCTGTGGGAGGAAGGATTCTGTTAACCAGATGATGTTAACCAGAATGCTTCCTCAGATTATCTTTCCTCAGAATCCTTTAAACAGATGATGTTTAACAGAATTAATGACACTCTTGTCATTGATTCTTCATCTGAATGTTGACATGCAGGATTGTAATTATTACTGCGGCCGTTATCTATTGCTACATCAAGAAAAGGTTGACCTTTCAAAACCAATCCCACCAAATCTCTTTGGAAGAGGAGACGAAGGAATTAGTAGTTTTGACAAAATGCTTTGGAAGGCCATTCTCAGGCATTGATAGGTATCAGAAATCAAGTTTGTCTGAAACCACACTCATCTACCTTTCTTTCTCTCACCTGTTTTCCTCTTTTTTATTCCTTATCTGAATTTGAATTTTCACAATCGCCTGCCTCCCCTCTCCCTTCCCCCACCCCCACATCCATGTCCCTTCATATATATATATATATGATAAATTACTTTGGGTGGAAGTAGTGGCCACTTGAGACTTGAGAGTTGATTTTTTCACGACTTGGATGGCAAGACCATTGTTGGTCTGTGCGGTCACCGACGAGCTGTCTTGTGGTGCTGGCTGGTACTGGACTCATTCCCCAGTGAAAATTGGCCTGGCTGAAACTGCTGCCTGGTGCAGTTTAAACTTGGGGCACTGCATTTAAGAGTACTCCATAGCTTGCAACAAGTCGATTGTTTCATAAGGATCATAAATGTCTTTGCATTGGTGAAGAGAAAGGTGTACAGGTATCCCACTTGACTTTGAGCTGTCTCGTCTGCAGGGTTTGATTCCTGATCCAACTGCAAACTTCTGGATTGGTGCATCACAGGCAGGAATTACGTTACAAAGTGTTACGTCCCTAGCATGGACATTCGACTGAGTGTCCCATCTGCCAGCATTAGTCAATGGATGTCAAAGATCCCAAAGTGACCTTTAATGGACAGCAGGTGAGTTATCAGCATTGCCCTGGACTAATTGCAAATCCTGCCAGAATGAACAGGCTGGCTGTATCAGAGGCACATCCACATTTCACTAATGATGCAACCAGCGGCCTTAATTCTGAAATTGATCTCGATCCAATATATATCTGCAAGAAGAAGAATATGAATCATAGGAAGAAAAGGCCTCTGCACCCACATTTGGCTCCATCTTGCAGGATTTGGACCCCAGAAGTAAGGTAGTTTCTTTAATAAGTAAATAAAAAGACCGAATTGTGAAGTTTTTGAGGTTCAAATGCAACTGAATAACTAAAAGATTACAGAAGAACTCATAAAGTTATGAGCCAGCTTTCAAGTGGCATTTGTGCCATTCATCTTGGTCACAGCTCAGCATGAGGGCAATCTCCCCCGATTGGATTGGGTTCATGATATAATTCTTTCTTTTTTTCCTCCAGTGAGATTGCTCTAATATGTTTCACACATTCCAGGATTACATTTTGGCCATTGCAGCCGTTCGCTGTTGGATGTTAGATGTCCAATGACAAATTTGGTCGCTTCATCACTGAGACGCACCCGTGCCTCTGATGTGGTGCATTCACAAATGAGATCAGGGATTTGTAATTTGTTTTTCAGCTGAGGATAGCGTGGGATCTTTAAAGCCACCAGCGAACGTGAGCAGGTTGGACACCCGGCTTAGCCCCATTCCAGGCGGAAGACACTTTGTGATACAATGCCCCATCTGAAAAACCCTGATCAGATCAACCAGCTCAGAGTTGAGATGGAAATCAAATTCAGACTGGATAGCTCAGAAGTAAGTGCGCTACCTCCGCACCATCCTGTCGAACATTCACTGTACTGTTAAAATTGTTTTCAAGAAATTGTCCATTTCCAGGCTCAATGAGTGGCTTTCTTCTGGTTTGTTTTCCGGAAAACATGGACATTATCTTGACGCTTCAGAACGCAAATCTATTGTGTGCAAGAGTTTGTCAAACTGTGTCAATGTTTGTGAATCGGAGAAGGAAAATAAACGTCATGACGGGTAGAATTTCAAACAATTGAATATCCTGTCTTGAAAAGATTTCTTTATTATTGGTTCCCTACTGGTTTCACCAGAGGGGACAATAGGTTTGCTTTCCGTATTTCTGTCTGTCTGTCCCACCTGTGGTTTTTCTGACTTTTTCCCCACACCCTTTAACATATTCAACTGAAACTTGGTACATTGCTTTACCATGATAAGTTACAGAACAAGTTCGAGTTTCAGGATGATTAGTCCATTTTTCATAGTTATGCCCTACTTAGACTTAGAAATTATCACGTATTATACATGGGTCAGTGTTCAGCTGCTCTGACTCTACCCCAGTGCTTTACACCTATTGCCTGGACAGATGGCCTGACTCCACCACAATAAAATCATGTGCCACCATTGTAGGAAGCAGCACAGATAGGCAAGCCTCAGGCCTTAGGCCTGGGTGTTTGTCCATGGCCCACTGTAATTGGAATGATCCAAGGTATATAACCATGATGTATGAAATACTAGCAAATTCCACTTGTTGCTTCGCTGACGGGAATACTGAGAGGGGGGGAAATAGGGGGAAAGGGGGAGAGGTGAAGGAGAGAGAGAAAGAGAGAGGGGGCAGGGGAGAGTGAGGAGCTGGAGTAGGAAAGAGAGGAGGGAGGGGGAGCAAGGAGGGAGGGAGAGTGAGGAGGATGGGGGAAGGGAAGGCAGCAAGAGGTGAGAGACATGCAACGGAGCATTAATTGCTTTTCATACTGTCTCATCAAAATGTTTTTGCATAGAATAACAGTGAAGATGGAAAAAAAAATGTCTGAAATCCAATTTCTACCAGTCCATCCATCCATCCATCGGGACCATACTCTGTGTAGAGCGTTGGTGCTGCCTAAGCAGTCTCCTTGGCTATTTGGCACAATGCTGGACGGGTCACCACTCCGACACAGTATACCAACATGCTGGCACTCATTTTGCCAACTTCGGAAGGATGACATGCAGAGTCAACCCCACCTGGTATTAATTTAACAGCTGAGTGGGGTTTGAACTCAGGATCATAGGATCCCAAGCTCACCACCCTAACCATTAAGCCAACACCAAGCATTCTACCAGTCACACTATAAATAATGCCCAAAGACAAACACCGCCAGGACACGTCCGGAAATAAACTCCCATCTGGACACGTTCAGAGAGAACCTCCAGTCTGGAAACGTCCTGAGACAAACTCCTGTCCGAACATAAACACCGCCCGGACACATTTGGAGATGAACACCACCTGGACGTGACCATAGACAAATACCATCCAGACATAACCACCATCCAGACATGTATGGAGATGACCACTATCCAGATATAACCACTGTCTGGATACGTCCAGAGACAGAGACAGAGAGAGGGGGGAGGGGAGAGTGAGAGAAGTATGGGAGGAGGGTGCTGCACTGAATTGGGAGGGGGTAGAGCAAGGATGGGACAGAGAGAGAGAGAGAGAGAGAGAGAGAGAGAGAGAGAGAGAGAGAGAGAGAGAGAGAGAGAGAGAGAGAGAGAGAGAGAGAGGTGGGGGTAGGGGAGTTAGCAGAGAGAATATGTTACACTTTATGAACAACACACACACACACATACACACAAACACACACACACACACACGTTTGGCTGATATCGGCAATTTTTTGTGAATCAGCAGGATGGAGTCAGTGTGATTACCGATTACAGTTCGTACTGAATCCAACCCAAAAACCTTGAGTAGCTTTCACTGAAAAACAGCATCCCATTTCTATAGACATTTCAGGGAGATGTGCACAAATATTAATCTATACAAACAGCTGCATGCGCCAGGTGGAAAAAAATATCAGCTTACTTCCACTGACATAATTTAGAAAACACGTAATCTGGAAAAAGGCTTGGAAATCGGGTGTTATCAAATATATTTTGCTTTGAAACTCACAAAGAGAAACCATATAACTTTTGTAAAGCAAATCCGATTCCCAAATGCTTTAGAAACAGTCACGACGACAAAGAAAAACCTGATAAAACTTCAGAACAAAAAAAAAATAAGATATGGGATCAATCTTTGCCACCACAGCACCCGTGACAGGCATGGCATGTCCACACACCCGCGGAGTGTCCCTACAGATCCAAATCTACCCATATGTACCACATCCGTGTGCGCTGTATACGTACCTCTACGTTGTATAGCAACTGCCGACTGCACATCCTGATCGGGACACAAACTGTACCGCTATCTATTGTGGGGCACTCAGGAAGTGGCTTAAGCACTCAAGCAAGCACTCCAACAGAACGCCTGGCTTGGCAACAATTATCAATTGCTGTCGATAAACCGATGCACCCAGAAACACCAAAGCAATGTCTGAATTGGACAAATGAACACTTTTTTAGTATCAGAACTGCTGCTAAGTTCAAAGCTGGAGCTTACATTTTGTAATTCTGCTTAGTTTAAGAGATTCTCGAGGTTATCACATGGGCAGAAATGAAATAAAGCCACGAACGCAGGCGTCTCCAGGCATTTATAAGCATTGCAATGTACCCAGCGATTCGTAGCTCTGATGAACATGCTTTCTATAATATGAGTGAGGAAAGTGAAAAATAAGATTTTATCGTTAAGAAATCGTTGAGGCCTGTTCCAGGCCAAGGCATGGTTGAGCAGGCCAAAAAACATGGCAGCCTCAGACCCCAGCGAGGTCACCCAGGTTATGCCTTAAGACCCCAGTGAATGAGGTGCTGAGGATCGTATGATAAAGGATATAATTAAATAAGGACGTTAATTATCTTCAATAGGGGTGTTTTAATGAACCCAAACATTCAATATTCACTCTTGCACTTCCTTGGAGTTCCTGTAATATGCATGCAAAGTTTCAGGCTGCTAGGTTTAAGGGTTTTTGTTTTTTGGAGGAGACACCAGGTGGGGTTGACTCGGCCTTTCATCCTTCCGAGGTCGGCAAAATGAGTGCCAGCATGCTGGCATACTGTGTCGGAGTGGCGACCCGTCCAGGATTGTGCCCAATAGCCAAGGAGACTGTTTAAGCAGCACCAACGCTCTGCAGAAAGTATGGTCCCAATGGATGGATGGAGGACACACACACACACACACACACACACACACACACACACACACACACACACACACTGACATTTATTAGTATGGATGCACATAAGCCAAACACATGTTTTTGCTTAATTTATGTACATCGGGTTATTTTTATTATTTTTGGCACCGAATTTGCCATCATACACCACCCAAATAATCAAACATTCATCGGGACCGGTAAGGGACATGTGGAAAGCAATTCTCGCTGTTGTTTAATTTTTTCTTTTGTCCTTTCACATATGCAGTTGAAAGTTGTGTTCCAGTTTCAGCTCTTGGATTTTGAAGGACCTGCAACGCAGGTTTGATGTCACTCTTGCCTCTGGGGCATTTCCAATGAGGTCCTGGAATGCATCTTGTAAAAATGATATCACTCTTACCACGACGTAGCTCGACATAGAGACAAGTTGAAGTGTTTGCTTCTGCTTTCCGATGTGTTACACATTGTGTCATACAAGTGAATTCATTTCCACTTCAATCACGAGTTGAGGACATCATACGTTCTGTATTCCCTTAATGGCTTCCATCGTCACTGATTATATTTGACATGAAGGTGTTAAGTCCTTCATTTTCTTTCAATAAGCTGTTGGCATGTGCTCAGTTGATTCTTCGTTCATAATTGCAACCACATACCTTCAAACAAGTTTCAAGTAAGCAGTACATCACCATCTCATGTCATCCCCCCCATCCCTACCCACAATCCTTTCTACCTCCATTAACCATACCTAACACAAAAACCCTCTTACTTGCAGGTTACTGTGTTTCATTCCCTGCACCTCTCTCATATTTTCCTGTTTCTTCATTCCCTTGCTTGTTGTATCTAACTGTGGACTTCCTCTTCCACTGTCACGATGTTGCCTTTTTTTTTTTTTAACCCTCTGTCAACTTACTCTTCCATGATCCTCAAGTTCGTACACAAAAAACACAAAGTTCCATTGCTTTTACCACCTCCACTGCAGATTCTCGTTTTGATGTACCATACGCTGTTACAGAACGTCGGTGTTGCCGAAGCAGTTTCTTGGTCAGGGTTATACTAGATAGTTTGGCATTGCCTTCCCAGCAGAAGTTAGAGCAGGAATTTGTAATTTGTCCATGGTACCAGCGATGGCTTGCCGCACTGTTCACGAACCGCACTGTGGGATATTTAACGTCCACCGACTGCAGGACTTCCATTGTAGATGTGTTAAAGGGAGCTGCACTAATAATCAAAGTGCTGTATTAAGTTTTTTTGACATTGATCAAAGGGTTACAAATAATCTTTTGCAGGTTCCAAATCCAGGACAAAGGCATGACAAGACATCAATGTTCTTTCACGTGAATTACAATGACATTAGAACAAACACATTCTGGTATATTGGATTTGAACTTGGGCTCCGAGCATCATGAGCCAAGGGAATTATGGCACGGGTAGAAATATAGTGTCTATTGAAAGTCTACACCGCCTTTCGAATATTTTACCTTTTGTTGCCTTGTAGCCTGGAATTTAATTGCATTAAATCAGACTTTTCCACCTGTACTTACACATCGTAACCCACAACTTCCAAGTGAAAAACAAATTCGACAAATTTCAGAAAATTAACGAAAAATACAAAACGACAATATCTTGGTTGGATAAGTGTCCCGTCCCCCCCCCCCCCCCCCCCCGAGTTAATACTTGGTGGAAGCACCTTTGACAGCAATTACAACTGTGAGTCTGTTGGGATAGGTCTCTCCCAACTTTGCACACCTTGATTGGGCAATACTTGCCATTTCTTCTGTACAAAACTGTTCAAGCTCAGTCAAGTTGCACGGGGAGCATTGATGGACAGCAGTCTTCAAGTCATGCTGCAGATTTTCAATTGGATTTAGGTCGGGGCTCTGACTAGGCCATTCAAGGACATTTATCTTTTTGTTCCTTATCCACTCCAGTGTAGCTTTGGCTGTGTGCTTCAGGTCGTTGTCGTGCTGAAAGATGAACTTCCGTCCCAATTTCAGCTTTCTTGCAGAGAGCAGCAGGTTTTCCTCTCAGATTTTTCTGTATTTTGATCCAGCCATTTTCCCTTCTATCCTGACAAGTGCCCCAGTCACTGCTGATGAGAAGCATCCCCAGAACATGATGCTGCCACCACCATGCTTCACAGGCGGGATGCTGTTCTTTGGGTGATGTGCTGTGTTCGATTTGCACCAAACATAACGTCTTGTATTTCGGCCAAAAATTTCATCTTGGTTTTTTCAGACCACAAAACTTCTTTTCAAAAATTGCCTCCAATATCTACTGCCCTTGATACTAACTCAGTCTGGGAATTCTTCCACAGAAACCTGCTCTGTCTCATGCACAGTTTCATCCCATCTCGTCTTCAGTTATCCTCCCCTTCTTCCCACCTGTGGTACACTGAATCTTGAGGTGAGGCAATTGCTCAAACAACTTGCCTTCTCTTTCTGGAAAGCAAACCCGACAGAAGGCAACCGCTGATCGTTCCACAAAGCCCGCAATAAGTGTGTGTCCACTCTTAAGAGAGCCAGAAAACAACATCTGTCAAATCTCAAGAATTAACTTTCAAACTTGTGTCCCTACTCTAAAACCTGGTGGTGCCTTGTCAAGTCAGTCTCTGGTCCATGCTCTCCTTCTATCCCTTCCCTCTCTTCAATTGGCAGCACACTGACTCTGCTTGTGAGAAGGCTGAATGCCTCAATTCTGTGTTTGCTTCCAAATCCTGCACCCCCAAGCCCTCACCCTCTGTACCCACCCTTCCCTGTCATACCCAACTGCTCCTGGACTCTGTCTTTTGCATCTGAGAAGTTGGAGAAGTTTCTGTCAACCCTCAACTCTGATTCTGAAACTGGACCAGACAGCATCAGCTCACATGTCCTAAAAACCTGCTCTGCTGCTCTTGCACATCCTCTCTCTGCCCTTTTCACCCTATCATTTGCACTGGGTCATCATCCATCTTCTTGGAAATCAGCCACCTCACTGAATCACATAAAAAGGTGCAAAACCGATCTTCTTAATTACATATCTATCAGCTTACTTCCAATCATCAGCAAGGTCATGGAATCCATCATCACAGTTGACATGCATTACTTCCTTTTCTCCAATAGCCTAATCTTAGATCATCAATTTGGATTTAGACCTGGTCACTCTCCTTGGACATGCTGCTCCTACTCGCCCAACAATGGATCAAGGCCCTTAATGTCAGACATGAGATCTGGGCCATCTCTCCGGAAATATCTCAAGCTTTAAATACAGTCTGGCATCCTGCCTTGCTCTCCAAACCTTCTGCCTGTGGCATCCAAGGGCAACTCCACACATGACTTCCTCTACTCTTGTAGCCAATGTGTGGCTCTCAATGGAATCCGCTCTTCTCTCCCTATCAAGGCTCGAGGGCCCCAATGCAGTGTTCTGGGCCCAGTTCTATTCCTGATCTGCATCAATGATTTCTCTGACTCTATGGAAAATCCCCTTTGCTAATGACTCCACTAGATGCTGCAACATTCCTCATCCTTCAGACAGGCAGGCTGCAGCCTCTAGCCTCTCAAATCTTTCTCTCTCTGTCTCTCTCTCTCTCTCTCTCTCTCTCTTCTCTCTCATTCTGAAAGGACCATAGGCAACCCTCCCTCCCCAACCTATTTTTAACAATCCTCTTGAGGAGGTTCAGTCACTCAAACTCATGGGTCTCACTATCAGTCATGATCATTCTTAGGCAAACCACATTTCAAAGTTGGCCTCCAAAACCAGCCACTGACTGGGCATCCCGCATCATACAAAGTCCGTCCTTGGCATACCTGAACTCCTATTCGACTACAAGGCCTTCATGCGCAGCTTGATGGAGCATTGCTCTCACCTCCGGGCTGGCTCCCATGCCTCACATATTGTTCTGCTTGATACCATGAACCTGAGGCCTTCAAGATTATGAAATCCCCACGATGAAGCTGAGTCAATGGTCCTATCACTTTGTCATCGCAGACAGGTCTGTGGTCTCTATGTCTTCTACTGCCTCCTTTCTGGTCTTCCACCCTCTGCTCTTTCCGTGCTTTGTCTCCGACCTCAAGTTTCTGGAGGGCACACACAGTGCAACATCACACCCTTCTGGTGAACCCCCAAAATCCAGGATCACTGCTCACCTGCACTCATTTGTTCCTCTTTTTCCCCACCTGTGGAACATACTTCCACATTCTCTTCAATCTCATTCTTCCCCCCAGGTCTTCAAAACACCTGTTCACCACCATCACAGATTACCCCCCCCCCCATCTAAAACCATGATCCTTTCTACCCCTTAACCCCTCCCACACACTCAAGCACACCTCCTTCCAAATTCCAGTTTTTCCTTCCTGAGAGTTTGATTCTGTGTCCATGTTGCTTGTCCACCCCATGCGTCTTCCTTACCCTTCATTCCTCCCCACACCCAATTGATTGTACAAGTCTCCCTATATTTTGTCCTTCACCCCCCCCCCCCACTCCCCGCACCCTTGCTACTGTTCCTTTTTGTTCTGTTGTTTCCTGATCCGTTTGGTGTTCTCGCTCTTTCACGAGCCTTGACTTTAAATACAAAAAGTGAAAATGATTGAGCTGTATCGATCAAGGCATAGGAGACAACCATTGTGAATATGTAGAATACTCCACCCCGTGGCGAATTATAACTTCCAATTATGAATGAATCCACTGTTTTGTGGTTTCATGCAGTGGGAGTATGCAAGTCAACAATAAGTATGTGTAGTAGCATTGAACTTCTGCTCAAACATGCAGAGAAGGTTTCTTGTGATGGATCTTGAAGCCAGAGATATCTTAACGGGGTAACTTCGAACAACCACAGCTGTGCTGTGTCAGAGAAAATCTCCAAGTTCTTGCATCGGCCTACGTGCTCCTTGTTGAAGACCTGTGCCTTATCCCATCAACCCACACAATTCATCCAAAGGCTGTGAAATTACATTACCAGTGACCACAAAAGGTAAAAACTGCTTGGCTCCAGTCACCGAAATGACTCAACACCTGCTTTGACACGACACATCAATGTTTGGTGAGGTCTTCAGACAAAGCCAGAACAAATTTCTTTGTTATTATTCAAGGCCGTGCATTTGTGAAGACGCGATGACTCAACTCAACCATTCCACTATGCCCCACAACCAATGCAGCTTTGTCCAAACACAAGCTGTGAATGGGTGGCAATCACATTTCTGAAGAATGAAAGTGTGAGTTTTCAAACTCGATTAAATATAATTATAATTCTGCGGCGGATCTCCGCAGTATGTGAGAATTGGACAAGTTCACATCGACAGTGAAGTGGTGTTGTTATAATTATGGGATTTTACCAGCGAAGGCAGCTGACAGGATGGCTTTGAGGTACACACACTCGTCTTTAAGGTGTCTCGCCTGGGTTTGAATGCCTACCCAGGTATAAACTGTCATCCTGGTGTTTCACAGGCAGGGTGATTCATTAATGTGTATTCTCCCTTGTATGGATGTTAAATGAGTGTCCTGTCTGTTGGCATTAGTTGGTGGATGTTAAAGATCTCATGGTGTCCTTCACGAAGAGTAGGTGAACTATCACCAGCACCCTGAACAAATAACAAATTCCTACCCTAACCAACAGAGGGTACTGCATCAGTGATGCAGCCGTGCCCTCAGCCAATGATACTTTCCTGCAGTTTTGTGCTACATACAAACGAATAAGTTCTGGTGAAAATTTTAAAAAGCTTTTTTTGTTGATGTATCACAACCTTGACAGCGTCAGTGACACCGAAGCAGTTTTTTGGCAAGGGTTATACTGGGTGGTTTGCCATTGCTAAATCCCAGCGTTGTTTGTAGGTGCTCCATCATTTTACATGCTGAGCATCAAGCAAGAAAGCAGCACATGCCATTTTTACAGACTTTGGTATGACTCAGCCAGGGTTTGAACCAACGACCTCCCAGACTCAGAGCGGATGCTTCAACCATTACACCACCGAGTCTGGTCAAAGAAGTAGATCCAGGGTGGGTGTTGTTTTTTTTTTTATGTGTCGTGTGTGTGTTGTGTGTGTGTGTGTGTGTGTGTGTGTGTGTGTGTGTGTGTGTGTGTGTGTGTGTGTGTGTGTGTGTTGGTGTGTGTGTGTGTGTGTGTTTGTGTGTGTGTGTGGTGTGTGTGTGTGTGTGTGTGTGTGTGTGTGTTGTGTGTGATATATAAAGCTCTTTCTCACCACTGACTGACTGACTGACAGATATTAAAGATCAGCACATTCCGGGTGACGTCACAAGCTGAAGTTTTGTATGCAACTGGACATCGAAGCCGGTACACCAGGAAAAAAATCACAGAATTGTCAGGAAACATCCATAAATTGAAATATAAATAAATGAAAAAAAAATAAAATAAAATAAATGCAGGTGAGTGACCCGAGACAATGGGAAGCATGGTAATTTGTTGTGTCAATGGACATCGAAGCCGATACAACAGGAAAAATCACAGAACCATCGGAAAGCATCCGCAAATGAAAATAAATAAATGAAAAATCAAATGCAGGTGAGAGACCCGAGGCAATGGGGAAAGACGGTTCATATGCTTACACAATGCGTAAGCACACGCTGCTAATTTATATGTATATCTATTTTTATCTACATATATATATATATATATATATATATATATATATATATATATATATATATATATATATATATATATATATCCATCCATCCATTGGGACCATACTCTGTGCAGAGCGTTGGTGGTGCCTAAGCAGTCTCCTTGGCTATTGAATACAATACTGGACAGGTCGCCACTCCAACACAGTATACCAGCAAGCTGGCACTCATTTTGCCGACTCAGAAGGATGACAGGCAGAGTTAACCCCACCTGGTATTAATTTAACAGGTAGGTGGATTGGAACTCAGAATCTTAGGATCCCAAGCCTACCACCCTCACTATTAAGCCAACACCAGTCATATATATATAATATATATATAAATATATATATATATATATATATATATATATTATATATATATAATATATATATTATTGTTACGGCTGTGGAAATTCGCAAACACCATTCAGTCCCGTAGGTGAGATTTTTTTTAAGTACATGTGTAGTTAGCCCAAACCCATTGTTTAGAGGGAATTAATGTAATTCATTCGGGCTGCGATCTCTTCAGTATAGCCGTTTTTCTTTCTCTTCTTTAATTTGAGCGACACCACCACGTCTCCGCTTCTCAGCGGCCCCACCCCGCATCTCCGCCCTCGCCGTTGACCAGGCTCCCTGCGGGACGATCGCCGCCGCTGGAACGGGAAGAGGTGCAAGCATTCCCGCCTGTGACTTCCCGCGGTCCTTCTCTGGCAAGGCGTCAGGCCTGATTATTCCTCGCCCCCCCCACAAGACGGAGGTGGAGGGAACGAGAGGAAACGCCCCGCTTCGAGTGCTTTCCAGAAGCGCCTCGAAGGGGGTGGAGCCAAAGGCGGGGCGGAGAAAGAGGGCGTGGCGCGGCGGTATAAAAGGGACGGCAGTGTAGGAGGATCTCTCTCTTCTTCGTGTGCTTCGTGCTTCGCTCCTGGTTGAGCTCTTGGATCCTCCCTTCTTCGAGCTTCGTGTCTGGTGCTTCGTCCCGTCCTGCTTCTCGCTCGTCTCGCTCCTGCTGCACTCGGTCGGTGCTCGTGGTTCGGTGGACTCGGTCGGTGCTCGGTCCAAGGCGTCGAGTGGAGCGGAGAGAGCTCGCGGACCACGGCAGAGGACGGTCGCCAAGGACTCAAACGCAGGGAAGTCGCGACTTCCATTTTCTTTGGGGTTCTGTGTGAACGTGTGTGTGTGGCGCCATGTCTTATAAGTAGTAAATTGTGTAAGTGGTCCGTGTGTCGCGTATTCGGTAGTAGCTCTGCTTCTTTTTGTTCTGTTTGATATATGTGCTTTGCTAATTGTGGCTGTAAATACGTGCTATATGTGTGCTCTATGTGTTGTGTGTGAAATAAACGTGCTTTTGTTGAATTCTTCCCCCGTTTCGCTGCGTCCTCCTTCGTTGGGTCTCCATCTTGTTTTACGAAAGGGTACGTAGTGGCGCGAGACACCCGATAATTAATTGGAACCGTCAAGGTCGACGATAACTCCGCTCGGTTATCCCTGTAGCACGGAACAAGCCGCTTAAGCGGTTTGTGTCCGAAGTCGACCTGTGGCGTGGTACAACCCTTGTAGGTTACCCGTGCGGGTACTTAGGTATATCGACTTTCGGCGATTCACCCTACCTCGCACGGGTAGAATGCGGACTGGGTTGTGGTGGTTAAACCCCCACCCGTGACTGGCTCCGGCGTTAGTCCGAGAGGGTCACGACTGAATTGTCCGTCCGGTGGGCGAGGCGGTCGCGATTCGAGTCACGTGGCGATCGCACGCCGCGGGCGCGAATTCGCAACACTGGTGTACAGGAGTGTGATTCAAATCCGCCTCGGTCTCCAAGCTAAATTCAAGGAATCGGTCCAGGGTGAGAGAAGCGACCCCCGATTCCCTCTAAATTACGAGCGAGTAAAATTAACCCTTACGTGGAATAAGATGGCGTCTCAAGGCGAGCGGGAGCCGGGGTAATAGAAATGGATGTAGAGTGTTTAGAATCCATGGCTCAGGATGAGATCCCCATACAGGACATTGGTGAGCAGGAACAATTACTCCCCCAACCAAACGCAGAGCCCGAAATAGGTGCGCGCGGCGCCGCGGTGTACAAAACCTCCCCTCCCCCTCTCCACCAAAACTCCCCGATCCTGGCCGAATCGGCTCAGCCGAGTGCACTTAATATGGCCCAGCTATTCGCCATGCTGGCAGAAATGAACGGAAAAATGGATGGAATGAAAAAACGAAATAAAAGGAGTGAACAAGCAGATGGAAACAAACACAAACGAAATGAACGAAAAAATGGATGGAAACGCACTCAGAATGGAAACAAACACAAACGAAATGAAAACGAATATGGAAACAAATGCGCAAGGAATGAAGGAAGAAATAAAGAAATGCGGGTGAGACGCAGAACATGGGAATGAGCCTTAAAGGAAGCTTGACGAACTAAAAAACGAAATGAAAAAGGAAGTCGCTGCGATACGAACGGAGGTGACCGGGTTAAAAGTGAAAGTAAAAGGAGTGGGGGTCGCAATGGAAGAAAGCAAAAAAGAGAGGGCAAACGAAATAAAGACGGTGGTGGGAAAGATAGACAAAGTAGGAAAAGGACTGGGGGAAGTAAAAAAGGGACAAGACCAAATAAAGAAGGAGATCGGGAAGAACACGATGGCGATAGAGGAATTAAAAAGAGAACAAGGGAAATAAAGGAAGGATTGGGAGCCGTGAAGGAGGACTTGAGAAAAGACATCAAGAAATGACAGACAGAGTTGAAAACCTGCGAAAGGAAGTAAAAGCGGAGACACAGAAAGGATTAACGGAAGTGGGGGAGGAATGTAGAAGGACACATGAGGAGGTAACTAATGAAATGAAGCGGGAAGCCGGAGAAAGGACAGAGGAACTGGGGAACTGATAGAAAAAAACCGGGGCGAGACGGAAGAGCAGTTTAGGACAACGGGGGAGGAAATATCCAAGACAAATAAGGTGGTGACACAGGTAAAGGGGAAAATGGAGGAAATGGAGAGGAGACTGACGGAATGTGTGGAGACCCGGTGTGAGAGGCAGGGTGACCTCTTCGGGAACAGGGGGAGAGGATAAACTCCCTCGAGGCGGAACGTGCCCAGATGGGCCGGTGTCACAGGCGGAAGAGGAGCTTGCCCGATGCGGGGTGAGCATGCCAAGCTTGGGGAGGGTAGAGGCCGCGGGTCTTTTGGCCTAAGGGGGGTACCCAGTATGACTGTCCGGTGGGTGTACAGAGTGCGAGTCTGATGGCTTGGGAGAGTAAGCAGGGCGACACGGGGCACGGACAGACACGGACAGGGGTGGTCGAGCCCCCGGCAAATGGCTCGGACCCTGGGGAGTAGGCACCGTTGGGACTGGGGAGGTACACCCCTCCAGGAGTCCCTCAGGGATTGGAGAGGGGGGACCTCGAAAGAACCAAGGGTGCCGCTACCCCCGTACGATGGCAAGACGGACTTGAGGGCGTACATGGCCCATTCCAGTGTGTTGCCAGAGGCAATGGCTGGAACGAGGCACAGGCTTTGGCACAACTCACGGCGGCCCTGCGTGGCACGGCCTTGGAAGTCCTGACCACGGTACCCAGTGAGGGGTGACCCTGGAGGATCTCCATTCGGCCCTAAAAAACCGATTTGGCATGGACCAGCAGAGCGAGCTTGTAAAGCTCAGCTCAACGGGCGCAAACGACGCTCCCAGGAACCACTGGGAGAATTGGCACACGACATTCGCCGCTTGGTGGGGATCGCGCACACCAACATGCCGCCGGAGTACCGGAGGGAGATTGCCCTGGACCATTTTCTCCGAGCAATAGGGGGCACCGATGTCGGAGCACTGCTGACCGTATGGCGCCCGGACAACCTCCAGAAGGCGGCTGATACTGCCGCCTGCTGGGAGGCAGCCAGAACGCCATTGGGAGGGGCTGGGCGGCATGCGGTGGCAGTCCGACAGGTGGCCCCGTGAACGACAATGCGCTGGGAGCCGGGGCAACCCTGGGCGACCAAGCGTGAATGGAGAGGATGGTGCAGGCATGCTCGACCGCCGCGTTCGGGAGACCTGGGGACAGGCGGTCGGGCCCAGGAAGGGCGGGGGATGGGCCATCAGGGGGTACCCCAATTCGGAACGGAGGGGTATAATTCGGCGTACCGGAGGAAAACACCTTACCAGAGGAGGTGTTTTAATTGTGGCGCAAGGACCACCTGCAGCGGGAGTGCAATGCCCCGCGCAGGGAAAGGCCCCGCGAAGGGAAGAGCCACGGCCCCCAGACCACCAACTCCGCCCCGGGTCAATAGGGATAGCCAGGCCCAACCATCACCCCCCACCAGTCCCCGGAAACTAAGAAGTGCTGAACATGTAGGGCCGTGTTCGGCAGACTCGGACGGGAAGAGCCCTCAGAACTGCGACAGGTCATCAATTGTGGCCACGATTGCAATGGTAGCTTAACAATTCGGTGCAAAGTTGCCGGCGTAGGGTAGACGCCGTTTGGACACAGGAGCAAGCGCCACGATCATCACGTGTCTTGCTCCGAGGTTGTGGACGTTAGGTTAGAGAGATCCACCGTCTGCA
This sequence comes from Eptatretus atami, assembly GCA_035128595.1. Classification (NCBI taxonomy): domain Eukaryota; kingdom Metazoa; phylum Chordata; class Myxini; order Myxiniformes; family Myxinidae; genus Eptatretus; species Eptatretus atami. Next base: position 72,959,294 of record CM068966.1, on the reverse strand, counting down.
AAACCATAGTTTGCAGCTAGCTACCGGGGCAACGGCGCCCCATCATAGGACGTGGTTTCGTGTCATTTAAATTGGGCACCGTGAAACACAGGATAGAGGTTTGGGTGGCGAAGGTGTGCGACCCATGTCTAATAGGGTTGGATGTGCTAACGGCCGGTGGTTGTAAGATCGACTTGGGCCGGGGAGTCATGCAGTTGGGTGGTGAGGAGTTGCCGTTAGGGGGCGTGAGCACGGATGAGAGGGTGGAGCTGGAGGCTCCTGACTCCGTGGTCATTCCCCCGGGTGCCGAGGCGGTGGGTCCGCCCGGTGGCGAGCACACCAACGTGGCAGGGGCTCCTGCCGCCTGGCGGAACTACCGGCAGGGCCATCAACCCCGGGTTTGGTCGTGGGCCGCACTCTGGTAAGTACGACGGGCCAATAGTGCCCGTTCGGGTGATAAATGTTAGCACGGAACCACGCACTATCAGGAAGGGCACGAAGGTGGCAGATTGCACCCCAGTAAAAGAGGTCGCAGAGCTGAGGGACGAGAACGTCGAGCCGGACCGGCCCCAGAAGGAATCTCCAGACTTGATTAGGAATTGGCCCGGGCCCATTTGCGAGATGGTAAATCGGAGTAGTGTAGATTTAGAGGATGCCCAGCGGAGAGCCCTATACAAACTGGTCGACACACATGGGGATCTTCTCCTTGTCACCCGAGGATATTGGGGCGTACGGGCCTGGTGCAACATCAGATCCACACCGATGGGGCCCGGCCTGTCCGTCAGCCTGCTCGAAGGCTCCCATGGAGCAAAAGAGAGGAGGCTGATGAACAGGTTGAAAAGATGCTCAATGCAGGTGTCATTGAGCCCTCGGAAGTCCTTGGATGTCACCGGTTGTGCTGGTCAAAAAGAAGGATGGGACCACGCGTTTCTGCGTGGACTATCGCCAGCTGAACAACGTGACACTCAAAGACTCATATCCCCTGCCTAGAATTGACGATACCCTCGACGCCGTTGCAGGCTCTAAATGGTTCTCAACTTTGGACCTCAAGAGTGGGTATTGGCAGGTGGAGATGGATAAGACGGGGAAGGAGAAAACAGCATTTCCACAGGGAAGGGACTGTATCAGTTCACTGTGATGCCGTTCGGTTTGTGTAACGCCCCCGCCACTTTGAGAGACTGATGAAGCGTGTACTAGGCGGCATGCCATGGCAGTCATGCCTGGTGTATCTGGATGACGTCCTGGTACACGCTAAAACATTCACCACGGAGATACCAATTTGGACCAGGTGTTTGGGCGCCTCAGGCAGGCAGGGCTAAAGTTGAGCCCGGAGAAATGCACTTTGTTCGCGACAGAGGTGGCCTATCTCGGACACGGTGATAGGCCGCGAGGGGTGAAGACCGACCCCGGAAAAATTACAGCGGTAGAGGAGTGGCCCGTACCTACAACTGTCAAACAGGTACGGGGCTTTTTGGGACTTTGCTCCTACTACGGCGCTTCGTGGCAAACTTTGCGGAGATAGCCAGGCCCCTTCACCGGTTGACGGAGAAGGGGTTGAGATTTATTGGACGGGAAGTGCAGGAGGCCTTCTCAAATTAAAGGGGTGTTTGACATCCACACCCGTTTTAGCATACCCACCGATGACGGGATGTATACCCTGGACACGGATGCAAGCCAGGAAGGATTGGAGCAGTCTTGTCTCAGACACAGGGGGGCGTGGAAAGAGTGATCGCGTATTACAGTCGGGCCATGAGTAGGCCCGAACGAAATTATTGCGTAACTCGCAAGGAGCTATTGGCAATGCTGTCTGCCGTGAGCCATTTCCACCCGTACTTGTACGGGAGGAAATTTTGGTTCGAACTGACCATTCCTCCTTGCAATGGCTCTTACGGTTCAAGGAGCCGGAGGGCCAAATTGCAAGGTGGTTGGAAAAGTTGCAGCAGTACGATTTCAATGTGGCCCATAGAGCCGGTAAGGCTCATGGGAATGCCGATGCGCTCTCTCGACGCCCCTGCCTGGGAGAAAACTGCAGATATTGCACGCGACATGAGGAGAGGGACAATTGGCAGCACCTCCCCGAAACTCCCAGTCCGTGCGGCCCGGGTGGTAGGCCCAACTTTGCCACTAACCGCTGGAGAGGAATTTGGTGGATTGGCATGGAGACTGCCCAGCGGGAAGACCCCGTGATAGGGCCAGTGTACAAATGGGTCCAGGAAAACAGGAGGCCCAGTGGGGAGGAGATGTGCCCATTCGGAGCGCGAACAAAGGCATACTGGGCTCAGTGGAGGACCCTAGAAATGAGAGACAACATCTTATATCGCAAGTGGGTGGAGATTCCTTCCGAGCAAACTTCTTGGCTGGTGATAGTCCCTGACGCGGTTTAAGACCCAGATTTTGAAACAGGTGCATGGTACCCGCGCCGGCGGCCATTTGGCAGGACCAAAACAAAATCTCGGGTCCGCCGGCGGTTCTATTGGGTTAACATGGGGCGCGATGTACAGAGCTGGTGTCGAGCATGCGACGCCTGCACTGCAAAAAAGGGACCGCCACAGAGGATGAGGCCCCACTCAACTACATCAGGTTGGGGCCCCCTTGAGCGAGTGGCCATGGACATTTTGGGACCACTGCCCCCCACTCGCCGGGTAATAAGTACATCCTCGTAATTATGGATTATTTCACCAAATGGCCGGAGCCTTTGCCCTCCCCAACCAGGAAGCAGGGGTCGTGGCAAAGGCCTTCGTAGAAGGATTCACATGCCGGTATGGGATTCCGCAGGAGCTGCACACGGACAGGGACGAAATTTTGAGAGCGAATTACTAAAAGAGGTGTGCAGACTCCTGGAAATTCGAAAGACCCGGACAACGCCCTGAGACCACAGTCAGACGGCATGGTGGAGAGGTTCAATAGGACCCTGGTCCAACAACTGGCCCTCTTCACCGCCGCTAACCAGGAGGATGGACGAAACATCTCCCGTACCTCCTGATGGCCTATCGGCGTCCCAGCACGGGTCTACCGCTTGTAGTCCGGCGCTGTTGATGTATGGACGGGAGCTGAGAAGCCCCGTCGATTTATTGTGCGGTCCGACGCCTGGGCGGCTTGATAGGCCCCCGGGGAGGGCTATGCCCGTCGGTTGAGGAAGGCATGGAGAGGGTCCATGCCTTCGCACGACACCAGCTCCAACAGGCGGGCATGAAGATGAAGCGCAGGTACGACCACCGGAGCCAGGTGAGCAAATACCCACCGGGGGCGAAGATTTGGTTCTTTAACCCCGGCGGAGGAAGGGCAGATGCCCAAGCTCACCTCACCTTGCAGGGCCGCGGGGTCGTCCTGGCGCAGATCAGTGACGTGGTCCTAAAAATTAAAATGGGACCACGAGCCTTCCCGGATCGTACGCACGGACCGCCTGAGACCTTACAAGGGCGACTCACGCCCTCATGGATATGTCATGCCGGAGGAGTCGGTGCTGGAACAGCCGCTCCCGCAGAGGCGCAAGGCTCGTGGAGCCTTGCAACGAGTTCACGAGCCCAGTAGGGAGGAGGAAATCCCCCCTGCGAATTTGGATTTGGGGACAGTGACAGACTTTGAATGTGTAGTGGGGACGTAGTTTAGCTACGTAGTGTTAAAGAACGTGCTGTAGTGTAAGGGACGACGTGGGAGCACGAGGTAGTTAGGGGAGGTAGTTAGAAGGATGGCAGGATTCAGCGATGTGTGGGTGAAGAGCGGAAATGTGCTTGTCGAGTGAGTGAGGCCAGCGGGTCTGTATGTGTGGAGCGAATGTGGAATGCATGGTGCGATGAGTGATTGGGGGAGGAGGGACTCCCGCCCAAGGGACCCCGGGGTCAGTGTAGAGTGAGTTAGTGGGTTAGTCAAATTGACAAAATGGAGGTCGTTTTGCTGTTGGTGGGAGTGTAGGCTCGATACCCATTTGGAGGGGTGCAGGAGCCCTGTTGACGGGCTGGGAGCGTGGCTGCGAACGGTGAGTATCGCTGAGTGGGTACCCGGGCACCGGCTAGTCGGCCGTGGTAGGCCAAGGGTCCATGGGGGGGCCGGGTTAGCGTAGTGGGACGGGTGCGCCCGCTTGGTGCGGGGCCCGGAGCGCGTTAGCCGCGTGGGCAGTGTCTGGGCACGGGTGACCCTCGGAAAGGGCCCGGGGCGCCAGCCTGCACGTGTGCGTTTCAGGGGAGTTGCCATGGGGGCACTCCCCGTGTTTAGGGAGCTGGTAGGCTTCGGAGGCAGTGTAGTGCCCGGGGGTGCCATCGTAGGGATTCGGCAGAGGGTCGTGCCTGCCAGGGGGAGCCACGCGTCCCAGCCACGAAACCGTGCAAGGGCACGAGGGAAAATTCGAGGGCGAGCCGAAATTGTAAGGACACCAACACAGGCGACGGGAATCTGGGTTGTTAGAACCAATAGTTTAAGCGCGAGGCGCTTGTTGAAAGCCCCGGGGTAGTTTAATAGTTAAATGGATAGGGTAGATTAGAAGTGTACCCCTCCGCACCATACCATCCCTTCGCTCTCGTTGTGGGCCGCTGGACCCACTTTGGGTTAGATCGCTGAGATCTGGGGAGGCCATCCTGAGGCTTCATTGGGCCTCAACACAGGACGCAAGCTCTCCTTATTCCCTCCGGGAAGGGAACGTAGGGGTTGGGAGTAGGCTAGGTGACACGATAGGTTAGCCGAACAAGGACGATAAAGGGGTTAGGGGACGATTAATAGTGGGGAAGAAGATGAAAATAAAAAAAATTAAAAAAAAATAAAAAATAAGTTGGGGGCTAAATTGGGTTTGACAAATTAAGGGAGTGGGTATGAACAGTGTCAGGCAAAGGCGAGAGGTGGGAGGGAGACAGTAGGTAGGTCCGAGCCCGCCTTCTGCGAGTGGCCAGCACCACCGCACTCCTCCACCAACCTGCACTGCATGGCAAGAGGCCGGCCAACTTCATCGGCAGCTGTTGTTTTGCTGCAAGGCCTGTGCTGGCCGGATCGTCCGACGGCTGTTTTTACTGCAAGGCCTGTGCCGGCCAGTTCGTCTGCCGGCTGTGTTCGCCTGCAGCGGCCTTGTTCTGCAGGCTATGTTTGCCTGCTACCTTTGCCATGCCATGCCCACTGCCCCGGTTCACCAGCCCCGTTCTGTCCAATTTTGCTTTGCCCCCCTTGTTCATTGCCATGTGCGCCAGGATCGTCGTAGCAACAGTTTGCAAGCTGCAGGAACTGTCCTGTTGGCAGCTGCAACACGGGCCTGCAGTGGCGGCCCGTGCACCGGTCTCTTTTTGACTCTCTTTGCCCTTTTTCCTGCAGAGTCCATTGATCCTGGGCCATGGAGTAGTGTAAATTTATAAGGTTAAGGTGTTAAGCTGTGTATTGTAAATATGAGTGCGCCCCCGGCATGTCTGCCTAGTGCGCAGTTTTATTTAAGTCGTCCGTATGAGTGGGTTTGTTTAGTTAGTTACTCAGCCCTCAGGTTATTTATTTTGGGGACACGAATACCATGAATGTCGCACTCACGGGATCCGAAGGTAAAACGTACTAGGGGAAACTACACATGATGGCACACGATAATTTGACGACTCGGACGAGTCTGTAAAAAGGGGAGGGGGTAGTGTTACGGCTGTGGAAATTCGCAAACACCATTCAGGTCCCGTAGGTGAGATTTTTTTTAAGTACATGTGTAGTTAGCCAAACCCATTGTTTAGAGGGAATTAATGTAATTCATTCGGGCTGCGATCTCTTCAGTATAGCCGTTTTTCTTTCTCTTTCTTTAATTTGTGCGACACCACCACGTCTCCGCTTCTCAGCGGCCCCCACCCCGCATCTCCGCCCTCGCCGTTGACCAGGCTCCCTGCGGGACGATCGCCGCCGCTGGAACGGGAAGAGGTGCAAGCATCCCGCCTGTGACTTCCCGCGGTCCTTCTCTGGCAAGGCGTCAGGCCTGATTATTCCTCGCCCCCCACAAGACGGAGGTGGGAGGGAACGAGAGGAAACGCCCGCTTCGAGTGCTTTCCAGAAGCGCTCGAAGGGGTGGAGCCAAAGGCGGGGCGGAGAAAGAGGGCGTGCGGCGGGCGGTATAAAAGGGACGGCAGTGTAGGAGGATCTCTCTCTTCTTCGTGTGCTTCGTGCTTCGCTCCTGGTTGAGCTTCTGGATCCTCCCTTCTTCGAGCTTCGTGTCTGGTGCTTCGTCCCGTCCTGCTTCTCGCTCGTCTCGCTCCTGCTGCACTCGGTCGGTGCTCGTGGTTCGGTGGACTCGGTCGGTGCTCGGTCCAAGGGTCGAGTGGAGCGGAGAGAGCTCGCGGACCACGGCAGAGGACGGTCGCCAAGGACTCAAACGCAGGGAAGTCGCGACTTCCATTTTTGGGGTTCGTGTGAACGTGTGTGTGTGGCGCCGTGTCTTATAAGTAGTAAATTGTGTAAGTGTCCGTGTGTCGCGTATTCGGTAGTAGCTCTGCTTTTGTTCTGTTTGATATATGTGCATTTGCTAATTGTGGCTGTAAATACTGCTATATGTGTGTCTATGTGTTGTGTGAAATAAACCTTCTTTTGTTGAATTCTTCCCCCTGCGCTGCTCTCCTTCGTTGGGTCCCATCTTTTACGTAAAGGGTACGTAGTGGGCGCGAGACGCCTCTCTATATTTGGAACGTCAAGGTCGACGATAACTCCGCTCGGTTATCCCTGTAGCACGGAACAAGCCGCTTAAGCGGTTTGTGTCCGAAGTCGACCTGTGGCGTGGTACAACCCCTCGGTAGGTTACCCGTGCGGGTACTTAGGTATATCGACTTTCGGCGATTCACCTACCTCGCACGGGTAGAATGCGGACTGGGTTGTGGTGGGGTTAACCCCACCCGTGACTGGCTCCCGGCGTTAGTCCGAGAGGGTCACGACTGAATTGTCCGTCCGGTGGCGAGCGCGGTCGCGATTCGAGTCACGTGGCGATCGCACGCCGGCGGGCGCGAATTCGCAACAATATATATATATATATATATATATATATGTATAACATATATATATAATATATATCTACATATATATATATATAATACATATATATATCTACATATATATATATATATATATATTCTACATATATATATATATATATATATATATATATATATATATTATATCTACATATCTTCATTATATTATATATATATGTATGTATACACATATATATATATATATATCTACATATATATATATATGTTCTTCTTTCGGCTGCTCCCATTAGGGGTCGCCACAGCGGATCATCCGTTATGATCCGCATACTGATTTGGCATAGGTTTTACACCGGATGCCCTTCCTGACGCAACCCTGGTCGCCTCTTATGACACAGGGATAAGGATTGGGTTTCGCCATGATTCCGGGCTGCCCTACACCCTCTCATAGAGCGGCCCAGCGCAGAGCACTAGTCCTCAAGCGATCCTCCAACCCAAGCCTCCGAGTAGCCGGATTACAGGCGCACGCCACTATGCCCGGTATATACAGTATATATATAATATAATATATATATATATATATATATATATATACATATTGTTTGCGGTTCTCGGAACTGCATGCATCCAACATATAGTGGTCCCAAGACAGTTATTCAATTAATATACGTGTAGATAGTCCCTTCCCTTTTGTCTAGCGGGACAACAGGGGCGTGCGTGGCAAGGATCTCATAGCTCGGTTTGCTTCCATCATTTCTTCTTCATTTCATTTCTAATTTCATTCCTACTCTTCTTTTCTGATTATTCCTTTGATAAATCTGAGCCACGTGCACCCTTCGCTGTGAGATGGGTCCTCAGCAAAGGCCAAGCAAGCATTATGCTGGACACCCCTCCGTCAGAAACACAGCCTGCCAAACGCACGCACAGCGGTAATTTCCACCCAATGGACAGGAAACACACTCAACACGACGCCCACGCTGCACGGAACATGCACCGAGACGGAAGAAACAGCACCTTAGAAAGGGGGCTTGAACACCACATGAGCATCAACAGCACAGAGCTCCCGTCCTCAAGCGATCCCTCAATCGAGGCCGATAATAGAAAGGCAACACCACGCCACATTGGGCATGATACGGGTGGCACGTACTTTTCAACCCATTTCTGGACTAATTATATCGATCGGGTTTCGCCCCGCACACACGATAGCAGAATCGGGCGAACACGCATGCTGGCCACAGGCGTAATGGCGGATCCACGCACACTGTACAGAATGTGGTCGAAGGCAGACCCATGCGCCGCTCACGACTTTGTTATCATACAGAGCAGGGCACGAATGTATCGCTCGCGACACTTTGTTATCGTAGAGAGCAGGGCATGAATGGACACACCTTACTGTCTGTGCATGGGTTCGCCATAACATCGTACCTTCGGTTCTCGCTGGCGGCCGCGGATGTTCCCCACGGACGGCGAACGTCTTCTCGCCTCTGCGGCCAACGAAGCTGCGATCGGGCAGAGGCATGTTGTACAGTGCGGGCCGTGTGGTGCATCACGGAGCAGGCACATTGACCAGCGCTGGTGGGGTGCCCGAGCAGGCATGCAGGACCGACGCCACTCTCGGCCGGTCGTCAGGGCATGGCCCGGGGGTTCGTGCAAGGCAATTCATGGCACAGAGTTCGGTGTGGGCGATTCGTGTCATGTCTTGAGGTCGGAGCAGGATATTTTTATGGCTTGTAGTCATCTTGCCGGAAATGAATATTATATATATATATATATATATATATAATATATAATATATATATATTATATTTATCTTTCTAGTCTTGCACCCTCTGCAAAATATATTATTAGTATTAATCCTCTTCATCCCCTGTGGGACAGAAGGTGAAAACAATCTCCATTCACTTAGCCCTGTCATGTGCGAAATGTTGTGTCATGCTCCAGGTGAGATCCATTTTATTGAGCTCTGTCAACACAGTCCTACGCCAAGTGATCTTTGGCCTTCCAGGTTTTGTCTTGCCAGCTGGTGTCCATTGTAGGGCAACTTTATGAATATGATCTTGATCCATTCTTAGTGCATGCCCTAGTCATCAAATGCACAATCTGAAGCTCTTGACAATGCTCTTGCAACCAGTTCTTGCATGCAGATCTTTATTTGATATTTTGTTCGGTCAGAAGATCTGACATATTTTCCGAAGGCATCCATTTTGAAAGGACTCATTCTTATTCATATGGCAACTTTATGAATATGATCTTGATCCATTCTTAGTGCATGCCCTAGTCATCAAATGCAACAATACTGAAGCTCTTGGACAATGCTCTTGCAACCAGTTCTTGCATGCAGATCTTTATTTGATATTTTGTTCGGTCAGAAGATCTGACCTATTTTTCCGAAGGCATCCATTTTGAAAGGACTCATTCTTATTCATATCAGTGTTGATGACACGCCAACATTCTGATCTTTGTTTTCAAGCCATACTGGTTTGACTTGCATGTGGGACACAGTCGGGAGGATACACAGCGGGCTTTTCCATTTCTTGTCTTGATGTCTTTTTTGGTCCCATCGTGTTTGTTGATTTGGATTACCTGGGTATGTCAAATCTTCTACATATTCGAGCAGTTGACCATTAACTGTAGTTGGTTCAATTGGAGCAGCATTGATGGATGTCACCTTATTGTGGTTGTACTGATATAAAACGTGTCTATTTGGCATAGCTGTCCACTATGTCAGTTTTCTCTTGTAGTGCGATATGCTTGTGGAAATAACAGCAGAGTCATCAGCAAAATCAAGGTCTTCTAAATGAGAAAGTGAAGTGCAACGAATCCCTCCGGGCTTTTCTGATGTGGTTTTTCTCATGACACAATTGATGGCGACAAGAAATAGAATGGGAGATAATGCACCCTTGCCTAACCTCAGACTACACAGGGAACTACTCAGAGATGGTATTGTCCAGGATGATGCTGCATTTGAAGCACCCATAAAACTTTATCAGTGTGACAATTTTAAGAGGAATTCCATATACTGTACTCGTTGGATCTTCCATTATGTGTCATGATGCAAACTATCAAATGCCTGTTTGAAATCGATGAAGTTAATGAACAGTCGGGGTATTTCATTCGAGACACTGTACGATTATGTTACACCAGTGTAAAGATATGATCAAAACAACTCCTTCCCTTCCTAAAACCGGCTTGTTCTTGGCTCAGCTTCATGTCTATGACTGTCTCAATCCTTAAAATAATTTTTTACACAATACCTTACGAGGGATAGATAACAGGGTAACCCCATGCCAATTGTCACAGTTTCGAGGATCACCTTTTTAGGTAGTTTGGCAATGAGGTCCAATTACCTGGTATAATCTCCTTTCTCCAAATTATATTAAAAGAGAGCAGTCTATACTAAGGTCTGTGGCATTCTTCATCACTTTGATGGCAGTTACGACCTCCGCTTTAGTTGGTGGACTGACGTCAATGTCAAGAACTTCTTCACTAGGTAGTGGGTTTGCTGGATCATTTGGCTGAGGATGGTTAAGCACTTCTTTAAAGTGTTCAACCCATCTTGCTGCTTGTTTGTATTCTGATATTAAAACATTCACATTGTTGTCTTTTACAGGAGCAGTTTGTTTAAAATTGTTACCACAGAGCCGTTTGATGATCTTGAAGACAGTACTCATGTCACCCAGTATTGCAGCAAGATCAGCTTCCCAAGCTAACTCCTCCAAGAAGAGCCTCTTATCTTTTCTTGCACTCCTTTTCATTTATTTATCCTTGATCTTATGGGCTTGTGTCTTGATTCTTGTGTCTGTTTGTGAAACGTTTGTGATTTGATCCTCAGCAACTTCTCCTTCAGCAGCCTTCTTTCCTTCACTAAGATGTACCAGGTGATTACCATTCTTATTATTTTTCTTTGCGTAGTCTAAAACTTTCTATGCTATTTCACAATAGGTGTTCTTAATGTTCTTCCATTTCTGGTTTGATGTTGATGTGGCACAGGCACGATGGGCCGAATGGGGCGCCTCCTGTGTCGAAATTCCTTGCGCATAATATATATATATATATATTATATATATATATATATATATATATATATATATATATATATATATATATATGATCTCGTCACGTCAAGTCGTGGCCGACTTCTCGTCATATATCATCAGATTTCTCCAAACATCCCTATCGTGCTCTGCTTCCTGAAGCTCTTGCAGAGACAGCTTGGTTGCAGCCTTTACCCCATCCATCCAGCACATGCAAGATCCCCTCCTTCTTATTATTATTCCCTCAACCATACCCTGCAGCACGGTTGCTTTTATGGACAGTTTTCGTTTTTTGGACGGTCTATATGTGAGGAGGCAATTCATTTCATAAATGTGGGAATATAACAGAATACCACAAGCCTCCTCACCCCGGCCCCAGACACCAACCTCCATCATCAACCCTACATGCTTCATTACCTTCCCTTTCATCTTATCACTTCCCAAATTTACACAAGGACACACAAGGAATTTCTGCGCAGGTGGAAGCGTGGTGGTGCTCGTATGGTAGCTTAGCTGCCAGGGTAGCTATCATTTATTGAAGCGCAACTGTGTCGCTGATGCAGTGCCCCTCTTCCAGTACACACACTGGAACTGGTACTCATTTCGCCGACCTCGGAAGGATGACAGGCTGAGTCAACCTCGTGGTGTATTAATTCAGTGGCCGACGGGGCTTGAACTCAGGACCCTAGGATCCCAAGCCGCCACCCTAACCGCTGAGCCAACACCAGGCTAGGTGGAAGCCGTTCATCCCATCGTGCCTGCACATCAAGACCAAACCAATTTATATAAAAAAATGAAAAACGCAGTGTTTTTTGTACAAGCTAACCCTAACTTATTTCACTTCTCTACAATTCTTCAACGCTCCCCGATGTTTTTTTGTTTTTTAAATTTAGTATCCCATCCCAACGCACGACTGCAGATCCCCCAAGGTACGTAATCAATAGATGGCATCCAAACAAAATTACAAGTTGGTCATTTTGTCAAATTGACGCCCAATCAGCGAAATGTGTTCGAGGACGCGTTCAACGAACAACATGAGCATTTAATGTTCCATTTCGCTCATTCGTAGCTCACAAACTACCGATCGTGACGTTCACTGATACCGTCGTGGGACAACGCACGTGCTCACCTGCCACGTGACGAGCAATGACCCTCGACTCTTCCAGGTCGGCTTCCTCCACGCAGTGGCAGCACAGCTGACCCATGATGCACCGGCGGGTAGTCCAATAGCCGAGCAAGCACCCGCTGCCCCCCCTCCTGTTGGGCTACTCACATCGAACGCCCCCGATGAACAGTCCGGAGCGCAGCAAACAGGGCGTGGCGGCGACGATCGGCAACGTTGGCGCGATGGACCTTCATGTCGTGATGATCTCGCTGTGGACCGAGTTGTCGAGTCGAACGGATCACATTGTACTTCCTACCAGTCATGTCCTGGAATCACTCTCGGACTTCCCTCCAATTCCCACCGCACCTTCTCTCATTTGGACACGCCATCCGCTCGACCCGTCCTCCCTTCGCGATTAACGACACGAAACACTGCTTTGGACTTTCTGAAAAGTGAACCTTCCCTTCCCCGATCGGGGCACTCATTCGGTTACGGTGTTCGCTAAGATGTCCGAGTAGCGCCGCGCGTCGCTACCCCCGCAGCTCGGACGATATCCACGAAGGTGAAACCCTGCAACATGTCCGTGACGAGCCCCCACTGTGCGTCCGACGCTGCGTGCTCGTCGAGTGGTGGTTCGAGAGCACGTTCATCACGTCCTGAGGCACAGCTCGCTTTTCCCTCCGTCCTCCCCTCTCCCTCCCCGCCGCCCTCTCCTCGCACAGACCCACGTGGCGCAATCACCCGGTGCGCAGCGTCCACTGCAGACCGCTCTGGATTTTCAGGGAAACTCCCAAATGACGTCATTGTCACACAAAAAACCACGCACTAATTGGTCTCGGGGGTGCTCCGTGGAAGGATTCAGACTTGTGTGCGTGGAAAGCACTCCATCGTGTAAACCATTTGATTCTGCAGGAAGAGTGTGGATAGTATGGGGGATACGGTACATGAAATGGCCAAAGAAGGTCTAGTACCTGAAGGGAGATTGTATGGCGCTCTCTCTTCGACCTTCTCATCCGTTTACTGTCTGTGGGGAATGTCGAAGAGCCTCGTCCCCGCTCCCCCACCAGGAAAGGGAAACCTCCTCGCTATTATGGACCGTTGTCTAGGTAACGGTGTCCCACTTTTCCAACAAAGATGACAAAATGAAAATTCACTGTAATACATGCTCGATGCTCCCCGAGGATTTTCCCATCGATTCCAGCATTTACTGGTAAAGTAAGTCCAAATATCAGGGATTCATTCTCCTGGTTGAGAAACATTGTTTTGGATCCTCAAATTCCTCCCTCTCCCCCCCCTTTCCCCCATTTAATATGCACCGCGTATTCAGGGTTCAACACCCCCCAACCAACCCCGGGCCATCCATAAGCGTACGTAATAAGTAGATGTCCCCTTTCATGAGTGCGGGATAACATCAAATGAAGGGTTCTTTACGAGGCCATCGTACGATGATGCTTTTCATTTATAATTTCATGATCTTGCGTTGGAAAGAACTAAATTGCAAGCAAAGCAACTTATGACGGACGATGCAGCGAAAGTGAAAAGGCCACTTGACACAACGTGCCTGTGTTGCACCCACGACAGCCATCCCGGAGAGACAAGGCACATCAAAGGTCGTGACCCCGAGACAAACGTAAGAAGGCTTAAAGCCGATTCCCTGTTGGACGACATTAATCCGGGTGTTCCCGTCTGCACGCACCGGCGTCGGTGGCCGTTGAAGACACCGCCGTCCCAAGGTGCGTCTTTCGTAAAAAGTAGGCGAGCCATCACCGGCATCTTGAACAAATTACATCCCTGACTACCGCTGGGAAAGCAAAGGCAAAAAAAGACCCAGTGTGATCCTTACCGTGAGGCTTGCTTTAGCAGTATCGACCCAGCATGCTGGCGGTGGGGCCACAACGTCAGAGACAGAATCTTATGCTGCACACAACCCCCCCCCCCCCCCACAAGCAACTCTATATCATCCCCGCACGTTTTGTGTCCTTCGCCAAGAATTCCTCCGTGACACGGCTTCAGGACCTATTTGTGGGAGCGAGGATGGACAGCTTGATGCCTTTTGTCCATGAAATTGTCACCATGTACCATACACAGCGTGCTAAATGGAAATACCCAAACCGCTGATGCGAACCGTCATCCATGAAATTCCAATTAAATGCGAAATTGATTTCAAATTGCTTGTTGTATTTCAGTGGGAAACTCAAATGGGAATATCATATCGAGGCGGGGAAATTTGGGTTCTGATGACAATCGGTTGGATGATGCTCCGTGGCTGTCTCACGTACCAGGTGAGTACTGGCACCTCGATTTACACGTGCTCGTTGCATCATTTCTGGGGATGCGGTTTTGCTGTTTGCCTGGTGTTGGTTTAATGATTTAAGGGCTTGGGATCCAAAGGTTCTGAGTTCAAATCCCGATCGGCTGTTGAATTAACACCAGGTGGGGTTGACTCTGCCTGTCATCCTTCTCCGCGGTTGGCAAAATGAGTGCCAGCTTGCTGGGGATGATTGAGCCATTCGAGTATCCTGTGTCGGAGTGGCGACCCATCTGGGATTGTGCCCAATAGCCAAGGAGACTGCTTCGGCAGCACGGACGCTCTGTACAGAGTGTATGGTACTGATGGAATGGTTTTTGCTGTTGATGCATCAATGGCTAAATGTAAAGGCTGGTGTTGGCTTCGCGGCGAGGGTGCCTGGCTTGGGAAAATAATGACATTGAAGACAATGTGGAAGTTGGCGCTACAGGTGGAAAAAAGAGAAACAAATGAGTAGAGGTGAGCAGTGATCCTGGATTTAGGTAGTGTCACCAGAAGGGATTTAATGATGGATTGTGTGAGCCCTGTAGAAACCTGGGGGGAGGGTGACAAAGCATGGAAAGAGCAGAGGTCGCAAGACTATAAAGGAGGCTGGAGAAGACAGAGAGACCACCGACCTATCTGCGATGGTGAGGTGATGGACCCATTGGCTCGGCTTCGTCGCGAGAGATTTCAATGATCTTGAAAGCCTTGGCTTCTAAGACGTCAAGCTGAGGATGATATGAGGGAGCAGAGCCAGCCCAGAGGGGAGAGTAGTACTCCATCAAGCTGCGGATGAAGGACTTGTACGTGGATAGTTCAGGTGTGCCAAGGAAGGACTTTGTACGGCAGTCATTACTGTGAGACAAAAGCACCCTTGATTGGCGGTGCCTGTCTGAACACAATAAATATTAACTATTGACCTTTCACAACATGAGGCACAAAGGGCTGCCAAGGAAGTTTCATTTGGCTCAGGGGTACAATCCTGGACGGATCGCCGCTCCGACGCAGGATGCTCGAGTGGCTTATTATTACCCCAGTCAGCTGATACTCATTTTGACAACCTCAGAAGGATGACAGGTGGGTCAACCCACCTGCTGTTATTTCAACGGCACAACAGGGGCTCAAACTTCAGACCCTAAGCTCTTAAGCCAGCCATCTTAGCCATTAAAAGCCAACACCAGGCTTGTCTGAACATAATGGCGTTATATATTTGGCATGTTTGCAAATGTAGCGGCACTCTGACCTCTTCACCCCTCTCTACTCACCATATATGCACAGGCCAACTCCATCCCATCCTTGCATACGTAATAAATGGATGGGCCTAATTTAACAGCAGGATGTCACAGTTAAGTTCCCATGTTCCTGTTGGTTCGCGGGCACCAGCAGTGACCACTATTTTCGTTGTGTCTGTGTGTCTGTGTTTGTGACTCTCTCCAGAGCATAGCTCCGTGATGTTTGATGCGATCTTGATGAAACTTGGACACAAGCTAGATATCATGGTCTAGTTGTGTCTTTTTGTATGGGGGCGTCCTACGCCCACTTGAACTTTTTATTTATTTTTATTTTTTTCTCGATTTTTTTTCTCGCAATTTCATTTCCTAGAAGCTGTGCGTAATGTCCATAAGTACAACATATAAAAAAATCCGATTTGATTTGGTCAATTTTGACGGAAGAGATAGGTCTTTACGGTAGGGCTTCCTCAAAAGCTTCCACTAATTCAATTGTACCTATCGTGGCATTGTTCAATAATGCCCGCGAACCATCGTCGCCTCCCGGCTTGTGATTTAAATAACTTTTTTTCCAGTTTTGACCAAGCTTCAAATACACCCAATCACATGAGGATTCGAACCTACAAGTGACCAATTTTTGCTTTGAGTGCATCCACAGAGTTTGTGATTGTTTTCCATGAATCGCTCAAAGCACACACAAAGAATAATTGTATAATTTAAGTTTTCCAGACAATAATTCATACATAAAACTTTTGGACAAGCCTTCTTGTATATAAATGGGTTTGAACAGACAAATGCCTGGCTGCAGGAAGTTTGGAACTAAATGATGTGTCCAGAAATTTGAAATATCCTGATTATCCATTCTCTTGCGTGTGATTCATGACTGCTCTCAGCAGCGAGCCATCGAGCTGACAAGAGGCTCACAATAAATTCCGCTTCAGCAAAGCTTCATAATGACTGTGTGCAGGATAATGAAGCGATTGGACCTTGTGGACTCGAGGAAGTGAGGAATAAAAATAAAGTGACGCACATACTTATCAAAGGAGTGCCAGTGTCATTTAGATTCAGGGTTTGATGAAGCACATTAGTTTTAATCTCTGTAGTGCATTCAAAAAGTATTCAGAACAATAAGATATTGTTGTGGATTTGGAAAACTTACCCCAGGGGGAGAGCATACATGGACACGTCGGTGACTCAAGGATTAGTTATTTCATTAGTCTTTGTATAGGTAGTCCTTGGTCCCTTGTCAAAAGGCTGTTTGGGGGGCATGCGTTGGCTAGGCTGTGTTACGGCACATCACAGATCGTGAAACAAAAGAGAAGGACTCGTGAAAAGTTCGCGAGCAGGGACGAGAGAGCGCTCCTGAGCAGATGGCTCAGAAAGCAGAAAGGGAAGAAGCAAAAGTCAGAAAGCAGAAGAGAAGGTGGAAAGCAGACGCAGAAGGTTGACGGAAGCAGAAAGGAGAAACGAATAGGCCAAGCTCACCTGAGCAGAAGAGTAAAAGACTGAGAAGGCTCATGAGGGAAGGAACAAAAACGTGTGAGGGAAAAGAAAGGAAAGTTTCATGAGCAGTTGGTGTCAAGCTTCTGTATAAAAAGAACACTCCTTCTATGAGCGTCATCCTGCCCTCTCCATCCTGTTAGCCACGAAGGACGAGGAGGGTGAATGGCGGCACCTCATTGACGGGGGCCTGAGGAGAAAGAATCTGAAGCAGAGGAGGGTGAATCACACATCTAGCTCGCATATCTGGGGCGCCAGAGAGGACTCACCTACTGGGTCTGGGCACCTCAGGGACACGGCTGCATGTCCCCATCGCTTCACATCGCCACTGCCCATCTTCCGCATCCATTTTCCTCCGCATTGTCCTGTATATTTGTGTGAGGTGAGGGAAAGAAGGAAAGACTGCTTTCCTTTTCTCCATTCATTACTTTTATTTAAATTTTAAGTCCTTCATGTTTCATTCTTGGCACCTGAGTGAATGATGACAGTCTTTTCTTAAAGTAAGATTGAAGAAGAAAATGTGTAAGGGTTAAATCTGGTCCTGTGTGCCTTTTTGCTTTCTTGCTGATAAATCCTAGCTTGTAAATCATTGCTTGCTTGTGTGTTTGTAATAAATATTTGTTTGTTGCTATTTCCAATATGTTTTGATTGTCTTTTCCTTTATTAGTCTGATACAGTGCACAAGTAAGGTTAGACGGGACGTTCTACCCCAATAATTTGCTTTGTCAGCCAGCTCACACTCACTGTAACAATCGGCAGTAATCCAAGTGTGCGCTGAGCGCACTGACCCAAATTAGCTGGCCATCCACAGGTAAGGTATCACGCAAAGTAGTGTAACCCTGCCCGGATTGGCCGTGCCAATCAGTGTTCGTGGCTGCTTAGCAACCTGCCGGTGCACAGAGATATCTGTGCCCGGCGGCCTCAGGACCGGGCATTCGGGAGGGACACAAGTGCTTCTCCTCGTGGCAAGCCTCGAACCCCGGATCCGAGACTATCTATATATATTGTCATGCCCAGGGTTTTTTTTCCCCCTTCCTGGATCGAGAATACCTGCATACTGGGAGAAATAATCCTTAAACCTACCTAATTAACACAGCACCACCCCCTGTGTTGTGACACATAACACTTGAGCTCACAGTTTCCTGACTTAATTCACATTGAGATGTCTCCTACATGTCCATGGTCGAAGCTGCTCCATAAAATTCTATCTTTCCCATGAAATTCCTCAATCCACCCCACAAACATAACAATATATATATATATATATATATATATATATATATATATATATATATATATATACACATGTACATTTATATATATTTAAATATTTATTATATATTTAAATATTTATTATATATGTATATATTTATTATATATGTAATTATATAGTTATATATATACATATATATATAAATATATGTACATATATATATACGTATATATAATTAAATAAAAATGTCTTCTACTTCTTCTTTCAGCTGCTCCCATTAGGGGTCACCACAGCGGATCATCCGTTATGATCCGCAGTGATTTGGCACAGGTTTTATGCCGGATGCCCTTCCTGACGCAACCCTGGTCGCCTCTTACGACACAGGATCATATATATATATATATAATATATATATATATATATTTATATAATATATATAGTATATTTATATATATATATATATATATATATATATATATATATATATATATATATACACACGTCACCATTACCCTCATCAGGTCAGGTCAGGTATGGGAGCATGTGCCAGAACAGCGCGTTGCTGCATCCACTTTCCGCCGGTACTCCAGGGGCCTCCGTCTGGCCTTCCCCAGGCAGATGCCAGGCCCATCCCCTCTCCTTGAGATGCTGTCAACCTGCTGCAACCACGAGGCATGTGGTCGGCCCATTGGCCTCTCCACTCACGAGACTCCCTCGCTGAGAGAATCTGGTGAGCAGGATCAGCGTCAGGAAAACGAGCCACATGTCCATACAGCCGCAAATGACGCTCACGGACATGCAGGTAACAAATCTCATCCGAGTCTCTCTCAGCAACCGCTCATTCGACACAAAATCTGACCAGCGATAGCCAAGGATTCTCCGAAGAGACCTGGTACCAAAGGAATTAAGTCTCCGTCTCAGATCCTTGGGCGAGTCCAAGTCTCGCATCCATAGAGCAAGACTGGAAGCACCAAGGACCTGAAGACTCAGCTTTCGTCCTCCGCACAGGTACCAGCGCGCACACCCATGATCCAGTGATCCATGACTCCAGGCCCGACCCAGACGTCTATTGACCTCTGACTCACAGCCAGCAGAGACATGAATATCACTGCATATAGTGAATCTCTCCACGACTCAACATCCTCACCACAAACAGACACAGACAGGACAGCCGCATCCAAGATGTCATTGAAAGCCTGGATCTTAGTTTTGACCCAAGACCCGTAATCCCAGCGGCTCCGACTCCTCATTCAGCACCCCGAGGGCCCCCAAAAGGATATCTAAAGTCTCCGCAAAGATGACTGCATCGCCTGCAAAATCAAGGTCCGAGATCTTGACATTCCCAAACGATACACCGCAGCTTGATCTTTCCGACATCCTCCCTAAAATCCAGTCCATACAAGTGCTGAAAAGTGTGGGGGCCAGTACACACCCTGACGAACTCCAGTAACAACTGGAAATAAGTGAGAGATGGTACACCACACCTTCACAGCACCCTCAGTACCAGAGTAGAGTTCAGACATCAGATCGATCAGTTTTGGTGGCACCAACGAAGACCAAGAATCCTCCAGAGGGCATCCCATTCACTGAATCGAACGCTTTACAGAGATCAACATAGGCTGCCAGCAGCCCCTGCCGAAACTCTCGTCTGCGTTCGGTGAGGACCCGAAGAGCAAGGATACGGTCAATCGTTGACCTCTTTGTGTAAAGCCTGACTGCTCTGGACGCTGGTGCTCAAGCAGATGGTGGCGAACGCTATCAAGAATTATCCGAGCAAAGACCTTGCCCGACACTGAGAGCAGCGTCACCGCTCGGTAGTTGTTGCAGTCTTGGCGATCACCCTTCCCTTTCCAGAGAGGGACAACAAGGCCCCTCTTCCTCAGTTGGGATGATGCCTGTGTTCCAGGCAGAGCACAAAACTGCATGCAACGACACGAGTGCAGCATTTCCACCAGCCTTGAGAAGTTCAGCATGGATGCCGAAGATCCCTGGAGCTTTACCCGTTTCAACCGGTTCACCGCGACCCGTGTTTACACAAGCGAAGGTGGACCACAGTTGATTGGGAGGTCAGCAACAGGGAATGTAACACCCTTGACGTCCAACTCGACAGCTGGGGGATCAGCCTGGTACAACCGCTAAAGTAACTGGCCCAGCGGGCCTTCACTTCAGACTCCTCTGTCAAGAGCCTACCACTCTCTGCTCTAACTGCAGTGCTCCGAGGGATGGGCTTGGATGAACGCAATGCGCGAATTCCCCTGTAAGGGGACGAGAATCACCTGTCCACAGGTGATGCGCTACCCCCTCACAGATTCTCGCACATAGGCCTCCTTGTCCACCTTAGTGCACGTACAGTTTTACGCCTCAGCTCCATGAACAGCTCAGCTCTGCCATTCAGCCTGGCCCTGCGACTCTGGTCAATGGTATCCAGTGTCCCTTGAGAGACAAAATTCTTCTTTGCCCTGCGGTGAGTTCCAAGACATCCACCGGCAACATCAAGGATGGTGGTCTTGAAGGCACTCCACAACTCTTCAGGACCCCCAAAGTACCCAGACCCCCAAATGTCCACGCAACCTGTTCGCAAACTCCTCAGCTACTCTCTCATCCTTGAGCTTGCCAACATCCAGCCTTGGCTGGGATGGTACCATTCCTCAGGATTTAAGGCAGCTTTAGAGTTGCTACAACAAGCCGGTGGTCAGTATTGAGGAACTGAGCACTCCGGTAGACCCTGCAGTTCTGGATCATCCTCCAGCGACCGTCAACGAGGACATGGTCAATCTCCTTTGCCACACGCCAGCGTTGGAATACCAAGTCCAGCGATGAGCTTGTGGGCGCTGAAACCATGAACCAGCCACCCTAAGTCCATGACTTCTTGCAAAGTCAAGGAACTTAGTGCTATTCTGGTTCATAGTTCCTGACCCATGGGGACCAACACATGTCTCATAACCATCCCTATCAGTTCCAGTCGATGCATTGAAATCCCCAAGACGAGAAGTGTATCTCGTCTGGGGCACTGATCAATCACAGACTCGAGCGTGGTGTAGAATGTGTCCTTCACGTGAGGTCACTCGCCTCAGTCGGAGCATAGACAGAGACCAGGGAAATGACACCTAAGGAGTGACGAATCCTTAGTCTCATAATACGCTCGTTGACCGGTGTTACCTCAATTATCATTGGGGTCAGCTTATTGGACACAGCTACAGAACTCCTTGAGTATGGTAGCCATCAGAGCAACCAGACCAATAGTAGGTGTAACCACCCGCCGTGATCTCGCCGCAATCCGGTCTCCGAACCTCAGAGAGTGCTGCAATACCGATGTCAAACGCTTGAGCTCAGATGATAACAGAGACAGTGACCATTAGGGATACAACTTTTTTGCAACTCCATAGTCCTGTATCATATTCTGATGAGCTTTTGCTAGAAAACAATGAAAATCAATGTTTTTTTTGTATTTGTTCAAAAAAGTTCACCCATGACTAACTTTGAAATTTTTATACTCGGTTGCATTTGGGTGGATTTCCAAAACTAGAACCTGTTTAATTATTTATTTAACTTTAAAAAAGCCTTACTACCCTACAGACTGCTTTGAAATCCTTGACAAATCACTGGAAACAAGAGCCATCAAAACTAAACATCAGCAGAAGCAATCAATGCTGTGAGCGAGCAATTAAGGTCATGCAAGTCATGCAAATTTCAAAGTTAGTCATGGGTGAACTTTTTTGAACAAATACAAAAAAAACATTGATTTTCATTGTTTTCTAGCAAAAGCTCATCAGAATATGATACAGGACTATGGAGTTGCAAAAAAGTTGTATCCTAGTGATCATCCTCTCTTAGGGATAGGACATTCGAGGCACCCACCCGAAGGGACGCCCTCAGGTTAACATCCAAGGAGACCGCCGTCTGGTGGACGACACCTCAGTACCACTCCGACACACTCTCCCGCAATCTGACCCATGGATGTTACCCAGTGGTTTCCCTCCTTTCATCAAAGATTGGGGGTCCCGAAGGCTTTGCCCCAATCCCGTCATCCGGTGAGCTGCCCTGCGAAGGGAAGCTGCACGGAGGTACTCCCACGGAGTGGGTTTTCAGATTTTTTGCGTTTTTGTGTTTTGCGGAATGAAGGGTTTACGGTGGCCGGAGTGCAAATCCTGCCATCCAACCTCCTAATAAAAAGTAACCCAACTGCAGGAGGACGTCCGCAGACACAGTTCGGCACTAGGTATGGATGGCCGTTGGCTCACAAGGAGCTCCTCCGCCCTTTGAACCCTCCATCCCAACAAAAGAAGTCTCCCAACATTATATATTGTTACGGTTGTGGGGGTAGATGGAGGAATTTAATAGGGAATATAGCATTGTGTGGAGATGCTTGGTCCATGGACATGTAGGAGGCATTTCAATGTAACAAAGTAGGGAACCTGTGAGCTTTAGTGTTGCGTGTCACCACACGGG
>CM068966.1:72879460-72891880 GCA_035128595.1 Eptatretus atami | reverse complement strand
AGGTCACCAATTTTAGGGTTGCCCAAAATTGACAATAGGGCAAGTCATGTTGCTTGAATAAAGTAACAAATCACCCAATGGTGATTTAAACACTTGGAATGCATATTTTAGAGGTCTTCAGATGATTCTAAGGACATTATTGAGTTGCTTTTGCAAAATTTTATTTCAGAGCAATTGATTTTGAACCGTTTGTTGTAAATACCTAAAATCCAGGGTTTTGGGGGTAGGAGAAGTTCTTTTTAAGCTTTAACTGTTCTAAAAGACTTTGCCAGTGATGTATCTCATGAGACACTAGATGATGCCATGTCTAATGCTTCATGCATTCGCATTATTCACCTTTTCCAACAGTATGCGCCTTCCTCAAGAATGACATGGGCAGCCTATCAGAATTTTGGATATCTTATCTAGATATGGTCGAGGTTGTGCTTGGTTTGTTGCGGGCAACAAGAGAAGGGGATTGGCTTTTGCACCTGGCCTCAATCAGAGACATGATCCATGGTGTTTCGCGTAAGACCGTTTAAACTATGCCAGATATTTTGACATTCTACTATGCGCAAATGTCGTCGTTAGATATTCATCATCCTGAAATGTATGAATACTTCATGAGCGGAGGATTTTCTGTTCAAATAGGAGCTGATAATCCGTTTGGCAAACACCAGTGGACCAAACAATTGAAGAAACAATAAATAAGGATACCCAGACATCAGGTGGCACAAGAGGTTTTAGCTTAAACCCAGGTGCAATTCGTCGTTATTACATAAATGCCGAATACCACGCATGTTTCTTCATTGCTAAGAGCAATGCTAGGAACTCGTTCCTCCACTTCGAGCCATCCGGATTTGCAGAAAAAGAAGAATTGAAAAAGACGAGTCAGCCGTCCAATCACTCACTGATCTTATTCAGAACTCTTTAATAAATCCCTACAGATCAGAAGAGGACTCTCTCATGAACATTTCTACCGGCGCATCGGCCCCAGCAGATGTTGAGAAGGACCTTTTCACTGCTCAAAGCATTGGGAAAAGGCATACCAGAAGTTCAAGACTGATCGTCTTGAAAAGGAGGCACCGGATGCTGTAGATTTCCATGCAACTATTAAGAAGCAAAAGCTAAAGACATTTGCAAATGCTTGTACAAAAAAAGTGCAATGCAAAGGGAAAGAGGTCATCATACGAGCAGATCGCAATCTTTTTGCCAGAATGATTGTTATCGCACAACGCCGTGAGCTGGACATGCAGGAGGTTCTGTCTCATCCACTCGGCCCATTACCATGGGCGTTGGCAAATCAAGATGGGTCGCTAAGGAGACTGAAAAAGCAGCACTAATGAAGAAAATTGGGGAAAGCGTACCTCCTGTAGAAACACTCCCACAGAACTCAGCATGCATTACCGATGGCATGAGCGTTGTGCAGAAGTTAAATGTGAAAATTAGCACATTTGCTGAGGTTTCAATGTCTGTCCTGAAAGTTGTCTTGAGGGAAGGTGCGATGAGTCAATGAATAGATGTTGTATTTGATGTGTATAAGGAAAGCTCCATCAAGAACGTAGAAAGGCTCAAAAGGGATCAAGCAGCAGCATCAAATTCAGCAGCATTGCGCCAGGACAGAAAATAAAAAAAATGGAGGAACTTATCAGAAGCTGACAATAAGACAAAACTTATTGAGTTTCTGGTTGCAGATTGGAAAACTGAAAACAAGAGGAGCCTGATTAAAGACAAAGTTCTTCTCGTGACATGTGGCATAAGATGTGACAAGATATTGATTGGTGGTAGTTGTGAAATGGGTGAACTTGAGTCCTCTCAAGAAGAGGCAGACACACGGTTAATACTTCATGCGAAGCATGCCACTGACACTGGATATCAAACTGTAATTGTTATTTTCTGAGGACACATGTATTTGTGCTACTGCTTTCCTTTGCAAAGGACATTCCGGCTACCTTGAACCAAAAGAGGGGAACAAAGACACGTTCTCAATTTGTGGACATTTCCCTACTCAGGTTATCCCTTGGAGATGAACTATGTGGTGCACTTCTCGGCTTTCATGCTTACACTGGATGTGACACTGTAAGTTCTTTCGTTGGGCGAGGCAAAACAGGACCACTGGACAAAATGCGATTAAACAGTGAATTCCAATGTGCCTTCTCCAACCTTGGAAGTGCATGGGAGATATCAGATCAAATGTTTTATACCTTGCAACATTTCACATGTCTCATGTATGCATCGTCCACAAAAACTGTACGGGTAAATCAACTCCGATACGAGGTGTTCTTTGCCAAAAGAGGGGAAATACTCAAACCTTCTTCCACCTTGTAAAAATAGTCTAACAAAGCATGCCCTCCGTGCCAATTACCAGGCAGGAATTTGGAAGCGAAGCCTGGAGACAAAATCAGTAATTCCTGATCCAGAGGGAAATGGATGGGTAAAAGATGATAGCAGTTCAATTGCCATCGACTGGATGGCCAGAACTCCGGCACCTGAAGCTGTGTTGGCAATGATGGCCTGCCAGTGCAAATGAGTTTGCAAAAAGGGAGAGTGTGGCTGCATAGACAATGGGTTGAAATGTACGCCGATGTGTAAATTACAAACTTGCGAAAAGCAGCGACATGAGGAGGATGAACGAGAGATGACAGTTGATATTGAATCAGATTGCGATGAAGATTGAGAACTCAAAATACTGAGGTTACTTTCCAAGCCCTCACCATTACCTAGACATCTAAAATATAATTTCTGGAAGTTGATATTACTTCTTGTTCATTTTTACTACTTTGTTTAGTAGAATAAGTTGTGCTAAAGACGATTTTGGCAGCCTCTAAAATTTGTGACCTTTTGACCTCTGGTGACCTACATATGGACATAATTTGCATAATCTAGTGTGATTATGATAGAGGGTACATATACATACAATTTGAGGGTACATTATCAAATTTGCCCTATCCACTCCAAAGCTGCAGTCATTATGGTTTCCCCTACCCCCGAAACCCTGGATTTTAGGCATTTACAAGAAACGGTTCAAAATCAATTGCTCTGAAATAAAAATTTTGCAAAGCAACTCAATAATGTCCCCTTAGAATCATCTGAAGACCTCTAAAATATGCATTCCAAGTGTTTAAATCACTATTGGGTGATTTGTTACTTTATTCTAGCAACATGACTTGCCCTATGGTCAATTTTGGGCAAACCCTAAAATTGGTGACCTTTTGACCTCTGGTGACCTACATAATGAAATATTTTGCATAAACCTTCTTGATTTAGATAGAGGGTACATAGACAGACATTATGAGTGGTATATTGTTAGACTGACCCATCCAGAGGAAACTACGGTCATTTTAGTTTCCCCTACCCACAAATTTTGGTCTTCAAAATACAGTATAGCGGTAGCGTGATGTTTGAGAGGTGAAAACTACCGAAAGCTGCCAATTTCACACTGCTATCACCTCAATTCCTCATCTGTAGGACCTAAACTATCAAAAAAACATAGTGAGCCTTTGCCACCAGAGATGGTACCCATATCTGGTCTGGCCCATGGACTATCAGGCCTGTCATCCTCTGTTGCTTTATCATTGGAATGCTACTTATCACTGTCCGGCTTTGTTGGATCAGATTTTCATTGGCTTTGTTTGGGTCTAGTGTTATGCACGATGAGGGACCCCGAAAAATGTAATCCGATGTCGAATAAAAATTATTGGTAAAGTTTAATCAAGCCCGTACTCCCTCCCTA
Source organism: Eptatretus atami (assembly GCA_035128595.1). Taxonomy (NCBI): domain Eukaryota; kingdom Metazoa; phylum Chordata; class Myxini; order Myxiniformes; family Myxinidae; genus Eptatretus; species Eptatretus atami. The sequence goes on along the minus strand of CM068966.1, from coordinate 72,888,168 downwards.
AAAAAATAGCATGATGTAATTTTTGAACGACCCGTGACTGTGTGACCAATCAGCGTGTACTGATATGAGTGTGAAGAATGAACTCTTTTAAGAATGCTCTAAATGTGTTTCCCAATAATTGGCTCCTGCCAGATTTTTAAGGCAATTCACTCATGCTCTATGCATGACAAAGTCCATACCTCGAATGACTGCATTCAGGTTTTAATGAACAAAAGGTATATTACCACAGTGAGAGCGGGAAGGCAGAAGAGAGGGAGAGGCACACACACACACACACACACACACACACACACACACACACAACACACACACACACACTATTAGTAATTGATGTTTCAAGAGGCAAATTTGGGTTGGTGAGGATGGTTCAAATCGTGCTAATCAAGGTTCCATCTCAAAGACAGCCTATTATAATTTTTGGTCTAGAATATGACACTGAACTCATGAACATTGTTCTCACATGACCCTTTTCCACTTGCAGTCCTCACAACCGGAAGGGGGTCGTGTCCCATGACAAAAAAAAAAAATAATTGGCATCTATTAGGCATTTACATCGATCAAGACATTTAGGATCATTGGAATCTCCCACGATGAGGCTGACTCTTTGGGTCTCTCACTCTCTCACCACAGGCAGGTCAGTGGTCTTTCTATCTTCCACTGTTCCTCTCCAGCCTCACCCCCTTGCTCTGTCTGAGTTATGTCCCCCCCCATATTTCTGCAGGTGGCTCAAAATCTGCCAGCAACCCTCTTCTGAATAAAACTAACCAAATCAAGAATCACTGCTCACCTTCCTCTTTCATTCCTCTTTTTTCCTCGCCTTTGGAACAAACTCCCACACTCTCTTCAATCCCATCTTCCTCCAGGTCTTCAAAACAGCTGTTCACCACCATCTCTTATCTTTCCCCATCCAAAATTCACGATCTTTTCTATCCCCGTTAATCCACCCCAAACCCACCTCCTTTCAAATTCCCTGCCTCCTGAAAGTCCCTGTAGTGTCCATCTTGTATACCCCGTGTTGCCCGCCCCATCCCTCTCCTTTCCACAGATCTCGTGTTGTCTCTGTTCCCAAATGTTTTGTCCTTCCCTCTCTTGCTCCTCTTGTCTCATGCCCCTTTGCTGTGCGTTGTGTATTAGCTCTATATACGAGCCTCGACAGTGTATACAAAACAAACAAACAAAAACAGTGAGAGGAAGCAGAGAGGTGTGCAAACAGATTGGGTGGAGGACAGAAGAGGTTTCAGGTGGATCGAGGGTACAGGTCAGCGAGAATAGAAAAGGTCATGGGTACAGGTATAAGACAACATGATATAATGGTGGGGTTTCCACCTTAAAGGACTGGAGGGAAGAGCAAGGTTGGAAACAATTCAAGAAGTTGATTCGTCAAATGGGAACAAAACGAGACAAAAGAGTGCAAGTAAGCAGTCGCTGAAATCAACAGGACATTGATTGAGGTAGCTCATCACTGTGGGGAGCAATGAGAAGCTGACGTTTCAGGCATTAATCTTTTGTCAGAGACAAAACAAAGGGTTAACGCGCAAAACATCAGCTTCTCCTTGCTTCCATGGCAGTTGGCATCCCTCAACCAACGTCCTGTTGATTTCACCCATCGTTCTTGCCTGTATGCCGATTCAGATCGACATGAGCCTTAACCAGACAGCCTGGTTTTTCATCCTATAGGTAAGCAGAGCAATCTGCAACATGGTGAGGCTGGTATAAAGGATCAGGGATATAAATGATAGCGGGGCCAAGATCAGATGATTTTTTGTTTTTGTATACCAGTCAAGGCTCGTGTAAGAGCTAATACACAGAAACATATAACAAGGCAGGAGACAAGAGGGGCAGGCGAGGGAAGCACAAAATATGGGAACAAAGACAATAGGCTATCTGTGGAAGATAGAGGGATGGGGTGGGGGTACATGGGGCAAACAAGATGGCACTACAGGGACTTTTAGGAAGGAAAGCAAGGAATTTGAAGGATGTGGGATTGGGGTGGATCAACGGAGGTCGAAAAGATTGTGATTTTTGGATGGGGAAAGATAAGAGATGGTGGTGAACAGCTGTTTTGAAGACCTGGAGGGAAGAGTGGGATTGACGAGAGTGTGGGAGTTGTTCCAGAGGTGGGAAAAAGTGCAACGAAAGAGTGAAGATGAGCAGTGATTCTTGATTTTGGCCGTTTCACTGGAAGGGGTTTTATGGCAGACCTTGAGCTCCCTGAGGAAATATAGGGGGGACAGATCACAGACGGAGCATGGTGGTGGTGGTGGTGGGCAAGGCTGGAGAGGAGATGGTAGATGACAGAGCTGTTTTATTTGTGCAAATATGACTAATAAAAACAGAGAGCAACATAAATGTGATTGTCAGGATGCTTGTAAGACACCCGTAGCTCTATTTGAGGATATTCAGTAATATTATTTACCCCATTTCTGCGCTATAAAAACAACGATACGCAGATATTGTAAGCTTGCAATTGTTCTGCACAAAATGTGGAATTTCAAATTACCTTTCCATTAAAAATGCACTCTTGCTGGTATCTGCAATCTTCAAACAGTGAGATGTTTCAGTGATATATTTATGCTGTGATTTCTTACGGTGAATAGCTGCTTCATCTCAGCTGAATGCAGTATTAAGAACACAATGAGAGGAGAAAGCACGAGAGCTTGGTGAGACTTTTAAAGCACTGGTTTTGCTCTAATCCTTTATCCATTGCATGAATCTTTGACAATGAGGGGATAATTACATTATAAAGCTTCGCCTTGCGAGTTATCCCCAACCTGAATTATCTGTCGAGATGAAATAGCTTCATCTCACTTCAGTTGCAAATTCATTTATGGACTTATGCAGCCTTCTAAAGGAAGGGTCTTTCCTTCAGTGTCGGGTGATGGGCAATGCCATTTCTGAAAGCTCCTCAAACATACCGCTACTTTAACAGTCAATCATTCCCTCATTCCCGTGCAATCAGCTGGGGAACATGTTGTTTTGGCCCAAGTTTTCACGAACCAACTGGCCAAGCTTAACCTTCGACTGGAGCCGTGGATGTGCTAAGGAAGGAATTTGTGATTTGTTCAGGGTGCTCGCGATAGCTCGACTAGTCTTTGTGAAGGGCACCGTGTGATCTTAAACGTGTACCAACTAATGCCAACAGACGGGACGCCTAGTTTAAGGTCCATCCAATGTACGACGCACACATTGATGTGTCGCCCTTTTTTCGAAACACCAGGATGGCAGCTTATAGCTGGGTCGAGATTCAAACCCAGGCAAGACAGCTCAAAGATGAGTCTGTATTCTCAAGGCTATCCTGCTAGCCCATAAGTTGTGAAAGCTACAAGGGGTATATTTCACAGTTGTGCAATGAAACGCAAGATGTAAACTAGAGTGTTCAGAGAACACCTTAACCTGCAAGTCTTGAGAAACAAGACATGAGCGGGGTCTACAAGTGGCAAATTTGTTTGGTTGAAATGACGTAAAATGCTGTAATATTTTGTCCAAGTACTGCTCAATGGAAGGGGTTTGAAAGTGCCAAAGGATGATTGATTTGTCTTCGAGTGTTCAAGTGTATAATTCAATTGAAATAAAATAAAGATTTTATGGGTTGTAGAAAAGAAATTTTTTGGAAGTTTATCGCTGTTGATGTAGCGTGTTTTACACCACCTTGTTTAACATGTTACATTAGTTATTCATGCCTGTTGTTTGTGTCCTTTATGAACATCCTTAAAAACAGTAAGTTTCACTGTTTCGAATGATTTTCATTTTTGTTTGACTGCCAGACAGGCAAACAGTAAAAAAATTTTTATCTCACTCCTCTCTGTGCATGCTCGCTCGGGACAAATTCAGAGCCAATATAATATAAACTGCAGGTTTTACCAATTCATGTTCAAAATATAACATTCAACTGAAATTAAGTTTTTCCTCGATTATAAACTGACGTTTGTAGATCGACAGACAGAAAGACAGACAAAGCGAACCAATTTCTTAACTCCGTTTTTTTGCTAAAAATTGCTTAAAAAATATTTAAGCATGGGCTGTTTTTCTGGATCATAGCAATGATGGAAAAAAATATTTCAAAACCGTTACTTTCATAAAAAAAAATAAAAACCATATATTGGTAAATTATGAATGTTCGACACATGCCGACATAAATTCAGGTTGTTTTGTGGATTGTCTGTAATGACATGAGTTGTTTTCCACCAAAAAACAAGATGACTTAAAAAATGGGGAAGTTGGCAACACATCCTGTGATGTGATGTATAGCTCAGGTCCAGTGAAAATGACATCCAAATGATGTCACAACTGAATAAATGTCTCTGAAGGTCAATAATGATTGCAAGCACCATTATAACGAATGATTGTTGCAATTTTCCTTCTCACCCCCTGAAGAGGCCACCGGAGAGAATCCAAAGGGAATTGTTGCCCGTGTTGAATGAAATTGAAGGAAACATGGCCCGTGCATGAGAGTTCGTTCATTTATTTTTTTTAAAGCAAATATGAATTTGATTCGATATCGTTTTTCACTAACAGCACTATGTTTGCAGGCGTGCTTAACTTCTTTCCAAATGTTTATTTATAATGGAATATTCTTCGATTAGAATGAGGATATTTGCACATTCTGATGGGATCAGCACAAATAGTTCTGCGATGGAATATTAGTTATGAAGTTAATACAAGTATAATTAAACATTTTATCTTGATCAGTACTCATAAATTAAGGTGCCACCAACAAGTGTAGTTTCTAGCAGAAAATTTCTCAGGTTTCACTGCTTTGAGGTCTTTATCCGGGATTGTGCAGGTATCCGAAGCGGAGAGCAGGGCATCACGTGACTGCAATATGTAGATTGTGTGACGTAAAGTCATGATCAGCATCTTGCATGTGACGTTATGTGTTGTGCACTTACGAAACTTTAATGATTTCTGGATATGTTTTTTAATCGATGAAAGAAGAGGTCACACCATCAGAAAGATGAAAATGTGGTGACAAAACTACGATGCATTGCACCACACTGCACTCACCCCTGCACCGTGCTATACCCGTGTCGTGCTGCACAATGCTGTACTATGGAGCTTTGACTGGTGTCATAGTGCATTGTTATATTATAAAACATGCTGTGCCATCTGTACTACGTCATACTACTGTTTACTATGTTGTAATATGTTGTATTGATCTACACTGTGCTATCCTCAACTGCACTCTCCTACTTGGACCAACGACGTATCATGTCATCATAGACTGGCCTCGTGTGCTGTACTCTGTTAAAACAGGCTATCCAGTATCATCCTATACCTCGCACCCACACACACCACACATACATTCCAATGCATACTCACACTCTCATGCATACCCAAACACTCTCGCATTGAACATAAACCTAAAAAAAATTAAAATCCTAAAAAGCCGGCGGAGGTTTGTCCACCACTGTCTTCCTTAGCAATATGCCCCCACAATCATTTTGCATGCACAGCGTGGCATTGCACAGTCTATTTTTAAACTCACCACAATCTTAGAATAAGTACAATTTTTGCACCTTTTCTTACACTTTTCCATTCACGGCAAAAGAGCTACTCTGTTTAATTAAAACTCTCCTTACATATTAGAATCATGGTTACAATCTTGTGTTTAATCCAACGTTTCTCACAAAATGAATCATTTTTGTTTCCAAGAGGAGGTAAACAGGATCGTTTTTTTGGGGGGGGAGGAGTGTGGAGGTGCAGTGAAGTGGGTGGTAGTGATTAAGAGCTTTCCTCTCGAAATCGTGGTACATTAGCTATGATCACAATAAGTCACTCTAACGGTCCATTGCAGCAAACGCTTGCAAACCTACTCCCTTAAATCTATCTATCCAGAAACCCCTTCCCTATTCCTCTTTTCCCCCCTTCACTCACTTCCCTCAATCCCTTCATCCACTCCCCACTTATGCCCCTTCTCTCACTTTACCTTTTCTACCCCCTTCACCTGAGCACAGGCTGCAGTTTTAAGCTAATTTGGTTCAGCGGTGCAAGAGTGCATCAAAATCAAACAAACAACACCTTGAATGATCATGACCATTCCCAATGTCTATGGTTTTCATTCAAATAATCGACATATTTTACTACATTATGACCTGGAAGCCGGTACCAACAGAAATAGCTCTACACAATACATTCATACCATTCCGCCTTGACAACGTGGACTAATTAGTACAAAAACCTTAATTTATTATACAAATTGCTTCATTCCTTTCTTACTTCCACCCACGAAGGTGAAGGAGGGTATGTTTTCACCCCTTTCTGTCCGTCTGTTTGTTTGTTTGTCTGTCTGTGTAGGATATCTCAAAAAGTTTTCGATGGATCTGGATGAAATTTTGAGGACAGGTTTAGTGTGTGACAAGGACGATCTGATTAGATTTTGGTAAAAGATCCAGATCCGGATCCGACCTACTAGAATTTTTTCAGTGATTCTTCACCATTGAAAGATCGGGCCAAAAACGATATCTCAAAAAGTTGGGGACCGATTTTGATGAAACTTGGTGGACAGGTTGGGTGTGTGACAACGAAGAACTGATTCAGTTTTGGTGAATATCCGAATCCGGATCTGGATACGATAATTATTTAATTTTTTAAGTGATTCTTCACCATTGACAGATAGGGCCAAAAATGATATAGTACTGTATAGCATGATATTTCAAATATGTATTGGCCCGATATGTTCTCGTGGATCATGTATTACGTGGCGGAGATATGCGCTCTACCGAGCACCCTAATAGTGTGGGTGGTGTATTGGCCATACCTCGATCGCTCCCGAAAAAAAAAAAATAGCCCGGCTTATGTACATGAAGAGCAAAAACATTCCTCCTGCTTTTGGTGCATAATGGTATAATACATTGTGGTTATATAACTCGGATAATTCAAATTGTGAATATGAGACTTTCGAAGACATCTTGGCTTACCAGAAAACAATCATGGTGAATGCGTTGATTTTTCTTCCTAGCAATTGTGGGTAGGAAGTCAAGCCAGCTGTCCAGCTAATGGTTTGAAGGCTTCAAACATTTCACCGAAGGCTTCTTACATTTTTTTTAATATACAAGATAATTATCCATAAAATCAGACCATGCAAGGATTTCACTCTTAACACAAACTCTTTGGAATGAACCTCTTTTCCAACATTTAAAGTGACAAAAAAGTTTCAGCAAAAACAAACAAGAGTTGTTTGTCTCGTGGTCACAAGGAAGCCTACATGTATAAATGACACACAATGTTCTCATTAGGCCACATAAAAAATTACTTGTTTAGCGTCCCGCCGACTGAGAATGTCCCCAATCTGGATTTTTTTATTTTTTTTCAAAAAAAACTCCTTAAAATAAAAGTGGCAAAACACTGTTTCAAATACCAACGTTTTCCCCACCTAAGAACAGTGGGCAGAATTCAATGTTTTGTGGGCTTTTAAACACCATCGCCGAAACATCCCGAGGATGGCCCCTCGGATTGGACAAAGGCGTACCCACCAATGCGCCTGCGCCATTTGTTTTCCGGTTGCTAAAGCATGCATGCTGTGTTCAATGACAGATGGAGTGAATGGAAGGTTTTAAAGTAGCAGCACACACTTTTGTATAGACTGACAATGGTATTTCTGAATGTTGGGTGGCCAAGGAAGACAGCAATGTGCCAGTTAAGATTGGTTTGGTTGTACGCCGGCCCGTGGATATCAACGCTTTTGGAACTGTATTGGTGAATTTTGCTGGTGCATGTACGAGGGAGATCCTATTGACGATGACATGCGATGTGCATTCTCATATGTGAAGGTAGGGACAAGCAAGTCCATCAAGGACTTGACAAAGGTCTCCTCGAGTTTCACCTGTGGACTGATGTGGTGAAAAACCTTGGCTCATTCGTCATGTTTTCTGATCCCTGCTGAAGTGCACCACCGTGGGCGTGGTTGACACAGACTCTGATGACAATGGCAGTGCAAAGCCAAGTGTGTTCAGTGTGTTGATGGCCATCGCCAATGCACGTTCAAAATTTATCACTTTAAATACATGTGTACAAGTTTAACTTTCACTTGAACAAAGACTTAAACAGCAATTTTCATGTTTTCTTCTTCAATTTCTAGCTTGAAAGTTTCTATGGTCTTCTGCACCTTCCTAACTTGCTTCTGACCATGAAGACCACAGATGTCTTCGTCCTCCAGGCACACCACCACTCCATTCATAAATAATAAATAAAAAAAACCTCCCTCCCTACCTGGAAAAATTGGAAGAGATGGAAGCTTAAAATAAGTAATTTCTTTTATGTGGCTTAAAATTCCAAGTTCATTCACAATATGGGCACTAATTTTACTCATCCTTGTTGTTTTACCGAATGTTTGTTTACATATTGTTACAATTGTCTGAGCGGAAGGTTATAATCTCCCGCGAGTGAAGGAGCTCTTACAAGATGCGACATCGGAAGGATGATCGGGTCGAGGAAACCTAGTGGTTTCCTTCTACAGTAGAGCCTAACAGCTCTGCGGAAGAGGACGAGGTAGCATCAAACCTCGATTACTAACAAATAATTTATTAAGCACAAGTGAGACACTAGATGATGCCATGTCTAATGCTTCATGCATTCGCATTATTCACCTTTTCCAACAGTACTGCGCCTTCCTCAAGAATGACATGGGCAGCCTATCAGAATTTTGGATATCTTATCTAGATATGGTCGAGGTTGTGCTTGGTTTGTTGCGGGCAACAAGAGAAGGGGAT
>CM068966.1:72867207-72879435 GCA_035128595.1 Eptatretus atami | reverse complement strand
AGGGGATTGGCTTTTGCACCTGGCCTCAATCAGAGACATGATCCCATGGTGTTTCGCGTAAGACCGTTTAAACTATGCCAGATATTTTGACATTCTACTATGCGCAAATGTCGTCGTTAGATATTCATCATCCTGAAATGTATGAATACTTCATGAGCGGAGGATTTTCTGTTCAAATAGGAGCTGATAATCCGTTTGGCAAACACCAGTGGACCAAACAATTGAAGAAACAATAAATAAGGATACCCAGACATCAGGTGGCACAAGAGGTTTTAGCTTAAACCCAGGTGCAATTCGTCGTTATTACATAAATGCCGAATACCACGCATGTTTTCTTCATTGCTAAGAGCAATGCTAGGAACTCGTTCCTCCACTTCGAGCCATCCGGATTTGCAGAAAAAGAGAATTGAAAAAGACGAGTCAGCCGTCCAATCACTCACTGATCTTATTCAGAACTCTTTAATAAATCCCTACAGATCAGAAGAGGACTCTCTCATGAACATTTCTACCGGCGCATCGGCCCCAGCAGATGTTGAGAAGGACCTTTTCACTGCTCAAAGCATTGGGAAAAGGCATACCAGAAGTTCAAGACTGATCGTCTTGAAAAGGAGGCACCGGATGCTGTAGATTTCCATGCAACTATTAAGAAGCAAAAGCTAAAGACATTTGCAAATGCTTGTACAAAAAAAGTGCAATGCAAAGGGAAAGAGGTCATCATACGAGCAGATCGCAATCTTTTTGCCAGAATGATTGTTATCGCACAACGCCGTGAGCTGGACATGCAGGAGGTTCTGTCTCATCCACTCGGCCCATTACCATGGGCGTTGGCAAATCAAGATGGGTCGCTAAGGAGAACTGAAAAAGCAGCACTAATGAAGAAAATTGGGGAAAGCGTACCTCCTGTAGAAACACTCCCACAGAACTCAGCATGCATTACCGATGGCATGAGCGTTGTGCAGAAGTTAAATGTGAAAAATAGCACATTTGCTGAGGTTTCAATGTCTGTCCTGAAAGTTGTCTTGAGGGAAGGTGCGATGAGTCAATGAATAGATGTTGTATTTGATGTGTATAAGGAAAGCTCCATCAAGAACGTAGAAAGGCTCAAAAGGGATCAAGCAGCAGCATCAAATTCAGCAGCATTGCGCCAGGACAGAAAATAAAAAAAATGGAGGAACTTATCAGAAGCTGACAATAAGACAAAACTTATTGAGTTTCTGGTTGCAGATTGGAAAACTGAAAACAAGAGGAGCCTGATTAAAGACAAAGTTCTTCTCGTGACATGTGGCATAAGATGTGACAAGATATTGATTGGTGGTAGTTGTGAAATGGGTGAACTTGAGTCCTCTCAAGAAGAGGCAGACACACGGTTAATACTTCATGCGAAGCATGCCACTGACACTGGATATCAAACTGTAATTGTTATTTTCTGAGGACACATGTATTTGTGCTACTGCTTTCCTTTGCAAAGGACATTCCGGCTACCTTGAACCAAAAGAGGGGAACAAAGACACGTTCTCAATTTGTGGACATTTCCCTACTCAGGTTATCCCTTGGAGATGAACTATGTGGTGCACTTCTCGGCTTTCATGCTTACACTGGATGTGACACTGTAAGTTCTTTCGTTGGGCGAGGCAAAACAGGACCACTGGACAAAATGCGATTAAACAGTGAATTCCAATGTGCCTTCTCCAACCTTGGAAGTGCATGGGAGATATCAGATCAAATGTTTTATACCTTGCAACATTTCACATGTCTCATGTATGCATCGTCCACAAAAACTGTACGGGTAAATCAACTCCGATACGAGGTGTTCTTTGCCAAAAGAGGGGAAATACTCAAACCTTCTTCCACCTTGTAAAAATAGTCTAACAAAGCATGCCCTCCGTGCCAATTACCAGGCAGGAATTTGGAAGCGAAGCCTGGAGACAAAATCAGTAATTCCTGATCCAGAGGGAAATGGATGGGTAAAAGATGATAGCAGTTCAATTGCCATCGACTGGATGGCCAGAACTCCGGCACCTGAAGCTGTGTTGGCAATGATGGCCTGCCAGTGCAAATGAGTTTGCAAAAAGGGAGAGTGTGGCTGCATAGACAATGGGTTGAAATGTACGCCGATGTGTAAATTACAAACTTGCGAAAAGCAGCGACATGAGGAGGATGAACGAGAGATGACAGTTGATATTGAATCAGATTGCGATGAAGATTGAGAACTCAAAATACTGAGGTTACTTTCCAAGCCCTCACCATTACCTAGACATCTAAAATATAATTTCTGGAAGTTGATATTACTTCTTGTTCATTTTTACTACTTTGTTTAGTAGAATAAGTTGTGCTAAAGACGATTTTGGCAGCCTCTAAAATTTGTGACCTTTTGACCTCTGGTGACCTACATATGGACATAATTTGCATAATCTAGTGTGATTATGATAGAGGGTACATATACATACAATTTGAGGGTACATTATCAAATTTGCCCTATCCACTCCAAAGCTGCAGTCATTATGGTTTCCCCTACCCCCGAAACCCTGGATTTTAGGCATTTACAAGAAACGGTTCAAAATCAATTGCTCTGAAATAAAAATTTTGCAAAAGCAACTCAATAATGTCCCCTTAGAATCATCTGAAGACCTCTAAAATATGCATTCCAAGTGTTTAAATCACTATTGGGTGATTTGTTACTTTATTCTAGCAACATGACTTGCCCTATGGTCAATTTTGGGCAAACCCTAAAATTGGTGACCTTTTGACCTCTGGTGACCTACATAATGAAATATTTTGCATAAACCTTCTTGATTTAGATAGAGGGTACATAGACAGACATTATGAGTGGTATATTGTTAGACTGACCCATCCAGAGGAAACTACGGTCATTTTAGTTTCCCCTACCCACAAATTTTGGTCTTCAAAATACAGTATAGCGGTAGCGTGATGTTTGAGAGGTGAAAACTACCGAAAGCTGCCAATTTCACACTGCTATCACCTCAATTCCTCATCTGTAGGACCTAAACTATCAAAAAAACATAGTGAGCCTTTGCCACCAGAGATGGTACCCATATCTGGTCTGGCCCATGGACTATCAGGCCTGTCATCCTCTGTTGCTTTATCATTGGAATGCTACTTATCACTGTCCGGCTTTGTTGGATCAGATTTTCATTGGCTTTGTTTGGGTCTAGTGTTATGCACGATGAGGGACCCCGAAAAATGTAATCCGATGTCGAATAAAAATTATTGGTAAAGTTTAATCAAGCCCGTACTCCCTCCCTAAAAAAATAGCATGATGTAATTTTTGAACGACCCGTGACTGTGTGACCAATCAGCGTGTACTGATATGAGTGTGAAGAATGAACTCTTTTAAGAATGCTCTAAATGTGTTTCCCAATAATTGGCTCCTGCCAGATTTTTAAGGCAATTCACTCATGCTCTATGCATGACAAAGTCCATACCTCGAATGACTGCATTCAGGTTTTATGAACAAAAGGTATATTACCACAGTGAGAGCGGGAAGGCAGAAGAGAGGGAGAGGCACACACACACACACACACACACACACACCACACCACACACACACACACACACTATTAGTAATTGATGTTTCAAGAGGCAAATTTGGGTTGGTGAGGATGGTTCAAATCGTGCTAATCAAGGTTCCATCTCAAAGACAGCCTATTATAATTTTTGGTCTAGAATATGACACTGAACTCATGAACATTGTTCTCACATGACCCTTTTCCACTTGCAGTCCTCACAACCGGAAGGGGGTCGTGTCCCATGACAAAAAAAAAAAATAATTGGCATCTATTAGGCATTTACATCGATCAAGACATTTAGGATCATTGGAATCTCCCACGATGAGGCTGACTCTTTGGGTCTCTCACTCTCTCACCACAGGCAGGTCAGTGGTCTTTCTATCTTCCACTGTTCCTCTCCAGCCTCACCCCCTTGCTCTGTCTGAGTTATGTCCCCCCCCATATTTCTGCAGGTGGCTCAAAATCTGCCAGCAACCCTCTTCTGAATAAAACTACCAAATCAAGAATCACTGCTCACCTTCCTCTTTCATTCCTCTTTTTTCCTCGCCTTTGGAACAAACTCCCACACTCTCTTCAATCCCATCTTCCTCCAGGTCTTCAAAACAGCTGTTCACCACCATCTCTTATCTTTCCCCATCCAAAATTCACGATCTTTTCTATCCCCGTTAATCCACCCCAAACCCACCTCCTTTCAAATTCCCTGCCTCCTGAAAGTCCCTGTAGTGTCCATCTTGTATACCCCGTGTTGCCCGCCCCATCCCTCTCCTTTCCACAGATCTCGTGTTGTCTCTGTTCCCAAATGTTTTGTCCTTCCCTCTCTTGCTCCTCTTGTCTCATGCCCCTTTGCTGTGCGTTGTGTATTAGCTCTATATACGAGCCTCGACAGTGTATACAAAACAAACAAACAAAAACAGTGAGAGGAAGCAGAGAGGTGTGCAAACAGATTGGGTGGAGGACAGAAGAGGTTTCAGGTGGATCGAGGGTACAGGTCAGCGAGAATAGAAAAGGTCATGGGTACAGGTATAAGACAACATGATATAATGGTGGGGTTTCCACCTTAAAGGACTGGAGGGAAGAGCAAGGTTGGAACAATTCAAGAAGTTGATTCGTCAAATGGGACAAAACGAGACAAAAGAGTGCAAGTAAGCAGTCGCTGAAATCAACAGGACATTGATTGAGGTAGCTCATCACTGTGGGGAGCAATGAGAAGCTGACGTTTCAGGCATTAATCTTTTGTCAGAGACAAAACAAAGGGTTAACGCGCAAAACATCAGCTTCTCCTTGCTTCCCATGGCAGTTGGCATCCCTCAACCAACGTCCTGTTGATTTCACCATCGTTCTTGCCTGTATGCCGATTCAGATCGACAGAGCCTTAACCAGACAAGCCTGGTTTTTCATCCTATAGGTAAGCAGAGCAATCTGCAACATGGTGAGGCTGGTATAAAGGATCAGGGATATAAATGATAGCGGGGCCAAGATCAGATGATTTTTTGTTTTTGTATACCAGTCAAGGCTCGTGTAAGAGCTAATACACAGAAACATATAACAAGGCAGGAGACAAGAGGGGCAGGCGAGGGAAGCACAAAATATGGGAACAAAGACAATAGGCTATCTGTGGAAGATAGAGGGATGGGGTGGGGTACATGGGGCAAACAAGATGGCACTACAGGGACTTTTAGGAAGGAAAGCAAGGAATTTGAAGGATGTGGGATTGGGGTGGATCAACGGAGGTCGAAAAGATTGTGATTTTTGGATGGGGAAAGATAAGAGATGGTGGTGAACAGCTGTTTTGAAGACCTGGAGGGAAGAGTGGGATTGACGAGAGTGTGGGAGTTGTTCCAGAGGTGGGAAAAAGTGCAACGAAAGAGTGAAGATGAGCAGTGATTCTTGATTTTGGCCGTTTCACTGGAAGGGGTTTTATGGCAGACCTTGAGCTCCCTGAGGAAATATAGGGGGGACAGATCACAGACGGAGCATGGTGGTGGTGGTGGTGGGCAAGGCTGGAGAGGAGATGGTAGATGACAGAGCTGTTTTATTTGTGCAAATATGACTAATAAAAACAGAGAGCAACATAAATGTGATTGTCAGGATGCTTGTAAGACACCCGTAGCTCTATTTGAGGATATTCAGTAATATTATTTACCCATTTCTGCGCTATAAAACAACGATACGCAGATATTGTAAGCTTGCAATTGTTCTGCACAAAATGTGGAATTTCAAATTACCTTTCCATTAAAAATGCACTCTTGCTGGTATCTGCAATCTTCAAACAGTGAGATGTTTCAGTGATATATTTATGCTGTGATTTCTTACGGTGAATAGCTGCTTCATCTCAGCTGAATGCAGTATTAAGAACACAATGAGAGGAGAAAGCACGAGAGCTTGGTGAGACTTTTAAAGCACTGGTTTTGCTCTAATCCTTTATCCATTGCATGAATCTTTGACAATGAGGGGATAATTACATTATAAAGCTTCGCCTTGCGAGTTATCCCCAACCTGAATTATCTGTCGAGATGAAATAGCTTCATCTCACTTCAGTTGCAAATTCATTTATGGACTTATGCAGCCTTCTAAAGGAAGGGTCTTTCCTTCAGTGTCGGGTGATGGGCAATGCCATTTCTGAAAGCTCCTCAAACATACCGCTACTTTAACAGTCAATCATTCCCTCATTCCCGTGCAATCAGCTGGGGAACATGTTGTTTTGGCCCAAGTCTTTCACGAACCAACTGGCCAAGCTTAACCTTCGACTGGAGCCGTGGATGTGCTAAGGAAGGAATTTGTGATTTGTTCAGGGTGCTCGCGATAGCTCGACTAGTCTTTGTGAAGGGCACCGTGTGATCTTAAACGTGTACCAACTAATGCCAACAGACGGGACGCCTAGTTTAAGGTCCATCCAATGTACGACGCACACATTGATGTGTCGCCCTTTTTCGAAACACCAGGATGGCAGCTTATAGCTGGGTCGAGATTCAAACCCAGGCAAGACAGCTCAAAGATGAGTCTGTATATCTCAAGGCTATCCTGCTAGCCCATAAGTTGTGAAAGCTACAAGGGGTATATTTCACAGTTGTGCAATGAAACGCAAGATGTAAACTAGAGTGTTCAGAGAACACCTTAACTCTGCAAGTCTTGAGAAACAAGGACATGAGCGGGGTCTACAAGTGGCAAATTTGTTTGGTTGAAATGACGTAAAATGCTGTAATATTTTGTCCAAGTACTGCTCAATGGAAGGGGTTTGAAAGTGCCAAAGGATGATTGATTTGTCTTCGAGTGTTCAAGGTGTATAATTCAATTGAAATAAAATAAAAGATTTTATGGGTTGTAGAAAAGAAATTTTTGGAAGTTTATCGCTGTTGATGTAGCGTGTTTTACACCACCTTGTTTAACATGTTACATTAGTTATTCATGCCTGTTGTTTGTGTCCTTTATGAACATCCTTAAAAACAGTAAGTTTCACTGTTTCGAATGATTTTCATTTTTGTTTGACTGCCAGACAGGCAAACAGTAAAAAAATTTTTATCTCACTCCTCTCTGTGCATGCTCGCTCGGGACAAATTCAGAGCCAATATAATATAAACTGCAGGTTTGTACCAATTCATGTTCAAAATATAACATTCAACTGAAATTAAGTTTTTCTCGATTATAAACTGACGTTTGTAGATCGACAGACAGAAAGACAGACAAAGCGAACCAATTTCTTAACTCCGTTTTTTTGCTAAAAATTGCTTAAAAAATATTTAAGCATGGGCTGTTTTTCTGGATCATAGCAATGATGGAAAAAAATATTTCAAAACCGTTACTTTCATAAAAAAAAATAAAAACCATATATTGGTAAATTATGAATGTTCGACACATGCCGACATAAATTCAGGTTGTTTTGTGGATTGTCTGTAATGACATGAGTTGTTTTCCACCAAAAAACAAGATGACTTAAAAAATGGGGAAGTTGGCAACACATCCTGTGATGTGATGTATAGCTCAGGTCCAGTGAATAATGACATCCAAATGATGTCACAACTGAATAAATGTCTCTGAAGGTCAATAATGATTGCAAGCACCATTATAACGAATGATTGTTGCAATTTTCCTTCTCACCCCCTGAAGAGGCCACCGGAGAGAATCCAAAGGGAATTGTTGCCCGTGTTGAATGAAATTGAAGGAAAACATGGCCCGTGCATGAGAGTTCGTTCATTTATTTTTTTTAAAGCAAATATGAATTTGATTCGATATCGTTTTTCACTAACAGCACTATGTTTGCAGGCGTGCTTAACTTCTTTCCAAATGTTTATTTATAATGGAATATTCTTCGATTAGAATGAGGATATTTGCACATTCTGATGGGATCAGCACAAATAGTTCTGCGATGGAATATTAGTTATGAAGTTAATACAAGTATAATTAAACATTTTATCTTGATCAGTACTCATAAATTAAGGTGCCACCAACAAGTGTAGTTTCTAGCAGAAAATTTCTCAGGTTTCACTGCTTTGAGGTCTTTATCCGGGATTGTGCAGGTATCCGAAGCGGAGAGCAGGGCATCACGTGACTGCAATATGTAGATTGTGTGACGTAAAGTCATGATCAGCATCTTGCATGTGACGTTATGTGTTTGTGCACTTACGAAACTTTAATGATTTCTGGATATGTTTTTTAATCGATGAAAGAAGAGGTCACACCATCAGAAAGATGAAAATGTGGTGACAAAACTACGATGCATTGCACCACACTGCACTCACCCCTGCACCGTGCTATACCCGTGTCGTGCTGCACAATGCTGTCTATGGAGCTTTGACTGGTGTCATAGTGCATTGTTATATTATAAAACATGCTGTGCCATCTGTACTACGTCATACTACTGTTTACTATGTTGTAATATGTTGTATTGATCTACACTGTGCTATCCTCAACTGCACTCTCCTACTTGGACCAACGACGTATCATGTCATCATAGACTGGCCTCGTGTGCTGTACTCTGTTAAAACAGGCTATCCAGTATCATCCTATACCTCGCACCCACACACACCACACATACATTCCAATGCATACTCACACTCTCATGCATACCCAAACACTCTCGCATTGAACATAAACCTAAAAAAAATTAAACATCCTAAAAAGCCGCGGAGGTTTGTCCACCACTGTCTTCCTTAGCAATATGCCCCCACAATCATTTTGCATGCACAGCGTGGCATTGCACAGTCTATTTTTAAACTCACCACAATCTTAGAATAAGTACAATTTTTGCACCTTTTCTTACACTTTTCCATTCACGGCAAAAGAGCTACTCTGGTTAATTAAAACTCTCCTTACATATTAGAATCATGGTTACAATCTTGTGTTTAATCCAACGTTTCTCACAAAATGAATCATTTTTGTTTCCAAGAGGAGGTAAACAGGATCGTTTTTTTGGGGGGGGGAGGAGTGTGGAGGTGCAGTGAAGTGGGTGGTAGTGATTAAGAGCTTTCCTCTCGAAATCGTGGTACATTAGCTATGATCACAATAAGTCACTCTAACGGTCCATTGCAGCAAACGCTTGCAAACCTACTCCCTTAAATCTATCTATCCAGAAACCCCTTCCTATTCCTCTTTTCCCCCTTCACTCACTTCCCTCAATCCCTTCATCCACTCCCCACTTATGCCCCTTCTCTCACTTTACCTTTTCTACCCCCTTCACCCTGAGCACAGGCTGCAGTTTTAAGCTAATTTGGTTCAGCGGTGCAAGAGTGCATCAAAATCAAACAAACAACACCTTGAATGATCATGACCATTCCCAATGTCTATGGTTTTCATTCAAATAATCGACATATTTTACTACATTATGACCTGGATAGCCGGTACCAACAGAAATAGCTCTACACAATACATTCATACCATTCCGCCTTGACAACGTGGACTAATTAGTACAAAAACCTTAATTTATTATACAAATTGCTCATTCCTTTCTTACTTCCACCCACGAAGGTGAAGGAGGGTATGTTTTCACCCCTTTCTGTCCGTCTGTTTGTTTGTTTGTCTGTCTGTGTAGGATATCTCAAAAAGTTTTCGATGGATCTGGATGAAATTTTGAGGACAGGTTTAGTGTGTGACAAGGACGATCTGATTAGATTTTGGTAAAGATCCAGATCCGGATCCGACTACTGAATTTTTTCAGTGATTCTTCACCATTGAAAGATCGGGCCAAAAACGATATCTCAAAAAGTTGTGGACCGATTTTGATGAAACTTGGTGGACAGGTTGGGTGTGTGACAACGAAGAACTGATTCAGTTTTGGTGAATATCCGAATCCGGATCTGGATACGATAATTATTTAATTTTTTAAGTGATTCTTCACCATTGACAGATAGGGCCAAAAATGATATAGTACTGTAATAGCATGATATTTCAAATATGTATTGGGCCCGATATGTTCTCGTGGATCATGTATTACGTGGCGGAGATATGCGCTCTACCGAGCACCCTAATAGTGTGGGTGGTGTATTGGCCATACCTCGATCGCTCCCGAAAAAAAAAAAATAGCCCGGCTTATGTACATGAAGAGCAAAAACATTCCTCCTGCTTTTGTGCATATGGTATAATACATTGTGGTTATATAACTCGGATAATTCAAATTGTGAATATGAGACTTTCGAAGACATCTTGGGCTTACCAGAAAACAATCATGGTGAATGCGTTGATTTTCTTCCTAGCAATTGTGGGTAGGAGTCAAGCCAGCTGTCCAGCTAATGGGTTTGAAGGCTTCACAACATTTCACCGAAGGCTTCATTACATTTTTTAATATACAAGATAATTATCCAAAAATCAGACCATGCAAGGATTTCACTCTTAACACAAACCTTTGGAATGAAACCTCTTTTCCACATTTAAAGTGACAAAAAAGTTTCAGCAAAAACAAACAAGAGATTGTTTGTCTCGTGGTCACAAGGAAGCCGTACATGTATAAATGACACACAATGTTCTCATTAGGCCACATAAAAAATTTACTTGTTTAGCGTCCCGCCGACCTGAGAAATGTCCCCAATCTGGATTTTTTTATTATTTTTTCAAAAAAAACCCTTAAAATAAAAGTGGCAAAAACTGTTCAAAACAACGTTTTCCCCACCTAAGAACAGTGGCAGAATTCAATGTTTTGTGCTTTTAAACCCATCGCCGAAACATCCCGAGGATGGCCCCCTCGATTGGACAAAGGCGTACCCACCAATGCGCCTGCGCTTACATCCCTTTGTTTTCCGGTTGCTAAAGCATGCATGCTGTGTTCAATGACAGATGGAGTGAATGGAAGGTTTCAAAGTAGCAGCACACATTTTGTATAGACTGACAATGGTATTTCTGAATGTTGGTGGCCAAGGAAGACAGCAATGTGCCAGTTAAGATTGGTTTGGTTGTACGCCGGCCGTGGATAATCACGCTTTTGGAACTGTATTGGTGAATTTTGCTGGTGCATGTACGAGGGAGATCCTATTGACGATGACATGCGATGTGCATTCTCATATGTGAAGGTAGGGACAAGCAAGTCCATCAAGGACTTGACAAAGGTCTCCTCGAGTTCACCTGTGGACTGATGTGGTGAAAAACTTGGCTCATTCGTCTGTTTCTGATCCCTGCTGAAGTGCACCAACGTGGGCGTGGTGACACAGACTCTGATGACAATGGCAGTGCAAAGCCAAGTGTGTTCAGTGTGTGATGGCCATCGCCAATGCACGTTCAAAATTTATCACTTTAAATACATGTGTACAAGTTTAACTTTCACTTGAACAAAGACTTAAACAGCAATATTCATGTTTTCTTCTTCAATTTCTAGCTTGAAAAGTTTCTATGGTCTTCTGCACCTTCCTAACTTGCTTCTGACCATGAAGACCACAGATGTCTTCGTCCTCCAGGCACACCACCACTCCATTCATAAATAATAAAATAAAAAAAACTCCCTCCCTACCTGGAAAAATTGGAAGAGATGGACGCTTAAATAAGTAATTTCTTTTATGTGGCTTAATGTCCAAGTTCATCACAATATGGGCACTAATTTTACTCTCCTTGTGTTTTACCGAATGTTTGTTTACAATATTGTTACAATTGTCTGAGCGGGAAGGTTTATATCTCCCGCGATGAAGGAGCTCTTACAGATGCGACATCGGAAGGATGATCGGGTCGAGCGGAAACCTAGTGGTTTCTTCTACAGTAGAGCCTAACAGCTCTGCGGAAGCAGACGAGTAGCATCAAACCTCGATTACTAACAAATAATTTATTAAGCACAAGGAAATGTATGAATACTTCATGAGCGGAGGATTTTCTGTTCAAATAGGAGCTGATAATCCGTTTGGCAAAACACCAGTGGACCAAACAATTGAAGAAACAATAAATAAGGATACCCAGACATCAGGTGGCACAAGAGGTTTTAGCTTAAACCCAGGTGCAATTCGTCGTTATTACATAAATGCCGAATACCACAATGTTTCTTCATTGCTAAGAGCAATGCTAGGAACTCGTTCCTCCACTTCGAGCCATCCGGATTTGCAGAAAAAGAAGAATTGAAAAAGACGAGTCAGCCGTCCCACTCACTGATCTTATTCAGAACTCTTTAATAAATCCCTACAGATCAGAAGAGGACTCTCTCATGAACATTTCTACCGGCGCATCGGCCCCAGCAGATGTTGAGAAGGACCTTTTCACTGCTCAAAGCATTGGCGAAAAGGCATACCAGAAGTTC
>CM068966.1:72854431-72865726 GCA_035128595.1 Eptatretus atami | reverse complement strand
ATGTACGCCGATGTGTAAATTACAAACTTGCGAAAAGCAGCGACATGAGGAGGATGAACGAGAGATGACAGTTGATATTGAATCAGATTGCGATGAAGATTGAGAACTCAAAATACTGAGGTTACTTTCCAAGCCCTCACCATTACCTAGACATCTAAAATATAATTTCTGGAAGTTGATATTACTTCTTGTTCATTTTTACTACTTTGTTTTAGTAGAATAAGTTGTGCTAAAGACGATTTTGGCAGCCTCTAAAATTTGTGACCTTTTGACCTCTGGTGACCTACATATGGACATAATTTGCATAATCTAGTGTGATTATGATAGAGGGTACATATACATACAATTTGAGTGGTACATTATCAAATTTGCCCTATCCACTCCAAAGCTGCAGTCATTATGGTTTCCCCTACCCCCGAAACCCTGGATTTTAGGCATTTACAAGAAACGGTTCAAAATCAATTGCTCTGAAATAAAAATTTTGCAAAAGCAACTCAATAATGTCCCCTTAGAATCATCTGAAGACCTCTAAAATATGCATTCCAAGTGTTTAAATCACTATTGGGTGATTTGTTACTTTATTCTAGCAACATGACTTGCCCTATGGTCAATTTTGGGCAAACCCTAAAATTGGTGACCTTTTGACCTCTGGTGACCTACATAATGAAATATTTTGCATAAACCTTCTTGATTTAGATAGAGGGTACATAGACAGACATTATGAGTGGTATATTGTTACGACTGACCCATCCAGAGTGAAACTACGGTCATTTTAGTTTCCCCTACCCACAAATTTTGGTCTTCAAAATACAGTATAGCGGTAGCGTGATGTTTGAGAGGTGAAAACTACCAGAAAGCTGCCAATTTCACACTGCTATCACCTCAATTCCTCATCTGTAGGACCTAAACTATCAAAAAAAACATAGTGAGCCTTTGCCACCAGAGATGGTACCCATATCTGGTCTGGCCCATGGACTATCAGGCCTGTCATCCTCTGTTGCTTTATCATTGGAATGCTACTTATACACTGTCCGGATTTGTTGGATCAGATTTTCATTGGCTTTGTTTGGGTCTAGTGTTATGCACGATGAGGGACCCCGAAAAATGTAATCCGATGTCGAATAAAAATTATTGGTAAAGTTTAATCAAGCCCGTACTCCCCTCCCTAAAAAAATAGCATGATGTAATTTTTGAACGACCCGTGACTGTGTGACCAATCAGCGTGTACTGATATGAGTGTGAAGAATGAACTCTTTTAAGAATGCTCTAAATGTGTTTCCCAATAATTGGCTCCTGCCAGATTTTTAAAGGCAATTCACTCATGCTTAATGACAAAGTCCCATACCTCGAATGACTGCATTCAGGTTTTTATGAACAAAAGGTATATTACCACAGTGAGAGCGGGAAGGCAGAAGAGAGGGAGAGGCACACACACACACACACACACACACACCTCCATTTAGTAATTGATGTTTCAAGAGGCAAATTTGGGTTGGTGAGGATGGTTCAAATCGTGCTAATCAAGGTTCCATCTCAAAGACAGCCTATTATAATTTTTGGTCTAGAATATGACACTGAAACTCATGAACATTGTTCTCAACATGACCCTTTTCCACTTGCAGTCCTCACAACCGGAAGGGGGTCGTGTCCCATGACAAAAAAAAAAAATAATTGGCATCTATTAGGCATTTACATCGATCAAGACATTTAGGATCATTGGAATCTCCCACGATGAGGCTGACTCTTTGGGTCTCTCACTCTCTCACCACAGGCAGGTCAGTGGTCTTTCTATCTTCCACTGTCTCCTCTCCAGCCTCACCCCCTTGCTCTGTCTGAGTTATGTCCCCCCCCATATTTCTGCAGGTGGCTCAAAATCTGCCAGCAACCCTCTTCTGATAAAACTACCAAAATCAAGAATCACTGCTCACCTTCACTCTTTCATTCCTCTTTTTTCCTCGCCTTTGGAACAAACTCCCACACTCTCTTCAATCCCACTCTTCCCTCCAGGTCTTCAAAACAGCTGTTCACCACCATCTCTTATCTTTCCCCATCCAAAATTCACGATCTTTTCTATCCCCGTTAATCCACCCCAAACCCACCTCCTTTCAAATTCCCTGCCTCCTGAAAGTCCCTGTAGTGTCCATCTTGTATACCCCGTGTTGCCCGCCCCATCCCTCTCCTTTCCACAGATCTCGTGTTGTCTCTGTTCCCAAATGTTTTGTCCTTCCCTCTCTTGCTCCTCTTGTCTCATGCCCCTTTGCTGTGCATTGTGTATTAGCTCTCATACGAGCCTCGACAGTGTATACAAAACAAACAAACAAAAACAGTGAGAGGAAGCAGAGAGGTGTGCAAACAGATTGGGTGGAGGACAGAAGAGGTTTCAGGTGGATCGAGGGTACAGGTCAGCGAGAATAGAAAAGGTCATGGGTACAGGTATAAGACAACATGATATAATGGTGGGGTTTCCACCTTAAAGGACTGGAGGGAAGAGCAAGGTTGGAACAATTCAAGAAGTTGATTCGTCAAATGGGAACAAACGAGACAAAAGAGTGCAAGTAAGCAGTCGCTGAAATCAACAGGACATTGATTGAGGTAGCTCATCACTGTGGGGAGCAATGAGAAGCTGACGTTTCAGGCATTAATCTTTTGTCAGAGCAAAACAAAGGGTTAACGCGCAAAACATCAGCTTCTCCTTGCTTCCCATGGCAGTTGGCATCTCTCAACCAACGTCCTGTTGATTTCACCCATCGTTCTTGCCTGTATGCCGATTCAGATCGACAGGAGCCTTAACCAGCAAGCCTGGTTTTTCATCCTATAGGTAAGCAGAGCACATGCAACATGGTGAGGCTGGTATAAAGGATCAGGGATATAAATGATAGCGGGGCCAAGATCAGATGATTTTTTGTTTTTGTATACCAAGTCAAGGCTCGTGTAAGAGCTAATACACAGAAACATATAACAAGGCAGGAGACAAGAGGGGCAGGCGAGGGAAGCACAAAATAGTGGGGAACAAAGACAATAGGCTATCTGTGGAAGATAGAGGGATGGGGTGGGGTACATGGGGCAAACAAGATGGCACTACAGGGACTTTTAGGAAGGAAAGCAAGGAATTTGAAGGATGTGGGATTGGGGTGGATCAACGGAGGTCGAAAAGATTGTGATTTTTGGATGGGGAAAGATAAGAGATGGTGGTGAACAGCTGTTTTGAAGACCTGGAGGGAAGAGTGGGATTGACGAGAGTGTGGGAGTTGTTCCAGAGGTGGGAAAAAGTGCAACGAAAGAGTGAAGATGAGCAGTGATTCTTGATTTTGGCCGTTTCACTGGAAGGGGTTTTATGGCAGACCTTGAGCTCCCTGAGGAAATATAGGGGGGACAGATCACAGACGGAGCATGGTGGTGGTGGTGGTGGTGGGCAAGGCTGGAGAGGAGATGGTAGATGACAGAGCTGTTTTATTTGTGCAAATATGACTAAAATAAAACAGAGAGCAACATAAATGTGATTGTCAGGATGCTTGTAAGACACCCGTAGCTCTATTTGAGGATATTCAGTAATATTATTTACCCCATTTCTGCGCTATAAAAACAACGATACGCAGATATTGTAAGCTTGCAATTGTTCTGCACAAAATGTGGAATTTCAAATTACCTTTCCATTAAAAATGCACTCTTGCTGGTATCTGCAATCTTCAAACAGTGAGATGTTTCAGTGATATATTTATGCTGTGATTTCTTACGGTGAATAGCTGCTTCATCTCAGCTGAATGCAGTATTAAGAACACAATGAGAGGAGAAAGCACGAGAGCTTGGTGAGACTTTTAAAGCACTGGTTTTGCTCGAATCCTTTATCCATTGCATGAATCTTTGACAATGAGGGGATAATTACATTATAAAGCTTCGCCTTGCGAGTTATCCCCAACCTGAATTATCTGTCGAGATGAAATAGCTTCATCTCACTTCAGTTGCAAATTCATTTATGGACTTATGCAGCCTTCTAAAGGAAGGGTCTTTCCTTCAGTGTCGGGTGATGGGCAATGCCATTTCTGAAAGCTCCTCAAACATACCGCTACTTTAACAGTCCCAATCATTCCCTCATTCCCGTGCAATCAGCTGGGGAACATGTTGTTTTGGCCCAAGTCTTTCACGAACCAACTGGCCAAGCTTAACCTTCGACTGGAGCCGTGGATGTGCTAAGGAAGGAATTTGTGATTTGTTCAGGGTGCTCGCGATAGCTCGACTAGTCTTTGTGAAGGGCACCGTGTGATCTTAAACGTGTACCAACTAATGCCAACAGACGGGACGCCTAGTTTAAGGTCCATCCAATGTACGACGCACACATTGATGTGTCGCCCTATTTCCGAAACACCAGGATGGCAGCTTATAGCTGGGTCGAGATTCAAACCCAGGCAAGACAGCTCAAAGATGAGTCTGTATATCTCAAGGCTATCCTGCTAGCCCATAAGTTGTGAAAGCTACAAGGGGTATATTTCACAGTTGTGCAATGAAACGCAAGATGTAAACTAGAGTGTTCAGAGAACACCTTAACCTGCAAGTCTTGAGAAACAAGGACATGAGCGGGGTCTACAAGTGGCAAATTTGTTTGGTTGAAATGACGTAAAATGCTGTAATATTTTGTCCAAGTACTGCTCAATGGAAGGGGTTTGAAAGTGCCAAAGGATGATTGATTTGTCTTCGAGTGTTCAAGTGTATAATTCAATTGAAATAAAATAAAAGATTTTATGGGTTGTAGAAAAGAAATTTTTTGGAAGTTTATCGCTGTTGATGTAGCGTGTTTTACACCACCTTGTTTAACATGTTACATTAGTTATTCATGCCTGTTGTTTGTGTCCTTTATGACATCCTTAAAAACAGTAAGTTTCTGTTTCGAATGATTTTCAATTTTGTTTGACTGCCAGACAGGCAGACAGTAAAAAATTTTTTTATCTCACTCCTCTCTGTGCATGCTCGCTCGGGACAAATTCAGAGCCAATATAATATAAACTGCAGGTTTGTACCAATTCATGTTCAAAATATAACATTCAACTGAAATTAAGTTTTTCCTCGATTATAAACTGACGTTTGTAGATCGACAGACAGAAAGACAGACAAAGCGAACCAATTTCTTAACTCCGTTTTTTTGCTAAAAATTGCTTAAAAAATATTTAAGCATGGGCTGTTTTTCTGGATCATAGCAATGATGGAAAAAAATATTTCAAAACCGTTACTTTCATAAAAAAAAATAAAACCATATATTGGTAAATTATGAATGTTCGACACATGCCGACATAAATTCAGGTTGTTTGTGGATTGTCTGTAATGACATGAGTTGTTTTCCACCAAAAAACAAGATGACTTAAAAAATGGGGAAGTTGGCAACACATCCTGTGATGTGATGTATAGCTCAGGTCCAGTGAATAATGACATCCAAATGATGTCACAACTGAATAAATGTCTCTGAAGGTCAATAATGATTGCAAGCACCATTATAACGAATGATTGTTGCAATTTTCCTTCTCACCCCCTGAAGAGGCCACCGGAGAGAATCCAAAGGGAATTGTTGCCCGTGTTGAATGAAATTGAAGGAAAAACATGGCCCGTGCATGGAGAGTTCGTTCATTTATTTTTTTTAAAGCAAATATGAATTTGATTCGATATCGTTTTTCACTAACAGCACTATGTTTGCAGGCGTGCTTAACTTCTTTCCAAATGTTTATTTATAATGGAATATTCTTCGATTAGAATGAGGATATTTGCACATTCTGATGGGATCAGCACAAATAGTTCTGCGATGGAATATTAGTTATGAAGTTAATACAAGTATAATTAAACATTTTATCTTGATCAGTACTCATAAATTAAGGTGCCACCAACAAGTGTAGTTTCTAGCAGAAAATTTCTCAGGTTTCACTGCTTTGAGGTCTTTATCCGGGATTGTGCAGGTATCCGAAGCGGAGAGCAGGGCATCACGTGACTGCAATATGTAGATTGTGTGACGTAAAGTCATGATCAGCATCTTGCATGTGACGTTATGTGTTTGTGCACTTACGAAACTTTAATGATTTCTGGATATGTTTTTTAATCGATGAAAGAAGAGGTCACACCATCAGAAAGATGAAAAATGTGGTGACAAAACTACGATGCATTGCACCACACTGCACTCACCCCTGCACCGTGCTATACCGTGTCGTGCTGCACAATGCTGTGCTATGGAGCTTTGACTGGTGTCATAGTGCATTGTTATATTATAAAACATGCTGTGCCATCTGTACTACGTCATACTACTGTTTACTATGTTGTAATATGTTGTATTGATCTACACTGTGCTATCCTCAACTGCACTCTCCTACTTGGACCAACGACGTATCATGTCATCATAGACTGGCCTCGTGTGCTGTACTCTGTTAAAACAGGCTATCCAGTATCATCCTATACCCTCGCACCCACACACACCCACACATACATTCCAATGCATACTCACACTCTCATGCATACCCAAACACTCTCGCATTGAACATAAACCTAAAAAAAATTAAAAACTCCTAAAAAGCCGCGGAGGTTTGTCCACCACTGTCTTCCTTAGCAATATGCCCCCACAATCATTTTGCATGCACAGCATGGCATTGCACAGTCTATTTTTAAACTCACCACAATCTTAGAATAAGTACAATTTTTGCACCTTTTCTTACACTTTTCCATTCACGGCAAAAGAGCTACTCTGGTTAATTAAAACTCTCCTTACATATTAGAATCATGGTTACAATCTTGTGTTTAATCCACACGTTTCTCACAAAATGAATCATTTTTGTTTCCAAGAGGAGGTAAACAGGATCGTTTTTTTTGGGGGGGGAGGAGTGTGGAGGTGCAGTGAAGTGGGTGGTAGTGATTAAGAGCTTTCCTCTCGAAATCGTGGTACATTAGCTATGATCACAATAAGTCACTCTACGGTCCATTGCAGCAAACGCTTGCAAACCTACTCCCTTAAATCTATCTATCCAGAAACCCCTTCCCTATTCCTCTTTTCCCCTTCACTCACTTCCCTCAATCCCTTCATCCACTCCCACTTATGCCCCTTCTCTCACTTTACCTTTTCTACCCCCTTCACCCCTGAGCACAGGCTGCAGTTTTAAGCTAATTTGGTTCAGCGGTGCAAGAGTGCATCAAAATCAAACAAAGAACACCTTGAATGATCATGACCATTCCCAATGTCTATGGTTTTCATTCAAATAATCGACATATTTTACTACATTATGACCTGGAATAGCCGGTACCAACAGAAATAGCTCTACACAATACATTCATACCATTCCGCCTTGACAACGTGGACTAATTAGTACAAAAACCTTAATTTATTATACAAATTGCTCATTCCTTTCTTACTTCCACCACCGAAGGTGAAGGAGGGTATGTTTTCACCCCTTTCTGTCCGTCTGTTTGTTTGTTTGTCTGTCTGTGTAGGATATCTCAAAAAGTTTTCGATGGATCTGGATGAAATTTTGAGGACAGGTTTAGTGTGTGACAAGGACGATCTGATTAGATTTTGGTAAAGATCCAGATCCGGATCCGACTACTAGAATTTTTTCAGTGATTCTTCACCATTGAAAGATCGGGCCAAAAACGATATCTCAAAAAGTTGTGGACCGATTTTGATGAAACTTGGTGGACAGGTTGGGTGTGTGACAACGAAGAACTGATTCAGTTTTGGTGAATATCCGAATCCGGATCTGGATACGATAATTATTTAATTTTTTAAGTGATTCTTCACCATTGACAGATAGGGCCAAAAATGATATAGTACTGTATAGCATGATATTTCAAATATGTATTGGGCCCGATATGTTCTCGTGGATCATGTATTACGTGGCGGAGATATGCGCTCTACCGAGCACCCTAATAGTGTGGGTGGTGTATTGGCCATACCTCGATCGCTCCCGAAAAAAAAAAAATAGCCCGGCTTATGTACATGAAGAGCAAAAACATTCCTCCTGCTTTTGTGCATATGGTATAATACATTGTGGTTATATAACTCGGATAATTCAAATTGTGAATATGAGACTTTCGAAGACATCTTGGGCTTACCAGAAAACAATCATGGTGAATGCGTTGATTTTCTTCCTAGCAATTGTGGGTAGGAGTCAAGCCAGCTGTCCAGCTAATGGGTTTGAAGGCTTCACACATTTCACCGAAGGCTTCATTACATTTTTAATATACAAGATAATTATCCAAAATCAGACATGCAAGGATTTCACTCTTAACACAAACCTCTTGGAAATGAACCTCTTTCCACCAATTTAAAGTGACAAAAAAGTTTCAGCAAAAACAAACAAGACGATTGTTTGTCCTCGTGGTCACAAGGAAGCCGTACATTGTATAAATGACACACAATGTTCTCCATTAGGCCACATAAAAAAATTACTTGTTTAGCGTCCCCGCCCGACCTGAGAAATGTCCCCAATCTGGATTTTTTTTATTTTTTCAAAAAACCCTTAAAATAAAGTGCAAAAACTGTCAAAACAACGTTTTCCCACCTAAGAACAGTGCAGAATCATGTTTGTGCTTTTAAACCCATCGACGAACATCCCGAGGATGGCCCCTCGATTGGACAAAGGCGTACCCACCAATGCGCCTGCGCATTAACATCGACGCCATTTGTTTTCCGGTTGCTAAAGCATGCATGCTGTGTTCAATGACAGATGGAGTGAATGGAAGGTTTCAAAGTAGCACACACTTTTGTATAGACTGACAATGGTATTTCTGATATGTTGGGTGGCCAAGGAAGACAGCAATGTGCCAGTTAAAGATTGGTTTGGTTGTACGCCGGCCGTGGATATCACGCTTTTGGAACTGTATTGTGAATTTTGCAATGGCATGTACGAGGGAGATCCTATTGACGATGACATGCGATGTGCATTCTCATATGTGAAGGTAGGGACAAGCAAGTCCATCAAGGACTTGACAAAGGTCTCCTCGAGTTCACCTGTGACTGATGTGGTGAAAAACCTTGGCTCATTCGTCATGTTTCTGATCCCTGCTGAAGTGCACCACCGTGGGCGTGGTGACACAGACTCTGATGACAATGGCAGTGCAAAGCCAAGTGTGTTCAGTGTGTTGATGGCCATCGCCAATGCACGTTCAAAATTTATCACTTTAAATACATGTGTACAAGTTTAACTTTCACTTGAACAAAGACTTAAACAGCAATATTCATGTTTTCTTCTTCAATTTCTAGCTTGAAAGTTTCTATGGTCTTCTGCACCTTCCTAACTTGCCTTCTGACCATGAAGACCACAGATGTCTTCGTCCTCCAGGCACACCACCACTCCATTCATAAAATAATAAAAATAAAAAAAACCTCCCTCCCTACCTGGAAAAATTGGAAGAGATGGACGCTAAATAAGTAATTTCTTTTATGTGGCTTTATGTCCAAGTTCATCACAATATGGGCACTAATTTTACTCTCCTTGTGTTTTACCGAATGTTTGTTTACAATATTGTTACAATTGTCTGAGCGGAAGGTTATATCTCCCCGATGAAGGAGCTCTTACAGATGCGACATCGGAAGGATGATCGGGTCGAGCGGAAACCTAGTGGTTTCTTCTACAGTAGAGCCTAACAGCTCTGCGGAAGCAGACGAGTAGCATCACCTCGATTACTAACAAATAATTTATTATAAGCACAAAAAAAACCAAAAAGTAAATGACGCAGGTTAATAAATAACTGATGATAATGACTAATTACTATGCTATGGGCCAGTAGGGGTAGCTAGCTAAAGGGCAAGGGGAAAAGAGAAAATCTAACGGGAGTGGAGGATTAAAAGGAGACAAACGTACAAGATAAGTCAGGCCTGTTAGAAGACTGCTGAGAGCAGGAGGACACAGGAGTGATAACGTGTCAGAGGAGAGATGACTTGAAAATCCGTGGTGGTGAATGATCAGTATTTGGAGCAGTGGAAGCACCCTGGGGGTGTGGGCAGCCTGCAGATCATGTGAGCAATACTGTGGGTTCAGAGAGAAGAACTCTGGAGGCGTTCAAGCTATCTGAACCATGCATTCGCAGTACGGTGGAATATAAGTAGTGAAGGAGCCCTGATGGTGCCGCAGCACACAGGTTGATGCAGTGCATGGATACAGGTGAGAGTGATTTGGGTGCATTCACAGTGTACAAGATGACATAGTTGAACTGCAGACTCATGAACATCATGAAACCAAAACTACCAGTGAATTTCATGTAGTACCAAGAGCGAACCCGTGCCCACAACTGCCAGATTAACAAACTCCCAAAGCCAGACAAGACTCCTTTCCCTTGATCCCCATCTCTGTCGAGATTCTAACACTGTCACCCTCACTGCTCAACATTATTTAACTCACTACCACACCCATCACCACCCCAAAACCAAATCAAAGGCACTGCTACTCTTTCAGTATTTCTCCAACTCGACGACCAACCATTGCTGGCACGTCTGTTGCACTATCACTTTCCATCCTCCATCCAATGTGTCTGTTCAAACCAACACGCATATCAAGTGGCTGTCTCAGACATTGGTGAGATTGAACCAGCCATCGGGAGCAGACTTTTAAATGCATCTTGAAATATACAGCCACCACAAGTTTGCAGTTAGCGTAGGTTGAGGAGAAAATGCCTGGAATAAATTAATCATGGACTACAAAATAAAATATCACCAACTGGCCATCTAACACTTACCCTGCTTGGCCCATCAATGTAATATTAACATTCTTCATGGAACGATTATACAGAAAAGAATACACAAACCACACAGACAAACTATCCATTAAATCACCATTTTCCATAACAAAGTGTTTGAATTATTTATAGAACTGCCAAAATAGTAGAAGATGTAGTGAGTCAGAGAAGGCCTTAACTCTCTAATGAAGATGTGATTCCTGAAGCAATGGAACCCACTGTCAACCAGATTCTCATGCCAGATATTGCATCATATCCATGTCTGTGGCATGACGTAAAATAGGTTGATGGATCCGTGGCCTGATGTTGATAATCATCTGATTTTTATTCCTTCAATGGTGTTGACCAAATATATATATATATATATATATATATATATATATATATATATATATATATATATATATATATATATATATATATATCATAGACTCCTATAGAGAAGGACTGGAACCTCACGATCTCAGGGTTTGTAACTTGAGTCTGAAGGATTAACTTGAGTCCGGGGCTAAAATGACTTCTACAAGGGTGAGAGACACGATCTCGGGATCCATATAGGGGTTTTTGAGGACGGCGAGTTCAATAGTGTCATTTTCAACA
>CM068966.1:72835923-72847469 GCA_035128595.1 Eptatretus atami | reverse complement strand
CATGGGGCCAACGCCATTTGCAATAGAATGAAAAAATAATGCTACAGTCAATTGAAGACAATGACTTCCTGGTTTCCGAATTATGACGTCATCACCTGATTGCGTAATGTTAATTTTTCAATTGTCTGTGTGTGAGACAGCAAAATGTGACTTAGGCCTTAGGTCTTAGAAATATATGTATTTCCGTAAAATATATGTATTTTTTTCCGTAGAGCAAATGTGACTTAGGCCTTAGGTCTTAGAAATTGTGGAGACCGAAAACGTGGGGTGGCCGTATGGTCTTTGATTTGATGTCGCACGGTGACCTTAAGGGGGCCCTGCGGCGGCCATAGAATTTTCAAGGCAGACGCAAGGTAGCCTCAAGGTGCCCGCAAGGCGACCGCAGGGGTCCTAAGGCGAACGTGCGGCCAGACGGACGGTAATGAATGGGTTAA
This sequence comes from Eptatretus atami, assembly GCA_035128595.1. Taxonomy (NCBI): domain Eukaryota; kingdom Metazoa; phylum Chordata; class Myxini; order Myxiniformes; family Myxinidae; genus Eptatretus; species Eptatretus atami. The sequence goes on along the minus strand of CM068966.1, from coordinate 72,847,035 downwards.
TTTTTTTATTTTTTTTACCAGTTTTTTTTTTTCGACTTGTCGAATTGCTTCGGCGAACGTAGAAATGAAAAAAGTTATAACTCCGCGTTATAATTCCACGGCGACCTTACGACCTGTAAAATATAGCCAAACGGCGTAGGGCCACCCTGAGGCACCGCAGAAACTCTGCGGCCGCCGCACGTTTCTGTCAATTCAGAGGGCGTACGGCCGCCGTATCCTCGCCGTAGAGCAAATGTGACTTAGGCCTTAGTTCTCTGCCATAGATTTAACAAATGACTATTTCAAATGTGCAAACCTACCTTATTACAAAGATTACAGCTCGCAATGAACCTGTGGCTGTCCTATACAACACCTACCTGCAGTCATTCAGTGTATCCCACAATCACAAATCAACAAATTTAACCTGAACATTCAACAGTTAAACATAAATGGCATTCAAAACAAAATAACATAACTCCAACGTTTCATGAACAAACAAAATAGATATAGCAATCATTCAAGAGAGCAAACTCAATAATGCCTCAAAGTTTTCCCACATCTTCCAAAAACACTTTCATCAGAAAGGATCGACCAGGCAAGAGAGGTGGTGGAGGTCTCCAACACAACGACAGACATCCTCCAGCCACTTCCTCATGACAATACCATCAAAATCACCTCGATAAAAATAAATATTCTTAGAGACATTATCAACATTTACATACCTCCACGAAACTCGTGGTCACCAGGATACCACCCATCCATCCATCCATTGGGACCATCCTCTGTGCAGAGCGTTGGTGCTGCTGAAGCATTCTCCTTGGCTATTGGGTACAATCCTGGATGGGTCGCCACACCGCCAAAGGTTACCAGCAAGCTGGCACTCATTTTGCCGACCTCGGAAGGATGACGGGCAGAGCCAACCACACCTGGTATGAATTCAACAGCCAAGTGGGGGATACCAACCCCAACTTACCAATCTACAAAATATTCCTGACTGAATAATTGGAGGGGATCTCAATGCAAAAGACCCCTCCTGGTTAACCATCCAAAACCAAGACACAAGAAGTACACTAATTCCAGATCAATTAGACCATTTAACTCCCTCTCTGCCTCCAAGATTCTCCCAAATCACCTACCCATCATCATCATGCATCAACTCAATCCCAATTCCATTCCTAAAGATCACAGAAGAATATGTTCCAATTTTAACAAAGCCAACCGGCCTAACTTCCCACAATAACTGGAAGAAGCTTTTATAAATTACTACCAGAGTACCCACCTTCTGGGTGGGTCGAGTTTGCCCATTACTTGCTGAAAAAGTATAGTCTGTGTTTTGCAAGACTAGAGATCATGTATGTGTGGTGTGCACCTAAAACATTCTAGATGCGTCTAAAGTGTACGTTCCAATAGTAGTTAGTCTAAGGGGTCGAAGATATCTCATTTCTCAAGTATGTAAAAAGGGTCTCAAAGGTTGAAGTGGTCAAAAGCTCCAAATGGTTAAGGGTCCAAGCTGTCTAACATGTCTGAAGGGTGTAAGGGGTCTAAATTGGTGTTAAGGTCTCAGGAGACTAAAGGGAGTGAAGGGACTTAAAGGGTGTAAAGTTTTAAAAGGTCTTTCAGGTCTAAAGGTTTTTGAGGGTCTAAAATGTCGAAAGAGTGAAGGGGTCTAAATTTGTCTAAAGTTCAGAAGGGGTCTTAAAAGGTAAAGGGGGTCGAAGAGCCTTGAGGGTCTTTAGGGGTGTTAAGGGTGTAAAGGGTCTTGGGGGTCTGAAGGGTCTTCATGGTCTAAAGGGTCTTGGGAGTCTTAAAAGGTCTTGGGGGTCTTAAGGGTCCTGGGTTCAAAGAATCATGAAGGGTCTTAAAAGGTATTGGTGGACTAAAGGCTCATGGGGGTCTAAAGTGTCTTGAGGGTCTAAAGCATCTTCATGGGTCTTGGGGGTCTAAAGGGTCTTTAGGGTCATGTGGGTCTTAAGGTGTCTCGGGGGATCTTAAGGGTCATGGGGGTCTAAAGAGTGTCTTGGGGGCATAAAGGGAGCCTTAAGGATCTTGGGATTTTTGGTGTCGAAAAGGATTTGGGGGTCTTAAGGGTCTTGGGGGTCTATAGGGGTCTTAAGGACCTTGGGAGTCAAATGGTCACCTTAATTATCTTGGGGGTTTTAAGGGGTCTTAAGAGTCTTGGGGATCCAAAGTGTCTTAATTGGTATTGGGGATCAAAAGGGTTTTAATGGGTCTTCAAGGTCATGGGGGTCGAAAGGGTCATGGGGGTCGAAAGGGTCTTCTTGGAGCTCTGAATGGTCTAAAGAGGGTCTTAAGGATCTTTGAATTTTGGGGGTCTAAAGGGATTTGGGGGTCTAAAGGGTTCTGGGGTGTAAAGGGTCATGGGGTCTAAGGGTATGGGGTCTTAAGTGTCATCTTAATGATCTTGGTGTCTTAAGGGTGTTGGGATTTTATGGGTCTATAAGGTTTTAAAGGTCTTGGGGTCTTAAAATGAATCTTAAAAGGTTTTCAGCATCTTGGGGAGCCAAAGGATCTTAAAGGGTCTTAATTGTCTTCAAGGGCCTTAAAGGGGAACACAAACACTTAGATCCCCTTAACAAAATATATATGGTGTCTTTTTCCAATTTGGCGATTAAAAGTCGAAACTCTAATAGATGTACGTGTAGTCAGAGTGCAACTGACGTTCAAACAGTATGTAATTAAGAGACATATTATAGTCACGGACGGCTTCACTGTGTCTTTCGTTTTTAGCTCGCCTGTTCGAAGAACAGAGAGCTATAGCGATACCCCCGGCGTGAGCATCAGCGTGAGCGTGAAAATGTTAAGTTTTTGGTGCAAGTTATTTTCCTTTCTAATGCTTTTATCTACCACACTATTTTTTACTGATTACAATATACAAATACATATATTGCTTTAAAATTATTTGGATCAGACTTCACTGCAATGCTTATAAAAAATTTTTATTAGACGAGTCTTTTAAAAACGATAAATGTATTAACAGGCGAGCATTGGGTGGCTTTGACACCAACTCTCTGGTTGTATATATATATATATATATGAGCCGAGTACCCGCCCTATGGGTGATCTTGTTCCAAGCATGCAACATGTTCTTCAAACACATACCTTTACTTGGCGGTGTATAGGCAACTTAACCAGCTCTGTTTAGGCAAAAAAAAAACAACCTCGGTTACGTGCATGAAGCAAAAACATACCAACTGCTTATAATTCAAAATACCCCACTGCACTGGAAAAAGTGGGGACAGGAATACAGGACTGCAAAGGGTGGGACTTGTAATACCCTCTCCCACCTGGAGAGGTGCTACACGATACACATTTACATTGAGAATCTCACAATAGTGAAAAATCACTTGGAAAAATTCTCGAATCTGGATCCAGATTCGGATCTTCACCAAAATCGAATCAATTAGTCCTTGTCACACACCCAACATGTTCACCAAGTTTCATCCAAATCAGCACACAACTTTTTGAGATATCATGCAATATCGTTTTTAGCCTCATCTCTCAATATTGAAGAATCACTTCGATATTACATAATTTTCGTATCCGGATTCAAATCTTCACCAGAATTGAATCAATTCGTCCTTGTCACACACCCAACCCGTCCACCAAGTTTTGTCCGAATACATCAATAACCTTTTGAGATATTGTGCTATATATCGTTTTTGGCCCGACTGTATCTCTCAATGGCGACGAATCACTGAAGAAATTATCAGATCCGGATCCGGATTCAGATCTTCACCAAAATTAAGCGTTGCTGTTCTTGGCCAGTCACCTACCTACATGCACAAAAATTTTTCAGACAAACAGACAGACAGACAAAACGCTGTAAACCAACATACGTGGCAAAAAAATTTTTCACCAAGTAACAAACACACAAACACCGGTCCATGAATTATAGTAAGGACTAGACGACCCGTGAACCCGTTGGGTTCCCGTTGATGAAAAAAATCATTTCAAGAAAAAAAAAAAGATAGCTCCAGCGAACTATACCGCTGAGGTTGTTTGCATTGATCAAATACTCCCGAAGAGTACTTCACTAAATCGGGAATTGATTTTTTAATAATTTTTTCGTTGCCCGATTTGAATGAAACTTGATACTGCACACCGTAGGCGAATGGTAAGTAAGGTGGCCCTAAAATTTTTGCGCTATCGTGTACCATTTTGGCTGTATTTCGGGAAAATACATATATACATACAAGATGAGAGTTTTAGTAATATATAGATAGATATATAGATGACTTCCTTGCATGGTAGCCCAGGGTCTTATTTCAACAAAATGGGTCCCATGTGGATTTAGTGGTAATTTTTTTTTCCAACATACACCATTCAAGTCTGCATCATTAGAGCTTCTTAAAAACTACATGTTGGGAATTTGTTTTTATCCCATCACGAAAGCCTTGGAAATGAGCCAATTTGTATACAACCCCAAAAAACACAGAATTCCCATAACTTTAATACAAATATGAACCCATTATCAACGTTTACGATGTTAATTTAAACTAAATGTTCACTTAAACACATGTATACATATTTTTATTTATTAAATTATCTATCTTATCCATCTTTCTTTCTGTTGCAGGTGAACAATATGCAGTGCCATATACGGCGAATGAAGCAAGCAAGATGGAGCACCTTGCCACTGCCATAACCATCAAAAAAGCCTGACTGAATATCGATGACAAACAATGCCTCACCTGTCAAGAAGAGAGAGCAGGCCAAATAGTGAACAGCCTAGCTTCTGAATCAGATGAAAGTGTTCTTGAATTCATTAAAGAAAGGGCAGAATCCTAAGATGATCCATAATCTAACAGTCTTTGAATGCTTACAAAGCATAACATCAGGCCAACTCAAAGCCAACCATGCTTTCTAGAATGGAGACTGTTCTATCAAAACATGCCACAAGAAAATGTTACAGACTGCAAAGAAGCACAATGAGAAACCAATGCGGTGAGGACAGGTCTCAAGACACAACAACAACAACAACAACATCCTCCGATACAGAGGATGATGACCATCCTTCCAAATCCGATACAAGATCATTCTCAACTCCTCACTCAAACTCTGCATTTCTTCTGCCAGAAAGATGATCCAAAAGAAAGGCTACATGAAGTTTCCACATTTAATGCAGGAGAGAAATTAAAAACTGCTGTAAACACCTCTGGATTGGATTCTCAAAAGGTGAGACCGAGTGCAAAAATTGACCCAAAAAGGATGCACATGTCATTGATATGAAATACCAACTGAAATGTTGGGTTGGAAATGCTGAAAATGTTATTTCAAGGGGGTGGGGGGTGGGGGGATAAATAATCTGCAAAGGGCACAGAGGAGCTATCACAACCATAAAGAGCAAACCAAAGGGCAGTGTTGCCTGAAATTGAATTTTTCAGCATGTTGCAGAGTCTGTTGCAAGATGGCCTCATTCTTGACATTGCTGCCTCAGAGAAGACCTTTGCAGGTAGCAGAAGAGCCAATGGCATCACAAATGCTGATATTGACAGGAGAACATTGAAAATCAAAATGAAGGAACACTTCAGTGATATCCAGTTTGCAAAACCTTTTCACAGAAATAAGTCTAAGAGAGTCTTTCTGAAAACTACAGCACATGCGGATGGAAGCAATTTTCAAGAGTGCCAGAATTTTGCGATCGGTGATAGTAACTAAATGTTGTGAAGGATGGAACTTTCGAGAATCCCTTTTAGAAACAGATGACCATGTACCTCCAGAGGTGTATTCCTTTTTGAGATGGCTCTTGGTTGGGCCAAAGACTTGTGTTGATAACAAGGATCGAGATGAGAGGATTCACAAAAATATGGTCACCATATCTGGTGTGATCAGGCATGCTTTCAAATATAACAGATGAATTCAATAAGAAAAACACAGAAAACTAGAAGGGCACTCGGTAAAGCGCATACCTCCACCACGTAATGCCTGATCCACGAGAACATATCGGGCCCAATACATATTTGAAATATTATGCTATACAGTACTATATCGCTTTTGGCCCGATCTCTCAATGGTGAAGAATCACTTTAAAAAATTGCAGTAGCCGGATCCGGATCCAGATCTTCACCAAAATCTAATCAGTTCGTCCTTGTCACACACCCTTGTGTTGATAACACGAGAAAATTTCATCCAGATCCGTCCACAACTTTTTCAGATATCCTGCACACAGACAAACAAACAGAAAGAAAGAAAAGGGTGAAAGCATAACCTCCTTCACCTTCGATGGCGGAGGTAAAAAATGTTTAAGGTCTTTCATGACTACATAGAACTTGTACTGGCAATACTTACTTTCATCAAAGCAACCAGACAAGGAAACTGGGACTTTCATCTAGCTGTACTTGAAAGTCTCACCAAATAATTGTTTGCCCGAGACAAACTCAAATATGTCAGGATGGTCCCTTTGTACCTTTCTGAGATGAAAGAATTGGAAGAAACTGATGAAGACGTGTGGAAGGAATTAAAGAGTGGCAAGTTTGTGTGAATAACAATGAAGTTCTTTTCTGTGCCATTGGCCCAGACCATGGTATATAACATGAGAATCGCTGGTGAAAGTTTTTGGAGGTCTGATTGGCATCACCCTCAATGAAAGTGCTCGGACAAGACTGTTCTTCACAGCTCCAGACCTCACTCGGTTAAGGGGAAGAAGCTTCAATCCTGGCTGGCTTTCAGAAAGCAAGTCAACAACAGAGTCACAAGTTGTCACAAAGTTTGAACGAGTGGCAGAACAAGCAAGTGGACAAGCTAAAAAATGTGATAAAGATTTACAAAGATCCACTCACGTTTGATGGAGAACTGACAAGCCTCAGCAAACAAAAAGTTATGTCAAGCAAAGTGGTGCATGATCTATGCAACATGGCCAACATTGGACAAAAAGCATATCATGCTTTTGTACAGGACTGAATTATTTCTGGAAAGGTGAATTTGTGGAGCCCCATAAAGAAAATAAACCCGCACACATGGAAAGCTGCAAACAGGTCAGCATCCTTCAAAGTAGGATCCCAGGTCAAAGATGAGCGTGCACTGTTTGCAAGGTGCATGGTTGTTGCAAGATCGTTGCCAGACATTGATGTGAGGGAAACCCTTGGAAAGTACGAGTTATCTTCATACCCCAGATCCCTTTTTGATAGCAAAGGAGATTTACTTTCTACATTGGACAAGAGCTAACTTATGTCAGCACTGGAAGCACAACAGAGAGCAGAAACTGATGTTGATGATTGTAACGAAGGCCTGAATGAAGACCATTGCCCAACTACAAATGAGGGACCAGATATGTCTCAAGATGTGCAACAACACCGTAGCTGTACAGCCACAGATGGAATGGCATTAGTAGAGGGAATGGGAAAACTTAAATCTGTGAAGACTTGTTTTGATCTTGCAGGGAACTTCTGTGCAATGCTACACCAACAAGCTTCAGGCTACAATAAGATTCATCTGGTATTTGATCGCTATGATCGACCCATTTCTCTTAAAGAAGCAACCAGAAAGGGACACAAGTCTGTGTGCTCCAAAGTTTCTGACAATACTGCATTTGCTAAGCTGATAATGAAAATGTTTTTGTCACACAAGAGCACAAAGGACCAGCTGACCTCATAACTGGCAGATAAGGTAATGGAGGAATACTGAGAGTCGCCCAATGCTGTAAATGTTGCCCAAAAGCAAGCTGTTTTGTCTAATGGAATAAATTTACAGCATCTGGAGAGTTTCCAAGAAGAGGCAGACACAAAGATCATTTTTCATGCTAAAGATGCAGAAACATGATGAGCAATCAAGTTGGACATACAGTCCCATGACACAGATGCTCTGGTGCTTTGCATTGGACGATTCCCTCATCTCACACCTGATGCAAAGTTTTTCACTGGTACAGGACCTTTAAGATGTGCTATTAGCCTAGAAGCAATATATGAATGACTTGAGGAGAAAGAAGCTGAAGCCTTGTCTGGATTCCATGCCGTCACTGGCACAGATCAAACTGGACGCTTTGCTGGCAAGAACAAACTTACCTTTTGGAAAACCTTTCGGGCTGCTCATGAGATGAAGAGTGAACATTGTGCCTTCAATCAAAATCGGAGAAAGTTTGGAAGAATATGTTTGTCAGCTGAATGATAAAGGAACTCCCCTCAAAATTGTTGCTGATCTCTGCTGGAAGGTTTTATGCAGGAAGCCGGCCGAAGGAGAGAAGCTTCCTCCAAGCAAAGGAGCCCCCTATCACATGATCCTCATAGCACATTACCAAGCAATGATTTTGGAGGAAGATGAAGTGCCAAAGCCAGATCTGCCACAACCCACAAACTATGGATGGAAAATTCATGACAACATGTTCACCTCTGTGCCCATGTCAGAACCCCCTGATCCACAAGGAATCGTTGAGTTGGTGAGATGTCAGTGCTGCAAGTCCCAGTGTGAAAAGACATGCTCATGTAGGCAGCACAAACTGTATTGCACAGAAATGTGCCAATGTGAATCAGATGGCAATGTATGCAACAACACGATAGAAAATAAACTCACATCAGTACTGGATGATCTGATTGCTACTGACGACTACAGTGTCTCTGATGTAATATAGTTAGCCCATCGCCCACGCAGCAGAAGACGGGGTTTTGCATTCACTTCTGTGTGTCTCTCTGGGCCGTAACTTGTATTTTACTATTTTAGCTTTTGTCATCAAATTTTCAAAAAAGCTTTATGAGGACAATATGGAGAAGAAAAATAAATAATTTGTTAAAATAATTTTCATTATTATTGTTATTTATCGTCATTCTTTGCCGTTATTTTTTTAAACATTTTTTTCTCAGCAACCACTTATCCGATTTACAATATTTTCAGTGTAGTGACCCTCCCATGGAGTAAATTTTAATTTTACTTCTGACGTCATAGGTCACGTGGTTATGGCAGCCATCTTGGATGAAATTTTAAATATATATATATACAGTATATATATATCTATATCTCTCTGAAACCGCTGATCGGAAAAATTTGAAACTTGGCACATCTCATTCTACTTCCAATGTGCAATGAAGATTGTAAGGATGATGTCATCGGTGAAGTGGTGGACCATCCATAAATGTTTTAATCGAAATCCTTGTTTACCATTGAGATTCAGTGTTATGTGTATGTTCAGGCTGTAACATCTTTACCAATTGTGCTTTTGTCATCAAATCTTCAACAAACCTTCATTATGAGATTGTGGGGAACACAAATGAATAAAATGTACTTTTTCTTTTTAACTGTCGTTTTTGTCAAGCTCAGTTTGACTGCAAAGCGGATGCAGACGGGCTTTGCATTTTGAGATGCTTTCCAATTGTAATTGTTTGTAGTTTTGTGACAAGACATGGTTGAACTAGCCATTTCATAATCACATTACATTCTGTAATGAAAGTTTAAATGTTACACAATAAGTTCGACAAGAGTTTGATCAAGGCTTAATGGTTCAAAAATCACCGTCCATTTAAAGTATCATTGTCAATATTGCTTAGTGGTGACAATACTTTAAATTGTATTAGTGAGATATGGCACTCAGACGATTTAAAGTATTGCCAGTAATTCCTTTATCTGGTATGGATATAATCTATCTTCTTTTTAGCAATAATATGCAATTATGTGATGGTGCCAAAGGTTAAGCATTAATTAACATGAGTATGGTGAACATGGATGCTTATATTTGTATTATTGCCAAAGCAATGACTTAAGTATATCAGTGTTAATGATCCTGGATGTTACATTTGTACTTCTTCCCTTTATAAGTTTTGTGTGGCAAGTTTATGTACATCTCGAACAGCACTCAGTAGAGCGTATACCTCCGCTAAGCTGAACACTTTATGTTTTGTATCCAACCCAGGGGTGGACTGATGGTATTTTGAGCCACCCAGGCTGAAGGGGTCGTTGGGCCCCCCAGGCTGAAGGGGTCTTTGGGCCCGCAAGATAAAAAAAATTTTGACAGTGCAAAATAATATTTTCCTAAAACAAACATTTGTGCATAAATATGCAGAATAATAACGGGACCGTGAATTAAAAACAAATATAGTGTACTTGACGAACCAGAAACTGGTGCACCTCGTTTTGCAGAGTACAAGTACAAGTACAAGTACATTACAATCCCAATTACGTGATGGAATGTTCCAGGTGAATGGGGCCAGTCAGGGGTGTCGTGAGCTGAGGAGGATGCAGAGGAGGGTGCAGAGGGGGGCATTTCCCCCCTGGCGCCAGGTTCCGGGGCATGGTGGGGGCAAATTCACAAATGAAACGTTCGGACGTCAATATATCTAGTGTTCACAATGTGATTTATCGAATTTCTTTATATACAATGTTTCTTGTTACATTTTTTGTATCAAATTCATCTTCTGAGGTAGTCAGCATGTGCAGAAGAGGGTTTTACATTGCAGATGCTGTTTTCTCGGAGTGGCATTACGCCTCTCAGCGGTGACGGTCTGTCGACAGACGTAATGACGTCAGCGAATGACCGATGAGGTCATGACGTCATTACCCCTCTCTGCGGTGACGTCACACGTCGCCGCGCAAACGAATGTAAAAATTAGAAAATCGCCAAAAATTCCCAAACCTGTCCGTCTGGCGTGATCTCACATAGCCCATGCTGTACATTAGACCACAGAGCACCCGCATGCCGAAAGTGGCGACAATCCGTCCGGCAGTTTCTGAGGAGATATGTGCACAAAATATGGCTTAGCGTATTGACCCTATGCACTAAGCGAGTGACGTCACAGCGGAAGGTCAGGCTCCGCCATATTGAGTGGCAAAAAAAATCATGGCTACCACAGCACGTGTCACGCGAACTTCTGGCTATTTCCATGGATTAGATGATATTTCTAAGAAGAGGTACTGTGAAAAACTGAAGCTGTGTGGTCTTTAGTGAAGATCCTATATATTTCAAAGGATAAATGGACAACAGAAAGGAAATTTTGCCTCAAATCGTTTTCCCTGACATCTATGTTTACCTTGTTGAAAACGCCGAGTCCTTACACTCAAGCCAGCCTGAAAGCCTTCAAGAGTATGGACGCTTACTCAAATTATGTCGCCGGGTTTGTTAGTGACATAATCTCGACGAAAGCTGACAAGAACTGTATGATCGTGAGGGCAAAGGTTAGCCTGTTTTCTTTC
>CM068966.1:72821261-72831293 GCA_035128595.1 Eptatretus atami | reverse complement strand
AAGGTTAGCCTGTTTTCTTTCATTTCACTATTATTGTATTCGTTGTTGCTTGTTTTGTCAGCAACCAGCGGTACTTTTTTAACCTGACTGCTGCCACAAGTTAATTTCAAGTGAAGCTCTTGTCTAAATGCTAAGTTTGTAGGAAATCTTCGTTCGTCAGTTTGCTTACAGATACATTATATTTTTTCCATGACAAACATACGTGTAATGCCACACTGCTGTGGATATTTCCAAGTGCTATTTTTTTTTTTTTATGTATTATACATATCGATGTGACTTTCTGGAGTGAAACAACTCAGAACTGTGTGCGTTAGACAGCTGTTAGAAAGGGGATCTAGCCTGTCTCATTCTGTCAACTAGAGGGGAGCACTCGGTAGATTAGCAAAACCTCCGCCGCCAATACTGCTGGGTGACTTAAGTGAACCTGATATCCTATTCATTGTAGGTCAAAACGGATCACTCTACTGAACCACGATTGAATAAACTAAAACTAGATCGACGCGCATATAGAAATGGCAAAAAAATAAAATCGAAATTTTTTTGAAAAAAAAGGTGCAAAATTTCTGGGTTTTTTTCTGTAACAAATTTTTTTGGGGGGTTGGAAATCACTTAAAGCATGTAGAAATGCAAAAAAAAAAATTCAAAATATTTTCAAAATGGCCGCCATAGCGGCCAGATTGACTTTGGACCAAGTCCAAAATCTAATGGCATGATCCTTGGACCATAACTAATTCCCCACCAAGTTTCGTCGAAATCCGTCCAGGAGTTTTTCCGTAATACTGTTAACAAACAATAAACCAATGTCACCGCAGGGTGACCCGTATCTGCCAAAAGGTGATCACGTGTGACTTATTTAAGGTCACACTGAGGTGAACAGAGCTGCTATCCACCAGGAGCGACTCCTTGAGGAATATCTGCCTACGAGAGATTCCGATGAGAATCGTTCTAACAGAGTAACCATGAAAAATATGCGTTTGCTCATAACGTCACCAAATGACGTCATAATGTCTCAAGCTTGACATATCTAGAAAGCACTCATCGAGGTGTTCAATTTGAGGTACTACACGATATGGTTCCTAAAACTTGAAAATTTGACCTTGGGGTCAAATATTTTGACCTTAGCGCTAACCATGAAGGTCAAGGCCAATCGCACAAAAATTAATCAGCTGAATGCCCAGACCATGAACTTATTCCATAAAGTTTGGAGACGATCCGATCAAAATTACTCAAAAAATAAGGGTTTCGTCGACTCCCCTGATTTGCGACAAAGTGACCTTGACCTTTGACCTTGACCTTCAAAATTTTATGCGCTGAAAGGGACCTCTATAGGCCTCTGATATGCGAGAGTTACAAAAATTTCCAATGATAACTGTGCTGCAGAGTGATTTATACGTGATTACAGACAAAAAAAAAACAAAAAAAAAACACATGAAGGTCAAGGCAATCGCCACCAAAAAATTAATCAACTGAGCGCCAGACCATGAACTATATTCCATGAAGTTTGAAGACGATCCGATCAAAATTACTCAAAAAATAAGGGTTTCGTCGACTCCCCTGATTTGCACAAAGTGACCTTGACCTTTGACCTTGACCTTCAAAATTTTATGCGCTGAAAGGGACCTCCATAGGCCTCTGATATGCGAAGTTACAAAAATTTCCAATGATAACTGTGTCTGCAGAGTGATTTATACGTGATTACAGACAAAAAAAAAACAAAAAAAAAACATATGAAGGTCAAGGCCAATCGCCACCAAAAATTAATCAACTGAGCGCCAGACCATGAACTATATTTCCATGAAGTTTGAAGACGATCCGATCAAAATTACTAAAAAAAAATAAGGGTTTCGTCGACTCCCCTGATTTGCGACAAAGTGACCTTGACCTTTGACCTTGACCTTCAAATTTTTATGCGCTGAAAGGGACCTCTATAGGCCTCTGATATGCGGAGTTACAAAAATTTCCAAATGATAACTGTGCTCTGCAGATGTGATTTATACGTGATTACAGACAAAAAAAAAAAACAAAAAAAACATATGAAGGTCAGGCAATCGCCACCAAAATTAATCAATGAGCGCCAGACCATGAACTATATTCCCATGAAGTTTGAAGACGATCCGATCAAAATTACTAAAAAAAAATAAGGTTTCATCGACTCCCCTGATTTGCGACAAAGTGACCTTGACTTTGACCTTGACCTTCAAATTTTTATGCGCTGAAAGGACCTCCATAGGCCTCTGATATGCGAAGTTACAAAAATTTCCAATGATAACTGTGCTCTGCAGAATTTTATATACGTGATTACAGACAAAAAATAAAAAAAAAAATAAAAAAAAACCATACAAGCTGACTAACATATCTTGCAAAAACTTCGTGTTGGCAAAATAACAAACAAACAAACAGACAGGGTGAAAACAGTAACCTCCGTCCATCTTCGATGGCGGAGGTTAATAAAACAAGGGATAATGCATTTTAATGATACAAATCAGACAATATTTTGTAACCACCAGCTATTTAATACAAACTACTGAAATAACGTATCAGAAATTAGTTACATACCGGAGACAAAGTGAAGGCCTCACAACCAGTCATGTTCGCCAAGTCGCCATTTTCTCTTCTCAGAACCGATATCCAAAGATTTCGTCGGTCTACTTCGGCGGGGAAAGCGGTTAAAACTGCCCTCCGGAGCCTTTAGTATATCGCTGAGTACATCCCGGGGCACAACGACTCTACCCATTTGCAGAAAAAAAAATCGCTTCCTTGGAAATAACGGTGTAGTTGAAGTGGAGACTATCGGTTGTATGGACGCGGTAATACTTTCTTGCCACTCAATATGGCGGAGCTGCCACAGTCACGTGATCGGTGACGTCATCTGAATAAGGCCTATTAATATAATAATTCTCATAAAATTGTGGATCATCAAGATGTTTGTGTTACGCGTGATAAATGTGACCCATGAATTATGAGTATATCAGTAGAAATATCAAGCCTCGGAAAAAATCCATTGTTTTTCAGTTAGATTTATTAAAATAAAATTCTGGCGAGGGTAGCAACCAGTGCGTGTTCACGAAACCTCTGCAGTCACGGTTCTCTCGAGCAGATTCGCTACGTCGGCGCGTCACGTGAGCTCTGACGTACAGAATGGAGCCGTTGCCGCGTTTTTCAATGTCACGTGACGACGTAAGCTTGAGAGCCAACAGCCAAGGAAAGGAAGAAAAAAAAGAAGAAAGGATCGTGTGGGGGAAAGAGACGGTTGGTGAGCGTCGTGCTGTGAGGAAGCGGAGTTGCTTGCTGAGTGGAACTGAATGGTTAATACTTATGGTTTATTTCAGCAAAGAAATGAATATTATTTGGAGAATTTTGTTACGATTCCTCTGAATGATAGATACATGCATGCTGCTGAATTGTATACATAATCTCTCGATTTACGAACTCCCATGTGTTCCTGAAAATTGTTCGTAAATTGGACTCTGATTTTACCACAGATATCATGATTTTACACAGATATCATGATTTCCCCCAATACTAGGGTTGGGTAATATGATTGAAATTTTGTGCATTTTTTTTTTACCTCCGATGACCTTGACCCCGGAACCTTAATTTCAAAATGGCGGACAAAAATTGACCTTTTCATGTTTCCTTCTCTAATCTATATATTATTTCTGTTAAACTCTGCGCGTAATTTGACGTATCTCCTCCAAAACTGCCGGACGGATTGTCGCCATTTTCGGCATGCGGGGGCTCTGTGATCTAATGAACAGCATGGGCTATGTGAGATCGCGCAGACGGACAGGTTTGGGAATTTTGGGCGATTTTCTAATTTTTACATTCATTTGGCATGACGACGTGTGACGTCACCGCTGAGAGGCGTAATTCCGTCATGAGATCATCGGTCATTCGCTGACGTCATTACGTCTGTCGTCGACAGACCGTCACGCCAAGAGGCGTAATGCCACTCCTCGAAAACAGCGTCTGCAATGTAAAACCCTCTTCTGCACATGCTGACTACCTCAGAAGGTGGATTTGACACAAAAAATGTTACAACAACATTGTATTTAAAGTAAAGATTTATTTTAAAAAATATCACTGCTCCTGTTCAGTCTAGGGCTAGGCCTACATCATGTTAAACTTGCCCCATCAGACGCCAACCTTCCAGTCACACTGCAGAGGATGCAATTTCCAGTCAGACTCGCATACTCGATGACCATAAACAAATCCCAGGGCCAAACATTTGACAAACTCGGAATATACCTCCCAGCCCCCGTGTTCTCCCATGGCCAACTATATGTTGCATTTTCACGTGCAAGAGGTTACTCCTATATATCTATCAAGGTGGACAATAATTCCTCACAAGGACTATTCAGCAACAAGACACTCACCCAAAATGTCATCTACAGGGAGGTCCTTTAGAAAACTAAAGGACAGGTAACCATAGCGCAAATCACATCCCTAATGACACCCTCCCCAGCTTCCCATAACATCAACTATTATGCCTCATCCACCTTTTGCCACCCATTCAACTACGTGTGGAGCACGGGTATATGCTAGTGTGGACTAATAAGGCTTGTAATATATCATTTCATTATGTTTTTCAGGTCAAGGAATACGCTAATCACATTTTCAAATTGATTGGATGTTGCATAGGACCGAAATCAAGTAATTTAGGAAAAAGGAAGACTTGAAGAAGAAGAAAAATACTAGGCTATTGAATACTATACAAACTTGCAAAAAGCACAAAAGACCTTTGACTCCAGACAGTCTGGATTTACTGAGTACACTATCGGATAAAGAACTTCTCGCGGAAGTGACATATTTACGCTTAACTGTAGCCCCAGACATACGCCAACAAAGACGTGTGAAGGATGGAGCAGGAAATTCCGCACTCAAAAATTCAGTTTGACCGAGCTACACAACTCGATAAAGAATGCTATCAAACCCGATGAATCCGTGCAGGATAACATTAATGAACTTTTGTTGGCGGCACCGGTATGATCTCGGTCTTATGTTGATCTGAGAATGACAAAAACAGTTCAATTATAGCAAAATATTGCACGGTTTTCAAAAATTGTTTTAAAAATCATCAAATCGTTGCATAAGTGTCATTTTCGTAATTTCCTGATCGGAAAAACCTATAAATTGATATATTACAAGCCTTATTTCTCTCAGTTGGTCAGAAATTCATAAAAATATCATTTTTTTGTCGCCATTTTGAATAATTAAAGTCCGGGGTCAAAAGTCATCGGAGGTTAAAAAAATTCCAACGTTTTCAGATTCAGCATCGAAAATGGCCATAGAAAATGCTATGCGAAGACACTTAACCGAAAAAAACTTCACTATTTACCCAACCCTACCATTACAGAGCTTCTCATGTTTGTTGGATTTGCACTGCACTGGAGCACGTACCATGCACGCATTATCTTTTCTTTGTTATTGTGTACTAGTAAAGGTGCCCGTCTTGGACGGGCGTCACTGGCAACATATGGTAAAAGACAGATAGCATGAATGTATTTTAAAACAATATATTATATCATTTTTATCCATTGATTATCATTCAGGTTTTCCCCTTCGACTGTCCCGCAGTAGTCCACTTCGATGACATTACCACGTAGTTTAGTGACTACACAACGTGTACCATTCGTGAGTTCCGGAGGATCCATAGAGCGCATTAAAATTACAGGGCACCCTACTTTAAAGTGATCCAAAAGGCCGGATCAGTTTCGTGTACATTTCATATCTTGTAGATTTTAGCTGGCCGGATCAGTTTCATCTACATATTCATATCTTGTAGATTTTAGCTGATTCTGGAACTGTTAACAGCATGTCGATCGGATGGTTCCGTGATTTTCTACGGTAGTAAACAGAAGTACGACTTAAGCCTGTACGCCACTATGCGGAGACCAGAGGACCTAATATTTCAAAACAAACTAAAAACTCACAAAATTTGAAGATATTTTAAATAAACAATTTATTATAATATCAATTAAATATCTTTTTTATCCATCATAATATGAATTGTTCTGTTCAGCTATAGTTGTTCTCCTGGGATCTGCGCATCCATCCACGATCTATGTTCTAATGAAGTGCAGTAGGAATAATAAAAGCAGCACCGTGCGGGAGTGTAGGTAATCTCTCCAAAGCTCTCGGAAAGCCTTAAAATGCATCACGATCGGTTTGATTGTGAACAGATATACGGATGGACGGACATCGAGACCGGTTTTATTAGGTCATCATGAAGGTACCGCTTGATATTACGCATTGAAATAGAGATATGAATACTCAAGTGAGTTTATTATGTCTTTGATTGATAGCTTATTGGCAGCTCAATAACATGAGCAATTTACTATGGCGTATAGTGATTAATAATAACATACTCCACAAAAGGTTTTACGAACTCATCTTAGTGGTCCTCTAAAAAATGGGAAACATTTTTATTTCTTTTTTGTGCAATAATTCCTCCCATTTTGCAAATGGAGAACATGAACTGTTTAACTACCATAATCATCAAAACGAATTTTGAGGGGCTCTTAAGGAAGACAATAATATCATCTATATTCATATTTCGGCACGCCCTTTTTTTGTTCACCATCAGATTTTCCACCATCAGATTACATTATATGTCAAAGCTTGTTTCATTTCATGCAGTAACAAATATCTGATGGTGGAACAAAAAAAGGGGCGTGCCGAAATATTAATATAGATAATAATACGATTTAACTACCATAATCATCAAAACGAATTTTGAGGGGCTCTTAAGGAAGACAATAATATCATTACTATATATGTCAAAGCTTGTTTCATTTCATGCAGTAACAAAAATCTGATGGTGGAACAAAGAAAGGGGCATGCCGAAATATTAATATATAAAATATATATATATATATATATATATATATATATATATATATATATATATATATATATATATATATATATACATAGATTCTACAATCACCGTTGTTGTATTTGCGAGACAAAATCACGTGTAATAGCCATAAGGTGGGAAAAGAGCGTCAAACCTTCTTAAACTTTCTTATTTCCTCTCTCTTGATATGCATAACATTTTCCTGTCTTTCTTTCTACTAATGCCTGGTGTTGGCTTAAAGGTTTGGGTGGTGAGCTTAGGATCCTAGGATCCTGAGTTCAAAATCCCTCCGCTCAGCTGTTGAGTTAATACCAGGTGGGGTTAACTCGGCCTGTCATCCTTCCGAGGTCGGCAAAATGTGTGCCAGCATGTTGGTATACTGTGTCGGAGTGGTGACCCGTCCAGGATTGCACCCAATAACCAAGGAGACTGCTTAAGCAGCACCAACACTCTGCACAGAGTATGGTCCCAATGTCCTCTCTCTCCTCCAGTGGTCTTATTTTGTTTTATTTCGGAATCGATCAAAATTGACTTTCAACCCTCAAAAATTAATATACTGTACTATGTTTAAATCCAGTATAAGTTCTAAAATCGCCTTCCTCTCCTAGTTCTGAAAGCGTAAACCTTTTTTAAAATTTTAATTAATCACAGGCCCCTTGATGGTCCGGGCCCTCAGTCTTTGCCCGAATGCCCAACTGCTCAGTCCACCCCCGATCCCACTGATGGGCCAGATCTGCAACCTGACCTGCACCAAAGTAATCAGATTGTTCTTGTCACCGACCCAACTCATCCTCTAAATTTTGTCATAAACCCATTTGCAATGTTTGGAGATATCGTGCTGTTTCGTTTTAGCTCTATCTCTCAATGGTGAAAATAACTTCAAAAATTATTGGATCTGGATCTTCACCAAAATGTAATCAATTCGTCCTTGTCACACACCAAACCTGTCTGTCAAGTTTCATCTGAATCTGTCCACAAATTTTTGAAATATCTTCCTCACAGACAAAGAAATAGACAGGGATGAAAACATAACCTTACCTCCATCCACGTCCACCTTTGGGAGTGGAGGTAATAAAACCATAAAACAAATCAATACTTTCAAACAAAAGGCAAACCTTAACCTTTACAACCATTCACCACCAACAGCAAATTTATACTGTACCTTAACACAAACACCACACTCATCAGTCACCAAAAGGCTAAAGCAATTCAACCTTGACAATGAACCTCCGATGATGAGGCTGAGTCTTTGGGTCTCTCACTCTCTAACCGCAGGCAGGTCGGTGGTCTTTCTGTCTTCTACCGTCTCCTCTCTGGCCTGCCCCCCCCCTCCCCATATTTCTGCAGGGCGCTCATGGTCCTCCAGCAACCCCCTTCTGGTAAAACTACCAAAATCAAGAATCAACTCTCACCGTCACTCTTTCATTCCTCTTTTTGTCCTGCCTTTGGGACAAACTCCCACACTCTCTTCATTCCCACTCTTCCCTCCAGATCTTCAAAACAGCTGTTCACCACCATCCCTTATCTTCCCCCATCCAAAACCACGATCTTTTCTACCCCCGCTAATGCACCCCAAACCCACCTCCTTCAAATACCCTGCTTTCCTTCCTGAACATTCCTGTCATGTAAGAACCTGAAAGCCCCTGTAGTGTCCATCTTGTTTACCCTGTGTAACCTGCCCCATCCCTCTCCTTTCCACAGATCTCCTCATGTCTCTGTTCCACACTGTTTTTTCCTTCCCTCTCCCATTCCTCTTGTCTCCTGCTCCCTTTGTTGTACGTTATGTGTGTTAGCTCTCATACTCTCGACAGTGTATTCAAATGTATATATATGAAAATTAAAAAAAAGCTCCACCGCCTTTTACCTTTAAATAGGTTACAGCTATGATTTTAAAAAATGCCCAAAACTCCAATTCTACAGGACCAGACAATATACCAAATATCCACCTGAAACACCTCGGCCCTTTAGCCATTAACACACTAACTAAACTGGCTTGGCAGGATGGCCTAGAAGTACGCACACTCGCCTCTGAGCTGTCTAGCCTGGGTCCAAATTTTGATCCAGCTATAAACTGTCATCCTGGTGTTTCACAGGCAGGGTGATTCATCAATGTGTGTGCTGTCCCTCAGTGGACGTTAAACGAGCGTCTCATCTTCCGGCATTGGTCGGTGTACGTTAAAGATCCCACGGTGTCCTTTGCAAAGATTGGGTGACCTATCGGCGGCACCATGAACAAATTACGAATTCCTACCCTAACCGGCAGAGCGCATTGCATCAGCGGCACAGTTGCACTCTCAGCCAATGATGCTACCCCGCAGCGTTGTGCTGCATATGAACGAAGAAGAATAAGACGAGCTAAACGATATAACCAATCAAGAAGAGGCAATAAAATCACCTCTATATGGAAAAAGGCAATCATACCAATACCAAAACATAATACACCTCCCTCCCAATAACCCAGAATCATATTGGCCCATTTCTCTCTTCTGCACTCCAACAAAATACTGGAAAGGCTCATCCGAAATAATTTCCTCCATTTTATTCTTCTAGCCCCATCGCAGCATGGCTTTCGTCCGCTACACTCAACACCCACTCAACCATCTACATTAACACAATACATTCTAGATGGCTTTAACAAAAAACAACCCCCACTGAGAACTGTTCTCATGGCAAGAGATATATGAATAAACTTTTTGACACCGTACCTCGCCATATTCTCATTGAAAAATCCTCAATACCAACATGCGTACCAACAATAAGAAATGGCGAGCAAACTTTATGTCCTGTTGTCAATTTCAAATAAACAATTACCAAACCCTTTCTTACTTTCGACTTCGATGTACATAACGGTGTCCCATGGGGTTTCTGTACTATCTCCGTCACTCTATCAATCTATTCCTCCATGACTTCCTGTCCCCTCAAGCCGACTCATGACTTATATGATGTGCAGATGATCTAATCATTGCCTCAAAACATTCTGCTTCTATCCAGACCACCAACACCCGACAGCAATAGCTTCACAATCTTCAAAACTGGCTCATATTGAATCACATGACTGCATCTCCACCCAAAGCTTTTCTAACCCTTCTCACCCCAGACAGACATTAATCCAAGGCACATCCAGCCACTAATCTCTTCAATAAACAACCTTTTTTTGACAGACGTCAACATCC
>CM068966.1:72751836-72763186 GCA_035128595.1 Eptatretus atami | reverse complement strand
TCCATTTACATTCAGAAATTTATTTTCTGCTCTGCTGCTTTATCTGATATTATAATACACATTATTAGAGAAATATATATATATATATATATATATATATATATATATATATATATCCGAGTGTGAATGCACCCGGCATTGCCCGGGTTGCTTTTGAATGAATTTAATCTTCTGTACATAGGTCGTGACCGTGAGTCCCAGTCATCATTCCCATTGGGCCACGGCAGTCATGCCTCAGGGTTGGTGAGGAGGAAACACCACCCCCCCCCCCCCGGCCGAGGGCCTCGCCAACTAGCCTATAACCCTTCCCGGGGCCCGTCCCGGCATTTTTTGTTTCAGAGTTTCCTCATCTATTCACCATTTAGGAGATTAGGGCACGTCGGAGACAAACAAACAAACAAAAAACTTAATTATGTATTAGAAATATACATACCAAATATCTTCCACCCATGTTTTGAAGCCTTTTTCCTGAGCAGGTCAGCTTTTTGCGGGCTCCAACGCATGGTACCTTTCTTGTGACAATGTTTTACGCCGGATGCCCTTCCTCCACGCAACTCTTTAAGTCGCTTCAACACGCAGGAAATTACCAGTATACTGTGCCTCATTTCGCTGAACCCTCGGAAGATGACAGGCTGAGTCAAGCCCCCCTGATGTTAATTCAGTGCCAGCGCGGCTCGAAACTCAGTACCCCGAGGATCGCAAAGCCACCACCCCGAACCACTAAGCCAACACCAGGCGATATATATATTACCACACCTCTGGAAAAAATTAAGAGACCACTCCAAAAAATTTTTAATCAGCATCTCTACATGTATGGAAGCCATTTCCAATCCAGTGTCTGTTGAAATTCCAACACAGGCACCACACCTCATTTTACTTAGTGAGTACTGATTAGGATCACCTGAACCGAATTTTATTTAACAAGGAAAAAGTATAAAAACACTGCTGTGGTCATCACTATCCTCTTTGCCACATAGGACCAGGCTGGATGGCAAAAACGTTGCTAGTAGTACCTCAAAATAATTGAATCAAAAAAATAACATTGCACCATGACAAAGTTTTTGAGTGAAGAAAAGAAGGGTTCAATTCTGCTTTTACTGCAGAGGGATTACATGGAGCATCACATTGCTTCCATCCTTAAAATTTTCAAAAAGACGGCGGGTTCATTAGAATAAGGTCAAGCAGCAGACGTTGGGACAACAAAGCTGCAGACTGGCAAGGGCAAAAACGACTTTCCACTGACCGGGATGACCGCCCAACTCATTTGATGTCACTCAACAACGTAGGATGACATCAAGGTGACCTACAAAAAGGAATTGGCAAATGGCAGCTGGAGTGAAGTGCACGGCGAGACGGTTCGAAACAGGCCTTCCTAGGGGCAGGGCTGAGAGCGTGCAAAGCTAGAAAAAAGCCCTTAATCAATTGAGAAGCAAGAAGAGCCAGGCTGGTTTGCAAAAGACCAAAGGATTGGACCGATAGAGGAATGGGTAAGGTCATCTTCTCTGATTAGTTCCAATTTTCAGCTTTTGCCCAACACCTGGTCGTCTAATGGTTAGGCGGAGACCTGGAGAGGCCTACAAGCCACAGTGTCTCCCTCCCACTGTGAATTTGGGGAGATCGGTAAATGATCTAGGGGGTGCTTCGCAAGGCTGGGATATCAGCAGATTGTGTCTTGTGAAGACTCATGAATCAAGCACATACAAGGTTTTCCTGGAAGAACACTTGCTGTCCTTCTGCTCTGCCAATGTTCCCCAACTCTGAGGATTGGTTTTTTCAGCAGGGACAATGCTCCATGCCACACACGCCAGGTCAATTAAGGTGGGATTAGGAGGACCATCAGATCAAGACCCTGTCATGGGCCAGCCCAATTCCAGGGACTGAAACCCCATTGAAACCTCTGGATGTGGATCAAGAGGAAGAGTCACCAAAGCAATGTGAAAGACTGGGTGGAGAGCATGCCAAGACGCATGAAAGCTGTGATTGAAAATCAGGGTTATTCCACCAAAAATATTGATTCTGAACTCATTCCTAAGTTAAAACATTAGGTATTGTGTTGTTTAAAAATTTAATATGAACTTGTTGTTGTATTATTTGAGGTCTGAAACACTGAATTCTTTGTTTATTTTGACCAGTTGTCATTTTCTGCAAATAAATGCTCAAATGACAATATTTATTCGGAATTTGAGAAATGTTGTCAGTAGTTATTAGAATAAAACAAAAATGTTTCGATATTTTACTCAAATACATACGCTAATAAATAGTAAACCAGAAAAACGGATAATTTTGCAGTGGGTCTCTTAATTTTTCCAGATATATATATATATATATATTATATAATATTTTATATATAATATATATATTATATTATATATATATATATTGTTACGAATTTCGGTCCGCCCGGCGTGCGATCGGGCCACGTAACTCTGAAATCGCGACCGCGTCGCCAGCCGGACGCGACAATTCCGAGTCGCTGACCCTCCGGAACTACTCGGCCAGGATCGTCTAGCACGTGGTGGGTCTTTCGGCCCACCAGCAATCGTCCAAATCGGCCACCCAGCTGAGGATAGGGTGTTCCCAAAACTCGACCTTACCTAAGTACACCGCGGTGATAAACCGGCGATCAGTACCCCCGACAGGGCGGCACTGTGGACACGAACCGCCTTAAGCGGTCCGTTCCTTAGCTATCGAATAGAAACCGAGCGGTGTTATCGCCGGGCCCCGCGGACGTGATTTATTTACCGGTGGCTACACCCTTCTACCAATTCCTTCGTGATGTAAGATGGGAACTTTCAAACAAGGAAAGGACGCAACGAAAACGGGAACAGTTCGACAAGTACATTTATTCCACACTCAGACAAGGCAAGCACGTATTCACAGCCATACAGTAGAGCACGTGAAACAGTCAAAAGCATGGAAAGCAGAATTACAACCGACTACCAAGCAAAGTTTATTACAGCACTTAAAAACAGTTTCTACTTTACAAGACACGGCGCCCAACACGCATTCACACAAAAGCAAAGGAAGACCCCCTCAAAGGCAAGGGATCAGACTGGGCCCGTGGGCCTAATGCGCGTTGTGGGAACCTGGATGAGCGGCCAGGTCCACGAGACTGAAGGGTCCCTTACCCGCGCCCTCGTGCACGATGGCGGCAGCCGCAATGTCAGCGTACTGCGCCTGGGCTTCGTGGCCCCTGCGGGGTCGGCGAGCTCTCTCCGCGCTCCCGTTCTGCCTTTCCGTCGGCTTCGAGCTCCTTCTCCCGACTCGACTGCCTGCCGACACTGAGACTTGACTTCTCTCCCGGCACTCGCCGCTGCCACTCCATTGCCCCCACCTGGTTTCCGACTCCCGGAGCTTGCACCGTGCTCCCGTTATATAGCCCGGGGGAGGAGCGTACATGTAATTTTTCTGGATCCAGCGGGTTCGGAGGCAGGGCTGTGCCACACGATGCCAGTCATTGAATGGTATGAAAAGGGGGTGTGAAGGCATTTCCTATCCGATTTCTGAGGTGAAAGGAACGCATTCAAACCCATGGCACGACGTGTGTAGAAGCGGAGTGGTGGGGAGTTTGGTTGTTTGGTGCGTCGTTTGAGAATGGCGGTGAAGTTGATGGGTTTGCGGGATGATTGTGGAGTAAAGAGGCGAAGGTGGTGGTGTTTGAGTTGTTGGCGGGCATCGTTTGAAATGGTAGTAAGCGATGTTGCGGGATGGAGTGTGGACGTAAAGAGGCGAAAAGTGGTGGTGTTTTGAGTTGTTGGGGGTTTATTTCCGGTCCAAAATAACGATAGAGAATAAGAAAAATCGGCGAATCATCAAAGTCGCAAGCCCGATGAATACCGAAATTCCCTCTTTAAAAACGTGTGGAATATCTACTACACTAATTACTTATCGGTCATACATGACTTCTAAGGACCTTTATGGGTGTTGCGAATTTCCACAGCCGTAACCTACTCCTCCCTTTTTCACAGACTCTTCCGAGTCGTCGAATTTTCGTGTGCCGATCATGTGTAAGTTTCTCCTCCGAGTACAGTTTATACTTGGATCCCTGAGTGGACATTCTAGTGTATTCGTGTCCCTAAAATAATAATACGGGGCCGATAATAATACTAAGCTACAAACGCATTCATAATAGACGACTTAAATAAATTGCCTGCGCTAGAAGACTTAATGCGAGGGGCGACCATAACAATACATTTAAAACCTTAACTTATATTTACACTATTCCATGGCCCAGACGCGAGACACTTACAAGAGAAAAAGTAAAAGTACAAGCAGGACGCAGGCTGCTTACACGACAGTCTAAGGCCTCCCTCCTTTGAATGAGTCAGTGAAACTGACAATGTAGCACGGGCTGCCAGTGCAGTCGGTTGCAGCTGCCAACCAGGCAGTCCTCGCAAAAACTTGCGCGACGATCCTGGGCACTGGTAGAACAAGGGGCGGGTGGAAATGCAAACAGAATCGGGCGCGGCTGGCATTGGGCAGAGGCGGCATGGCAAGGTGAAATGAAGGCATTGCATCAAGGCGCTGTAGCAACACGCGGCAAGATGGAATGCCGGCACGGCTTGCAGCAAAAGCACCAGCAGAGATCCGGCGGCACAGGCTGAGCAAACAACCAGCAACGATCGCGCGGACACAGGCCTTGCAGCAAACAGCAGCAGTAATGGCCGACGGCGGCAAACGAAGCCTGATGCAGCACGCACCATAAGTTCCGCTTGCCTTCAGGTGAGGCTTGTGCGAGGGATGCGGTGGTGCTGGCCACTCAGAAGGCGCTCGAACTATACTGTCTCCTTCCAACTTATCGCCTTTGCTGCTCTGTACCTACCACCCCCTTAATTTGTAAAACACCAATTTTAGCCCAACTTTTTTTTTTCTTTTTTATTATTTTTACTTCCCACTATAATTCGTCCCCTAACCCCCTTAACGTCTTTTGTTCGCTAACCTATCCTGTCCTAGCCACTCCCAACCCTACGTTCCCTTCCTGAGGGAATAAGGGAGGCACGTCCATGTGTCGAGGCCCAATAAAGCCTCAGATGGCCTCCTCAGATTCAGCGATCTTAACCCAAAGTGGGTCCAGCGGGCCACAACGAGAGCGAAGGATGGATGTTGCCATTTTTACCCTATTCCATTAACCTTTAAACTACCCCGGCTTCAACAGAGCCTCTCCTTAACATCGTGTCTATCACCAGATCCTCGCTGTGTTGGTGTCCTCTCAATTTCGGCCTCGCCCCAATTTCCTCCCGTGCCTCACACGGTCTCTGTGGGACGGTGCTCCTTGCAGGCAACACCGTCTGCCATCTCCACGATGGCACCCCGGCACTACACTGCCTCCGAGCCTACCAGCTCCTAAACACCGGGAGTGCCCTCCTGGCGACCCCTGAAACTCCGTGGCAGGCTGGACCCGGCCCTTTCCGAGGGTCAACCCGTGCCACGTACACTGCCACGCGCATGGCCCCGGGCCCCGCATCATGCGGGCGCACCCGTGCCCACTACGCCTATCGCCTTGGCTACCGCGCCACTAGCCCGGTGCCCGGGTCCACTCAGCGATACTCACTTCGTAGCCACGCTCCCAGCCTCAACAGGGCTCCTGCACCCTCCAAGCGGGTATCGACCTACACTCCCACCAACAGCAAGACCTCCATTTTGTCAATTCTAACCCCACTTTAACTCACTTATCTGACCCGGGTCCCTTGGGGTGAGATACTCCCCCCAATCATCATCGACATGCATTCCACAATCCTCCATCACCTCAGTGCGCCGCTGGCCTCACTCACTCACATGTACATTTTCCTTTCCACACTTGTCAACTCACACAGCGCTGATTCCTGCCATCCTGCTCACTAACCCTTTCTAACACCTCGTGCTCCCTCGTCGTCCCTTACTCTACAGCACGTTCCATTTGATACTACGTAGCTATGCTACGTTCCCACTACACACTCACCAGTCTGTCCTGTCCTCAAAATCCAAAAATCATTTTCCCCATTTCCCTCCTAAATCTAACTGCATCCCTTACCTAATCCATTCACGGGCCCCATGGGACTTTACCCCGCCCTGAAGCTGGGTTAACTAACACTAACCCTTCCCCCTAACTAGTGACATCCTGTGCCCAGGACAGGGGCGTTTCTCACCTCCTGCTGATTCGGGAATTTCCTGTTTCACCCGAAGCGAGGCTTGTTTTTTTTTATTTTTAAATGCGGCGTGCACATGCGCTGGGCAACTCGCAACTGCGCTTCTTCCCCCGCTGATGTCATGGCAAGCTGTTCTCCTGACCTCGTCCCTTTCAGCGCAACATCCGGCAGGGATTTCCCCTCTGCCGGTTCCACTATGCAGCCATGACGTCACCTGCGCATCAAAAAAAAACAGCCTCGCGTTTCGAGGTCCCCACGGAACACATGTGCTCTGCTCGTCGAGCTTTACAACGCTCGCGTGGAGAACCCTCCGGTCAAATCTTATCCAGCCTACCTTTTGTCCGTCCGCGGGATCGGCAAATCCACCGCGGCGTTTTACGGCGGGTTTCACTCCCGCAACCGCGTGCACGGGCGGCCTCGTGCGCCACGCCCGACCTCCGCTTCGCCCTGGTAAACCGGCGCGGTTCCCGAAAAAGCTACGGGCGCTACTCGGCCTTTGTCCATCTGTCGCCGTCTCTCCGTCGCACTCTCGCACACCTGCGTTGTCACGACACTCACACTTGCACTCCTACATTCACACGGGAGACGCGGCTGCGTGCTCCCGCATGCCCACCGTCATCTCCTACACAAGCGGACCTCACACACGCTGTTCCCTCTCACACCGGCCGCTCACTCACGCATGCCCTTTCACTCGCAAACATGGTTCCACTCACACACGGTGTGCTGGGAGGCACGCATTTCGCACACTCGTGACCACACCACTCACACACGGGGGCGCCACTCACACTATGCACCACACACACCGGGACAACCACGCTGAGGGATTCGCGTCACCTCTAGGGCTCCGGGCCTCCATACCCCCCAAGCTGCACGTGCACCTGTCCACAGCACTCGCCCCCTCGAACTCGCTTGACACGATCGAACCCACCTGGTCGCGATCAGCTTCAAGGGAGCATAGCGTCTCTCTCCGTTCCCGAAGGAGGCTATCCAGCTGCTCGCACCGGGTCACAACACAGTCCACCAGCTCGCCCCCATTAAGCCTCGCTAACTCTGTGTGTGTTTGCTCGTCCTTAACCCCGTCTTTATCGTGCAGTCTCTCCTCTATTTTTCTATCTCCCGAGTCTCTATACATTTTATTTCTATTGTCTCTTCGTGTCTATTAGTTTCTTCCTGGATCCTCGTCCTCTGTTTCCTCCTTGTTTTATTTAATTCACTTCTCACTCGTTCTATCTCCGTGTCTCTGGCAATATTCTACTTCCTTCTTTGACTCTGTGCTTCCCTTCTTTCTCCATTTTTATTTGTTCTCCTTATTAGGGTTGGTCCCAATTTCCTTCATCTGGACGAGTGGTCAATCAAGTCCTGCCACAACTGTTCTTTGGTGAGATCACACATGCCCACTTGATTGCGCGTTGTTCTACTCCTGGCTCCTTTTGAGCCGTTCCTCCTCTCGGAACTTTTTGAGTTGTTCGTTCTCTTTCCGGAGTTTTTCAATCTCTGTGGACGCCAATTCTGCTTTCTCCTCGAGTTGGTTAATTTCAAACTCGTATAGTTTTTGTTTTCTCTCCCACTGTTCCTCTCGTTCTTCCCTCTCCAATCCTACAAAACGTGAGTTGGTATGTTGGGGAAGTGAGAGAAACGGACAGCACAGAATGCAAATTGTGGGAACCACCACTGCGCAACTCGAACCAGCTGAAAGCCTAGGGCCAGATAAAGATTGAGATGCAGAAAGAGTCATGAAGAAGAACTCGATTGAGACAGTAGAAGGAAATCAGCCTCAATGATAGAAATTAGACGAGAATTGACAGAATGGAGGATCCAAGAAGACAGATTGGAATAGAAAACGACAAGAAGAACGAGATTGAGAAGGAGAAAAGAAATCCAGCCAACTTGAAGGAAACCACGAGATCGTCAGAGCTTGAGAGTCACACGGCAAAAGAATCATCTAGTGCAACATAAGCAGATAACACAAATATGCACAGGCTATATGAGTACTTGAAGGACTAGATACAGAGGAAAATCAATAAGCTTCGCGCTAATGAATGAAGACTAGATTACGGAAGGATACCTGAGTGCTAGATTTGGGTGAGTATTTGTATTCTACACGCCACAGGGGTCTTGACCGTCACAATATTTGTTTTTGAAGAAGACTATAAACCAAGACCTGATTGTGAATGATTGGCTATAGCAACCTCACCAACTTTCAACCGCACCCTTAATTTAACACCGCTTTAAATCTACGTCCCTCCATCAGCACCCTGTCTATTTGTCGTACGGCTTTATGAACATACCCGTGTAAACTGCCAGGTCAGTTTCGCTGGGGTTTGGTGATTAATACAAATAGTTGTGTGGGCTTGCACTGCCAGACAGGCAGTCAGAGCCCGAAGGCCGAGTGAAGCGGAGCAAATCACAATTACTCGTCTTGAGTAGCCGAGTTCGCAGGGAGACTCGGGGACAGAGAATTCTCTAGCGTGACTGGTACAATGTTTCAATTTTGCAAGAGCCCAGCAGATTTTTGTAGTGAGAGAGCGTGACTAAACTGCAGGTTCATAGTACTCCCGAGGAGGATTCAGCATGGTTCTAGACTAGATGTTTGCAAAAAAATATAACAATATTTATTCAATTGAAATCTAGAAAGTTTCGATACGATAATTGAGTAGACTACTGGTGCGTGTCCCGAATATGGAACAGACAATAGAGATGAATCAAATGTGCTCGCTTTTAACGCCACGACCTTGTGGTGTGTCTCCTAGACACGGCATAAACGAGAAGCCGTAGAGAAAAGAGTTCATGAACGACTACATCCGTAAATCGCTCGAAATCTATTCAGAGCAAATTCGACCAATGAGAGACACTGATGAGATTGGAGATGGGTGACTTGGACATCGAAGAGTGAAACGACAGGTGGACATGTGAATAACGCACACAAGACAGTAATAGAATCACCGATAATGAACAGGAAAAAAATGGGAGACTTAGACTCAATTGAAGTAAAAACGTATGAAATTGTATGGTGGTAGTGACTGAGGCGGCAGCTGCAGGAAGATCGAGTCCACTCGTGAGTAAAGAGAAGCAAAGATCGCGCATGTTAGAGTACAGGTCGAGGTCCGTTGAAATTTGGTCAATATCGGCAGCTAGGCTGCCGGCCTCGGAGCAGAGCAAAATTGGTGAGTCCACGGGATTTTGAAAAACTCCGAAGAGGATGAAGACATAATCATTTCCTTGAAGCAGCCGCCATAGATCAACTTTTCAAAAGTCAGAGAGGTAAAAACGACTTCAAAATGGAGCCAGGGAAGTTCTTTAGAACCAGCACACATTAATATGGGACGTGTCGCTGATGCTCGCTTCTCAAGCTACGACGGCCGCTCTACCAGTGGATTGTTTCACAGACTCTGGGGTTTGCACTATGGGACGTTATTGCTCATATTCTCGCACCCGCACCCGCGCGTCTCGGGAACTTTGACTGAGATGCAACCGCCTGCGTTTGTATAGGTTAGTCAGCGCGACAACGCGTTCATGGACGGGTGAAAGCCTCAGCGAAACTCACTAGAACATGCCAAGCCGAAGCGCCCAACCCTAGCCCACCAGGTTCTCTGTTTGCGCCAGAGACACGAGGGGAATGTTTAAGACGTGTGGTGTTCTGCTGGCCCCGTGATTTTTACCTGCAATGCATAGATGCTAACTGTGTTACGGACAGCAGGAACAGTTGGGGACCAGTGCGAACATAGGCGTCCAAGGTTACAAGAATCAGCTTTATATTGTGATTCGAGACAGGTTGACTTAGTGTCATCCACGCTCGCTTCTTTTACTTATACTGGTTTTGGGCAACAAATTTCATGAGGTTGTACGAATATAGATCGCTCTGGGTGTGCAGTCTGCTGCAAGTTATCTGGGATTGTAGTGGGTGGGAGTTGGACAGAATGGTCGTTTGCACAAGTAATGAGCTAGTGTAGTATCATGGGATAGTGAGTTGATGAGTTTAGCGCATATCCGGCTGATCGGCTGATTGTGTCTCGGCGCCTGTTTCCAGGAGCCACGTTGTTACGAAGCTAGTAAATAGATGGCATAGCCGTTTACTCTCATGCGAATTTTTGGGTCAGGTGTAGACGCGCTACTAGTACGTTCTTGACAGGGGATCATGTTAGTTTGGGGGTTTTAAAGGATGATTTCCTGGTCTGGAGAGAACCTGTCTCGCGAGGGAGGTTTTTTCCAGGCTGCATGTTAACAAGAGGGCGTATGTTCTGGGTGTTGGTACTGGGTTGCTTGAATTGCGCGGAATCGTTGTGATGGGAGATGTCGGTTTTTGGTACGTGCCACCTCCCTCGCACTTTTTTATGCCTGCCTAAGATGGGTCTCTGTGTTTGGTCTGTCATGATTCACCACAAAGTGTGGGTTTTGTTCCGTCAGTTGTGTCAGTGTGTATTTGATATATTATTAATTAATTATTTTTAGTGAGGTCAATTCTTTAATTAATATTATTGTGTGTATTTTGTGAGACATTTAGTTGCGGAGTTGACGTGTGCTTCATCCAGGCGCACTCGCTTGTATATACTATATATATGTGAAGAGACTCCCCATGTGTGATATATATGATGTTTGTTTTGGGTTGCTATGTAAACTATATTGTTGACGGCTGTTGGAGCCCGGTGGGATTGCGACTGTGCGTTTACACCCACTAGAGCAACGGCGCCCCGTAAGGTGGTTGGTAGGGGAATTGTATCTCGACAAAGCCATTGTACAGGTGTAGTTACCGAAACCCATTGTATGTAGAGGGAATTTTATGTGATCCATTTCGGGCGTGCGACACTTTGATTATACGCAGTGGTTTGTGTTTCTGTATCTTATGCAATTCTGTTGTTGATTTTGCCCCGAAGAACCACTCTCAACCGCCATCACAAACAACAACAACGCCAACAGGGCCTGGCGACCTTTATATTGTTGTTCTATTGTGTGTGAGACTACCGTCGACATCTCGCATCACCCCCACATTCCCGCAATCTCGGAGAGCGACCCCAAGTACAGCCATGTCGATAACCGGTCGGCCCGACCGAAATCGTGCCACCACCTTCATCGTAGTCGTCCTGATCTACGGACTAGTATCGTCCGCACCACCTGTGAACATGGGCATGCCTGGGCTGCAGACGCTCGGGCCCGTGTCTCTCGTCCGTGCGAGACGTTGCCGAGTGTAATTCACGGGATTTGAGGGTTTCATCTTCTCTTCTTCTTTT
>CM068966.1:72740702-72751567 GCA_035128595.1 Eptatretus atami | reverse complement strand
TGTAACTCAGAAGCTTCTTTTCTAATTCCTTTTTCACGATCCCCAGCTACTCTTGTTTCCTCTCTCTCCTCGTTGTGTTCCCTGTAACTCAGAGCTTTCTTTTTCCAATTCTTTCTCATCTCCGTACACTCCGACCTTGCTTTGGCTTCTAATTGTTCATCTGCTCAGTGTGGCTCCTTAACGTTTCATTCTCTGTTCCTTCCCTTTCCTCTGTTAACATCTTCACTCGTTTTGTAATTCTCTCTTGTTCTGGTTTTCTGTCTAGAAGCTTTCTTCTATCTTTGTCCCCATCTTTGAATCTTTCTTTTTTTCCTAACATTTTTTTTCCAATTCCTTTTCTCTCTCTACACTCCGACTTGCTTTGGCTTCTAACTGTTCTTCATCTTGCCCTTGTGTTTGTCATCCTGTCTTCCCTGTTCTTCTGTCTCCGTTTTTTTAACCTCCCGTCCCAGCTATCAACTCTCTTCGGCATGTCTTTGCAGTCCTTTTCTCACACGCTTCACTATTGTATTGCTCTTCGTGCACAGACTCGCGTCACCCCAATTAAATTGCCCTCTCGGTTACCGTCACTTTTTCCGTCACCTCCACGCTTCTCGCCCAACAGTCTCCCGAAAATTTTTTCCTCACCCGGCCTTCACCGTGGGCCTGAAACTCTTGCCCCCTCCAGCTCGTTCGCTCCCACACGTGGCGCGCCATTACGCCTTCGCTGTTTTGTGCCTTCATGCCCGCCGGCAGGCAATTGGCCTATTTGCTGCGTTTCACCCCGCATTTTCTTTTATTTTCTGATTTCTTCCTTCATTTTGTCGATTTTGTTTGTTTCCATTTAATGAGTGCGTTATCCATCCAAATTTTTTTCGTTCAACTTCGTTATTCATTCCTTCCCATTTTGCAGTGCGCTTTCCATCCATTTTTTTCGTTCATTCATCCACTTTGTTTGTGTTTGTTTCCATCTGCTTGTTCACTATCCTTTTATATTCGAAGCGTTCGTTTCCATCCATTTTTTTCGTTCATCTTCTGCCAGCACGGCGAATAGCCGCGGCTAATGTCGGGGTGACTCAGGCTGAGCCGCAGCGGCCAGGATCGGGGGTTTTTGGTGAGGGGAAGGGGAGGTGTAACAACCGAGGCCTCTGCCGCCGCGCAAACCCATGTTCGGCCCGGATTCGTTTGGGGGAAACTGTTCCTCGCACACCATGTCTGCTCGCGTCGACATCCTGGACCATCGGATTCTACATCACTACACATATACATCTCTTACGTACCCCCGGCTCGCTCGCCTTGAAGACGCCATCTTATCTCAACGGAAGGGTTAATTTAGAATTGCTCGTAATTAGATGGGAATCGGGGGTCGCTCCTCCCTGAACTGATCCTATGAATCGTTAGCTTGGAGACGGGAGGGATTAGAATCCCACTCCTGACACCAGTGTTGCGATTTCGCGCCCGTCGCCGTGCGATCGGCCACGCGAACTCGAAGCCGACCGCCTCGCCCACCGGACGGACAATTCAGTCGTGACCCTCCGGCTAACGCGGGTATCCAGTCACGGGTGGGCCTTTCGACCTCACACAATCGGCCAATCGGTACCCGCGTAGGATAGGGTGTTCGCGCAAATTCGACTACCCTAAGTACTCACGCGGATGGTAAAAACCGGGCGATCCCGTACTGCGCACGCAGGTCGACTCCGGTACACGAGCCGCTTGGCGGCGCCGTTCCGTACTATCGGGATAAGGCCGACCGGGGTTATCGTCGACCTCGACGGTCAGATTATTTACCGGGCGTTTTGCACCCACGACGAACCTTTAGCGTGAAGCAGGATGGAGGTTATTAAAGAAAAGACGAAGCGTAAACTGGAAACACAGTCACCATCAAGCCACATTTTATTCCGCGCACCGGAGCAACACGATAATGAGCACACAAAGCAAACAGCATGTATTTACGCACATATTTAGAGAATGCACATATAGTCACATGGAAGCAAAAGAAATGCACATATAAAGAGTTAACTAACCGACTACACGAACACAGCGGACCACTTATACCAATACTACCTTACAGACACGGCGCACAACCACTGCATTCACAACGAAGCAAAGAAAAGACCCTTAGATGGAAAGGGAGTCGACTGGGCCCGTGGGCCTAAGCGCGTGGGACCTGGATGAGGGTCCGAGGCCACGAGAACGAAGGGGTCCTACCGCGGCCCTTGTGGCGAGCCGCAGAGTGTCGCTGCACGGCGGTTCGTGGGCACCTGCTGGTGTGGTGGGAACGGGGCCCTTGTCGCACCTCTCACGCGGGGAAAAAAGGGGAATTGTTGATGCCTTGGGGAGGAGTATGGTGGCTCGCTGAATCGCCGCGACGCGAGCCTCAGGTTCCAACCTCAGCCGTCTCGCCTCCGCAGCCGTCGCCGCACCGATCTCGCCTCACCGATCTCTCGAGCTCCGTCGATAACGCTCCACGATCCTGCTCTCTAATCTGGCTTCGCCCACGATACTGCTTCTGCCTCCATAGCCAGACACTCGATCACTGCTGCACCGCACTGACCTGAGCATCTCACTGAGCTCAGGCCTTTTTATCGGCTTTCGGATCCACCATATCAAATTATCGGGATCAAACGAACCATCTGGGGCGGAGCCACGCTCGCGATTGGGATGGAGAGAAAGGGGGGCGTGGTACTCATTCCTGATCCTCTAATTGCATATGCCGAGTTTGTCAGGCCGTCTGGAGGTGGGGCCCAAGCGCCCATACGCGTCCTATTGGGTGGATCAGATGTGGGCGTGCTCAGTCCTGATCCGATTCTCGCTCAGGAAACCCCGCCCCCTCTCAACCTCGCGGTCGCGTGTCTCGCTGAAAGACAGCTCGACGCTCGGCTCCACGAGGTGGTGCGGGAATGGCCGTAAGGAGAAGGTGGTGGAGGGTTGTTTCGGCGGTGTCCGATTGGCCATTGTGCGTGTGGAATGGCGGTGATGTGAGTTTCGGTAGCGAGTGTGAATGGCGCTAGTTTTTGCTGCGGCGTTGTTTGTTGTGTTGGCGTGGTGGCTCAAAACAAAGGTAGAACAGAATAAACGCCTAACTCAAAGAATCCGCAGCCCGAATAGGAATCACAGCATTAATTCCCTCATACTAATGGGTTTGGGCTAACTACACACATGTCCTTAAGAAATATATCTACTACGGGTACCTTTATGGCTTTGCGAATGATTCAGAACCGTATACAATAATTAAGTATTAATATTATAATATATATATATAAATATATATTATAATATAGTATATATATATTTTATAGCACTACACATACACACACAAAACAACACACAACACACACACACACACACACACACACACAGTCACACACATCCCGAATGCTCTCTTTGGTCCTGTTGTCTTATGCAGGACCAACAGTGTTTAAAAAGCACAACCCGATATGTCGGCGTATCAGATACAAAACTTGCTGCGGGAAGTAACATGAGCTATATACTACGGCCTCAGAGGCCATTCTTTGAGCACAATGAGGCCAAATTCCAAATTTGTTGGCAAACAGAATGAACCAATTAGTCAAATATAAATAAGGGTCAGATTTTAATGCACATATATTCACCTTTGTTAAATCCATTATAATTTAATTGATAGATTAACTAAACTTTCCTGTCACTGGACGGGTCTTTGCTAGTTGACCAATAAAAAGAGTAACTAAACATTGAAACAAATACATTTTTCAAACATTTTAGCTGTGCTGATGGGAACAGTGGAAACTTTGAGGAGACTTTCTCTGTTTGGATCTGTTTGATGTCCTTGGTAAAACGAAAGTGGACGTGCTGCGTGGATGTACTTGTATATCGGCAAGGTAAACTGTGTGCGATTTACTGGGTGATTGTATGCTAGGTTGTAGCGCCATTTTTATATTACTAGTGCATGCCCGTGGTCGGTGCCCGTAGGTGGTGTGCCCGTAGGTGCAAACAAAACAAATCAAAAAACTTTCAAACCGCATCCAGAAACCGACCACACAGGCCGTTCCTTCGCTCTCACGTGCCCGGACGTGCGTGGCCGTACAGTGCAACAAAAAAAACTTTCACAAACCGCGTGCCAGAAACACAACCACACAGGCGTTCCTTCACCGCTCTCGTAAACGACGACTGATTGGGGCATTGTGTTATTCTATATAATGCGCAATAAGAAACGAGAAGTTATTAGACTAACATTGGGGCATTGTGTTAATAACAATCGAGAAAGTACAGAAATCGAGAAAGAAAAGAATACAGTAAGTTCGATAAATCAAGAAAAAATCGAGGAAAAATATCAGTAATCCGTCACTGGACGTGGATTGGGTATTGGTTTAAGAAAATCGAGAAAAAATCGAGAAAGTACAGAAATCGAGAAAGAAAGAATCGAAAAAGAATACAGTAAATCGTCCAAACTATCTCGGAAAGTTGAAGTCCTCACTGTCCGGAAGTTCGCATATGGCAGTTACGAGTTATTCCAATTTTACTTCTTAATGGCCAAATTATTCATTAGCGCCAACGGTATTTGCCTTTCCAATGTCATGCGCAAGGAGAAAACACCAAGCAAGAGGAAGAGAGAAAAAAAAAAGTGCAAAAAATAATTTACTTCCTGCTTTCGGAGCATAAGACAGCCTCTGATGTTCCCGAAATTTATTTACACCGTCCGTTAAATTGAAAATCGATCAATAACTTGGGCCATTGTGTTTAATCTATAAATGGCATCAACTAATCGAGAAATTATTAGAATACCACGAAAAAAACGTGCAAAAAAAATTAATTTATTCTGGTTCGGACAGCAACAGCATCTGATGTTTCCCGAAATTTATACACCGGCTAATATGAAACGATCATTACACTTGGCCCATTGTGTTTTATCTATAAAATGCGCATAAGAAGAGAGAAATTATTAGAAACCCGAAGTCATACTTCTCCGAAGCCCGCTACGGTTGTACCCGTAATGGTGAACGCGGCGAGGTTCCTTCCCCATGCGCCCACGCCCACCTGCAACAACGTGGTCTTGCCATTGGTTTGGTAAATAAATGGCCATAACTTGGGAAGTCACTTGTGCCGATTAATATTAAACCTTGAAAAGGCACAATCCTCAGGTCCCAGCATATACCTGGCAAGTTTCAATTTAGATCGGACAGAGTTGTCGAAAACAGCGGGTCAACACACAAACACCCACACACACACCACACAAGCACACACAACACACAACACACACACACACATACAACAGCACCACACACAGACACACAGACATTCTGAATTATAGATAGATGAAATGTGCATTGAAGGATTGTGAAGCTATAAGAATACATCCATGAAGACTTTCCGCAAAGGAAAGTAAAATCTGCAGAATAGCTAATGCCAGACGAGTAGAAAGTTGAACTAGTGTAGTGTGCATTACTGGTTGACTTATATTGCAGACATAACTGAGAGCTTTTCTGTTACGCTCCACACAGTGAAGGTGGATGGAGGTTATGTTTCAACTTGTTGGTTTTCTGTTCTGTTTGGATAGTAAATCTCTAAAAAGTTATGGATGATTTGACGAAAGTTTGGTGATCGGGTTGGTTGCTTAATGTAAGGACGACACACAATGTGTTATTGATCGTTTGTTGATAGTATCCGGATTCACCATGCAATAAATTTTTTTAAGTGGATTCAGTTCTCAATTGAGGAAGGGGCCCAAAACGATATATACGCACAAAATTTCAAAAAGTTGTGGACGGAATTTGGACTAAACTTGTGACGATTTGGGTAAGGGACAAGACAAAGCAGATTGGATTTTTGGTGAGCATCAGTTAGCTTTTAACTATTAGTGCACGGACATTAGTAGACAATGGACCAGCCAGTTTTCAGGTTTTCCGGGACTGAACCTGGTATTTGCTTGCAATGTAGGCCCAGGGCTTCAGACATCTCCCACCAAACTACCGAGCTAGACCGCAAAAACAGGGGCATTTCAACATACATTGAGAGAACTTTTTAATTGTACGAATGGAGGGTAATAAAAGAGCATATAATATAAGAGGTAAGTAACATTTCTTACAGAGTAATTATGGAAAACATACAAAGCGATATAAATGAAAACATTCTTTATTGTCTCCAGGTACCAGTGTCAAATCGATTCTTAAATCCTAATTGTGTACGTAATTTGACTGTGAGGAAGCCCAAGCTCTTGGTTGTTGCCGTTTGTGGGGCGATTAGAATCCGTCAGCAGAGCCCCGTCGGCAAGTTATCGTCACTTCAAAGGGTCCGATGGGATGGCGGCTTGGCGCTCCAGCCAGCAAGCCCGTCCCCCGTGGAAAGGAGGAAAGGGAAGGGTGGGAGAGGAAGGGCCGAGAGGCGGGGAGGCTGCTCGAGGCCAGAAACGCAGCGGCAACGTGGGAGTGGTAAGGGGCGGGAATTGTGGAGATATTCCATTCGTCCCCATCGGTGGCGGGGGTGAAATTAATCTTTCGGAGGTTACTCGCTTCAATACGAGCCTTGTCAAACCATATTTAATGAGTACATGTGTTAATAGATCCACTAAATTTTTTATCATTAAAACGTATTCTTAAAAAGCGTTTTGAAAATATATGTTTCTACGTTAGCTCTCGTGAAAGTGTTTGTCTACTCTCCCGCCCCTCTCCCCTTCCAAAGTTATCTTGGTTTGCCTTCAACCCGCCTCACGACTATGTGGCCATGGGGGCAGTTTGAAAATCAGTACGGAGTATTTTCCGTGCCGGTGCCGCACTTTCGTGCTTGTCCCCGCCTGCTTGTGGTGGCTGGTGTCGGCTGGGGAGGGTGGAGCAGTCGCCGTTTGGATCTGCTCAGTGGAGGTCACCCTTTGTTGCCTTTTCCTTGGAGTGAGCGGGGACCCGTGCTGGTTTGAAGTCGGGATTTGGATCTGTTCGCGGCGTGTGGGCGCGCTGCGTTCCCTCGACATCCGTGCCCAAGTCATGATCTTTCGCGAACGGCGCGGTGAGTATTAAATCACCCGTCCACACTTATTATTAACCGACTTGATGCAATAATCATTAAATCACGGTGCTGAAACTTACTCTCGTTGTGCGTATCTCTTATCTGGCGAACCAATTTGCAGGCACTGTAAGTTGTCTCGGTATATGATGCACAACGTTCATCTCATAATAAATACTAATAATTATTTAAATATTAATACTAATAATTTAAATATTAATAATACAACATAACGCGTCTTTTGTCTTGAATGTTGAAGCGAATTTGTGTCGAGATATTAAGGTAGAAACACGCCAACGCATCAAAATTAATATAGATTTTCTACCCGTGCCAGGTAACTTCAATTACCGATAAGACTTGCGGGTGAGGACTCGTCCTTGTCAACTTTTGTTTAGTGCCTTGATACGTGTATGGTCAAAGCATAGTACTGTACAGGTCTTACAGCCACACTTATCTTGTATCCCCCTAAAAGTGTACGCACTATGTGCTCGATAAGGTGGTGCAAAGGTTAGTGTCTGATTACCTTTAATTGAGCTGCTAGCCTGGGTTCGCTTCCAGACTGCGTCAAACAACTGTTGGATTTGTGGGTTGCTTTGGCATCAATGGATGTGCTTAATCTTTGGAGATGGAACAGCACCCTGAACATTACAGATCCGGTCCAAAAATTGCTTAGCGAACCGTCGGCCATGGCCAAGGGATACCGCTTCGTGAAAGGCGGGCGGTTACTCTCGCGCTCCGGCAAGAAGCTGGGAACATTGGGAATTAACGGAGAAGCTAGATCGAATGTAGATTTTACGTCACATTGAGGGCTCGCTCTTTCACTTTTGCTGACATTCCATCTCTGATTTCCTGTGGATCTAGTATTGATGCCACACTGCAGAAAGGGCACAGGCCGGCATAGGATCAGTGCTGTAAGTAATTGATTCCGAGCAATTTAATTAGCCAGGCTCCACTATGAGGGCTTTGCCTTTGTGCGCACAGACTTTCCTTGTGAACGGCAGTTGTGCCTGCGTGTGCCACTATTTCTTCCCACAGCCGGTCAAAGCAAACAGCATTTCAGTTTGCAAACTCTTCCTGGAGCCGAGCTACCCTGCAGAGTTCTTGGTGCAGCTGCTGACTTGTAGAACTGAACAAAGTGAATGCAAGAACTTCACATCCAGATTTGGAAGAATCGACTATTGTGACTGCAAGACATGGGGTCGGCGGGTCGGTGAAGGTTGTTGGTCACTTTGGGTCGGTGGTTTGATCATGTCGGATTGGCAGTTGAAATTTTGAATTATTTTGGAAGAACGATTCTTCCCTGAGATCGAGCTTAGAGGGAAGAAAATGTCATTGGGGTTTGCCTCTCATGTTGAATTTAGAGTCTCATGGCATTTGGTATTTAATTCCCAAATTTGTATTTCCAACAACTATGCTTGTGATAATAAGTTGTAATCTCTTTATTTTACTTTTAATCCATGAGAGCAACCAAGTTTAGGGCTTGCAATACGATGGTTACCTTTCTGTGGAGTCGTCCAACTTGCTTCCAGTCTACTCACCTACATGGCCCTGAACTGCGGCCTTTTTAGTCTTGAGAGCTAACGCTTGGCCACGGAAGGCGCGCCACAGCCGCCGTGCAAGAACCGTTGGCCATTGTTTGGTCAGGCGCAGGAAATGAAGTGGAGACTAACGGGCCAGCGTC
The DNA here is from genome assembly GCA_035128595.1 of Eptatretus atami. NCBI lineage: Eukaryota > Metazoa > Chordata > Myxini > Myxiniformes > Myxinidae > Eptatretus > Eptatretus atami. The sequence continues at coordinate 72,742,935 of CM068966.1, read as the reverse complement.
ACTGATTGAACCGCCCACACTCACCGCTTGCCCGATGAAACGTGATGCACGAGTGGTGGGAGAGCAGAGTTTTTGCTCATCGACTTGTAGCTGCTCTAGCCTGTGTGGGCACCCCCGTGCTTCTGACTAGCCTTCTCAAAATGCGGCCCTTGCGGGTTACACGCTCACGGTCATCGGGGTTCTCCCATGAGGTATAACTGTCTAGACCGCTGCTCTCTCGCCTGTGTAGTGCTAGCGTGCTTGATTCTTGCTGCGGACGTAACCAATGTGCCAAAAGGCTCGGCTTTTTGGGTACATTTTTTTCTCGCTGACAAGAGTCGAGTCGCCAAGTGGTTGGTCCGTCGTGGCAATGGCACATTATCTTTGGCAAGAAGTATTCAAGCCCCTAGCACGGGAGAAGGCCAGACAAAAGAAATATGAAACGTTCTTTGCCTTTACATATTTAAGAGGGGTGGGGAAAAAAAACAAATGCAGGAAGGGAAAGGTAACAAACAGGAAGGACGAAAGGAAGCATATATATATTTCGACAGCGGATAGCTGGGTTGATAAAGGTCTCTCTTCTCTTAGCTCTCAGATCTGGGTTTGACTTTTCGCGTAATCTAAATCCCAAGTAAGATTGCCCGCTCTGGTGCAGTGTGCCAGCGGCTTTGCCGCGTCGTCCAATCCTTCGATGATTTTCTGAACCGGTCTGTCCATTTTAAATACTACAGGACGCAACGTAATCACCCTCGGTAGATTTCACAAGAGTAAGGTCTCGGTGCCATTAGCCACACGTAACCTTTCCAATGTATTAAATGTGAGGTGCAAGTTCAAGTAAATGAATAGGATCAATACAATATAGTGGATACTTGTGATTCAAACTACCACATCAGGCATGAATGACAAAGAGCGTAATTGTTCTTTTTCTTGGTCCCTTGTGTGCACATCTTTGCTTTTGATTCAAAACAAGTTGCAATGCTCAATGTACCGCGCCGCTACCAATGTTTGATTGAAAGAGAAATCAAAAATAGCCTTGGCACAACCGAAGCACGTGAACTCCTAAAGCATTTCCATGTGGTTGAACATGTGACGGCTCCAAGGTCCTGTCACCTTCGAGGCCATTGCGGTTTGAATTCTGGGCACCGCTCGGCTCTGACGGGAATCCAGAAAGAGTTCCCTTGCTTTAAAGTACACTTTGGCCTCCTTGGTGGGTCTCCGTTGCGGGGAGACGTTTTGAGCTGGTGTCCCTCTGAAATCTTCAGGCAATGTCACTGCCTACCGTGCAAAATACACCTGTTGTATCAGGTCCCACAGCAAGCCTTCATATTAAATAAAAAGTCACACTTTCCAAAGCACTTGGGTGTAAGGATTTCATTCCCTCAGTCGGAGTGGCGAAAAATATTTTCGATCACAAATATTTAACATGATTGCTACTTCTCATCCTGAATAGGCATCGCTGTGGCCACAGTGATTCCAGTGCTGTTTTGCTACACGCGGCCTTTTATTCGTGATACGCTCGAGAGAGCGTAGTTATGGGTGGTGTTTAAACAGTGGCAGTGCAAATTTGTTGCGCTCTACACTACAACAAGCTACCGGTATTGTCGCCAGCGCATATGTCGTTGGTAAGTATGCCCATGTGGTGCCCGAGACTTTTTCAAGCGAAAACAATACTGCAACTAATGAACATTTGTTGCATATTTCCAGTTAGAGTTTTCCAATCCAAGGGAACCAAATCAGAGGGAGTCCCTTTAGGCCCATCAAAGCCCTGTGTATTATTTGGAACTAATGGTTGTTTTGTCTGTATCTGTCCTTTTAAATGTTGAGCATCAAGCAAGGAAGCCGCACATACGCATTTTAAAAAAAGTCTTGGGTATGACTCGGCCGACGGTTGAACCGTCGAACCTCCAGATTCAGATGAGATGACTAACCATTCCAAACACCCGAATGTGGTTTGATAGATCTGTTGATGTGGAGCGAATCCGTGCAATCTACAATTATTAGATCTCCGACATGCATTCCACTAACATCACCAAACCTACTAACTGAAGAATGCATCTGTGTTAAAGCATTTATATATCCAAAAATGCCCTGACAGATTATCGGCACTCGCCTGCCATGCCCACGTGGTTTGAAACGGTTGTTGGGAGCGCTCGCCTCGTGTCGTGCTGTTCGTTGTGCCAATAATAGTGGCCCGCTCCGTTCTGCGCTGAGGTGCGATCGCGCCGCCATTGTGCGACTCCGTTTGCCGGCAAAG
>CM068966.1:72664732-72690011 GCA_035128595.1 Eptatretus atami | reverse complement strand
TGATCTGAGCCGCCATGTTTTTTGGCCTGCTCAACCTTACCTTGACTTGGAACAGGCCGCAACGATTTATTAATGATAAAGTTTATTTTTCTCTTTCCTCACTCGTATCGAATGCCTGTCATTATAGCTACGGAATCGTTGTGTACATCACTTTTGTAAGTGCTATAAGATTTCAAATTTGGAGCTTGGAGCGATTTCATGCATTATTATGAGACGATGTTCCATGATCTACTCTCAGGACTAATTAAAGTATATCATCGAAATAGCATTTCACTTTTTAGGGATCAGATATCACCCAGACTAATAAGTGTTGAAAATCTGTTGTGAAATCTGATATAATTTAAAGAAATAACGAGTCTGATAACTAAGCCGATATACCTATTTGCTTTGAGCAAGCAAGGCTATTTCCCTCCTCCATATGTACACAAGAAAATGTGAAATTTCCAAAGCATTAAATTTATCTTTTTTCACTGTTTGGAAGATTATATTGAGCGAACAAATTATGAGCTTCATTGAGCAATATGATTTAATGCATTCACTGTGAGATCTCATGCCCTGTCCCCAGAGGGACTCCCTATCATAGCATCTGCCAGATTTGTGTCTATTTTTGGATGTTTCGCAATGTGCTCTTCAGGTAATCAAAGCAAATCTTTGGAAAAAAACGTTATCAAGTTTGTGCAGCCACAAACAATGTATCACATGACATCTGCACAGATGAGCAGGCAAAATGGTGGATTTTCTGCAAGGTTATTTCATGGGCAATTGAACTTTGTAATGTCAGAACAATCTCCAGGTTGTCTTGCATTAAGCTGCAACTCTTTTGTGATAATGTCATTTATGTCATTACCAGCTGCGTGTGCAGTGAAGACGGGCTTTAAAGTTAAAGGGATCCTTTATGGTATGCAGCGACAGCCTGGCCAACTGTTCCTTTTCAACCATTTAATTGGAGTGCTTGCATGAGTGCTTAAGCCACTTGCTGAGCGCCCATTGTTGATTGTGCTGTCATTCTGAGCGAATCGTTCACTTTCTGCGGATGCTTTTGCCGTGCCACCTTATTCAGAGCAAGTGGTTCGTGCTCCGTCACCCTGAGTGAGTGGTTCATGCTCTGTCACCCTGAGTGAGTGGTTCGTGCTCTGTCACCCTGAGCGAGTGGCTCGTGCTCCGTCACCCTGAGCGAGTGCTTGTGCTCCGTCACCCTGAGCGAGTGGCTTGTGCTCCGTCACCCTGAGCGAGTGGCTTTTGCTCCGTCACCTGAGCGAGTGGCTCGTGCTCCCTCACCCGAGCGAGTGGCTCGTGCCATCACCCTGAGCGAGTGGCTCGTGCTCCGTCACCCTGAGCGAGTGGCTCGTGCTCCGTCACCTGAGCGAGTGGCTCGTGCTCCGTCACCCTGAGCGAGTGGCTCGTGCTCCGTCACCCTGAGCGAGTGGCTCGTGCTCCGTCACCCTGAGCGAGTGGCTCGTGCTCCGTCACCCTGAGCGAGTGGCTCGTGCTCCGTCACCTGAGCGAGTGGCTCGCTGCTCCGTCACCCTGAGCGAGTGGCTCGTGCTCCGTCACCCTGAGCGAGTGCTCGTGCTCCGTCACCCTGAGCGAGTGGCTCGTGCTCCATCACCCTGAGCGAGTGGTTCGTGCTCTGTCATCTTGAGCGATTGGTTCTCTGAAATATCACCCGTTTCTGAGCTGTTTGCCATATTTATATGTTTTCTAAATTTCCGAGCCAATTTTTTTTTCACCCATCCACATGCAGCTGTTTATAAAGAATAATGCTTGGAACATATCCCTGAAATGTCTATATAAATGCAACATTATCTTTTGGTGAAACCTACTCAAGGTTTCTGGGTTGTATGCAGTAAGTATTGTAGTTGTAATCACACTGACTCCAACCTGCAATTCCCGAAAAATTGCTGATATCGGCCAAGTGTGTGTGTGTGTGTGTGTGTGTGTGTGTGTGTGTGTGTTGTGTGTTTGTGTGTGTGTTTTTTGTATGTGTGTTGTTCATTAGCATAACATATTCTTTCTGCTCACTCCCCTACCCCATCGCTCTCCCATCCTTGCTCTTACCCTCCTAATGCAGTATTACTCCCCTCTTCCCACATCTCCTCTCTCACTCTCCCCTCCCCTCTGTCTCTCTGTCTGTCTCTCTCTCTGTCTCCAGCGCGTCCTGGTGGTGTTCGTCTCCGGACGTGTCTTGGCGGTGTTTGTCTCTGACGTGTCCGGGCGCGTGTTCGTCTCCGGACGCGTCCGGGTGGTGTTCGACGCATCCGGGTGGTGTTCTGTCTCCGGACGTGTCCGGGCAGTGTTCGTCTCCAGATGTGTCCAGGCAGTATTTAAGTCTGGACAGGAGTGTGTCTCCAGGCCATGTTTATAGTATGACTAGTAGAAAATGGATTTCAGACATATTTTGTTTTCCATCTTCACTGTTATTCTATGCAGAATCATTTTGATGAGACGGTATGAATCGAATTAACGCTCTTACCGCACGTCTGCCTTCCCTTTCCTCTCACCTCACACTGTCTTCCCTTCCGACAATTGTGGGAAACGACAGCAAAATTCAAGCAAACAACATTCAGAGGATTCAAACGATCTTTTGATCTGCACTTGATGGCCCAATAATCCAGTCATCAAACGAGTGAAACTGAAGAAAGGAAAACCCGACAGGACAGACAAAAATATCCGAGAGAAGGAACCAGGAGCAGTACAAATGTGATTGAGCTGGTATGACAACCAGCAAAGGCATCCTGCAATTACTGTCTGCTTTAATAATGTTCCTCTGTCTGTGAAAAATAAAGGTCACTCATTAAAGCCGAATTCTCTCTCTGAGGAATACTTTTGACATTCAACATCAGTCCATCGATTTAACATCATCAGCTACCAATATAAGTCACGGCTCTTAAGAAATCTTGGAGCAGAGTCAAAAGCAATTTTTTGCAGACGGCATATCTGTTTTGAATTAGCTGCCATGGCAGAAGATTCTCGCATTTATCATCTTGACATTTCCAGTACGGCGTTTGAAATGTACAGGTGAGCTGTCGTCGTCTAGATATTACAATCGTCCATAGACATTCTTTGTCATTGACAGAAATGTTGGAAAATTAAATTAGTTTTCTGTTTTCACAATGATATCCCCATTTTCGCAAACTTGGCTGCATGATGTAGATCTGTAATTTGTACCTATAGTGAGAAGAGGGAGAGAGAGCAAGAGAGAAATAAATAAAGAAAGAAAGAGAGAGACCTGTACAGTTTGACACAGGAGTGGCATTACAGATTCTGGAAGCAATCAATAACTTCACCAGCGAGCCACTCCTTCATAAGAACCACTGGGTTGGCACCGTTTCACTGCACTGTACTGCACTGTGCGATGAAGAACAGCATTCTCCTGCAAGCACCAGGGGGGTTCATATTCCTCGTATCTGCAGAGAACAGTGCATATTGGCAAGGAAGGCAAGTTGTATACAGCAGTTCCCATTTTAGGCCAAAGCAAGATTTGTGCTCGGTGGAGACAACTGGATCCCAGCATTGTGAGGAATCCACTTGAATGATCAAGCAACAACCAAATTAAGAAAAAAAAACCAACAAAAAAAAACAATGCTTTCACTGCTGATGTGCAATTATTGTTACAAAAATTGAGTGCATGTACTAATCACAAATCATACACTGTTTTGCATTATCCTCTTGTATTATCTCGACATCCCTTTGTTTGCTCAGTGTTGTATCTGCATTCCAAAAGGAACAATGACTAATGGACAAAACTCCCCAGACTATACAGAGACGAGTAGTAGGCCAGTCTTCACGTAAGCCCACAAGTGTCCAGACATATTTAAAGCAAACAATTTTTTCACTGCATACTGCAACACTATAGCTTTGCAAGTTCACTTTTATCTTCGTATCTTGTGTCCTACCTAATCAATGGCACCACTCACTCACTATTGCTCTCACCCGCAACCGTCTTGCTGATTCCTCCTTCCCACATACCTGTTCACACTTTACCCAGATGGGATAAGGCAATATTGCCATAGCAACTTGAAAGACTGTGTGCACTTCGTCTGGATGTATTTCTGCAAGCTCATTCTGATAGCAATGGAAACCATTTTACATGCTGCTTTCCAACTAGAAGACAAACATAACCAAAAGTATTCCCATTGATTTGCTATTCTGTGTTTATTACCGAGCATTTTAAATTGTCAACAGTGAGCTTGTCATTGATTCAATCAAAGCTATTGGTCTCTTCTGTATGCCACTCCACCCACAGCAAAGTGCAGGTTAGGTCCTTTTGAAAAATTATTCTTCTCCTCCTCCTTTTCTTTATCCTTGTTCTTCCAAATAACGACTCAGTTGCTACGTTTATATTATATTCAATCATATCAATATATTATCAGTATGCAAGATAAGTAACCAGACTAGGTGGTGGAATGATTAGAGCCTCCGTTCTGAGTCTGGAAGGTCAGCAGTTTGAACCCCAGCTGAGTCATATACCAAAGACTTTAACAATTGTGTATACTGCTTCCTTGGTTGATGCTCAGCATTTCAATAGATAGATCATGGCCAAACAACCAGAAGTTTGTAATAATAGTGTAGGCTTTGAAGGGCCTAATGGCCTCCTCCAATGTTGAAGCTCCCTGTAAGGGAACTTGTATTATTATTACTCCGTGCACGTGAATATAAAATGGGGTTAAACACTTTCATTCATTTCTGTCTGTCTGTGTTGTCTGTGTGTCTGTCATTCTTTCTACAAACGTCAGTTTTACAATCGAGGAACAACTTGACCTCAAGTTATTGTTGTTTTTTTGTATTGACTGTCGAGGCTCGGATGAGAGCTAACACACAAAATGCACAACAAGGGGAGCAGGAGACAATATGGGTAGGAGAGGGAAGGACAAAACAGTGTGGAACAGAGACATAAGGAGATCTGTGGAAGGGAGAGGGATGGGATGGGGGAACACAGGTGTACAAGATGGACCTTACAGGGACTTTCAGGAAGGAAAGCAGGAATTTGAAGGAGGTGGGTTTGGGTGGATTAACGGAGGTACAAAAGATCGTGGTTTTGGATGGGGAAGACCAAGAGATGGTGGTGAACAGCTGTTTTTAAGACCTGGAGGGAAGAGTGGGATTGAGAGAGTGTGGGAGTTTGTTCCAAAGGCGGAATGTTATATTTTGAACATGAATCAGAAAATGAACCTGTCGTTTAGCAGTACATACTCTGGCTCTAATTTGTCTGATCATGTATGTACATAGATGATGAGATTAATGCCTGTCAAGCAGTAAACAAAATTGAAAATCATTTGAAACAGGAAACTTACTGCTTTTAAGGAGTCAAAAAGGACACAAACAACAGGCATGAAAAACAAATGCAACGTTTTAAATGAGGTGTTGTAAAATGGCGGTAAAATTCCAGAATTTATTATTTTCTCTGACCTTTAAAATCTTATTTTATTCAATTGAATGATATACTTGAACATTGTAGAGCACAAATCACTTTCAAACCCTTCCGTTTAGCAGTACTTGGACAAAATATTAAGGCATTTTACCTCATCACAACCAATTACATTTGCCGCTCGTAAAACCCGCCCATGTCCTTGTTGATGAAGACTGCATGGGGTAAGGTGTTCTACGAGCTCTCTAGTTTTTATTATTGTCTCACTTGGAACGTTGTTCTGGGGAGCTTATGGGATGGTGCGTCGTCTGTCCGTCTATCCATCCGTCCTTCCAGCCGTCCATAAATACTTTCAACTTCTTCTCTGAAACTACACCTACGATTTAATTGAGTCTTTACCACAACATTCACCACCGTGTATGTACCAAAGTTTGTTCATGGCATTAAAAAAATCATCGGGCCGAAGGGGGCCTACCGTCTACGGGGGTTGCCCCCCAAAATAGGTATTTGTTTTCTTCTCAGAAACTACACATGCAATGCTGATGAAACTTGAAAATAACCATCTTCACCCATGACTCCAAAGTTTTGTTGATGCATTAAAATATCATTGTCTGAGGGGGTCTATGGAGGGAGTATATGGGGGGTTGCCCCTCCCCCAAGAGATATTTGCTTCTTCTCAGAAACGACACGCACAATTCCAATGAAAGTTGACTACCACCTTCATCACCGATGGTTTAAGAAAGTTTGTTCATGACATTCGAAAAATCTGGCTCTAAGGGGTGTAAGGGGGGTTGCCCCCCAAAATATGTATTTGCTTTCTTCTCCGAAACCACACACACAATTTTGATGAAACTGACCACAACCTTCATCACCCATGACGTACCAAAGATTATTCATGGCATTAAAAAAAATCTTGGTCTAGGGGGTCTACGGGGGGGGGGGGGGGGGGCGGGGAGGGTTTCCCCAAAAAGAGGCATTTGCTTTCTTCTCAGAAATTACACACACAATTCTGATGAAATTTCACCACAACCTTCATCATCCATGATGTACCAAAGTTTGTTCATGGCATGAGAAAAATCGGGGTCTGAGGGGTGTAAGGGGGTTGTCCCCAAAAATAGTATTTGAGTTTTTTCTCCGAAACTACACACACAATTTCTATGAAACTGACCACAGCCTTCATCAACGGTGATGTATGAAAGATTGTTCAGATCATTAAGAAAATTGGGGTCCATGGGGTGGGGGGGGGTTGCCTCCCCCAAAAGAGGTATTTGCTTTCTTCTCAGAAACTACACACACAATTCTGATGAAACTTGACCACCGCCTTCATCACCCATGATGTACAAAAAGTTTTTTCATGACATTATATAAATTGGGTCTGAGGATTGTATGTGGAGGTTGCCCCCAAAATATTGTTACGTTTGTGGGTAGATAGAGAATTTCAAAGTAAAGGTGGGATTATATAGTGTAGCATGGTCCGTGGACAGGTAGGAGACATTTCAATGTAAATGAAACAGGGAAAACTGTGAGCTTAAGATTTTTACGTGTCACCACAAGGGGGTGGTGCTGTGTTAACTAGGTCGGGTCAAAGGCTAGTATCTCTCAGTAAGTGATTGCCCCCTGTGACCTTTCCTACGTTTTTGCATTTACAAAGCTGGCCATAAAAAGACCACGTTTTACAACAACAACTACAACAATGGCCGACCCGGCTGCCGACGGAGTCCGAACACAATCGGCAGGCTAAACCCCGCCCCCAAAAACGGTAACCAGCAGGCCACGCCCCTGGGGTTCATGATTGGTTGATGTGAAGTCAGAGGGAGGTTGATCAAGTGGAGACAGCAGTCGGAACACAGTGTCTCTCTCTTGCCTCGACTCGGCATGGTCAAGAAGGCTGCACGATTCTCGTTGTTCTTTTTGTGTGAATTTGCTCGCATGTTGGAGCAAAACATAGCCATTGACTGTTTGGTTGGGTCGTGAAGTTTGTGTGCTTTGGGAGGAGGGGAATAGAAGAAGAGAGGCGTGTCTCTCAGGTTGAAATTAGCAGTATCCTTGTTGAGGATCGAAGGGAGAAGGCGCACCATTTGCTGTGAGCGGACCTGGTGCTGAGAGAGGAGCAGTGTCGTGAGAAGGAGCTTTAACGATGGCTGGTGGGCTGTTGGCGTTAAAGACCGCCCGCACAAATTGTTTCATATACGTGGCCACGGAGAGTGTCATCTGGTGTGTTTCCCGCATGGGGAATGACTTGGTACCATTTTGTGTGTTTCCCACACAGTGGCTTCGAGGCTCGACGACTGAGGCTCCTAAAGGTTATCTCTGGACACAAAGCTGAGTACCAGCATAAAGGGTGGAATTTATTTTATTTATGTTTCCCCTTGTCTGTTTTTGTGACTGAGTGAGAGCGTCTCAAATTAGGATTTCGTTTTACCTCACGTTCATTTTCACTCTTGATTTATTTCCATTATAAATCTTTGATTTATTGTTATTAAACCATTATTTGTTGAATTCACTTGTGTTTGTCTATTCGTGTGGGTTTGAAAATAAACTCAATTGCTTCTGTTCTGGTGAACGCCTCTGGTAAACACCCTCGTTGCTCCCCATCCCCCACGCACCATAATCTCCAAGGATCTTCCATGTTCACCTCCGAGTGACAACCGTTCAGCTATCTGTCCAGGCTGGTGCTAATTGGCCGAACACGACAACATCTATTTGCTTTCTTCTCTGAAACCACACATAATTTCGATGAAACTTGACCATAACCTTTATCACCCGTGTTATACCAAAGTTTGTTCATGGCATGAAAAAATAATCAATAGATATTTACTTTCTTCTCCATTACATATTTTGTGCGTCATCCATGCATACCAGTGGTTCCCTGGTTATCTTATCTAGCTGCAACCAGGTAATCACCCAGGGTATTGCCCCTATGTTTATGAAGATGATGTGCCACACTATTTACAGAGCACTGGTGCTGCTGAAGCAGTTTAATGGCAAAGGTTGTACTGGGTGGTTTGCCATTGCCTTCCTAGCATTGGTTTCTGTACTTTATCCTTTTAAATGCTGAATGTCAAACAAGGAAGCAACATGTCGCCTACCATTTTAAAAGTCTTTGGTTTGAACGACCGACCTCCCAGGTTTAAACGGGCACTCAAACCATTATGCCACGGATATTATATTATTTATCTGGTAATTATTATATAGTAGGGAATAAATATATTATCAGTATGTAAGATAAGTAAGTAAGTCTGACATGTTGAAGCCCGGTCCAAACTGGATGATTTTTCTGGAAGTCTATATGCTGTGAAATCTCACACTATTCATAGCGGTCGACGATAAGCCGTGAAATCCCATGATTTCCAGTGAACTTTTTGTCTTGCGAATTATTCCACAACCGAGTTCAATCTACGACCCCTATAACATTGCTCATGGCTTTCTGTCATGCAATACACAGTCACGCTGAAAAACCCTTCCATCCTTCTCTCTCTCTCTCTCTCTCTCTCTCTCTCTCTCTCTCTCTCTCTCTCTCTCTCTCTCTCTCTCTCTCTCTCTCTCTCTCCACACACACACCACACACACTCATTTCCCACTTTTTGCCTCACCCATGGTACCCATGTTCAAACAAAATACAAATCCAGCAGACTTATCAGGTATTGAATTCCTACAGTTTGGCTATCTCCTCTCCAGCTCACACTGTCATGGCAGTTCCTGTATATGATTTCAATATTGTTCTGAGACTACTGGGACTCTCAGACCACATTTCCACATATTTATCTTTTTTCAGATGAATGTTTGGTTGAGTGGTTCAAGACGTTTCTTTCTCCACTCGCTGTTGTAGGTTAAATTTGCATGACTGATCAATCTCAACAATCTGCACTTGGCAAGCATGACTTGTAGACCAAACACCCTTCACCATGAGTTGAGGGCAGTCGACATCCTTCACTTAAACAGGCTGAAGGTTGTGTTTGAGGTTGAGGTCGAGTTTAGGTTTGAAGGTGTATTTGCTATCAATGTTTTTTGTATGCTGTCAAGGCTCGTGGAAGAGCTAGAACAAAGAATGGATCAGGTACAACATAACAAAAGGAACAGCAGGAGGAGAAGGGGGAAATGCCAACAGCAGGGCAGAGGGGGAAAAAATGGAGACGGGCAACAAAGGATGCGTGGGTAAGTTTGAGTCGTCGGGGAGAAGGCAGGGGTGGATAATATGGATACAAAAGCAAAATTTGGGATAGGGGTGTGTGGTTTAATGTGGGTAAAGATCATGATTATGGATGGGGGGGGGGGGGCGGTGCTTGATGTGTTGATGAACAGCTGTCTTGAAGACCTGGAGGGAAGAATGAGATTGAAGAGAATGTGGAACTTGGTTCCACAGGTGGTTAAAAAAAAAACAGAGGAACAAATGAAGGAGGTGAGCAGTGAAGGTCAAGGGCATAGCCAGAGGTCCAAAAGTGACGAGGCGAAAAGAGGTGAACTTGGTTGATGTGACGGTGCGCGTAGCGATAGGGATGGTGGGGAGGGGGGCGCTGATAGTGTGATTTTAGTTTTGTGACAGTATATATCTGGTGGCCAAATCTGTTAAAGGATGTTCATGATCGATATCCTGCAAACACAATAAGAAAGTAAACATAGGGATAATTTTATTTTCCTGTGTAATAATATGGAATAGGCAAAGCGAGAAGCGAACGTAGAATTCTTCTTACATTCGCTTCTGACTTTACATAAAATTTGTTCACAACTGTATACTTGCCAACTATACCGTGGTACGTGTAAGCGCCGCACAGCTGATGATTTTGACGCAATTTCCGGTTACTTCGGCCTGGATTCGGGATCAGCGATCGAATAATGTAATCACGATTAAAAATTATTTTTTGATGATGCGGGAGATATCTTTATTAAAATTAACTTTGGGAAAAAAATAATTGTATAAAATAATAAATAAACGATCACTTCTGGTCAAGAATAAAAGAAATTAAAAGTTCCGGAAAGAGTTTCAAAATCACTCCCGGTAATGTTAAATACAAAATAAACACTTCCTGTCATGAAAAAAATCACTTTCAGAAGTATAAAATTAACTTTGGGAAAAAAATAATTGAATAAATAAATAAACACTTCCGGTCATGATCTCCCGGCATGCATCATTCCCCATGACAAAAACCGGAAACAAAAAAAACCAGAAACGGAAGCAAAATGGTCATAGCCAACAACACGGATTCACAATTGGCAGGGTATTGTGTTGTTTTTGTTGTTTCCTATTCTCTCATGTGCACGCGTTAAGTAATATTCACAAGATAGAAATAAAACCCAATCGTGTTTATACACCGCACAGCGTTTACAATAACTGGAAGCAAACATCTTAGCTAACGACACGGATTCCAAATAGCCAGGGGTATTGTGTTGTTGTTGTTGTTTGTTGTTTCCTATTCTCTCATGTGCACGCGTTAAGTATGAAGCTCACTTCGTTCGCTATTAGTGGGGGGGGGGGGTATTGTCCTATTTAGGTATTGTGATAGGAGTGGAGATAAGAGTATCAGAGCACTGCCGGGTAGCTTTGATAGTTTACTCCCCAGGGAGCTCAGATGGCCAGAGGGCTCAGGGCCAGATCATATTTCAGGAAATGAGCGACGAGGCAACTGCCTCGTCTGCCTCAGCCTGGCTACGCCACAGAGGGTGTAAGATGAGAAGGGAGGCAGAAGTAGACAGATCTCCTGGTCAGTTTTGAGGTGTCTTCCCTCAGTAATCCAAAATGCCTCCATCACCACAGACAAATTGTGCCTTTCTATCAATAGACAGTGATCACACTGTTTTTATTCTATGATTGTATCATGACTGAGCGAAACCTGAAAACACAATAAACAGTGAAAATGTACTATGTTAAATTAAATAGTGAAATATAGCTGCGATAAACCATGAAAAGCAGCTAAAATATTTATCATGTTTTATCACCTGAATGAATCATGCATAAACAATTGAAAATCATAGTGTGGCCAGAGATACTATGTGAAGTCATTTTAAAATCTTAAAAAATTGCCATAGGCTTCCAAAAAAATTCACAGAAAATACAAGATTTATGAGTGATGTGCAAGCTTGAGTTCCCTAAAGAGTCAAGGTTGTGGATTTAGAGCCATTTATTCAGACTCGAGAATCCTGCATGTGTCAGGCTCGACATGCAAAAATGTATGTGGCTTTGTACCATTGTACACAGCGAGGGTATCAACTATACAATTGATTGCTCTTTTAATACCTTATGAACTCTTTAAATAGCTGTCTGTATTTTGCTTTCCTTACGGGTTAATAAGATGCAGCTTTTTTTGCAACAAAAAAAACGGACAAACAGAAGATGTAACAAGAAATTCATCGAACATCTTACTTCGTGCCGTCTTGAGGACAAAAGACATGGGCGGGATCTACGAGCGGCAAATTTGATTGGTTGAGATTATGTAAAATATCGTAACATTTTGTCCAAGTACTACTAAATGGAAGGTTTTTGAAAGGGCCAAGAAGGTGATTTGTGTTCTACAATGTTCATTATATCATTAAATTGAAATAAAATAAAGATTTTAAAGGTTGTCGAAAAAATTCTTATTCAGAAGTTCACCAAAATTGATGCAGTGTCTTTTACAACACCTTATTTAACACATTATGTTATTTCTTCGTGCCTGTTGTTTGTGTCCTTTAAAACAGTAAGTTTCCTGTTTGGAATGATTTTCAATTTGGTTTGACTGCCAGACAGGCAGACAGACTAAAAAGATTATCTCACTCTTTTCTGCGCATGCACAATCGGGACAACATTCAGCACCAAAGTACTGCTAAAATGTAGGTTTGTTTTCCCATTCATGTTCAAAATATAACATTCATTTGAAATGAAAGAGTTCCTCGATCATAAATTGACGTTTGTAGACAGAGGGACAGACAGACAGACAGACAAAGTGAAGCAATTGCTTAACCACGCTTTTCGCTTCATGTGCTTGGGGTAACATGTAATCCTTAAAGTTTCCTTTAACGATGACTCAGATAAATCAGAAGGCACACCTCGCATGTGGCTTTAAATTAATGTGCACAGGAGTCAATATACGATGTCTGTATAATAGAAAGTTTCATTAAAAGCAAGTGCCTGGTGTTGGCTTAATGGTTAGGGTGGTGAGCTTGGGATCCTAGGATCCTGAGTTCAAATCCCACTTCACTGTTGAATTAATACCAAGTGGGGTTGACTCAGCCTATTGTCCTTCTGAGGTTGGCAAAATGAGTGCCAGCTTGTTGGTATCCTGTGTTGGAGTGGTGACCTGTCCAGGATTGTGCCCAATAGCCAAGGAGACTGCTTAGGCAAGAGCACCAATGCTCTGCACAGATTATGGTCCCGATGATGGATGGATGGATGGATTAAAAGCTTCTCATTTCCTTGGTTCAAAATGTACTTGGAACCTGATTTGGCCATTCAGCAGCAAGTCACATTGGTCTTATTTCTTCACTTCCATAATATATAGTCCGAAGGTCTGTAAATTATGACAGAAATGATGACAGAAATGCACACACCACATTGACCCTTTTTGGCTGACTTCTGTCGTACAGTATTACAACTGATCCGTTTAGAATGTTTGACTTCACCAATACCTTGTTTTCTCTTTTACATGCTATATCCATTCCTCCGGCGTAAGCACTTTGGTTATTTGCCAAAAAAAATTTCATTTGGCTGGACTGATCGAGATTACATTTTTTGCCATGATGCTGCTTTGTGGCAATAACTATTTGGGTCATGTACCGATATCTATTTTACAACAAGAAAAAGAGCAATCAGAGATTGTAGACCCTCACCCGGACTTGTTTTGTGTGGCGTTTGTGCACTGGTGTGTTCCATAATTAATAAGAGACATAATTAGAACTGTCACTTTATAACTGCTGGCAGTGATGACCGGGTACCAACATGTCCTGCTTTGATGCAACCCCGCTTTGATTGTACACCTGACCCTGACCCATGAGGTTTTTAATGTTTATTCAATTGAATTTAGAATGGGATTAAAATAAATTTAATTCAAATCAAATGGAAAACCAAATAGGTACAGTCCTGCATTGGAGTAATCAGAAGGAACCCAAAACAACAAAAAGCAAAGATGAAGTCATCAGGAGGAATCTGGATAGGATTCACATTTCAGCTGCCACTCCTCTACCCTCAAACTCATCCATGCACAGCCAAGTGAGCCTTATTTAAAAAAAAAAATAAAAAAATAAAAAAGACCCAGATCAAAAATAAAAAAAATTCTGCCTGCCAACGCCCTGTATCCGATCATGTTGAAATTTAAAACATGTATTGCCCATCATGACTAATCATAATTGTGAAGTTTCACATTCATTGATTAAGCGGTTACAGAGAAAACGTTATTTAATACTTTTCTTCATTCCAATATGGCTGCCAAACCATGTGACCTATCAATTATTCCTTAACAAACTTGTACACCATGGCTTGGGGAACGTTTGTGTGAAGTTTCCCCTCGATCTGTCCAGCCGTTCTGGAGAAGAAGATTTTTTTTATAGGTTTTAGGGTAAATCCAATATGGCTGCCAAACCATGTGACCTATGACGTCATATGTGTGAACATTTTGTTCCTTGTGGATAGGCGGTCATACATGTAACGTTTTGCCTCGATCTGTTCAGCCATTTCAGAGAATATTTTTGAAGGTTTTTAAGAAAAAAACAATATGGCTACCAAATCACGTGACCAATGATGTCATCAATTTTTTTTCTGTGGACAATTTTATCCCAAGATGACCCTCAAATTTTTACATACTGATCAGATGTAACATTCTACATATGCAATTATGACGTGATAACGGAGGCACCTATGATGTCATTTATAAATCCCATTTATTCCCCATGAGGAGTACTTGCCGTGTGACAAGTTTCAATTTTTTCCTTGGTGCGGTTTCAGAGATAGAGATCGAATTTTTTTCTGTTTTTCCAACATGGCTGCCACACCACGTGACCTATGACGTCATAATTATCATTATAACATTCTACATGAGTAGTCGCTCCTGTGATTAAAATCCGACATTTTGTCTGAGTCCGACAAACGGTTGCGGAGAAAAACACTAAAGTTTTGTGCGGACAAACAGACAGACAAACAAATGGATAAACGGACCCAAATGCAATAACCTCTCCTTCGGCGAGGGTAACTAGCCTATATTTTACAACAAACCCTTATTGCAGCAATAACTCGAAAATGGCTGGACCTGTTTGGGTTTTAAAATTAATAAAATTCAGGTTCTAAGGCTCATGGAGGAGCTGTAACACACAGAAAGAGAACTTGAACAACATCAAACTTGACTTCAGACAAATACAACTTACTGGTGACCTTGTGGGAAGTGACACAACTTCCCGGTGCACTCTGGGATCTTGTTATGTCACATTTCTCTTGGATCTCTTCTCAAACTTCTTTGCATTTTCTTCTTACTCCACTGCCTTCCTCCTATTAAGCTGAAACGGGTTTTCCACCACGCTTGTATATGGTCTAATGGACCTGCTCATTGTGCACTGTCGCAAGGATTACGAAGTGGTTCGACCTTGTTCACGACCTCAATCGCAAAAATAAGCTGTCTTTTGCATTCCTGGAGTCATCGTTTATGGCAAATGCGTTGAACTGCTAATTGGGGCTGCGAGTTGCATCATTACTGAGGCACGGTTGTGCCGCTGATGCAGTGCCCTTGCACATTGGGGCAGGAATTTTGGATTTGGCAAAGGTTGTAGCACACAACGGCTTACCCTTTGATAAAGGCATTGTGGAATATTTAATGCCAACAAGAGATCACGACCAGATGGGTCCCCAGCTTAACATCCATCCGAGGGATTTTGCACTCGTTGAAACAGCACCCTGTTTGCGAATCACAAACCCAACAGTTCAAAAGTATAGCAAAGTGGCATTCATATTCCAATTGGACATAAATAAAAACATAGGGTTAAATCAAATAATAATATGCAATGTCCAATTCAGTGAGCATGGGTTTAACAAATGAATGAGTAAATCCAGAATCTATAACATCAAAGTTTATCTACAGCACATCTCTCATTTCTACAAAGAGTCAAATATGAAACTGATACATGAGACACTAAGTGGAATACAAGAGATTGGATTCCGACAGAGAGTTTCTTCCACAGCGCCATGACACATTGAAATGTCTACTGGTGTAAAAAGCTTTTGAGGACAAAATAGTGAGAGCATGTTTTTGATTTTCAGTCTCATTATTTGCGCAGAGTCACGACAAATAGATGTACGAAGTCAGCAAATTGGTCGGCGTTCAAATTTGGGGGGACCTAAGCAACACAGCAGCTTTGCAGGTCCTTGAGCTTCCAGGAAATATCACCTCGGTGCATGCCCAGCAGGGAGTAAAGCACGTATCAAGTCATTCGCTGTCTGCTGGAGGCAGGACTGCCGGTGAAGTACAAGAAACACTGGTCCAGGAGAGGACACATCCAAGCAATGCCTGGACTCAGTGACTGCTCCTTCCAGCAGAAACCCACTCACTTGGAGCGCTGAGTACCCCGCTCATATCCAGATATTTACCCAGCTATCTTGCAGTTCTCTGACAACCCTGTTCTCCCTACCCTCCCAGTTTTTAGCACGATCCTGTATCACTGCTATACTTGGCACGTGGCTCTGAGCATTCTTCTTACTCAGTCAGTGCGACTGACCATATTTCTCATCAGCAAAAGGGACAATCAGTAGCATTGCCTACTTGGTCATTGTTGGAATGGCAAATGGCTTCATCGAGTGACATAGCCTTTTTCCATATGCCCGAAGCAGCTCTAACTTAATCATCCATTTTTCCAACATCCAGGCATCTGGCATCCTTGGTGAAGGGGTGGGGAAGGGGGGGGGAATGTCCCATGCTTTGTAGGTCACCCCTCCACACCACAGGGAGATATTCCCTGGATGTAAAATTGCGTAACCATGCTCAGAAGAAGCCACCAAGTCATATCACTGAATTCAACCAAGTAATTCAAATGTCGTCACAGATTTCTTCACACCAATTGCATCTTTGGAGGAAAATAAAATGCATGTATCATTTTAAAGGGGTTGGATGTGCAAGAAGACAAAGACAGCCAGAGACATTGGACTTAAACAGTGAAACAGCATGGCAAAATAATCTTCCAATCCAAGCTTAGCAAACACAGTGTACTTTCCATGACATCACCTCCTTCCAGCGAATATCAGTATGTATAAATATATTGCCATTTACTCCTTTATTTGTGCAGCAGGAACTCTGCAATGGTTTATTCGTACAATGACCATTTATTCCATGTAGGATTCGTTTCCTTTCGAGATGTTGCAGAGAAATGGCAAAAAGACTTGCAGTGCCAGTGTCTGGAAGAACCTTGGTTTGAGTGCAGTTTTTTTAACGTCTCTAAATGCTCATGTACAGAAAGCTACACGTGTTACTAAGGAATACCAGATGTTAAAGACATGAGAACCATACAAAGGCTCGATTTCCCCTCTATTATGAGCCCAGTGCAGCCAAAGTAGAATTAAGACAAATGGGCGGCTCGGTGAATGAAGGCCATTAGAGCCAGTACCTGTAGGGGGAGCCATGCAGCGTGGGTGTGTAGTGTTACTGGAACTGGAAACTTGGGCTTCTGTGAATGTGACTCATTTCTTTCTTCTCTCTCTTTTTGTGGTACTCTGAGCAAAGGCAGGTTCATTGCTGCCATTGCCCTCCATTGCAAGGCAACATGGATGGCCTTTGCCTTGCCAACAGTAGTCAGGGAAGGAATTGGTAATTTCTTCAGTGTGCCATTGTTAACTCACCTATTCTTATATATATATATATATATATATATATATATATATAAATGACATGCACGAAGGTGGAAAGACACTGTGGGATCTTTAAAGTCCACCAACTAATGCTACCAGAAGGATTATGGTCTTATGGACGTCCATCTAAGCGATGGCACACTCATTTATACGACACAATTCCTTGCTTGTGAAACACTGCGGTGATAAATATATGAGTTCCCGAACAGGGAACTTCACTGCAGGAGAAAGGTGTTCCACCCATCAAAACCTGTGCTCGTGTTAGAAACCTACTGTTGTTTGTCCATGCTCTGTCCTTTTTAAATGCTCAGCATCACACAAGGAAGTGGCACATACCATTTTTTTTTATTATTTAGTATGACTCGGTTGGGATTCAAACCTCCCAGACTCAGAGCAAACACTCTAACCATTACACCATTGAGTTTGGTCTGGATTCAAACCCAGACTAGCCAATTCAAAGGTAAGTTCGCGACCTCTGCACCATCCTATCAGATATATAACCTCGACTAAAGTCAATATCAAAAGTTTATTTTAATGGGAGATGATGCTACAAATGCTCCAAGGTTTAGTTCAGCCCTTTATCGGCCTTGCATAACGTCCATCCAAGGGACTGCACACTCGTTTATACAGCACAACACCCTGCCTGTGAACCATTATGATGATAAACACAGGTGACGTTTCTTCAACAGGTACATACCATGTCAATCCCAAAACAAATTCCATATTTGTTTTCTTTGATTGGGATGGCTGGAAGTGTACAAACCTGCCAACCAGAGGATTTCACCCAGTCTTACTTTGCGGCACAAATTAATAGAACTGGCATTAATAGAACTTAACAATTTATTTAAGTGAACAAAATGATTGTCTTCCTTGTTTAGATGACTGATATGATGATGATATGATGTGTTGGTGGTTGTAGTTGTGTAGTTGTCACGTTATTGATTGATACAAAGCTTCAACATTTTCCAATAGCTTCACAGAAAAAACCATCACCTTACTGTACCCTGTTACAGAAATTGTGGGACTGATACACCCTCAAAACATGTCACCACACAACACACACACACACACACACACCAACACACGGCACAGGAGCACTAGCTTAGAAGGGGGGAAGCAGTATTAGATTAGCGTTAAAATGGGGCGGGGAACACCAGCTTGGAGGCACGCATATATATATATATATATATATATATATAATATATATATATATATATATATTATATTCATACATATGATATATATATATATATATATATATAATATTTGACATGCACGAGAGTGGATACTTTGAGACGTGGGATGACTCCATTCACCTTCCAAAACCCGCATATGGAGTAAACAACACAACACACGCACACACCACACACACACACACACACACACCAGATTTAGCTCAACTGAGATGGAGAACAAATCATTAAAAATGGAGAACAAAAGGTCTGAGTCAATCGGCAAGTGTTGGTTCTGCAAGGTAGAAATAGAAAGCATGTTTGCCAGCCCTTAATTGGGATGTATAAAGCTCATGTCAGAACAGCTAAACACACAAAGGCACAAAAAGGTGTGTGAGGTAATTCACTGGCACATCTGAAAAAAAATTAAATGTCCTAGTCCCAGAAAACTCATGGAAACATGAACCAAGGGCAATCATTGAAAATATGGATGTCATGCTCATGTATGACCTGATGATCCCATCCAGCGTGAACAAAGAAAACAAAGCACTGCGGCTGGACATACACTGCGACCGAGTACAGACAGTACTCAGATAAAAAAAAGGAAAATAAGGCATTGTTAATTGAGGTTTCAGTACCTAGTTATTTTGCTCTAAATAACACAAAAATCAAGAAAATGACTAAATATCAAGATATGAAGAATGATTCTAGAATCTGAAGAGCACCAAAATTGTACCAGTGATTGTTGGAGCACCGGGAATGATAAAGAAGAACCTCACAAAGATCTCACAAACCATCCTTGGGAAATGTACCACAAACGAACTACAGGTGGAGGCTGTCCGGGGCTCAGTGACGATCCTGAAAAGAACCCTCGGAACAAAACTCTGAGAACAAGAAAACTTCACAATTTAGCACATGAATCATGATCCTTCACCGAAACGAACACCGAGGAGGGCTCCGTTCCACTTTCTCAAACCCAAGTTATGGAGATAATAACCAACAAAACACACACACACACACACACACACACACACACACACACTGATTCGAAGTTCATTTGTAAACACACAGGTGTATATGGATATCTACCCCATGATACAAAAGCAGCACAGCTTGCCAACACACAGAGCTTCTCACATCATGTTTCTAACCGTAAATATCGTATGCAAAATCATTTTTCACAGC
The DNA here is from genome assembly GCA_035128595.1 of Eptatretus atami. NCBI lineage: Eukaryota > Metazoa > Chordata > Myxini > Myxiniformes > Myxinidae > Eptatretus > Eptatretus atami. The sequence goes on along the minus strand of CM068966.1, from coordinate 72,670,495 downwards.
TGTTCTCGTTGTAGATAAGGGAATTAAAACGACCCGTCCCTTTCCGGTTGTCAGTGCATCATGGCATTTGCATTTAATTGCGTTTGAGCTCCTTCTTTCATTTTTATATTTTTTACGAATGTTTCCAGAGCGCAATCACAAAATTAATTACCGATTTTACTGCCTCGTTTCACCGTTTGCCATTCTCATGTGAATGTCCGATTCGTAATTGTCCCTCCATGCCTACTTTACCAAAACTTGTCACAGATGAGCGACACAGAACCTTCAGTTGATTACTCTGATGGCCAGCTGGTTGGTTTTCTTTGCTTGTTTGTTTATTTAATTTGCATATTGACACCCAACACGAATACCCACAATGATACCGATTTAATGGCTTGGTTTGTTATATCGTTCCCAACTGAAGCCCTGGCTCATGACGTGAGAGACCAAAGTTCAAATGCCATATTGCCTTTATTTTTTCCCTTGGATATGAATGTCCTTGTAATTCATGAAAATGTACACTTATATCTACTATTGCCCGTGATCTGCGTCTGCCAAATGTACAAGTTCCTCCATGAGCCTTAGATCACTGTAAACATTTTTAAAAATAAAAGGATGCACATATGGTAACTCTAGAATCTAGATTGGAGAGACAGTACCAATAACCTTGTCCACATGTGGCTCCACAAAAGTCTTCCTTTCCACTGAACATCTCATAAGATGCATTATTACCTCTGCCACCAAAATATGGTTTCACATCTGTCTGTCTGTGAGCAGGATATCTCGAAAAGTTAATCAGATTTGAACGAAACAAGGTGGACAGGTTGAGTGTGTGATCAGGCCGAATCGATTTGATTCTGGTGAAGATCCAGATCCGGATGCGAGAATGTTTTATATTTTTAAGGGATTTTTCAACCATTGAGAGATTGGCGCCAAAGACCATATGGAGCATGATATTTCAAAAGGTTATGGACGGATTATGACAAAACTTGGTGGATGTGTTGGGTAGGTGACAATGGCGAATCGATTTGATTCTAGTGAAGATCTGGATGCAAGATTGTTTAATGTTTTTTTTTTAAAGTGATTCTTCAACATTGATTGGCCCAAAACAAAATGTAACATGATATTTCAAAAAGTTATGGACGGATTATGACAAAACTTTGTGGATGAGTTGGGTAGGTTACGAGAACAAGGCGATTCGATTTTGGTTCAGGTCCGGATGCAGATCCGATCTATCAGTGGGATACTAAACGTAAACTGTTCAGTCTGGTGGAGGTGCATGCTCTGCCGAGTGCCGTTCCAGTCGATCAAGTAGCATTGAGTCTGGGAAGCAACATACATTAAAATGCCAAACTTGCAGAAAGAATGATGAAAAAACAATGTTAAATAATCATTTCTAAAACCGTTGGTGAAGCTAGCTAGCAAACTGTATCCCATGCAAGAACCTCCAGCAATTGTTCTATGATGTATCATCACTGCAGTCAGGTGCTAATCCCACGGTTCCGAGAGTGAGCACTTCGTTAGTTCGTATGCAGCACAAGGCTGCAACAAGACTAACTAAGGGTGTGGCTGTGCCGCTGATGCAATACCCTCTGCTGGTTAGGGCAGGAATTTCGAAATTCGCCATGGTGCTGGTGATAGCTCGCCGACTCTTCACGAAGGACGCTGTGGGATCTTTACCATCCACCAAATAATACTGACAGACGGGACGCCTGTTTAACGTCTGTCTGAAGGAGACACACTCATTGATGAATCACCCTTTCTGTGAAACACCGGGATGACAGTTTATAGCTGGGTAGGGATTCAAACCCAGTCTTGGCTGGAGTGAGCTCTGAAGCATATACAACTGGAAAGCATCTGGAAAGGCAAAGCCTGTCAACGTCCACTTTGTATTCAGACTTCTTCTTCCGTATGTTAAACATGACAAAAACACCTAAAATATATCCAAAAAAATGGACGATTTTAGGCGACCTTGACCTTTTGACCTCAAAAGCAATAGCCTTTATTGACCCAATATGCAAACCCTGCTCAAATTTCAAGTAAATCATATGGAAATTGATGATTTTTTGCAACCGTGATCTTTGATCTTTTAATATTACAAAAACAATCGGCTTCTCGCTTTTGATTGGTGAACCAATTCAGTGACCCAATATGCAAATTCTTAAAATTCAAGGTCAATCGGATGAAAATTGACGATTTTATGTGATTTTGACCTTTTGACCAAATTATTCATTTGTTTTCTCCATTTTTTCATAATAAAGCTTTGTTGAAAATTTCATGATAAAAGCTCAAATGGTAAGAAAGTTATGGCACACACACACACACACACACACACACACACACGGATTGCAGCAAAACCCCATCTCCCGTTTCACGATGCACAGGCTAACTAGATTGGAACTCGGAAGAGCACGTACCTCCGCAAGGCTGAACAGTTTACGTTCTGTATACCCCTGATAGGCCGGATCCGAATCTTCACCAACATCTAATTAATTTGTCCTTGTCATACACCCATCCTCTCCACCAAGTTTCATCCGAATCCATCCACAAAGTTTTGACATATTGTGCTATATATCGTGTTTGGGCCTATATTTCAATGGTGAAGAATCACTTTCAACAAATTATAGTATTCGAACCCAGATCTTCACCAAAATCTAATCAATACGTCCTTGACCCAACCTGTCTCGCAAATTTCGTCTGAATCCATCCATAACTTTTTGAGATATCCTCCTCACAGGCAGACAAAGGTGAAAACATAACCTCCATCCACCTTTGGTGGTAGAAGCAACAAAATAATATGTCGGCACTGGGTATATGGATCTATGTGATGGCGGGAGATCTCACCTTTAAACTGTATCATTTGGTTTGATTCCCGACCAGCCAACACAACTGTCATCATGGTGCTTCGCAGGTTGTTGCGGTCCTCTGGAGGGACGTTAAGTTGGATGTCCGGTCCTCTCGCATTTGCTGGTGGACAAGCAAAATCCCATGGTACCTTTTGAAAAGAGTAGGCCATTGTATGCAAACACCTTGGCAAAGTTTTTGCCCTGATTACACCTGGAAAGGCAATCGCCAGCCATTCAGTGTGGACAATCCGTGCTCTGAGAACACCTCGACAGCACCGGCATGCTCTATCCTGTACAGTATATATGGGTAACCATTATGTTGGATTAGGTATCGATTTATCCATGCATTTAATTGCCTCTCCAGAACCGATGCCATTCATATATGTCGAACCATGCACGTACATATTACAGCAATTGTTCTACTGTTCCTATATGCATTCTTATCCCATGCTCCATACACATGTTTCCATCACTGTCAGTGTGCCAGCAAGATGGTTCATATAACTCGACAGTAGGTGCATGTGAAGGGTCTTTTAGCCAAACTAGCAATCACAACCATCAGATGTGAACATCGGGGTTAGAATAGTTGCATGAGATAATTTGGTAACACTGCGTTGTATCCCACCGTGTAAAAGCCAGCCATGCTTCTGTTTGCCATGTAAGTTGCTATTTTGTCTTCTTTTGATACAATTGGGCACGTGGCGAGCTTCAGTGATGAGTGAGATTTATCAAGAGCATTGGAAATAATTTGAAAGAGCAAACCTCAGCAGGCAATTACAAGGGTCTCCCATCAATTGTGTGTGCTCCATTTGTATCATTTCAGCTTTTGGAGGAGGGAGGCAGGGGTAGAGAGTGAGATGAGTTTGTCTCTTTACCCAGGGGCAGAGGATTTTGCATGGCTGGGGTACTTGGTGGGAGGCATTAACATGCTGTGATGATGGGGTCATCTGAATGCTGCTCTTGATGATGATATATAGTACGCGTACATTCAGAATTAATAAAACAAACATTCACATAGAATTTACCTTCCACTTGTTTGTGAACTGGAAATCAGGAGCCAGGAACGTGTCTGTTGATTGATTCCTATCTGGGTGAGCGTGGAAATAGGGTGGTTGGGGGAGAGAGGCTGGCATTGTCAGAAAGGTTTATAAAGCTTTCAGGTTGATTGATACTGTACTTAGCAGTGTCGCAGCTGACACTGCTTTCAGCAGAGCATCTTTCACAGACTTCAACTAAAGCCAGAAGTTCCATTCTACAACACACACACACACACACACACACACACACACACACACACACACACACCATTAATTGTACAGTATCAGCTATACAGCACTGGTATGTGTAAGTTTTTTGCAATCCCTTTATCTTCTCTCCCTTCCCCTTATTCTTATCCCCTTCTTTACCTATTTCCTTTGTCTTTGTGGCATGAATCGTGGGATCCAATGTGTGTGGTTGGAGGTGTTAGAGGTCTAGTGACATTTGTTGACTCTGCAGACACATCTGGCAGCATTGTTTATCACCTCGCTGGGTGCCGATCTCTTCGGCCAAGCTGCAACACTGTCGGCAATTCCAACGGCCATTTCGACGCCACAGGGGTGCTGTGGCCCTGGCAGACAGTCAGCAGTGATAAATCTTCAATCAACACCTCTGTAGAACTTAGCCCTGCTCTCTTTGACTGTGGCAGGAATGAGGTGAATACTGTAATGCTTTCTCTTTGAAGGTTTACTGCAAAACGGAGGCATCTTTCAGCTCAGATTGTGCAAGGCAACTCTTCACCCGAGCCATTTTCTGCATTTCTTTCAATTCTGGCTCTCTATTTTGACGTTGTCGTGTCTGGCGTCCCTCGCAGTAGGGGTAGATGGGGCCAACGTGATGGATGCGTGACAGTCATTCTTTGATCATCTCTGGTGAGCCCCACAATCGTGCATCCAGACTTGGCATTACTTGTCAGCATGTGCAATGGGATTCACCTGCTGTGCTTTACTTTCTCTTCCGCTCTTTTTCTTTCCTGTTCCTTATTCTCTCTTTGCTTGCAGTTTGTATATTGGTAATTTGCATTTGTCTTGCAACATTTCAATTTCTCCATTTGTTGGCATGGCTGCAGCACTTGGAGGAAGCATCAGTGTTTTGTTTTGTCCTTTTGTCAAAATAAGTTTTTTTCACTTATATGTATAAATATAGTCAGAATATATATATTTATTTACATATAAATATATATATATATATATATATATATATATAACATACATAATACAGTAGGCCCGAAAGTTACTTTACCCATGATAAATTTTTCGCACTTCCCTCCGTCCCTTCCCTCTGCCCTCGCCCCGCCCCGCTATGGTATGCGAACACTGACTCAGAAGAATGATGGAGCACATACAGATACAAATGACAAATTAATTATGGTAAGTACTGTACAATAAAACCTGTATATTAAAAGAGTTCAGAACAATGCTTCACTGAGAAGGGGTAAAGTGACTTTCAGGCCACCTATATATACATATACACACACATACATAATAATCACACACTATATATATATATATATATATATAATATACACACACACATACATACACTACACTACATTGATATATATATATATATATATATATATATATATACACACACTTACATAAACACATACACACACATACATACATACACACACATACATACATACATACACACATTCACATACACACACATACACATATACATACACACATACATACATACATACACACATACACACATACATATACATACATTCACACATACATACATACATACATACACACACACATACATACATACATACACACATACACACATACACACATATATACATACACACATACATAAACACATACACACATACATACATACACACATACACACATACATACATACACACATACATACACACATACAT
>CM068966.1:72635594-72646679 GCA_035128595.1 Eptatretus atami | reverse complement strand
GAAAAGATTTTTGAAATAGAGTTGATTTGACACAGTATATCTGAAGAGTTGATTTGTCAAAGTTATATCAGAATGAGTTGAATTTGCACGTTATATCAGAATGAGTTGATTTGTCAACGTTATATCAGAATGAGTTGATTGACACAGTTATATCTGAAAGAGTTGATTTGAACAGTAATATTGAAAGAGTTGATTTGTCACAGTTATATCGAATGAGTTGATTTAGACACAGTTATATCGAAATGAGTTGATTTGTCACAGTTATATCAGAATGAGTTGATTTGACACAGTTAATATCAGAATGAGTTGATTTGACACAGTTAATCGAAAGAGTCTTTGTCAGATATTCAGAATGAGTTGATTTGCACAGTTATATCAGAATGAGTTGATTTGACACAGTTTATAAGTCAGAGATGTAAGGTTGATTTGCACAGTTATATCAGAATGAGTTGATTTGACACACAGTTTATATCAGAATGAGTTTGATTTGACACAGTATATATCAGAGATGAAGTTGATTTGACAACAGTATATCAGAATGAGTTTATTGACACAGTTATATCTGAATGAGTTATTTGACACAGTTATATCAGAATGAGTTTATTTGACACAGTTATATCAGAATGAGTTATTTGACACAGTATATTAGAATGAGTTTTATTTGACACAGTTATATCAGAATGAGTTGTTTGACACAGTTATATAGAATGAGTATTTGACACAGTTATATCAGAATGAGTTTCATTTGACACAGTTATATCAGAATGAGTTATTTTCACAGTTATATCAGAATGAGTATGTTGACACAGTTATATCAGAGATGAGTTGATTTGACACGTTAATATCCAGAATGAGTTGATTTGACACAGTTATATCAGAATGAAGTTATTTGACACAGTTATATCAGATGAGTTTTGACAAGTTATATAGAATGAGTTGTATTTACACAGTTATATCAGAATGAGTTGATTTGACAACGTTATACTAAGAATGAGTTGGATTGACCAGTTATATCGAATGAGTTTGATTTGACAGTTATATCAGAATGAGTTATTTGACACAGTTATATACAATGAGTTGATTTGACACGTTATATTCAGAATGAGTTGATTTTGACACAGTTATATCGAAAGAGTTGATTTGTCACAAGTTATATCGAAATTGATTGTTACAAGTTATTCAGAATGAGTTGATTTGAACAGTTCATATCAGAATGAGTTGATTTGACACAGTTATATCAAGAATGAGTTATTTGACACAGTTTATATCAGATGAGTTGATTTGACACAGTTATATCAAATGAGTTGATTTGCACAGTTATATCAGAATGAGTGATTTGACACAGTTATATCAGAATGAGTTGATTTGACACAGTTATATCAGAATGAGTTGATTTGACACAGTTAATTTATCAGAATGGTTGATTTGACACAAGTTATATCAGAATGAGTTTGATTTGTACACAGTTAATATCAGCAATGAGTTTGATTTGACACAGTTATTAGATGCAGTTGTTTGCACAGTTATATCAGAATGAGTTGATTTGACACAGTTATATCAGAATGAGTTGATTTGACACAGTTAATATCAGAATGAGTTGATTGTCACAGTTATATCAGAATGACGTATCTTGATCAAGTTATATCAGAAATGAGTTTGTTGCACAGTTTATACTTAGAATGAGTTATTGACACAGTTATATACAGAATGAGTTGATTTGAACAGTTATATCAGAATGAGTTGATTGAACAGTTATAAGCAAGATGAGTTTTGAACAGTTATATCAGATGATTGGATTGCACAAGTTAGTGAGATGAGTTGATTTGACAGTTATATCAAGATGAGTTGATTTGAACGAGTTATATCAGAATGAGTTGATTTGACACGTTATATCAGAATGAGTTATTGACTTACAGTTATATCAGAATGAGTTGATTTGACAGTTATATCAGAATGACGTTGATTTGTCACAGTTATATCAAGAATAGTTTATTTGACAGTTATATCAGATGAGTTGATTTGTCACAGTTATATTCGAATGAGTTGATTGACACAGTTTATATCAGAATGAGTTGATTTGACACAGTTATATCAGAATGAGTTGATTTGCACAGTTATATCAGAATGAGTTGATTTGACACAGTTATATCGAATGAGTTGATTTGACACAGTTATATCAGAATGAGTTGATTTGACAGTTATATCTGAAGAGTTGATTTGTCAATTATATCAGAATGAGTTTGATTTGTCACAGTTTATATCAGAATGAGTTGATTTGTCACAGTTATATCAGATGAGTTGATTTGACACAGTTATAATCAGAATGAGTTGGATTTTGACACAGTTATATCAGAATGGTTGATTTGACACAAAGTTATATAGACCAGAATGAGTGATTTGACAGTTATATCAGTAATGAGTTCCTGATGTTGACACAGTTATATCAGAATGAGTTGATTTGACCAGTTATATCAAGAATGAGTTTGATTTGACAGTTTATCAGAATGAGTTGATTTGAACACAGTTATTTCAGAATGAAGTTATTTGCATTGAATCAGCAGTTGAGTGATGAACATTTTCAAAGAGTTGATTGGACAACAGTTATATAGAAATGATCTTGATTGTCACAGTTTATATCAAGATGAGTTTGATTTGACCACAGGCCAGTTATATCAGGAATGAGTGATTTTGGCCAAGTTTAGTATCAGATGAGTTGATTTGTCACAGTTAATAATTCAGACAATGAGATTATTTGACAGTTATTATCAGAAATGAGTTGAATTTGACAGTTATATCAGAATGACGTTGATTTGTCACGTTATATCAGGAATGCATTTTATTTGTCCCATCGTTATATCGAGAATGAGTTCTCATGTTTTGCGCTTCATCACAGTTATAACAATATACGAATCAGAAGTCAGAGGTTTGATTTGACAGCAACAAATACGAGGTTAGGTATATTTGAAACCATCAGCACTGAGTTTTATTTGTCCACAGGACAGTTTAATCAATGAGTTATATTATTTGTTGTGTTCAGACGATTTACATGGTCATATGTCAGAATGACTTGTTCTGCCATGGTGCGGACATGAAGGTTTGTCACTTATGCCGTTATATCAGAATGAGTTTTATTTGTCACAGTTATTTTAGAAAATGGTTTTAGGATAACTTTGGAAATTTGACAACCAGAAAGTTAATAATGTTACATTAACAATGAGTTTAATACCATAACGTCTTTGGTACAAAACTTATGGTACAAACTCAGAAATGAGTTTTCCATATTCATGTCAGAAAAAAGAATCGTAGATTGTAAGCTGGGGTCGGAAAACTTGTAATTTCTAGAAGTTAATTGAAAGTTTGTTTAACTTTTTTGACCAATGTGCCATGGTGATTCTGTTGATGACCAGTTCATATCGATCAGATAATGAGTTGATTTGTCACCATGTTATACCATTTGAACTCGGGATCAACGATAATATAGGAATAAGCCTTCAGAATTTGAATTTTAAATTTAACTGTACAATTACCAGTTATACCTCAGAATAGAGGTTTATTTGTCACAGTTATATTTTCGGGCACAATGAAGTTTTGATTTGAACAACCACAGTATATATCGAAATGAGTTTTTGGTGCTGTCACAGAGTTATAGGAAAAGATTCAGAATGCAAGATTGATTTGTTTTCAACACAACGTTATATCAGAATGAAGTTGATTTGTAAAGTTCAATAACGCTCAGAAGAGTTGATTTGTACAGTTATAAATAGCAATGAACTGATTGTCATTACATCCAGATGAGTGGATTATATCGTCAGAAATGGAACTTGGTCGCTGATTTTGTACAGTTTATAATCAGAATGACTTGATTTGACACAGTTATAATCAGAATGACTTGGATTTTTGGTGTCAGACACGGAGAAGGATCGAGAGAGAGAGAGATAGATGAATGAAGTTATGAGAGAGAAGCTAGAGAGAAGAGAAGTGAGAAGTAAGAGAGAAGAGGGAAGTGAGGAACACACACCATCACGGATACGGTAACGCACTCCTACGCCGCGTAGGCAGCCTAGAGTCAGACGAAATGGAAGTTCTGAAATTGGTTGTTCCGACATTGGACAATAGAGGAAACTTGGACGAAACAGATGGTTGATTTTGCCAAGAGTGGGACGCTATATGAGTTTTGGAATCTCACAAGTTAGGTGATTAGGAGAGGAATTTAATGGCAGGTATGGAACAAGATTGTCGGAGAAAAATGAAGGAGAAGTGATTATAGCTATCAGTGTGTAGGCACCAGAAAATCTGGAAATATTAATTAATGGAAGGAGGAGGGATATGGATACCAGGTGAGTGAAGTGTGAATGTTCGGTGTTCAGGGTGTTTATATAAGATCAGAATTTTATTGAAATCTGATTGTTACAGGGGTAGAAAAAAAAAACCATTCAGTTTATAGGTTCGATTGGTTACAAAATGAGTTTGAATTTGTACACACTTAGTGTAAAATTGGAGTCAAGGTTTATAGAAACTCAGCAGCTTTGTGCTCAGTTATAGGAGACACTAAGGGGAAGAATGAGAATTATGAAGAGAATAAGGAATAAAAGTTAGATTATCAAGTTATCAACTCAGATTATAACAGTTATATCAGATTATGTTAAACATTAATATGAGAACGATAAACAAACTCAGAAAGATGAGGGTAGGCACTTGATGTCAGAAATTGCTTCCGAGAGTTGAATGTATCAGAATGATTGATTTGTCCACCACTTATAGTTCACGAATGACATTGATTTTTTGTCACAGGTTATATCAGAAATGAGTTGATTTGACCCCCATGGTCACGCCGATATGAGTATTGATCGCCGTCTTCAATCAGCAGCACTACTACATCATAGTCCATAGATATATATTTGCAGCATTTCCGCCCTATCCAAATATGGGGCCCGGTTAAAGAAATGTACGGACGGATGGGGACGAAATCGACGGTGCGCTGTAGGCCTGATTGCTAAGATCTCCAAGTAATGACAGTTCAGTACATAACAGTGAGGCAATAAGCGGCGTGTCGATTAAACCTCACAAATCATTTTATTTGAACTCAATACATTGCGAGTTGTTGTCAGGGATCCACTCATTGTGAGTCAACACTCACGAACGCCGTGCGCGCAAACAAGCCATATGGTATGTGACGCAAAAAAACCGGACATGTATAATTCAAGCCGAGCCGATGAGATGATGCAGCAGGTCAGCGACGGTAGGTCTTGCCGACTTCGGAGCTATGCTGACATCTGAAATGTGTTAGGCCCACCAGAAACAAGATGGCCGGCCATATAAAATTTTTGTCTGTGTCGCTATTGTGGGTGGAATCAAACGACAAATGTGGGTGTGGTCCGGCAGCTGAACCCAGATTTGATATTCCAATGGGTGCACATTTCTCAAAATCGAACGGCAACAACAAGAACTCTTGTAGATTGGGCACGTGTTCAGCTAAACATAAAATAACACGTACAGGAACAATAAATCTTCAAATAATGATGGTTAAGATATAACACAAATCACCTCATGTCTGTTAGACTATGTGGGTCACAACTTGTCAACTCGGGGGAGCATGGAAAAATGAGAAACCCCTGAAACCGGGAACTTAGTCTGTTAACTTATCATAAACAAGCCATGTCCATAATCCGAGGCACAAAAAAGCAAGATGAAATATTGATCTCACATTTACAATAGATTTGCTAATGATTAAGGTGTTTGGTAGGTTTAGAGGTGGGCTTTGAAGGCAGTTCAGAGACAAATGGCTGAGAGAAACCAAATGAACAGGTTGGGAAACCCACTCTTTTAGACTACGGGGATCGGACAGATGGGGAAAACCAGTTCTTTTATCCTCACTCCTATCTGACGAGTGTCAGCTCTGTGGTTGAATGTGCTTCTGGGTTGCCACGGAAAGGTCTTCAATTGTGTAATGGTGGAAGAGGCAATGGTTCTGGGATTTGGGTTCGTTTCAGGGACCGGCTCACGACAGTGCTCAGAAGCGGAGCTGGGTAGGATCCGGTGTGTGCTGCCCAGTTGTCCACTTCAGTACATCCTGGAGTAAGGACCACAGTAAAGAGCAGAGTGGTACAAGACCAGAGAGGCGTTTGCGACCTGCTTTCCAGAAGTGATGGGCAGAAGACGAGCCCCTGAAGTCCCAACAGATCCCCTCTGCGTGTGTACAATTTTTTTATGCTCACATGGTTACATTGGTGGGAAACCATCACCGCTCCAACGGGGCTTTAAAAACTCAGCCCTGATAGCGGACGTATAAGGCAGCATCTTCGATCCCTAAAGGGCCATAGGGTCCATGGAGCAGCTGACGGAACGAATGTAGGACGCAGTGAGCCAGCAGAGGGAGAGACGACGACCCTACATCGAGCTGCACTGAAGGCCCTTGTGTATGAGCTTTCAGTCTAAAAGTGTGCCACAACACGTAGAAAGGACTATGTACGACGGATAGGGAAGGCCCCAGTCGGAGACATGCTTTGAAGGCCATTTGAGAAATGTCGGTTGCCTTTAGAAAAGATCAAACCTTACGGCAATGATGGGGAAACCCTGCAGGTTAGGTTCTCGAATGACTGAAAATCTTTATCTGTCCGAGGGTGCCGTTCCTAATGAAAACTTTTCCAGGGTCCTAGCTGGATTGTGGGCCGAGAATTGGACACGGAACAGCACATTTTCAAGGTCTGATCCATCGACGAACCCTGTTGTCCATTATTCTGGAGAGCCCGTACACCCAAACGGATTCCAACGAGCTAACCCCTGTCGTGTGTATAAAGGACAATCTTGACGTTTTTTTTTTTTCTGGTGGGGGAGTTTTGTGCAAGAATGTCTAGCGACGAGGATAGATCATAGGCAGTTACAAACTTCCTTTCCTGGCAGTCAACTTCGTATCAATAATCCCACTACTTTTTAATTGTGTACGTAATTAATTGGGGTTTGTTCCAACCAGTAGGTTCAAAAACAATGCATGCCGTATATAAATGAATTTTTTATGGTATCATAACACCAAAAGAAATCAATACATACCCCTGGCATTACCCATTGAAAAATTTCCCCCTCCTTTTCCTCACCCCGCTTCTGCTGCTTGCAAGTATTAACACAAACCACAGGGAATGCACAGCGGCAGGCCCTGATGGCGCAAACAAGCCTTGGACCGAACATTCGGCAGAACTCCCGTGTACAGCCTTTTATGTCGGCGCCGTTTTTGTGCCTGGACTGGTGACAAACCGGAGCTCAACCATTTGACAGTGGTCAGTTTGTTATTGGAATATGAGCATCACAGCGAGTCAACTGATACGAAACAATTACAGCCTGATGAGGGTTGCAGCTTGAGGCGTGGTATCATATCTAAGAAATCCCGGGAATCAGGGTATTGGTGGTAATCTCATACCAATGGGTCCAGAAAAACGATTTTTTCCTGTGTGCTCTCTTCCGCATCATACACCAAGTTTCCGCTACATTCTTTGGAACAACATGGGTACCATAATGGACAACTACGGGTGACAACCAGTGACAACAACCACTTACAACCACTGGGTACAAAAGGAATTACTATACAGAAACTGTGAAATAAGAGACAGTGTTTAAGAACTATCACTGCGCATCTGTATACATAGTATCACTGCTTGACTCTGGAAACCACTGGCATTAGCACCTCCGTCCATCATGGTGAAGTCCCTCCGTCAAGGAACACAACCTCATGCTTTTATCAATTCTCTACTCGGAGGGCTCCCTACCACAGTGAGGTTTTGGAGTGGTATCTCGTGAACAAATTGACTCTGACGCCACGCACACACACTTACCAATAATTTCGGCCAGCCAGCTTGATGGGGACGCTCTCTTTGGAATCAACAAACAGTTGAACTACATCGTCATACAAACGAAGGTATGTCACTAAACTACACAAAAGAAAACAATAACTTACAGACACACTCTCAGCATCTGGCGGGTTGCCTCGTCTCCCTTCATCTTTTTCTCGTTTCTCCCTTGCATATTCCCTTTCCCCATCTCCCTTTTCCTCGCTCTTCCGGCTGGTGAACAGACTTCAGATTCTTCATCTAGCGGGGTATCATCTCCTCCCTCGTGATGACAGGTGGAGTCTTGGGTCTCAATATCACTCCTTTGCGAGTTATGAATCGGGTGGTTGGCCAGATTGCCTTCGGCACCTCCCACAGCAGTTGGGTTTGGGGAGCGGATTTGGGCCAGGTGCCAAGGAATTTTTCGGGCGGTGGGATCTGGGGGTCTTCTACTCCGCAGGTGTACACTGCGGAGTTCCTATTGTGATAGCCTGAGGCCTCGCGGACCGTGGAGCACATTAGCTACAAATTTCAAACTAAAGGTGGTGTCCTGGGACGACTGGTTCCGCGAGGGAGGGGAATGGAAGGCCATGTGAGTTTTCTTTTTTAGGGCCACTAAACCTAGTGACAGTCCTCTACCTACTCCGGGAGGACCTCCCTTGGAGTGAACACTCTAACAACACTCGATTGAAACCAAAATAGTTTATCCAGTGCAGTACGGGAATGAAGTGTGTTAGAATATATAAATAATGGATGTGAAGGTTAGCACAACATGCACAGTCTAGTGATGTTCTTTTCCATTGTGCCCTATGTTTCACGGGTGCCAGAACTTTGGCAGGGTTTGAACAGGAGTCACGTGACACAAATATCCACCTGTAAGGTTTTGTTTGCTGCCTTGTGTTTTAACAAGATCCCGATCGACGGGTAATACTTCTGCCAGAAGAAAATCTTATCAGATGGCAATAACTAACGAGTGTAAGTAAATTCCTGTAAATGACATCTGGCACATTGCCAGACTTGACGCAATCCACACCCGATAAGTGATTAAATGTTTAAAGATAGAATATTCATTACTGGCGTCTCCGCCTAAAATACTTTGTTAACCTCTTACACGCTGCTGGTGACAAACAAAGAATTGCTCATCAGAACCGGGCTGTTGAGAGTTTGGTAGCCTGGGTTAAGGATTGCCCTGTGCGTAACCTGTCATCTCGGGCCATCCCCTGGCCAGCCCGAAGTCCAGAACAGGGGGTGTGTGTTCTTCGTTAATACCCGAAGCAGTCTTGCTATAAGTTTCCCCACAAACCCAGTTTTTGTTCCCACGATAATTCAGTCTGTCGCATTTTGGAAAAGCCGACAGGAAGAAAGTCACTTGGGCCCAGGATAGACTGGGACAAGATTTACGGAGCTAGCGGGGACGTGAATGGTTCGGGTGTCGATGAAGAGCAGGCATACGCATAGCTCAGGACGGGCGATCCGACGGGGGGTAAGCAGCTCAGTGGGCACAAGTGAGATAATTTAGGAAGGGTGCGTGCTGGGCGGAGGAGAGTTGGAGATGTTTTCCGGCATTCGCACAGAGTGTAAGCCATATGAAGGGG
Organism: Eptatretus atami; assembly: GCA_035128595.1. Lineage (NCBI taxonomy): Eukaryota > Metazoa > Chordata > Myxini > Myxiniformes > Myxinidae > Eptatretus > Eptatretus atami. The sequence continues at coordinate 72,637,267 of CM068966.1, read as the reverse complement.
TGGGATAGATCGCAGGACGACACACGTGGCATGTGAATTTGGCGAGTGCTCGTGACGTGATTAGGCTAATTTGAATTTATTGTTTTGTATTTATTTTTTTGGGGAACGCAGCTCTCGGGCAGTCAGGGAGCTGAGGCGCGGAAGAGCGAATGTGAGGTTCACTACTCCCAAGTGGATCCAGGGGGTTTGGGTGCCACATCACGCATGGCGACACAAGCCAGCTTTTACCGCAGAATTCAGGGGAGGCCGTGGCTGCGGAGGAGTTGATTTGTTTTTCACCTTGCCCAGTGGGATGCCAGGGGTGGTTTCCAATCAGTGCACGCATGGGCGATCACAAGCCAAGGCTCTGCAAACAGGAGGCCGTGCTGGAAGAGTGATGTCCCCCAGTGATACATGGTGCGCGCTTAGAGAAATATCCTGCTCCATGTGACTCCCATCTCTCCCTGGCCCGAATTTGGCAACCCTGCCCAACTTCCCAGATGGTTCCAATAAACTTAATCCACGAGCTTACCTTTCTTTTCTGGTCCTCTATCTTTGCTCTTTTCTGGATATTTCTCACTGCACATGGCAGGCAGTTTTGGAAAATTATCGTCATCTCCCTTATTTTCTCTATTTTCATCCTCCCTGTGGCTGACCCAGCCTTTGCTCTGGGTCTGAGTTCAGTTTCTTGTGTTCCTCTCTCTAGATCCTCTAAAATTTTTGGGGTGCAGTGTTCAGATCTTCTGTTGCTCTTCGACCTGAGATGTTTTTTAAGCATTGTGTTGTAGTTCAGTCGGCCGTACCTCACCTCTTACGATCAGGATGTAACGGCTCAAGCCGATTAGCCTTTGTCGCTCTGTGTGAAGCGGCCTAAATGGCGGCGTCGTGAAAAATTATAAACACACGTAGGAAATGGATGCTCTTTGTGCTTTGCGGGCAGTGATGGTCATCGGTTAACCCCGGCCAGACAAAGAATCCCCGGATGGGTTAAAACGTCACGTGAGGTTCCTGCACGGGCAATCTGCATCCTTCACAGCGAGTATTGTGTGTGTCACCTGAAGGGGGATGGTCATCCTATAGCGTTGGGGGTCTAGCCTTGGTGACCGGTCTTTTTGAGTCACATTTTGGAATGGCTGACAAGCTCAGCGCATTATGAAGATGAAGGTCACCCTGGAAAGATCCCAGGGGTCGGTGGTGGAGACTCACGGCATGGGAGATGGTGAATTCTAAAAGTGTGTTAACAGACAGCCAGCTTTACTGTCCTCGAAGTAGATAGTACTTGAAGTAAAAGGATTTGTAAGTTATCCCATTTTGAAAGTTTATAAGTTCTCTCTTGTTCCCTACCCAAGAGGATTTTCCGAGCATTTTTAATTTAACTCGTGTACTTTTACTTTTTGCCATATCCGTTCGTGCGAGGAGGTGGAACGTTACAGCGTGACGTCTATCTATCCCGTATTGCACAATGCGGGTCATAGCGAAGTGGGTGTGTTTTTTTTTTTGGAAAATTTGACACAGTTATATCAGAATGAGTTTATTTGACACAGTTATATTAGAATGAGTTTATTTGACACAGTTATATCAGAATGAGTTGATTTGACACAGTTATATTAGAATGAGTTTATTTGACACAGTTATATCAGAATGAGTTTATTTGACACAGTTATATCAGAATGAGTTTATTTGACACAGTTATA
>CM068966.1:72609931-72621432 GCA_035128595.1 Eptatretus atami | reverse complement strand
GGCGAGGACGACCGCTAGACGGAGCAGTCGGGCCATCTCCCACCGAACACCGGAATTGGAAGGTCGTCACCCAGGATAACTCCGGAGTCGACGGGTCGCTTAAAGGACCGTGGTTGCCAATATTTTGACGGCGTGAGGTAGGCCACTTGCTAATTCCAATTACCTAAGTACCAAACCGTCTAACTACTGGGAAGCCACACCCTCGGCCGACTTTGTCCCAACCGAGTCGCTGTTACCGACTCGGATGCGGCGTAACCGAGCGGAAATTACCAAAGCCGCGCCGGACCAAATGAACAATTTGCGGCACAAACGGCCTTCCTAGTTCTCAAGCCCGAACCATACTGGGAAAATGAAAGAAACGACAGGCAACGAGCCGGTACATTTAACAGGGGATTATTTACAATATGGAGGGAGACACAGAGCAGAGTTATCACAAATATGCAGGCAATGTACAGTGAGCAAAAGCACTTAACAATTTCTACTTAACAGACTGGCGCCACACACACAGACACACACACCCCAAAAGAAATGGACCCCACCGGGTCTTTATTCGGCCCTTCAGCTCGGGGGGGAGGCGAGCTGAGGGTCAGATCTGGCCGGGTACCTGTCCGCCTCATGCGGTTACACCGACTCCAACCCACCACGGTGGGACTCGAACCCACGACCCGGAATCCAACGAGCCCACGATCCTGGCTGCCACGAATGACGATCGAGCACCACGGTCCTGGCTGCCACGACCACCACCACCACCACCACCACCACCACACGAGGAACCCGGAAAAAAAAACGCAGACCAAGAACGCAGATGATGACGATTGTAGACGCACACCAAGAGCAATGACGACCTCTTTCTCCTCCGACAATTCTAACACAACTCCAGCGAACACTCAGGGGAGCCCAGCGATTCTTATCCCTCCCCCGGACGGGGTGGGTGACCGGTCCCCTGAGGTAATCTTTGCCCTGATGGACAGGGTTTCGTGGGTGATGTGCTGGCCATCCGTGATTGGACAGGGGGAACCCCCTCCTTTCCTGGGCGGAGTCGGTGTTCTGAGGTGAGGAAACCTCCGCCCACGTCTGTGGTCGAACGCACGTGGGCAATGGCGTCGATGGTGCGAAGAAGTGAAGGATTGATTTGTTGGCGTTGGGTATTGCAAAAATCTAACTCGAAAGAAACTTCGCAGCGCACAAATGTAATTCCCTTTAGACATAGGGAGGAATCTAACTATACACATACTTTATTGAAATAACTAAGCTTAGGGACTGCTGACTGTCTGTGTGCAAGAGGCTTCCAAATCCGTAACAATATAAATCTAACCCCAGTCGTGTTATTTTAAACCTCATAAATGAAATGTTACACCTAAATCTATCGACACTTCGTGAGGTAAATCCGTGCAAATTATATTTTGAAATTCTTCCATGTCCGCTCAATATGTGCTTTAGCAAATGGTCGTGTAACATGCAGTAAAGTTTCAATTTCCTCCGGTGAACGGTTTTCGATGTACACTCTTAACAAAATGCAGACACGTACGTACATACACGACCGATTGCTAACCTAGCTTTTTGCTTCACGCACGTGGGATAATTAAATAAATTCTAGTATCCTGATCCAGATCTTCACCGGTATCCAGATGGGATCCTTGGGTCCTGGGATCCTTGGATCCAGATCCGGAGCTTCACCAGTATCCAGATCCGGATCAAACCAATTCATCCTTGTCACACACCCAACCTGTCCACCAACTTTCATCCAAATCCATCCCCCAATCTTTTGAGATATCCTCTTCACAGACAGACAGGGGTGAAAACATAACCTCGGTCCACCTTCGGTAGCGGAGGTAACAATATCGTGCATCGCTGGAAGAGCATCAATAACCATCTTGTAGAATTACTTGTGATCCATTTACTAAAACGTTCGGTTTTTTTATTGAATGCTGAAGGAAGCTTTTAAAGTGTCGAGGTCTGCTCATTTAGGTGATAAAAAATAGCTGTTTGTAGATGGGAAGATCCATGTTCGAAATATGAACACACCACCAGAACCAGTTTGGGTAGCTCCCCAGCAGGCATGGTGAAGGTCCAAGTGTGGGATCAGAGCCTGGCCTGCCAGGGAGCTGTCTGTGTACCAGTTGGTGATGTATAATTTTTTTAAATGTCAAGATTTCTGTAATAGATGTTTTTGATGGTGATCTAAGTACATTAAATGATAGCAAAAGAACTTTGCATTCCCAATGTGCAATGTTTGCTCGATATTGGAAAGAACTTCACTACAGCACCATTTGTTATCTATCCACCATTTGTTTACCATGTTTGGTTGCTCGCTAATCGGTGTTGGCTTGTAAACCTTTCATATTCTTCAGTTCATCCCTTCCATGATACTTGGTGTGGTGTCTTTGCAGAACGAAGAGCACGGGAAGAAGGCGATGATGCCAGGAGGGTCGTGGGTGTCGGAAGTGTCCAGGAGTGAGTGGTTATGGAGTTGTGACCCTATGGATGAATCAAAGAATGAGTCCTCAAATAAGGAAGGTGTGGGAAAGGGGTGCGTGGGATAAAGTACACAGGCAAGCAGAAGTTAGAGTTTGTTGGAGGTGCATGGGACGCCTGGTGTTGGCTTAATGGTTAGAGTGGTGGGCTTGGGATCCTTGGGTCCTGAGTTCAAATCCTGCTCAGCTGTTGAATTAATACCAGGTGGGGTTAACTTGGCCTGTCATCCTTCTGAGGTTGGAAAAATGAGTGCCAGCATGCTGGTATACTGTGTCGGAGTGGAGACCCGTCCAGGATTGTGCCCAATAGCCAAGGAGACTGCTTAGGCAGCACCAACGCTCTGCACAGAGTAGGGTCCCAATGGATGGATGGGCATGGGGGAGGGAGGATTCATCAACAATAACTCCTGGATCAAATTTTTGATGAAATTGTAATTCTTATTTCCTATTTACTTTCATAGTGAATGTCAGGGCAAATGTTTTTATAATTAACAAACACCCCTCCTTTACTCCACCGCTCTCCGGTTTCGGTGATCAGCCAGGCATGTTGGTATTCTCCATGCCCCAAATCCACCTAGTCACAGTGGAACTGCATGAAGCCTCTTCTGTAATCACGAAAGCACCGCATTGGGTGGAGGAAGCTTAGTCTTGGCAGGCAGACCGGTTAAAATGGCACGATCGCAATGCCAAGTTCCAGAGCCTGGGTTGAATGAAGCTTATGATGGATGGCCTTATACACAGGAGGCCTTAGAAATTTCAGCATTGCGTCCTCAGCCAGATCATTATGGAGGTAGAACACACAAAATGGACTGTGCAATTAAAACAGATATGTAGAGAGCAAGGGAGAAATCCTACGGAATGTAACGGATACCTTTCCTCAATGTGTTGCCCACAAACATTTTGAGCTTCCATTGTTTGCCCCCCCAACCTTCCACAATCCCCTTCACATTAGAGGAGGGGACGGAGTAAATATAGATTCCGACACGTACAGCAAGTACTGTACTAATACGATCCAACTACCAAACACAATGTGTGCATGTGCTGATATCATCTGATATCTATCCTCGCAGGAGGCAGCTTTAAAAGGGTTAAATGAATATGGATTAACTCGAGCACTGCTGACAGAATTATTGGCAAATTATATTCTTTGCGAAAAGGAAAATATTTTAGTCGGGGTGTTTGCTTAAAACAAATTGCAGCTGTTCATTGTGCCGGTAAGAATCCTGATGAACTGGAGCAAGTGCAGGGGCTCAATTATTATAACAATGGCACAAGACTTGCAGCCATTTATAATCCAAGATGCACCTGCTCGGTGCTCGTCTCCCCCAAACATTTCATTATGATACTGCAGTCGTCATCATTTGTATCCAGTATGTATGTGGCTGTGGGTTATAATCACATGTGATGCAGTGCCCCTGTAGGTTAGAGCAGCAATTTGTATTTTGCTCAGGGTTCCGGCGATAGCCCACCTACACTTCACGAAGGACACCGTGGAATGTTTAACGTCCACCAACTAATGCCAGTGGACACAGCGCCCAATATAACATCCATCTGAGGGACGGCGCACACATTTTGAATCGCACTGCCTGTGAAACACGAGGATGCCAGTTTATAGCTGGGGCAAGATTCGAACCCAGGCTAGACAGCTCAGAGGCTAGTGCAGTTTTTGCAATGGCTAAGGCATAGAATCCAGTTGTAGAAAGAGAGCGCACATTGAGACGAGGGATGAAGGCAACCGTACAGGCCTGGAGTTAGACCGTGAGAATCGATGGACCAATTATATTAACACTTTTCAATGTTTAGGCCCATGTAATTGGTACGTCAGATTTCACTGAACCCTTTCTAGTAGAGCACATGAATTGCATCTGGCACACAGATGGCAAGCGTATTCCCCAATGAAGGAAACCCCTGTGGCCCAAACATCAGACCCATCCCTTGCAGTTATCCTGACATAATCTTGTTCGAGTTTGTGACACCTGTCTTGATTTAATTCCCAATTTTTTTTCCACATCAGTTAATTCTTGACACCTGGCGCTGGCTAGGCTCCACCTTATGACTTCCCTAATGCCTTTCCTGTCATTTATATGGGACTTGGTGTCATGGTTCAGCTCGTACCCTACTTGAGTCATACAAAACTTTTGAAATGATATTTGCTGCTGCCTTGGTTGACTCTTAGCATTTAAGAAGGATAGAGCATGGATAAAATAAACCAGAGGTTGGCAACCAGTGTACTGGCTTGATGGGCGTAATGTCCTCCTCTTGTGTTGAAGTTTCTTGAAAGTGGGCAATTAATTATTATTCTCATCTTGGAAGATCTGACAATGAATTCTTCATTCCTACAGCTACGGGAAGCAAATCTTTTTTTGTTTTTGAAAATGGGGATTCCCTGGGACGTCGAGATATGGAAAATGAGTACCTGAATGTTGTTCGACATATTTTGCTCGAATGACGCACCGATTTAACTAATATCTGGAAAGCAAATGCCTTTCTCCATACATTCCACTATTTTCTTGGTTCATTTAGTCCCAGGGCAGCAATAATTCAAAAAGTGTACATGGAATATTTCATTTAAATTTAAAAAAAACACCTTATAAATGCCAAGTGAAGCTAAATACAATGCTCATTACCACCTTTGAAAGGCCATTGGTTTAATTACACTGACTCATTATTACGCATGTATTTTTAATATTTTTTAAAATTCCAGGAGAGTTGGCATCATGATAATTGAACAGGGAACAAATACTAACTATATAATATTAAATGGTGTCCCGCTCAGCATTCCATTAACGCTGTTTAATTTCATTGCTGCGTTTTAGATTACGTCGGAATTGTACAAGGAATAACCGTATATTCACAATCTCCTTTGACTACAACACATAGAACTATTGTGCGTGAAATGATAATTTGAAGAAGCACGAGTTTCCATTCATGACATTTGGATGTTGCTCATCTTCTCAGGACGATGTTTTATTTCAAAATTGAATTCCTCGATTTATTACCTCTGCCACCGAATGTGGATGGAGGTTATGTTTTCACCCCCTGTCTGTCTGTTTGTCTGTCTGTTTGTCTGTCTCTCTGTGAGCAGGATATCTCAAAAGGTTATGGATGGATTCAGATGATATGTACTTTGTGCAGAGGTTGGGTGTTTGACACGGACAAATTGATTCGATTTTTTGTGAAGATCCAGATTCGAATGCAAGACTTTTTAAAGCTATTCTTCACCATGGTTGTTAAGCATCCACGAATACCGATTGGTACCACCAATCCTGGTAGGGTTTGCACTACTTTGCATGTTACCATCTCTGGTGGATTGGCAGCATCAAGGGGGGTCTCGTGCCCTCAATACGTACTCGAGTTAACTTACCATATCAGGTGCAGCTGAGTAGAGCTGCCGAGTACACACCGGCTAACAAGAGCCAATCGGTGGGGCAAAACTTCCTGGATAACGACGTCCTGCCAATGCTGGAGCATTGTAGGAAAGGACGTTATGAACTGGGTACATTTAGAACAAGCAGGTCTATTTATAAGCAGGGGTGATCAAAGACATGTGTACAATACAAGGTTTTAATACAAAGCAAAATGTAAAGCAGGGGAAAGCAAGCATTTGTGAGGTGTGGAAAAAGAAATGCAAGTATTTACAAAACAAAGACACAGGGCAGAGCTATTCCGATCTAATACTTACACAGGCTTATCTTATAAAAACATGACAGGCGCCATCAGACACATTCCTGAGGAAGGTGAGAGAGCAAGAGAGATGAGAAAAGATAAGGTGTTTGCAACATCTTTTGTACCGGACGCGGCTGACGGACCAATGCATCCCGGTCGCTGAGGAGTGGGAGGAGGGGGACTAATGTGCGTGGTCGGAGGGAGGTGCAAAATGAGGGGTGTGGTGATTGGCAGATGAGGTGGAGAGGAAGGTGTAAAGATGTGTTAGGGGGTTTCAGAAACAAAGGAAAGAATGTATGAGAGGATGGTCATAATCGTGAGTGTAAAGACGTCTGTACGTGTAAATGTTTATCCCACCTAACTGTGCTTTGTCCTGCTCTTTTTCTCGGTAGTGAATTCCATCTTCTCCGTCCCACCAAGCTCCATTCCACACAATACCCCGGAATAACCAGACCAAGAATGCTACATGCCAAGCCGAGCCAGAGAACCGAGAACAAGAACGCGCCTGTCAGAATACCGTGTGGTATGCGGCCAGAGAGAGTCAAGAACCAAACTGGAATGTGCGGAATGCACATTACTTTATAACACCCTGGTGTGGGCAGACATTAGAAGCAGATCAGGCGCGGCCATCGGCGCTTCCCTGCGCCCCCGTTGGTGCGTAGACACTTACCACATCTTTGGCCCCACCCAGGCGACGATTTTACACTGGATATGGCCTAATTTGCTCCGAGCCTGGGCACACAATGGAGCTTCTAGAATAACATGGGGCATGGTCCTCGATCGCACACCATGACCATGAGTGCACCTCCTCGTCCCCACTGGTCTCAAAAGGTGGTGGTGGTCGTTAGTGATGACTGTGGTTGAACAACGGCATCGGTTGTGTGGAATAGCGGTTGTACTGTGGTGATTCGTGATGGAGGTGGTTCATCGTTTGTTGTGGCGTCAATGGTGAGTGTAGGTGAGTTGAGTTGGGGTCCCATGATGTTGGGATTATTTTGAAGGCAATGCAAATGTGTATGAGATGCTGCAACATTGTGGTCTGAGTACGGTGAAGGTCTGTGATGTGGCACGAGGTGTGAATGCGAAATGGTGCGCATATGCAAATAAGCTGCATGTTGTGGTCTGCATGCTTGCCTGAAGGAAAAGAGGGGTCTTGTGTGTGAAATAAAATAAGTAAAGAATAAAGAATGAGATGTAAGACCTGCCTAAAAGCCCTCGCAATGCATTTTGTCCCATAAACCCACTCGACAAGAGGGAAGGGCTATCTAATACAAATACTAATGAAATAACTGTCTCAGGACTGTTATATGTTGTGTGCCATTGACTTGGAGAGTAATGGTTTCACGGAACTGCAACAATATGTTTTGTTGGTTGTTATCTCCATGTGTGAGTTTCAAAAGATGGAACGGAATCCTCCCAGGTCTCGAAGTATCCATCTCTGTTTTATCAAGGGATCACGATTCATGAACCATGTGAAGTTTTCTTCTTCTGAAAGTTTCGTTCCAATGGCTCTTTTATAGATCCAATATACCCAAACACCTTTTTCATATTTTAAATTTAACCTCCCCCCCCCCACCCCCACCCTAATTCATAGTCTAAAGGGGTCAAGCATGAAACGATAACAATCTCACATTTTCCTTGTATTTTAGTTGACAGAGATGAGATTTTGCACAAAGATGCTTTGTAAACTGCCCCCTTAGGGAAGAGGAGAACCATTTCAGATTAGAGTAGTTTTGGAGGTCTTTCAGGGGGTAAACGCCAAAATCGGTCACAAAGTAGTTAGTATTTCAACCAATCCTAACAAGAACTGACAAAATGATGCTTTACCACAGCCCCTACAGATTGAAGTGGAAATATCAGTTTGGTGTTTGTAATTGCATTCATAGGGGGTCAAAGGTTAAAATCGGATGCTATGGAATCAGCATTTGCAGCTTGTCAAGCTTGTATTTCAACCAATCCAGTCACACCAAAGACTGAAAAATGGTATCTGCTTCCTCCTTGCTTGATAATCAGCCTTTAAATGGATGGAGCACAGACATCCAATCATAGTTTGGCAACACTAGGTTGGTTTGATGTGCCTAATGGCCTCCTCCTGCATTGAAGTTCCTTGTAAGGGTACTTGTATTAACATTATCCCAAAAGTTTTGTCAACTGTTAAACTCTTTTAACTACAAGATTGAAGTGATTGCAAAATCGCTTTTATACTCTTCTTTGTTTCCTTATATGTCTGGTAACTATGAAGTTTCTCATTGCTATTCGTTTGATGTCAGGAATTGATGTAATGCATGTCGAATACAAAGGATTTGGCCGTGGTGGAAAGGAATGAAGACATCCGACCTTTTATTTGATTCATCGTGATGCTTGAGGAAAAAAGTTACGAATATAAAAGTTCATTTGGAAAAATTGTTTTCACATCATTCATATTTCATGTAAATGTGGCATTATTGGTAGGAGCGAATACTTGTGCAGGCCACTGTTGAGCCCAAGCTAGTGTTTTTCCTGGAAATTTTTGGGGAAATTCAGGATTCGTTCCTCTTCGCGGTTTAGGATCAGAAAATTTGGGCTTGAACAGGGGCAAGTGTTGATGTGCTTGTACCGAGTGCTCTGTACACCTCCTTGCTCAACACGAGGGAAAGACTTATCAACTTGTATTTTATGGCCTTCAAAGCCATCCCACAACCAAGTTGATGAAATGTGTGCACTAGTAAAAGCTAGTTAGCTTCGTACAAGGTTACATGATGATTGGTTGGAAAACACGGCCTGCGTTCCAAATTTTTTCTTTCTGCAGGCATGGGTTGCAATGTTTCACGCAGCAGGAAGAGACGGTCTCGACCTCGCTCTGGTCTGTGCTTTGCCCTGCCCCTTTACACATCGTAAGCGGAGTCACCTTGAACGATCGATCCTGCCTGTTGGCTTCATCAAGTTCGAGAGGGGAAGAGAAAAAGGAAAATAAAAATCCTGGAGTAATCTCATCCCATTCTTGAACCCCATGTATCTACTTGTATGCACGTAGTATTTATGAGAAAACACTAATCCTGTTTTCTCAGCTTTCCCAAAAATGTCAAAGGTCATACTAACTTGCGCTCATCCCTGAGCACAAGGGGTGTCCTGACAACTGAACATCTACAAACTGTGATCATACAATCGCAGCTCCTCTTGATGCGATTAAGAACTTGGAACATCCATCAGAAAAACATGATGACCCTGGCCCTGAATATTCCCCACCCTTTCCATTTCAACTTCCGAGATGCTGTTCATTTTGCGAACCATTTCAATTTGTTTTCCCACTCACAATCCAATCCAATTTCCCACTCAGTGCCTTGTGTCTTTGCATGGCAACGTTGCAGTCATTTTATTCTATTTTTCTCGAGGACACACACTCGCAAGAGTTTTAACCTCTTTGCTGTAATGGATATTTGCTGACATGCCTTTGGGCCTAATGACCCATTGTGGAGTGCATTTTCAAAGGTGAAAGACCACGGGGGGAATGGAGAGTCCAACAAGCTGCTGGGAAGAGCATTGCTTGGTGAAATGCCAAGGAATGAATATAGCTGACTTAACGATGGGATGCAAAACACAAATGAGGGTTTTCTGTTGCGGATGTCATGGCGATGTGCGCATAATTTGCAAGCGTCAGATATGATTTAAAACTCTTCTATGGAGGACATGGAGAGAGGCATTAATTTTGAGTTATATTCCCATTGCAAAGCCTGAATAGTCACCTTTAGAATTTTTAGCGAATCAGGATCCCGGTCATGATTTTGCTGTGTTTGTATGTATATGTATGTATACAGAGACATGACAGAAGTAAATAGACACCTTAAATTTATTCATTTCATCTGTATAAAGCAAGTTTTACTCAGTGATTTGTGCTAATATTCAAGTATTTATTTGCAAAAACGAGTTACTGGGTCGTGCATGACAATTAACGATGCCTTGAACCCAGGGAGCACACGACCTTTGCGATTTTCAAAGAGGACGAATTGTTGGCAAATCGGAAGATGGAGTCAGCCGGCGTTAGATAGCTCAGAACCTTGGCAATCTGCTTTCTACGGTCAATCGGGTGATTGTGCAATTCACCAGTGAAGGCAAGGAATCCACAGCTTCCTGTTCTGGTCGACCAGGGCCTTCAGAAAGGTGCTTCGAGCTGTCAAGCGGTCCAATGAGAAAACTCCCTGTTGCAAGGCATCAGATATTGCAGAGGAGGTCCAAGTTAGCTCAAGAACTGCCTTGCGGTACCTTCATCAACTGGGCTATTATGGGAGAACAGCTCGGAGAAAACTTCTTCTTAGATCAGCCAACATTCAAAGGAGAAAGAACTGGGCTGACGAGATGGTCACCAGACCCTTGGAGTTTTGGCAAACTGTCATTTTTTCAGATGAGTCCCAATTTGCTCAATTTTCTGACAGTGGATGTGGTTGGGTTTGGAGACTTCCCAGTCAAGAGTTCTCTTTGAACCGATTGCAGCCAACTGTCAAACACGGTGGATTTTCAGTGATGGAGTGGGGAGCAATTTGGAGCGTTGGTTGGTCAGAGCTTGTGGAGTGTGTTGGCAACATCAACACGATGACACACATTTCTATCCTTGAGGATGGACTTCTCCCTGTCTTCTCCACTGGTTTGATGGTCAAAAACAACACTCTGTTCATGGAAGATGGAGCTCCATGCCACACTGCAAATAAGATCAAAGAATGGCAGGACAGAAATGGGATCAAGCGACTTCCATGGCCAAGTCAGTCCTGACATGAATCCCATTGATCACGTCTGGGCCATATTGGATCGAGTTGTGTGGAAAAAGTCCAGGAAACCAACATCACGGGCAGAATTTCTAACCCATTTGCATGAAGCCTGGGCAGAAATCCCACAAGAGAAAATTTCAGAACTCATTAGTTCAATGCCTGAAAGAGTAAAAGCATTGAAATCTGCAAATGCCTCGTCCGCCAAATATTAGTGTATGTATTAAAATGGATCAAATATACTTCAAATGTTCAATAAATGAATTCTTTAAAAATCATGGCATCGATTTACTTCTGTCATGTCTCTGTATACATATATATATATATACATACACATACATTTACATACATACATATACAATTATACATACATACATCTGAGCTGATGTACCATATTCTGTTTGTACACAGCATCAGTGCTGCTGAAGCAATTTATTGGCGAGGGTCAAGGGTCATATGCCTGGTGTTGGCTTAATTGTTAGGGGAGTAGGCTTGGGATCCTAGGATCCTGAGTTCAAATCGCACTTGGCTGTTGAATTAATACCAGGTGGTGTTGACTCAACCTGTTATCCTTCCGAGGTCGGCAAAATGAGTGCCAGCTTGCTGGTATCCTGTGTCGGAGTGG
>CM068966.1:72588727-72601884 GCA_035128595.1 Eptatretus atami | reverse complement strand
TTACCGAAGTGATTGCAAATTTAGAGATGACAGAAAGCATAAGAGTGGCACGAGTGGATTTGGGTGATTGTTGAAAAAAAAAAGTGGTGGAGACATTACAGGCAGAGCGTTAAACACGCCTGAAACAAGTGGATGACAAAGAGTGGCTTGTTTGAGGAAGACTGAAATGCCTGGTTAGAACCATGCAGAGGTTCATGAGGCTGGTGAAGAGATTTTGATGTCTCGTTTAAATGTTGAAATAAACGATTAGGGCAGTATGGAGGAGGCCAGCGGACGACGGACGTAGTGACAAATAATTGGGGTTTGATGACAAAGTGTACTGGTTAAATTTGATGAACAAGTGGTATCCGAGGGACTGGTGTGTTTTTGTTTTCACATAAACGTGAAAGGTGTTGGATGGTGTTGTGGGGCTGGGTGTGCGGCACTGTGGAATGAATGACTAAGTGTTTGGGTGAATGGCGTGATTGTGCAGATGAGGAGAGTGAGTGCGAACAAAGTACCCTGTCGGTAGGAGCCTCCTAACCAAGTTAGTGTAGGTTAGGGGGACTTAGAGGATTTGACATGGATTCTGGCTGCTGTTCCATTGTGCAGGCGGACTGCGAGGGATAGGTGCAGGCCAAGGTATGGGATAGTGTGGTAGTTGTGACATGGTATGGGAAGTTGGTGAGTCGGGAAATAGGGCAGCAGGGCTTTGGGGGTTCCTGGCAGGTGAAGGCTGTCAGAGGTGCCAGGAGAGCACAGTATGGGTGCTATGAGAGCACAGTATGGGTGTTATGAGAGCACAGTATGGGTGCTATGAGAGCACAGTGTAGGTGCTAGGAGAGCACAGTATGGGTGCTATGAGAGCAGAGTATGGGTGCTATGAGAGCACAGTGTAGGTGCTATGGGTGCTATGAAGCACAGTATGGGGGCTAGAGAGAGCCACCCCTTCGTTAGGAGCGCCAGAAGCACGCTCAGGTGAACCCCGAGGTCGCTGAGTGTCCTCCACCCCGATTGGAAGCAGGCAAAGCGGCCTAGTAGTAGTCACACTCCCCAGCCAGCGAGTTATTCTGGCACCACCAAATGGAAAATGACAAATAAGGGCCTTGCCCAGGTTTAATAGAATGGAACAGTGTGCCAGGTCGGGAAAAATGGGTCATTAGGATCATTCTAGCCATAGCAGGGTTTGTTGCATTGTCTAGAACTAAAAGTAAATGGTTCGGTTCGATGGACTCTCCTCCGCACCATTCATGTGTGACACCTGGTACGAGTAGTGTTGATGGGAGAAATTGTTGGCATGGGCCAGGCTAGGTCACCCTTTCCAAGTGCCAGATAGGCCACCAGTATGTCATGAGCACACATCCACGAAGCAACAATTGAGTAAGAAACACACCATCCTGTCTGTAAAAGAAAAAAAAAGAGAACTTAACCGAAACAATCAGGCAAGGAAGGTTAAGGGTACACTCCATCTCACCTGGTCCGAGGTCATCACACCCATTTGCGTCCTCAAGAACGCCTCCGAACTGCATTTGTTTACCATCGATATCACCGTGCCACCATTGCTGTGTCACCTGTTGTCCAATGCAGGCCTTGTTGCCTGCTGCTGCTTGTGAGTAGGCCATATGGGCCGAAGCATTTTTGTGGGCCATTGAGGCCAAAGTGCTTTTGTGGGCCTTGCGGCTGAAGATTCATGCCATTTTGTGGCTCAGTGGGCGGAGAACTCTTTCTGAGATTAGGCACTGGGCGACTGAACTCACCTGGTGAGAGGCCAATAAGGCCAGAAGTGAGGAAACCTCAGGGGTGAATGGACAATACTGCCGGGAGGGGCATGAAGGAGTGAACACGTGAAAGAACTTTGAACCTTTGAATGTTCTATTCCTATGCCAATTTGTTGTTTAAAAGTAAAATTGAATGCCCTCCCGTTCAAATCCATAATTAGAATGTTAAGTAGTGTGCATAGAGTGTGAATTTGTTTGTTAGATTGGTGACCCGACACACTAGGATAGGGACATGCCAATCTTACTGACACTTTGATTTTTGGAGTTAAGTGCTTCCCATGTTTTGGGTTAGAGTAAATGGGAGATCTGTGCTGTACGTTAGACAGGGCCATTGCCGTGGGCTGCCCCAGATGGAGGCTCGGAGAGCCTGGGGAGAAAGTTGGGGGTAGTGTTATGGAAATGGCCTTATGGACTATTAAATATAGGATTAGCTCAGATCCCCATTAAATGCCTGTTTAGCTAGGTTGTGTGGTAAAAGGGACGTTATATGTGTGTCGGGAGGTTGTTGTTTTATTGTTTGTGCGGTGGTGGAGGACCGAGAGATCCCTCTTATTCCTACCCATCCGGGATAGGCCCCTCCCAGTCGACTGAGGGGGTGTGGCCTGGAGAGAGGGTGTGGCGAGAGGAGGAAGTGACGCGAAGGGGAGGGTTTTTGTTCAGTCGCAGAGAGAAGGCGTCCTCTGTGTCGAAGCGAGCAAAAACGAGAGAGAAACAAAGGGGAGAAAGAGGATGTGTGTGGAAAACAGTCGGGTTTTCGAGGCGTGCTCGGAGTGCTTCGAAGCGAGAGAAACGAAGGCTTCATAAAAGAGTATTTGTTGTGAAGAACAGTCGGGTTCTCGAGGCGTGCTCGGAGTCGCTTCGAAGCGAGCGAACGAAGGAGGCACAGTGTGGATCTGCCGGGAGAGACGCTGAACCGACCTGCACGTCGAGGATTTGCCGTGAGAGGGACGGCAGCCGGCTTTGAGAGGCGGCCTGCACGTCGAATCGGCGATCGACTCTAAGGAAAGAAAAAGGTGATTCGACAGAGAGAGGAACTGAGAGGACGAAGCGGAAGTCGGGCTTCGAGGCGGGAAGGCAGGAGAGGAGACGCCGGAGCTTCTGACGGTCCCTGCTCACACCAACGGCGCAACATGTTTGTCGATCCGCCTGCGGAGCTCAGAACCTCGATTTGGGCCTTGTCTGGTGAACGGGCCAGGCCTGGATTTGTATGCTGAACCTGGAGAGAGATCGGCTGAGGCCCATCGTTGATTTGGCGGACTTGTGCCGTCGACATTGCGCGGGGCCAGAGCGCGGGAGACCTGTGTGTGAGGTCTGCGACAAAAGGACAAGCGCCATTTTTCCACGCGGCGTGGTTCGAGCTGGGAGTTCGAATCCGTGGACATCCGCTTGTTACGAGCGACATCCATGCTTTTTGACACTTTCCTCTCGTGCATGAGACATCACCAACTACTCTGTCTTGTCTTGCATGCATGCTGTTTGTTTTGTCTGCACGTGTTGTATAAGGCATATTTCGGTAGCGACCCCCTCGAAACCTGTAGACCGTGGTTCCCTAGTTAAGAACGGGTTGAGGATTGTTAATAAAACCATTGTCGTGAATTTTGCTTGTGTTGTTGATCCCGATGTTCCCCAATAAATCTGGTTAATTCGTATGAAGTTTCCGCTATGGATTAATTCGTGTCGCGTCGAGGAACGATCCGTTCGATTGGCATATAAAACCAAAAATGGTTACAGACTGGCAGAAAACGCTCGGCATCTGACAAACCAGTCTGTAACCAGGGGTTCTATTTCCCCAACTGGCAAGGTACAAGGATTATGTTGGTATCACGATTGAAGACGCGTGACCCGAGGCCTGTGCTGAGCCGGCCGGCGTTATAAACCCGGAGACGGTGGTGGTGAGGGTGGCGCCTCGAACCGGGTGAGAATCCCGCCACCCCAGATTCGCAACAATATATATATATATATATATATATATAATATATAATATATATATATTATATTACATATATATATATGTATATATATATACATATATATATATATATATACTGTATATATACATACATTATGGCTGGTTAATGACTGCTTATTGCTTATTTTTGCATTTTGCTGTGGGTTCGATTCCTATGACTGCTCACTCTTGGCAAGCATGGTGAATCTGCCAACAAATCCACTCAACATGAGTTGAGCAAGGTCTTCATTTTGTAGTGAACTAAATGGCCTCGTTTGCAGGGTTTTTATTTTTTTTAATACGATGTCGTTGTAAATACTTTGTCGCAGAGGTTGGTAAAGAGTAAGCTTTATATTGCACCATACATCCATCACAGCAAGTGCAAGTTCAGTGATGGATTGTGGTCTGGTGACTCCGGTCCTCAGGTGATGCTCAAAGACATCCTCGGATGGTTCGCTTGGGTTTCAGTCTGGTCTCAAAGTTGGCTAGTGGATTTGTCTACAAATTTATTCCTCACACAGTATGGAAAGGTGTGTTGTCATGCTGGAAGAAGGAAGGGCTCTCCCTCATAGTATTGCATCGAAGCCAGTAGTGCAGCGTTGTCCAAAATATCTCAGGAAGATACCTTTATGCAGCATGTGCTGCTTTGCATTGTGGGAAATATATGCACAAACATCTTGGAAGGGTTCATTTAAAGCAGTGGTTCTCAAACTTTTTCTCACTGCGTATCCTCTGAATCATCAGATGATTGACCGGTACCCCCATCATGGAAGAATAGAATATACAGTAGCGTAAAATGTTTTAACCAGGGGAAATGTAGATGTTTCAATGATACTTATTGAATCATTAAACAACTGCACATGGTTATTTGAAGTCAGACAACCAACTCATGAAACTTAGTGTGAAGGATATGCATCTTTTGTCAAAACCAGTTTCTCAATTTGAGGTGCAGTTTTAGACAGGGAGCTCGGAGGTCATCCTCCGCATTAAGCCAGACATGATATTTAGTTTTCATGTTTCACAATGCTGAGAATCCTTGATCGCATTGGTACTGGGAAACATTAACAAAGACTTCACGGTCACATCAGCCACATTTGGATAATACTTATTTATTTTCGACTAAAACCTGGTCAAAGGAAGAGTTTGAAATGCATCTCACACAGTAGAGTCATTCATCAACTCCACATTTCATCCTGCAAGCCTTCTGGAGAGAGTGCACCTTCACGATGAATGGATTTCTAATCAATTTTGAATCCAGCTCACTCATATCTGGGAAGTACGACTGGAATTCCATCTGCAGGGAGGTCAGATGTGATATTTTGAAGGGAAACATGGTTCCAGGGGCTATCGCCACGAGAGCTTTGGTGTGTGACTATCGAACAACCCAAGCGTGTTCGGCCCTTGTGATAAAAATGGTACAGGAGCCAATGGCAAACATGTGACACAGACGGTGGACATGGTAGAGATGAGAATGCAGGAGAACCTGAAGACCCCGACACACTCCTGGGGGTTTATGCATTTTAGGAGTTGTGGCTCAGTTGCAGCTCATCATGTGAGAGGGGTGGTGGTAAATGCCACGAGCTTCCAATTATGATGGGATGCCTTCAGTCTAAAACAAGAGGTTGTCTCAGGGCTGTCTCACTGGAAATCTCTTGTGTGTTTGATTCTGTCTGACATCTCACCCTGATTTTGAAACTGTCAACCAATAGTGCCTCAGATTTCTTCTGAGAGTGGCTCTCAAATTTCCTGTGCCTTGTAAGCAATGCATCGCTGTGGATATAATACGATCCCATTTTCTAGGAGGTGACATCTGTGCTAAAATGTCAAACTAAACAATTGCTCCCTTTTTGAAAAACCTTGGGATATTTCAAGTCTTATTCCACTTCTTTAACAGCTACAATTATTCCCATGTTCTTTTGGGGTTGGCTGGGGGAAGTTTTTGGCCAGGCCTGATGCTCGACTAAGTACTTAGAGCAGGAATGCCAACTCTTAGCGAAGGGCACCGTGGGATCTTTAATGTCCACCAACTAATGCCAGCAGCTGGGGCGCCAGTTTAACGTCCATCCGAGGGGCAGCACACACATTGACAAATCACCCTGCCTGTGAAACACCGGGATGACAGTTTATAGCTGGGCCAAGATGCAAACCCACACTTGACAACTTAGAGGTGAGTGTGCATACCTCTATGCCACCTTGCCAGCCCTGGGATTTTTTTCAAGTCTATAAACACCAAGACAACTGACATAAAATTGCCTTATTCTGACTTGATACTCTCGCACAGAATATTAGAGGCTTACAATCACTAGTACAAGCAGTTATAGACCAGGAATATGACCTAATAAAAAGCAAGATGGATGGAGCCTGAACATGACCTGTACAGGGAATGTGGATTTCAAGTGGTATGCAAAAACGGCCCGCTTTGGTGTGCAATATCACGTGTTCTTTAATGTTCCCCTCGACTGCAAACTGTACAGCTGGTTTAACATCATGTCAAAAGGGCATGTTGCTGAACACAGTGCAGCTTGCGAGTACTGTAACATATTTAAGTTTTCGTCAGGCATGATATACTGCAGATTAAACTAGAAAGTTCAGAGAAGCACAAGCTTCAGATCAATTATCCATTGCAAAACATTTATGCTGCATTCCAAGCAATGTTCAAACTTTTGGTACTTTGGCTTTTAATTAATCGTACACTCAGGGTAGAGTTTGTACAGATTGCTCCAAATATCTTGTTCCTCTATACTATTATTTTTACGCACTGAAATTTATCCCATTAATATTGTCGTGTGGACTGCCAACCACCCAGAACCATAAGCGACGTTGGGTGGAAATCACACATTCCAAGGTTGTTCGCTTTAAAAATGGGTAGCTTCAGGCATTTGTAGGTGCTTCGCGATTTAACGGGGATTCCTAAGCACACTCGTTATTCTAATTTTTACAAATTCTCCCTCCAGAGATACCAACTAAAGCGTAAATGGTTTGCAGGGGAAGGATAGCATTAACAGACACACAAATACAGGTTTCAGAAGTATATAAATATATATATAAATACATAAATACATAAATATATAAATATAAATATAAATATAAATATAAATATAAATATAAATATAAATATAAATAAATAAATATATATATATACACATCAGACACCTCCTGACTGTTATGGTGAGTAACGCCACGGTTTATGTCTCACAAGGTAAAACTGCATAATCCGCACAGAACAACCATCCGTCTGCCACCCAGACAATTGTTCCTGCTAATGCAAACTATTCAACCAGAAGGCACATGATGTGATCGGCGGGAAAATCGAAACATGTGGAGTGTGACGAGCACTCCGCCGATCCCCATTGGACACAGTCCACACCAAAGCGTCGCCTCAAACACAGAGGCTTCGGCCCGGTGACTGTCAAACAGACAAAGATTATATGGTCATCATTAGTTAAACATCAAACGGAACCACCGATCCGGATTTCGGGCATATTTGCCCTCATCAGGATGGGATACTAATAAATATCTAACCTATTATGACCACATTCATCGTTTATACATCAGGAAATATGGTTTCATACATATACAGGGTGTCCCAAAAAAATATACAACTTTTCATCTGCAAAGAGGATGGTCATAACATATTTTTTTTAAAAAGATATATGGCTGGATAGAAAGCTGAAAGGTTGAAGTTTATTGTACCAATGTCAAAAATTGCCACTAAAATTTAAATTTTGGTATAGAATCGTTGTTTTCTTTTAGACCACATGTTCGACGTAGGCTCCACGTTGTCCGATCACTGCTTGCAAACGCTTTGTCATGTTCTCCATCACTTTGGGAAACGTTTCCTGAGGAATGTTCTGGATTTCTCGGTGGATGTTTTCCTTCAGCTGATCAAGAGTCTGAGGCCAAGGGTTTCCATAGATCCTGCCCTTGAGATACCCCCACAAGAAGAAGTCTGGAGGAGTAAGGTCAGGGGAATACGGTGGCCACCCAAAGTATTCGTAGAGGGAGATAAAGCAGCCCTCAAAATGTTGGTTGAGAAAACGCCTTGTTTCCCTGGCTGTATGGGGCAGTGCCCATCCTGCTGGAACCACTGGGTTCTCATCTGATCAGGTTGTTTCTCCTACGGGCCTGAGTAAGTAGCTCAGGCAGATAGAATTCCTGAATCATTTCGCGATAGTTCCTCTGTTTACGTGCAAGTGCATCCCTGGTCATCTTCAAAGAGGTATGGACCAATTATCCCATACCAACCAACCGCCACCCACATGGTGATTTTGAGAACAGATCGAGGCACCAGATCAGTTGATGCATTACCAGGGTTTCAGTTCCCCAGTACCGAAAGTTTTGCTTGTTTACCTCCCCAGACAAGTGAGCATGGCATTCGTCCGTCATGTGAAGTTTTTGAGGAAGTCTGCATCTTCCTCCACATTTCCTGAGAACCAATTTGAAAGTCTAGTCGTTTGCGTTTCTGTTGATCAGTAAGCACCGTTTCCGTTTGAATTTTGGTTATGGGAAAGGCATGAATGTCTTGGCGAAGGATCCTCTGAACGGTGCTCTTATAAATGTTTGTCTCGGCAGAAAGTCGTCGAATCGATTTTTTTGGACTCTGAACGACCGCATGTCTCACCATTTCCACATATTCTTCACTACGACCTGTCCTCTTCCGACCACTGTGACCCTTGTGAAGGTCACAGATGGTTCCCACATTGGTAAACTTTGCAATGGTGCACTTTATTGTCCGAAAGTTTGGTGCATGGCGCAAGTGGATACCTAAATGTCTCGAGTAAAGACGTTGCACCTGTATGACACTTTTCGTCTGGTGCCAAAGTTCAACAATTTTCGTCCGTTGTTGTACGGTCAGTATTGGCATTTTTCTGGCGCTTGCTTGGTACCAAAATAAACTTCAGGGTCTCTGCAACAAGAAATGAAGGATTAGTGACAAAATTACTGCTTTTTTAGGATCAAACGAAGCATTTTAAAAGTTGTATTTTTTTTGGGACACCATATATATATATATATATATATATATATATATATATATATATATATATATATATATATATATATATATATATGAGGTTTTTATTATTGGAATGATCCATTGTAATTATTAAAATGCACAGCCCACCAAAATGACAAAACTCCACCAAACTCGCGCCTATTTTAATACAATCTCGTGTGAGCCGATCAAGTCTCAAGGTGTCGTTTCATTCGTGACACACAAACTTCTACAAAACCCAGTGAACAATCAAGTGTGGGGACCTACTTTATTCTGCCTTGTGTTAATCCTCTTCTGGTCCAACACACTGATGGCCAGAGTGGAAAACAAAATTATTACTTTTCTCCCTGTTGTTCATGCTAATCAGCCTTGATCCATTGTCTGCTCCCTCTACATCTGTTTACTGCACGATCTTGTAAAATATGTATGTGCATTAAAACTTGGCAAGTTATTGGGCATGCATTGTACATCCGGGTTAGTTGTCCTTGATGATGCGATCTGGTCACGTGTTCCTGTTGTAGGCGGGGTTGGAATGTGGGTGAAGTGAGTCTGCCTCGGTGAAGATTGTGCGAGGGGGCATGTCTGTGGTGGAGTGATTGGTGTGTCCTCTGGGCTCAATGTTCTCTGCATGTTGTGGGTTATATGTGGTCCACACTGTCCTCGTTTTTGGAGCTTGCATCAATCACTTTCTTCTTTCTGGATCAAGTGGTGGCACTGAGCGGGAAGTTTTAATGTTTTTTTTCTGTTAATTTGTCATTCTGTGCTTCAGAATGCCAAGATTCCAAAATTAGTCGGCGGTGTTTGGCGTGACATCCACAATCTGTTTATTGCCTCCATCATAACTGTGACCAGAATGTATACAGTGATGTGCTATGGCTGATTTTGAGGCCTTTCTCAGCCTCGTCGCTCTGGAATGTTCATTTATCCTTATTTTTAAATTTCGTCCCGTTTCCTCGACTTCAGCTGTGCCACACTCACATGCTGTGCGATTATACCACATCTGATCTGTCCCCAAATGGTACTTTATCTTTCAATTCAGTAATGGCAATACGAATGGTATAGGAGGGGTTTGAATGCCACCCGGATTTGTTCACTGCGTATGATTTTGCCAACCCTCTCTGATAATACCGGGTAATATGATAAGATGCAGAAACCACGTTTGTCTTCTTCTTCTTTGTCCTCTATTTGCTCTATCCTCTGGTTCACCAAGTCTGTTCACCAAATTCTTTTGTCATATCCATTTCATGTTAGAATGTCTCGCACCTGTATAATTTTATTGATGGCAGCATTTTTTGAAGATGAAACCTGCCAAGCTCTGGAAGTCAGGGTGTGGGCAACACTGTGCTTATGTGTGATGGGGAGGCACGAGTTGAAGTCCAGTAGTTTCGTTGTGTGTGTGTGGGTTTCCGATATACTGATGTTTTCAAAGAGCCTTCTCGTTGTCCTTAAACCTCCACATCTTGGAACGGTAGCTTGTTCAGTTGTTCAGTTCCGATGGTGAATGTAATACTAGGAATAATCTGGTACAACTGCTCAATCAGAATGTCAGCATGGTCCGGGTATACAATTGCAAACGTGTCATCAACATATCTGACTCAGAAACGTGGCAACAAAAGCACATTTTTGTTGAAAAGTTTGCTTTCAAAGTTCTCCATTATCAAATTTTCCACGACCGTGGATACCGGTGATCGCATTGCTGTGCCGAAAATCTGTTGAGAGTGCTCTCCATTGTAAAGGAGTGTACTCTTGAGGCAAGTTCTGAGTAAATCTGTGACGTCTCCCAAGTCAAGTTGCTATCTCCACACCTCGTTTTCCATATGTCTGATTGTTCCAAAGTTCTCAAACGTTGGTTGTAAGGTCCACAGGGATGTTGGTGACCAGGGAAATCAACATCAAAGAAACCATGATCTCGTCGTCTCGTATCATAATGTCTTTCAATCTTTTTCACAAACTCAAAGCTGTTAAAACTGTTTTTAACTGTTCTTTCTGTTTTTCCAACCAATGTTCAATGGTTCGTGCCAAGTTAGCCAAAGATCGATATGATGGTGCGTTTATGAAGGAGGCAATCGGTCTCAGCGGGTATCTTTTTATGTATTTTTGGTGACCGTCTCGTCATGGAGCCAATCCCTTGTTGTCATACAAACTATGATAATCTCAGTTACCTAGTCTGCCTTGTCGTTTTAATATTGACACACCTTGATTAATGCCTGAATTTGGTGGAGGATCCTCATCCAGTTTCTGATAAGTGTTCGTATCTGCCAAAATTGAGACCATTTTTTAATGATGTTTCCTTTTCATAACGACTACCGTTCTGTCTTTGTCATCTGGTGCAAAAAAACCAGGTCGTCTCTTTCTTTGAGCTGTTTAAGTGCATTGTGTTCAATTCTTGTTAAATTGCTTTGTGGGTTTTCTCTTTTTATGAAAACTTCAACCGTTTCAGAAACCCCATTGGTAATGTTCATCTTGTTTTCAGCGGGGAGATTTTTAATTGCCGAAAACATGCTGACAACGATTTGTTCCACTGGTACAGCCATAGGTGTTCTGCTGATATCCAAACCTTTTTTCAGAATCGTCAATACTGTATCTGAGAGAGATGTTCCTGACAAATGGACGACCCAATTTTTCTTATCAGTATTGTGTATCATGTGATGTGTACGAGTTTGGTTAGGCCTGTGTTGCCAGGTGGCCGTGTAAGGTTGAATGTGCTCTCCACACAGTCTGTCCAATTTCTTAGCGTGTGCGTGTGAAACGAGCTCACGTTTCACCGTCTCATGATCCAACACCATTCTGTGAAGTCGGTCGAGAAGTGGCACATCCATAGTTGCACTGAGCCTTTGTTTGAGGGAATCTTGCATCTCGTTGATGTGCTGGAGTTTGCGATGCCCATCTTTGATTCGCAGCCTTAGAAACCGTCGTCCTGTAGTCCTCATGATGTTTTGACCTTCGGGAGTCTTCACCGTTGGATGAAACCTCAGGGAATGTGGGAGCAGTCCCTCTCGGAGGCAAGTGTGGTTGAAACGAAGATGCAGATGTTCCACAGCACGTCTTTCAAGAAATTTCACGAGGGTCCGGCAGAGTTTCTTTGTTTCTACTCCAGACATTGAAATGATAGATGAAATAAGGATTTTACGGTTGGGATGATCCACTGCAATTATTAAAAACTGACAGGGTTACCCGGCATTGCCCGGGTGGTGGGGGTACTAAGAAGTGGGAGAAGCAGGAGAGCTGGCAGGGCTGAGAATGGGGCAGGCGGATCGGAGTTAGGAGAACCGATGGGGTAGGGGTGGGAACTGTGTAGGGGCAGGAGAGCCAGAACACCTTTGGGTAAAGGGGTCTTAAGGGAACACCAGTGGGTAAAGGGGTCTTCAAGGGTCTTGGGGTCTGAATTGACTTTAAGGTCTTAAGGATCTTACAGGTCATTGGGATGTTAAGGGGCTTTGAAGTCTTAAAGGCTCTTTGGGGTCTTACAGTTCTTAAGGGTCTTCGAAGTCTTAATAGCCTTTGGGGTCTTAAGAGTTTTCGAGGTCTTCTGGCTCTCAGTTGTCTAAGGGGTCTTTAGAGTCTTCAAGAGACTTAAGGTCTTAAAGGACTTTCAGGGTCTAAGGGGTCTTCAAGTCAAGAGCCTTAGGGATCTTAACCGTCTTTGGGGTATTCGGGGTTTTAATGTGTCTTAATTGTTTTTTGGGAATTCAATGGTCTTAAGGGTCTTATGGGTCTTTGGGGGTCTTAAGGGTTATTATCTCCCAAGCATGGAGAAAGTCTTCTCTCAAGCATGTATTCTCATCTCTCAAGCTTGTAAAAAAAAAACAGGTCATGGTTCTTTGGGGTCTTCAAAGGCTGAGGTTGTGGATGAAAATACCCTTGGATAATCCCCAGGTCGGACTTGGCCAGTGTTCCAAATTTGGTGGTCGTCGGTCCAGTGGTCCTTGCAAAAGACGTGAAGAAACAGACAGACATCTGATGAACCTTATTTATTAGATGCACAGCCAACGAAACTGACAAAACTTGACCAACCTCGCACATATTTTAATACAAACTAGCTTAAACCGATCAAATCTCAAGGCGACGTTACGTTCGTGACACAAAAACTTCTTCAAAGCACAGTGAACAATCGACTGTGGGGACCTGCTTTATTCTCCCTTGTGTTAATCCTCTTCTGGTCCAACACACTGATGGTTAGGGTGGAAATCAAAATTATTACTTTTCTCCCTGTTGTTCACCCTTATCATCCTTGATTGATTGTCTGCACCCTCTGCATCTGTTTCCTGCATGATCTGGCAATCTTCATCACACAATCTTCACTGAGGCAGACTCGCTCCACCCACATTCCAACCCCATCTAGAGCAGGACCGCGTGACCAGATCGCATGAACAAGGAGGACAAACCTGGATGCAGGGCCGGATTTTCCAATAGGCAACATAGGCCATTGGCCTAGGGCCCACCAGTAACTGGGGGCCCA
>CM068966.1:72565267-72579118 GCA_035128595.1 Eptatretus atami | reverse complement strand
GGGGTGGTGCATGGTAACTGTTAGTTGGGGATTATGGTAAGGAAATTGTGTGTAAAACCTTGATGTCAACCTCTACCGGGGGTGCCGGGAGACTCAGCATGGGAGCGAGGGGAGGAGCGTTTGTCGCCTCCCAAGAGGGTGGAGTGTTGCCTGGGGAGAAGAAGGAGGAACCTGATCGGGCAGTTAGAAGTTGGAGATGATGGGGGAGAAGGTTGAAGTCCGAGGAGAATGTGGCAGAAGTCTGAGGATAATGCGGCAGAATCTGCGGCGAACGCGGCAGTTGGTCTGTGGAGAAAAGGGGATCGTGCGAGTTTGAGGAGGTCATTCTGCCTGCCTGCCTGCCTACCTGTCTCTGCTGTGTTCTTCACCCTCAGCCCATTCGTCGACCTGCCTGTGTCTTCGTCTCCTCATAGTCCTGTCCATTGTCCTCATCCCTCTTCATCCCCTGCTCATCTCCGCTGCCGCCAGAGCTGAGTCCCCCATTTTTTGTTCATCTTCCCCCATCGTTGACTGAATGTGGTGTGTGACGCCATAGTTTTTTTTATTCCTATTGTACATCATTATTTATTATCGATTCGGTATTTTCCCTTCCTTTCCTCCCAACCCGCTGTCATATTCCTTTTGCCGGTCAATCTTCCCCTGGTTGTTTGGGTTACAGGAAATAAACCAGTTGGTTTTACAAGAGCTACGTTTCTCCTGTCTCTCCTCATAACCCGTGCACGCTTTGTCCGCCATTAATTTGGAATGTCTTCTCAGGAGTTAAACCACTTTGGACATCGTGGGATTTTAACCTCCTGTTTAATTTAACGAGATCGACGTTAGTTGAGCCGTCGAAGCGACAATATATGTATGACAAATTCAACTGAATTAAGAACACTAGGTAGGATTAAGTTTTCCTTTGTGTGGCTTGTCATGGGAGTGAGTCTTGTCTATTTTATACTACACAGCTTAAGGTGTCTTCTCTACATGTTCCCCAAACTCAAACAAAGCAAGGAACCAGGAGAAGGCCAATCTTATAGGATTTCCGAAGATGTCATGTAGGTCTCTGTGTGATGGTGTATATCCTCCTGAAATAGGAAGGCCGTAATGCCCCGATTGGCAAGCACAGCACTGCTTGAAGGGGGAAACCCCTAGTCAAAAATAGGATATGCCGATCTGAAGAATGAGTCCATCAGAAAGAAGAGAGAGAGATGCGGGAGAAGAAAACAATAAGAGTGCTCTCCCTGCTCTGGCCGGCTACAGCTTCCTTCGGTCCTGAGTCTGTCCTCCAGCCTAACCGAGGTGCCGTGTACGTCGTCTCTGATTTGTTCCATGTCCTTGTATGCTTAATGAATTATTATTTCTTTAAGAGATGTGGTGCATCTCATGGTCCTTAGATTTTGCCTGTCAACGGGTTTGTTTATCACTGGAGGGATATTTTAGTGTTAAACCCGTTTTATAACCATCATGTTAGAATGTGCAAGGAAAATGAACGAAGTCAATCGCTACGACGTTGATTCGTGTAAGTTGTAGATCGTTCACCTAATCTATGGAGCATTAGCTGCAGCGAGGTCGGTAACTGCCGAGATAGTTTAGAAGCACTTTTGGCTGAGGGCCATCCGTGCTAGAATATGATATTAATCTCGCGTCTTTGTGTCATGAGGCATGGGCTTAGAGGGGAATATGAAACAGGTTTAAACTTGTTTCACTGAAAACTATTGAAAAACATTTATGGTACATAAAAATGTGATGGAATTACATTATCTGATATGGAATGAAGCTCCTACTGTGTGTGCTGTATTTTTTCCTGAGAATAGTCTTGAGTTCAAAGCTAATCAATGCCCTTTATTGATGTTACTCCTGTGGAAGCTCTTTTTGCTTTCCTTTTAATAGAATGTCATATCTTTTTCAACAGTGTGTGATTTTTAATTTCATGGTGGTGTGCAGGTGTGTTTTTTCTTTGTGCTCTGGCATTTGAGGAAGCTCTTTCATGAGTCATGACCGTAGCTTAAAGAAACAGAAACAGTGAAATCACCATTGGGTACGGATCTGTAGTGGGTCGGCGTAGGCAACAGGACATTCCTGATGCTTGGATCCTGACGTTTCCTCCAATGTGAAGCAAGGTCATATTATCCATTTCTCAAATTTCCCTTTGTACTTCCTGCTGGTATTGTCAGAAGATTGCAACGGTTCATTGAAATGTAACAATTGATGACACGAATGGCATTTAGTGTTGTTCATTGGGTTGGAATGATAACTGAATGCATGCACTGATTTCCTGAACAAAGGAGACAACGAAACTCGCATGAGGCTGGCACCAAACTGGACCAACAACAACAACCATCTTGATGTGGGGCACCATTGGATCACTTCCTGTTGACTTGTGCAGTTCAACAGCCTTCGGTACATCAAAGGTGTGTGTTTCCAAAGAGTGCTAACATTCATGTGACAGATTAACGTCCTAAAATTTCATATCTATTACGGACAAGTTGAAAACATTGCACATGTTCTTGTACAGGAAAATTTGCAGATGGTAGGTTGGCTTGAGAAAGGAATGTGTCGATCATTTATGGTAGATGGCTGCCTCATCTTTGACAATCTATTCTGATTGCTCTGCAGTTGCACCAAGAGATGGATGATGTAGCCTGCTTCACTTGATGTCTGGAGGACTGCAAGAGGTAGGCATATGGCAAACATCTTGATGTCTGGAGGACTATACATATGACGTTCACATGACCCTGTGGACATGTACATGCATGCCACGCATGACTTGTAGGTATAAAACGAATTAAAAAATCATTTTTGTATAAGAGCCTTTTCAACTTCTGGAGAAAGTTTTCTCAATGAGTTATTCACTTATGGGGTGCAGTGATTTCAATGTTTTTGGTTGGAGATAGGTTCGACAAGTTTATTGCAAAGTAATCTTGGAATATCTTTACAATTATCTTGCGTGTCTTTAAACTGCTTTGTGGAGTATCAATGTACCTGTTCCCTCAATCAAATGGTCTTTCCACTCCTGTGTGGAAACTGAGGAGCAAGGTAAGTTGTTTAAATGACCTTGTATTATGTTTGATTTATCGGCCATACTATAAGCTGTCCGATTGGTGCTTCACGGGCAAGGCGTTGCATCAATAAGTGCACCATGCACCGGATGGGCGTTAATCTGGGGACCTGTATGGTGTGTGGACGTTAAAGATCCCACAATATACCTTTTGATAAAGAGTTAGCAAATAATACAAAACTTTCCAAATGACATGAATACTAAACGAGGCCTCTCACGCATGTGTGTGCGGTGACTCGGTTCGGCTCGCCAGGCACTTTTAACCTGCCATTGCTGGTGTCGTCTTTTAAGCATAAAGATGAAAGAGTGGACACTTCAAAATGGTTAATCATAATAGTTGTGTTCCTGAATGAAAATCACTCACGGAAATATATATTAGGAATACAAGAAATATCCGTGGATGAGAGAGGTGTTGAGTTCGTACCATTTCCTGTCAATACAAGCTAGCACAGGCAAATAGACACTGACGGACGCTTCTCCTTGTACTAAAAGATGCAAAAATCTTACGTAAATTCTCTTGTGGCCCCGGAACCAAACAAACAAACATATTTATAACAGCCCTCACAGCTCCTGTAGTTCCTCCCACCTCAACAAGATTAATAGTAAATAACATCATTTTAAACTTACCCTGTACATTCATAAGCCACAGATACGTCCTTCCCATCGGTGTTCAGAAGAACCTAGTCCAAATACCACAGTACATTCACCGGTAGTGATCCATTTGGGAGTTTGTGTAGCACATGCCCATCCCCTCAGGCCTTGCACTGATCCACATGGTCGGGGGTTTGTACGATGAGCTGCTGCCTGTTCGGCAAGCTGCGAAAGTTTTAAAAGTCTTCCATTGTACAGAGGCACAGCACTTTCTCTCAAATATTTTTCCAAGTATTTTCCACTTCTTTTAGAACTTTGTGAGCCATTTCAGGTAACAATCTTTATCCCAGACACTTGATATACTTTTTGTCACCATCAACACACAAGTTTCCTGGGGTTTCTTCGAATGTGCACCAAGAATTCTGGGGCAGATTTCGTCATTTTGAAAGTCATGTACTGCTGGCACCCTGAACAACATCCAAACAATTCCCCGCTCAAAACTACAGGGGGCACTGGATCAACTCACTTTCACCTTACCTTCAGTCTATTATGTTTATCAACAACTAATTGCTTTGACAAAGTGTACTTGCAACTGAGCTGCCTGGTCTGGGTTTGATTTTTGACCCGACTACAAAAAAAAAAATCGGAATGGTGTTTCTCAAGTCAGGCATTGCATCAATGAGGTCACCTTCTGAAACTTCTGAACCAAATGGAACCGACTTACCTCGGTTGGACATTGTGGCTGGTGAACTGTCTGCCTGTATTTGTTGCTGGATGTTAAATAAATATCCAATGGTGTCTTTCAACCAAGACGAGGTGAGTTATCGCCGGCTCCGTGAACAAATTACACATTCCTGCCCTGAAAGACTGCTGGGAAAGCAAGAGCAAAACAACCAGCATGATGGTCGTTGCCATGAGACTAATTTGTCGCTCTGTCCACAGAGGATGGACATGAGAGAGAGACAGAGACAGAGAGACAGACAGACAGAGAGAGAGAGAGAGAGAGGACGGAGACAGAGAGAGAGTAGAGAGGAGACACAGAGAGAGAGAGAGACCGAGAGGAGAACAGAAGAGAGAGACAGGACAGAGAGACAGAGAAGGGGGGGGGGGGGAGGTAGAAATAGAAAGAGAAAGAAAAGAGCAGACTTGCATGACTCAATATTATAATTATTCTCTTCACTGTTCATAATTTTAACCACCATTACCTCTTTACTATCAATACTTTACGAACATAATGGCCTGGAAAGTTATTGTGGCTCAACCATCTCATGGTGCAGATCTCCAACAAATGATTTTAAAAGCTGAAGCAATTTGTACAGGGTGGGGACAAGGGGGTAGTTATCTCATTGTACTGTTAGGTGTACCCCCATTGTGTTGTTAAATTTAGCACAATGCCTGGTAAACCCATAAATGCTTACTACTGATGTGACCCACAACCTTCCATGGACATTTTGCAGTGCCGTTGTCACTTTAAGGCTAGCAAAACACAAGCCGAGTAATAAAGATGACAGTTGCTTCCGACGTGTTAAATAAAGGGTGCGATTCACAGTACAGCTGAAATTGAAATGCATTATTCGCGATGGGAATAAAGCGAGTTTATTCCACTAGAGGGCAAATGATACCAGCAAAGGCCCTGCACGCACGCTGTGGAAGTCACGTCTGCTGAAATTGTTTTTGTGACGTCACAAACACAACAATAGCCACTTCAATTGAAACGTATGCGAAAGTGAAAAAGCACATTCAGCGAAATTCCAAGA
Source organism: Eptatretus atami (assembly GCA_035128595.1). NCBI lineage: Eukaryota > Metazoa > Chordata > Myxini > Myxiniformes > Myxinidae > Eptatretus > Eptatretus atami. Next base: position 72,573,730 of record CM068966.1, on the reverse strand, counting down.
AAATGTACTTCATTACATCATTGAATATCTTCAGGGACCAGCACTGGATATTTGAGAACTATCCTTTTGATTGCAGAGGGACTAGAACAGCACTCGGCAGAGGACATACCTCCGCCAGGCTGAACAGTTTAAGTCATATCCCACTAATACGTTGGATCTGGATCCAGACCTTAACTAAAATCGAATCGGCTTGTTCTTGTCACCTATCCAACTCATCCACCAAGTTTTGTCATTACTCATCAACAACTTTTTTAAATATCGTGCAACATATCGTTTTTGGCCCCATCTCTCAATAGTGAAGAATCAGTTAAAAATTGAAACATTATTGTATCCAGATTCGGATCTTCACCAAAATCGAATCAATTCTTCCTTGTGACACACCCAACCTGTCCACAATTTTGTCCAAATCCGTCCCCAACTTCTTGAGACATCCTGCTCAAACACAAACAGACAGGGGTGAAAACATAACCTCCATCCACTTACCTTTGGTGGCAGAGGTAAAAAAAATTACAAAAAACTCTCGTATCCGGATCTTCACCAAAATCGAATCAATTCTTCCTTGTTACATACCCAACATGCCCACCAAGTTTCGTCTGAATCCATCCACAACCTTTTGAGACATCCTGTTCACAGACAGACTGGGGTGAAAACATAACAAAGGTAAATACAGTTGCAGCTTTTGGAAGGCAGACATAAAATATGTAGTTTGACAGTATGAGACTGCAGGGAATTGTAAATTGAGTTGAAATGAAGGTGTTTGTGCCTTTGGGACTTCGTACCAAAAACCAAGTCTGGTATCGCCGGCATTCCTCAGTTACGATAAGATTGAAATAGAGGAGGTATTGAAAGATACAACCGAGATATCGAAACAGCAACTCTGGGGCATCATGGTTCCAATGTCTAGAGTCCAACAGATTCCATGGAAAGTCCGTTGATAAAGCCGCAGTGGTTATTGTAGGAACTCTTCGAAGGGGAATGCCTTTGGAAGGTTGCTTTCGTGATGCAAGGTTAGCACAACACGAGAATATTGATAGGAGCACTTACAAGGCAGAGGGGGCGTCGTCATCGGGATGTATCATTTCGGGAAAGAACAGACTGGAGCAAGAGGAAGGAAACTTTTGGACAAAAAACAACATGATGAAAACTCGTGGGCTTGATGCATCGAGGGGACAGGACGTGGGGGAGGGTAAATCACTTTTCATGACATTCCACGTAATGGTTTAGAACCGTACATGACCATTTATTAAAGGGAAACCATTGAGGAACCTGGCAATGAACTCCTGTAACATTACATCCTTTTGGGACGAAAAACTTCCGTTGTTTTTTTCAACCTCTCCCAAAATTAATCCAACACCTTTGTTGGCTTAATGCTTAAGGTGGCTGGCAATTACGATCGTAGGGCCTTGAACTCGAGCCCTTGTCATGCTGTTAAATAACACCAGGTGGGTTGATTTAGCCTGTCGTCCTTCCTCGGTTAGCAAAATGAGTACCAGCTTTGTGGAAACAAGGGGCACTGCATCAGCGGCACAGCTGTGCTCCCAGCAATGATGCAAGCAGTAGCCACAGGCTGCATACGAAATAATAATAATAATAATAATAACCCAACACCCTTTCTGCTTCTGCCCAAACTCGATCGTGTGATATATTGCTTCTATTGATGTACTTCGGAAGGACAAACAATTCTTGCTATTAATATGAAGCTCATTCTTACCACTGACCGACTCATTCACTCACTGACTAACTCATATTAAAGTTCGGTACCTTCCGGGTGATAGAGAAAGCTGAAATTTTACGTTATGACAGACATCGAAGCCGATACACCAGGAAAAAATCACAGAAGCGTGGGAAATCATCCGTAAATGAAAATATAAATAAATGAAAATAAATAAATGAAAATAAATAAATGAAAATAAATTCAGGTGAGCGACTCGAGACAATATGGAAGCGCTGCAATTTTGTGTGCCGACGGACATCGAAGCTGATACACCAGGAAAACTCACAACTGTTGGAAAGCATCTGTAAACGAAAATATAAATAAATGAAAATAAATAAATGAAAATAAATAAGTGAAAAAAACATGCAGGTGAGTGACCTGAGACAATGGGGAAGCACGGTTCCTTATTGCTTACAATGTGTAAGCAATATATATATATATATATATATATATATATATATATATATAACATTCTGGGTGATGTTCAATAATTTCTCAGGGCGAATTACAATCGAACAAGAAATACCAACGACATACGTTCAGCAGATACGATTATTGAAGTTCTCCTACCTGGGCAAGCAGTGTGGTGAGACCGTCACGACTGCAAACCCAGAAGGGCCTCTCGCAGTGCAAACATGTCAAGGTCAAACATGTAAAGGTCAAAAGCTGTCACCAAGCAGATGAAGAGCGAAGTTACTGACTAGTTTGGCCCTTATTGGGGTTCGCCAGGGCAACATGTTGCTGTCCATCCACTTTGTGACTTTGAAACTTTTCCGCTTATACACTGTACTTAGTAATGATTATTATTTTATTTGCAGCCAATGGCTGCTGGTTACATCATTGTTGGGCGTGCAGCCTTGCCGCTGACTCAGTACCTACTGTTTCCATTAAGCTGGTACTCATTTGGCCTACCCTGAAAGGATGACAGGCTGAGTCAACCCACCTGGTGTTATTTAACGGGAAAACAAGGGCTCAAACTCAAGACCCGAAGATCGTAAGCCAGCCACCCGAACCGTTAAGCCAACACCAGGCTTTTCCGGTTAATGATACACCCATAACTGTGATTGGTGAGGACATCACATCGTATTTGGAACCAACAAGTGCCATCTTGTTGGTTCCAGATACGATCTGGTATGTATGGTCTTGTGCCCAAACTGATACCTAATCTATATGGTGTTGTGCCCAAACGGGCACGTTCGGTGCTGCTAAATCGGCCCCATGACAAGTATTACACTGGGTGGTTTGCCATTGCCTTGCTTGAGGTTTTCAAAGCAGGAATTTTGAACTTGTCCAGGGTGTCGGCAATAACTCGCTCACTTTTCATCGACAGACACTATGGCATCAATGAATGCAAGGAAATAGGACACCCGGCTTAACGTCCACTCGAGGGACAGCACACTTTGTGATGCGACGTCCTACATGTGAAGTACCAATCCGAGTTTATACTCGGGAAACGAGCCCGTACGAGTCACTCCACAACCCGCAGGTAAGTGTGCTACCTGGAAACTGTCCTGTCCGTACATAACTAGTAAGGAGGTTTAAAAAAAAAAATTCCCACATTTAAAAATCAAACATGTGGCTCGCGATTGTGTGCAGCCCATGGCTGCTGGTTGCGTGGCTGTGCCGCTGATGCAGTGCCCCCTGTTACCAGCAAGCTGGTACTCATTTTGCTGACCTCGGAAGGATGACAGGCTGAGTCAACTTCACGTGGTTTTAATTCAAAGACCGACAACGGCTCAAACTGAAAACCCTAAAATCCTGACCAGCCACCCGTTAAACCAACACCGGGGCTTCGCTTCCTGGACTATTGTGAGTAGAGAAGGGTGCAAGACCTTTTTGGACGCTCTTCTTAAATTTGCACCTAGGTCATATTTATATAGCAATACCTGCTTTGGCTGATCAGTATTCCTCGGATTTGGCTTGAGCGTCGATGTGATCGATTGGGTGATTTGTCTGCCTGGTTGTGGTGAAGGGCTTGGAGATTGGAGGTACAGAGAGAGAGAGAGAAGAGAAGAGAGGGAGAGAGAGAGAAAGAAAGAGAGAAGGGGGGGGGAGAGGGAGAGAGAGAGAGAGAGAGGGGGAGAGGGGGGAGAGGGGGGGCGGGAGGGAGGGAGAGAGGAAGAGAGAGAGAGAGAGAGAGAGAGAGAGAGAGAGAAGAGAGAGAGAGAGAGAGAGAGAGAGAGAGAGCGAGGGGGGGAGAGGGGGGGGGCGGAGAGGGAGAGAGAGAGAGAGAGGGGGGGAGAGGGGGCGGAGAGGGAGAGAGAGAGAGAGAGAGAGGGCCGGGAGAGGAGAGAGAGAAGAGAGAGAGAGGGGGGGGAGAGGGGGCGGGAGAGGGAGAGAGAAGAGAGAAGAGAGAGAGAAACGAGAGAGAGAGAGAGGGGGAGAGGGGGAGGAGAGGGAGGAGGGAGGGGGGGGAGAGGGAGAGGGAGAGAGGGGAGAGAGGGAGAGGAGAGAGAGAGAGAGAGAGAGAAGAGAGAGAGAGAGAGAGAGAGAGAGAGAGGGGAGGGAGAGGGAGGGGGGGAGAGAGGGAGAGAGGGAAGGAGAGAGAGAGAGAGAGAGAGAGAGAGAGAGAGAGAGAGAGGAGAGAGAGAGAGAGAGAGAGAGAAGAGAGAAGGGGGGGGAGTTGGTGGGAGGGGGGGGCGCACAATGAAATGTGGAGATGAGACGCAGAACAGCGGAAACGAATGAGGTTGGAGAGGAAACAGAAAAGATAATCAGGAACAGTAGGTTACAGAAAAACGTCAGATAAAGGGGAATGCCGTAAAGGAGTAAAACAGAGATTTGCAGATAATGGAAGAAGAAGTTATGATTACAAAACAGAGAAGGGGTGTTTGGGAGATGGGGTGTTGATATTCAGGGGAGGGACGTGCAATGTGGGAGGGGTAGCAGGAAGGAGAGAAGTGCAGGGAGGAAGGAACGGGAGTGGTGGAGGGATGGGATAGTGTGGCACGGTAGAAGGAAGCAGTGGAGGGAGGGGCATTGTGGGAGGGGTTGAAGGAAGGAGGTCGGTGGAGGGAGGGCAGTGTGCCGCGCCCGTACGAACACCGCGCGATCTCGCGTAGCGGCTCCAGCTCCACGGTCCCCGCGCGCTCTGCAGGTGAGTCGTGGCTCGGGTCGGTTTGGTTCGCCTGGCACATCTCGCCGATGCCCTCCCTGCTCGTACGGTCTTGTATGTTTCAGGATCCCTTCTCCCCGATGCATCCTGAAATCCCTTTCATTCAGAGATCACGATATCGCATTGCGGGCATCATCACGTCCAGGCGATCTTCATCCCCACCTACTCCCCCTCCCTCTACCCCAACCCCTTCCCGTTCCGTCACTTTATCAACGTGAAACGGGCACACCCGGTACGTGCCGCTAAAGGTGATCAGCGAGAGCTGTCAGACCGACCGGTGGAACTGACCCGGAACTTGGCTACTGATGGCGTTGTGCGGATTATTGTTCTCTATTGTGGGGTGCTGCTGCGCGTTGCTCACACCCGCCTGGTTCTGAGGTTACTGCTCCCACCATGGGTGCTGATCGCACCGTGGGTCCCAGGGGTGCTGATCGCAGCTTGCAGACCGGGGGTGTTGATCGCAGCTTGCAGATCGGGGGTGCTGATCACAGCTTGCAGACCGGGTGCTGATCGCACCATGGTCCCAGGTGGTGCTGATCCCAGTGTGGGTCCAGGAGTGCTGATCCCAACGTGGGTCCAGGGGGTGCTGGTCCCAGTGTGGGTCCAGGGGGTGCTGATCCCAGCGTGGGTCCAGGGGGTGCTCATCCCAGCGTGGTCCAGGGGTGCTGATCCCAGCGTGGGTCCAGGGGTGCTGATCGCACCATGGGTCCCAGGTGGTGCTGATCCCAGTGTGGGTCCAGGGAGTGCTGATCCAACTGGGTCCAGGGGGTGCTGGTCCCAGTGTGGTCCAGGGGTGCTGATCCCAGTGTGGGTCCAGGGGTGCTGATCCCAGCGTGGGTCCAGGGGGTGCTCATCCCAGCGTGGGTCCAGGGTGCTGATCCAGCGTGGATCTATCTATTGAACAAAATGGCATGCTTCCTTGCACATCGTCAGTGTGTGATCATCGATACCTCCCCACCCCTTTCGTTTCCATGGTTTCTCATGTACCGCTCATACCTCCTCACTTCACTTGCAGTCAATTATTGATAATTCTCGCTCTTCGTTCCCCTTTACCACGCCCTCTGTTCCTGGAAATCTTCCTTCCTTCACTGATTGTGATTCGCGATTCCTCGTCTTTTCACTCACTGATCATCATGCCGTTCGTTCATCCATTGGTCCCTCGACCAGTCGAACCTCATTTCCTCCACCATCGAAGGTGAAGGAGGTTATGTTTTCACCCCTTTCTGTCTGTTAGCCTGCACACAGACAGACAGACAGACAGACAATCTAAAACGTAGACGGATCCGGATGAAATTTTGTGGACAGGTTGGGCGTGTGACAAGGACGAACTGATTCGATTTTGGTGAAGATCCGGATCCGGATCCGACTCCGAGAATTTTTTCAAAGTGATTCTTCACCATTGAGGGATCAGGCTCAAAAACGATATCGAGCCCGATATCTCAAACATGTATTGGGCCAGATTTGTTCTTGTGGATCAGGGATGACGTGGTGGAGGTTTTCGCTCCACCGAGTGCCCTTCTAGTTGATCATGCATTAGTCCCGGTCCATCCCTTGTAACTGATCACCTCATTCTCGAACCTTTAATTATCCCAAATATGGAGTTGCTGAAATGAACCCGGACCCCACAAACAGTACCTGGGCTGATTCACATGCAAGCCATGCTGTTCAGGTACATCCTATTTCGTGTACCTGTGCTGTGCTGTTCCGAGAAACGTGCACGTGTTTCCATATATCGTCACGGCACGACATGGCACGGCTTGTAACAGACAGGTATATGTATATAGTACTTGGTAGACATGTGCCTGTCTCACCAGCAGACTGCGCGGGGCGCTGTTTCGTGTGTGACTGAAATTGACTGCACTGCACCACCCTGTCCATCCTTTCGTACCGTCCTCGTTTATCTTCCAACCTCCATTCGTGGAGACACATCACCTTAACCCTCACACACATCCAATCGTGTGCAATGCGTGGCTGCTGCTTGCTCCACCAATGCTGGGAGCGCACCTGTGCCACTGATGCAGTGCCCCCTGTAGGTGATGGCAGGAATTTTGATGTTTGTTCAAGGTGCGGCAAACGATTGCCTTTCACCGTGCAAAAGACATCGTAAGATCTTTACCGTCCATCAGCTAGCTTCCAGACGGGTTTGCGGCTCAGTCTCGTCCGACGGAGGGCCCCGTCATCGGGGCAACCCCCAACCACAGTGAAACACCAGGGTGATGTAAATGTTTTGAAAATGTTTCAATGATATCACTGACGAGGTGGGGTTTTCATGACTCTTGGTTTACATTCAGAGGGAGGCACCGAAGCGTCCTGTGAAAGATTTAAAAAAAACACCTGCAAGCTCTTTATCAGAATCCACTGAAATAACAAGTGTGACCGTCCTTGTGTACTTTGCCCTCATCCCCCCCCACCTCCTCCCTCCCTCCCTCCCTCGCCATCACTACAGCAGTACCTTTCACCTGAAGATTCACAATCGAGATGGAGGTGCTGAAATGAACCTTGGATGTGCCATTGATTGTGCACCTGCTATTTCAACGCGTCACACACACACACACACACACGATTTATTTATTTATTTATTCTCTGGGCCTACAATGTGGAAAGCTCGTGGAGGAGCTCGTACTGGACATGTATGATGTGCAGCACAAGCATGACCTCTTCATTTGAAGACCTTGGTTTTCTACCACAAACGAGAACGACACTCGGTAGATAGTGGGGCAACTTAGCATAACAATTGTGCATTTTGTGAGGAAAGCACCAAATTTGGCACACTAGTAGCCTAACATATTATGAACAGATTTGGATATTGGGCCATCTCAAATTCAGCCGCTGATGGCTGTGGCAGCCATTTTCCACTGCCATCAAAAATTTTGAGATGGCCCAATATCCAAATCTGTTCATAATATGATAGGCTACTAGTGTGCCAAATTTGGTGCTTTCCTCACAAAATGCACAATTGTTATGCTATATTTAGCTAAGTTGCCCCACTAAGACCGCATACACCTCTGTCAGGCTGAACGGTTTACGTTTTGCATCCACTGATAGGCCAGATCTACATCTGGACCTGAACCAAAATCAAATTGGTTCGTTGTTATCGCACACCCAACCTGTCCACCAAGTTTCGTCCAAATCCATCAACAACGTTTTGAGATATCCTGCTCACAGACAGACAGACAGACAGACAGACGTGAAAACATAACCTGCGTCCACTTTCTGTGACGAAGGTAATTAAATTACAAGCACCTTGGTAAGTTCTTAAAAAAATACACTTCATGAGATTTGAAAATGGGATCCTGAGATTGTTGTGTTTAGGTGTTTGACACAAATTATATTTATTTATCATGTACGCAAACATGCAATATTTTACATGTTAAATCTTTTTCTCCATGGAAGTTTCTTCCTAAAACTTACTCCATATCCTCCCTCTCCCCTTTTCCCTAATCTTTTCTTTCTCTCTGCTATCATCCGCTCTTTTTCTCTTCTCAATTTAAATTTCATCAATTTCTCCCCCAAACCCCCCATGCACAAATAATAAGTAGTTATCCCATTTAGCAGTTTATATGAAAATTGTGTTTTACTGTAAGGATGATTCTAGCGGTGCAAGCATTGATCAGTAAGTTTGTGGCCTTGTACA
>CM068966.1:72512094-72559642 GCA_035128595.1 Eptatretus atami | reverse complement strand
GGTCATGTCGTTAGAATGCCCGACAGTCGACTGCCAAAACAACTTCTGTATGGAGAACTGTGTCAGGGCAAGTGCTCAGTAGGGGGACAGAAGAAACGGTTGAAGGACTGCCTCAAAGTGTCCCTCAAAGACTTGGACATCAACCTCAGCACTTGGGAATCTCTTGCTCTGGCCCGTCCAACCTGGCGTGGCAAGCTCACCACAGGAGCCCGTGCAGCAGAGAACAGACGCACTGCAGAGGCCCAGAAGAAACGCAATGCCGGCGCGCAAGGCCGGGCTACCTCCACTTCCACTGCAGCACCCATCCATTTTATGTCCTACGTGTGGCGTGCCCTTCCGGGCCCGGATTGGCCTCACCAGTCACTTCCGGACCCACAGTCACCAATCTCCCAACTGAAAGTGAAGTCATGGTCATCTTCGAACCCGAAGGACGAACAACAACAAGCGGGGGTAGAAAAGATCATGGTTTTGGATGGGGAAGATAAGAGATGGTGTGAACAGCTGTTTTGAAGACTTGGAGGGAAGAGTGGGATTGAGGTGAGTGTGCGAGTCTGTTCCAAAGGCAGGACAAAAGAGGAATGAAAGAGTGAAGGTGAGCAGTGATTCTTGATTTTGGTAGTTTTCCAGAAGGGGGTTGCAGGTGACCCTGAGTGTCTTGCAGAAACATGGGGGGGGGGATATATCTCAGACAGAGCAGTGGGGGGGGGGGGGATATATCTCAGACAGAGCAGTGGGGGGGGGGGCGAGCCGGAGAGGAGACAGTAGAAGACAGAAAGACTACCGACCTGCTTGCAGTGAGAGAGTGAAAGACCCAAAGAATCAGCCTCATCATGGGATTAACAGTTTGTAGTCTTTTCATTTTTCTGCTTGATCTTTGCATAGCTATTTAGCCTTTGAAATGAACATTGACCTCTATTTTATTTTTATACATCAATATTAGGTTACAGATTTTCTGATCAGCTTTTAACTTTGCACTGCTGGGTTCAATTTCGATTGGAATTGGATCTGGTGTAAAAGATGTCTCTATTCGGTACATCTGTAATGTAGTTTGGAGCACGTCATCCTTTTTAGAGAACCCAAAGCCGGCTGTCCTGTACTGTATGCACTGTTTATAATGGGTTATATTTTTTTACAGGTACACCCTCCCTGTAGTAGAATGAAGTGTAACCATGACTACCAATATATCTTGGTTTGTACCTGTCATGCGGTTATTACCTCTGCTGCCAAAGGTGGACAGAGGTTGTTTTTGCACCCCTGTTTGTCTGCCTGAGTGTCTGTTTGTGAGCGGGATATCTCAAAAAAATATGGGCAGATTCGGACGAAATTTGGTGGACAGGTTGGGTGTGTGATAAGGACAAATGAATTAGATTTTGTTGAAAATCTGGATTTGGATACGATAATTTTTTTTTAACCTTTAAAGTTATTTTTCACCATTGAGTGATGTCACCAAAAATGATATATAGGACGATATTTTAAAAAGTTGTGGATAGATTATGACAAAACTTGGTGGATGAGTTGTTTAGGTAGCAAGAACAAGCTAATTCGATTTTGGTTCAGGTCTGGATGATGATCTGGCCTATCAATGGGATACCAAACGTAAACTGCCTGGCGGAGGTATGTACTCTACCGACTGCTATTCTCGATTTGAGGCCTGTGTTGTGAGTGCCTTGATTGCTTTCCTGTTTGTGGCCACCGTTGGCATCATTAAGTCTCTTATTCATGGCTATCTGTAGGTTTTGTGCTGTTTATTACATCTACACAACTATGATGTACTTGCACACTGGATATCCACCTCCAAGTCACTCGTGCATTAAAAACCTCTCCTGGGAGACACCAGATTGTATTTTTTTTCATTTTCTAAAAGTCAAACTTGATTGCAAAGTGTAACAGATCTCGGGGCAAACGGATTAGAGCTGAGCACATTGCCAACTGAGCTATCCTCCCATCACTTGTCTCCCATCCAAGTATTAATACGGCTCAACTCAGCTTACCTTCCGAGCTCTGATGAGCTTCGGGCGAATTTGAGCTGATAAGTTGGAGACAAACATCAGAGTCGGTTTTGGTTTTTGTTTTTGTTTTTTCGCTCGGGCGTTGATAATATTTTACCTTTGGGATGCTGTTTAATCTCTGAAATGCTGGCTTTTGTTTTCTTTGATACGTTTATAGACGTAAAAGATCTCACGGTGTCTTTCTCCATGAGTAAGTGTTATCACCGACACTCTGAACGAATTCTAAATTCCTGCCCAAATCACCTTCAGTCGAATGTCAGACTTTGTCAGCTAGTTCCTGAAAGTCTTCAGTCAAAAATGTTCCCAAAGTGGGTATAATCGGGGCATTAAAAGAAGAAGAGCTGAATAGCCAGGGTTTGAATGCCGACCCATCTCTAAACTGTCATCCTGGTGTTCCACATCAATGTGTGCTCTGTCCATGTTATGCCAGAGGATGTGTCTGCCAGCAGTCATTGTTGGTGGATGTTAGAGGTATCTTTCACAAAGAATAGGTAGGTATTGGAGCCTTGAGCAAAATACAAATTCCTGCCATTACTGATTGCTGGGAAGGCAATGGCAAACCATCCAGCATAACCCTTGCTCAAGAACTGCCTCAGCAGCACCCATAGAGCGTATGGTATGATGATTATACTGGTATAAAAGGCCGTCAAAAATGTTGGGTTGGAGTTATTTTATTCGAAATATTCAAGGAGACTGGAAGATATGATTCTTCGTAAGAAGAAGCATTATTTTAAAACACCACGTGTACAAATGTGATCATATTTTGTTTATCTTCTGGGACGTTTCATTTCGATGTTACAGCCTCGTGAGCATGCCAAAGACGGAAGCCTCGGCCTAGCGTCAGGTGTGCTTACATCTTCTTTATTTATTAGACATCCTACGGTCATAAATGTACACTTGATTTACTCTGCACACATTACACATCATGTGTAGTGAATTTCACGTCCCTGCTCCTTGTATTTATTGTTGTTTTTAAAAAAAACGCTTCTGTACACCACCCATGAGGCTTGGTGTGCAAGTCACCGTCCACACTGTGTTTTATAGAGGTAGATGACAATGATTAGCAGTGACAAGTCTTTGATTCATGTATACATGGCACAGACACATTTACTTGCTTTGGATGTTGATATACAAACTGTATTGCCAAAGACACAGGGACAGTAAGTAAATATTCTCGTGTCCACCCGGTTAACACCGACCTGGACGGATAGCCGGACGATTTCCCTTGGAGGCGAACAGCCGAGTTCCCTGGAGATTATGGTACGCACGGGATGGAGGGCAGCAAGGGCGTATAGCAGGTGGAAGCGCAAGGGTTTATACTCGAACCCACGATGAATAGACAGACACTTTAATAAATAAGGGTTTAATGAGCATAAATCAAAAGTTTATAATAAAAATAAATAAAAGCATGAGGTAATGTAATGTGAGGTAAACTCGAGCTAATTTTGAGACACCTCCATACAAATACAGAAACAGACAAGGGGAAAGATAAAACAAAAGAAAATCCCTTCCTTTTTACTGGCACTTAGCTCGGTGTCCAGAGATGACCTTTTCGGGGATTGGGGATCAAACCCTGTCATCCTTCGTGGGAAACCGCACCCAAACATGGCACTAGGCCACTCTCTGCATGGGAAATGTATGTGGTAATACACGCGGGTGGTCCTCCTTCGTTAAGGGACCACAAAACTTTGTACAGTTTCTTCTCATGAACGAATATGCCGATGCTGCTCCTCTCTTAACACCAGGTCTGCTCACCACAATGGCCCACCTTCCTCCTTGAACACCAACGGGATAACGCCGAGTTATTGCTGAGAGACACGCCTCTCTCTCTCTCTCTCTCTCTCTCTCTCTCTCTCTCTCTCTCTCTCTCTCTCTCTCTCTCTCTCTCTCTCTCTCTCTCTCTCTCATAAACGTGCATGCCTCACGACACAGCAACCGTCAATGGTGAGCATCTTGTTCCAGCACGTGAACGAATTCACATCAGCATGAATAACGAGAATCGTGCTGCTATGTTTCGTCATCACGTCGAGGAGAAGCCAGAGAGGTCCAATGTGTTCTGACCACGTCTCCTCACTCTCGCACCTTCTCCTCTCCGATAATGCCCCCCTCTCTCACATCACACCGACCAATCATAAGCCTCGGGGCATGGCCTGCTGGTTGTTGTTGTTGTTAAAGCGTTGTTCCTTTTTATAGCCGACTTTGTAAATGCAAAAACATAGGAAAAGGTCATGGGGCAATCGCATACTGGGAATAATTAGCCTTAAACCCTACCTAATTAACACAGCACCCCTCCCCCCATGCAGTGACACGTAACAATCTTAATCTGACAGTTTTCCTACTTAAATTACATTGAGGTGCCTCCTCCCCATCCATGGACCATGCTACTCTATATAATCTTACCTTTACTATGAAATTCCTCCACCTACCCCACATACATAACAATATTCAGCATTATTCATTGTTAGCCTTAATTGAATTTTTAATGCGGTGTCTCACTCAATAACATTTTGTACCACTCAGTAGCTTTCCAAGATGTCTTAGATGTGTTCAGTTGGGTTTGTCGGTACTCCGTGCTGCCCACTGTAAAATTTCAACTCTGTTATCCACGAACAAATTCCAAGCAGTCAGGTATCCCCACAGACAGGCCTGAAATGGCATCCTCATTGTTTGTATCCGTTATTCAATGTCAGCCTTGGCCGACATTTTGTTTTGTTTTTATTTGCCAGTAAAGGTGTGTGTTTTGCTTCCTTTACTGGAGTTCTTTTATAAATAGGAATGGGTTTCATTTGAGTTACTTTTTCAGAAATTTGGGTCATCTTCTTTCCGAGGCCAATGAGGGGGCCATCTATTTATTTCATGTGGAATTTTGTCCTCTTCCTGCTCACACCACTTCCATCAAGATGTATGTCATCTGTGCGTGTTCAACATGTACCTCCTCGAAGCCCAAACCTCCTCCATGCCCTCCCACCTCCCCACATACGAATATGATTTGGATTTTGGTATGCACAACTTGTCACCACACTGCCCGAGCATCCATTGCAATTAATAAGGCTTCAAAATTGGCTGAAACACCCTAGATTGCAGTCTTCCAACGGCCCCTTTGTATCTATGGGTAATGAGTTTCCAAGGTTGAAATGCTTTGTCACCATGATGTCAATCTAGTCTCATGCTGTTTATCATTTTGTGCCTTTTCAGCCTCATATTTGCATAAATGTGCATATGTGATGCAAATACACATTTATGTATATGTATATATATGTATATATATATATATATATATATATATATATATATATATATATATATATATATATATATATATATATATATATATATATATATATATATATACTCACGGGGTATGCTTTCACATTGTGAGCAATAACGAACCATGCTTCCCCATTGTCTCGGGAGTCGATCACTTGTATTTGTCTTTTTGCATTATTTTTTTCACTTATTTGTTTTTTCATTTACGGACACTTTCTGATGGTTCTGTGATTATTTTTATTTCTCCAGTGTACCAGCTTTGATGTCTGTCGGCATGCAAAATTTTAGCTTTCTAAGTCACCCGGAACGTACCGAACATTAATATCAGTCAGTCAGTGAGTCAGTGAGTGGTAGGAATGAGCTTTTTTTATACTGTTACGGATCCAGAGTTCGAGGCTCACCACGAGGGGAAGCACTCAGGTCCCTTGCCAACACCCGGTCCTGAGACCACTGGGCACAGATAACTACGTGCAGCAGTGGGTTGCTAAGCAACCACAAATGCCAATTGGTACTGCTAACCCTGGCAGGGTTACACTACTCCACGTGATACCTTACCTGTGGATGGCCTTACCAAGGTGGGGTCACGTGCCCTTGATGCATACTTGCGTGGAACTTACCCTATCAGGTGCAGCCGAGCGGAGCTGCCAAGTTCGCACCGGCTAATAAGAGCCAATTAATGGGGTAGAACTTCCTGGGCACAATAATAAAAGGTTTTATTCAGCAATATGTACAGCAGGGTAAAGCAAAGATTTGTGGGGTGCGGCAAAGGAAATCAATTATTTACAAAAATAATACACAGGACAGAACTAAACTGACACAACGAAACTTGCACATTCTTCACTTGTGCAAACAATACAGGCACCATCAGACATGCACCCAAGGAAATTAGAGAGCAAGAAAGATGACAGGCAGGTGAGGTTTCTACGACCTCTTTCAATACCTGGCGTGGCTGATGGACCTACGCTTGCCAGTTACTTAGGAGGGGGGAGGAGGGAAGAAAACTGGGGGTGTCTATGGTGTGTGAATAGGACATGCAAATGCGGTGTAAATGTCATGCAAATGTAATGCAGATGAGGAAGAGTGAAGGCATGCATAGCTGTAGTTGCTCTTTTAGTATTTGTGCATCCACAGCAGAAGAGACAAGATGGAAGAGACAGAATGCGTGAGATAATAGCTTAACGTGGCATGTGAGAAAGTCTGTAAATGGAAATGCTAATGAAGATTGGCTGTGGAACGAAGCTGAAGCAGAGCACAGATGACTTGGCGATGACTCGGCGAAGAACCGGTACCTACTCGGCAATGATTCAGCGACTCATTGGCAATGATTCTTTGACTCCTCGGCAATGACTCAGTGACTGACTGTCGCCTCCTCTGCAGCTCTTTTTATAGAGCCTTGGTGAAGGAGGAGCCAAAAACCAGATCAAAATGCTCTGTAGGCGCATCTGAGCACTCCTATAGGTGCGCAGATGCCTCCCCGAGAAGTAGCCCCACCCCACCAGACTCCAAAGCCGAAAATGACCTCGTTTACCTTCAAACTCGGCAACACAACGGAGCTCCATGATTAACATGAGGTGCGGATTTTTGGGAGTGCTCTCCGGCCATGAATGTGTGCTGAGCTCCAAATTAGGGTCGCCATTTAACGGAGCACCAGGGCTACCCACACAATATTGAATGGACCCCAGCACATACTTGCGCTTCGATCTACGCACCAATATGTTCTGAATCGCAGGCTCCATAATGTCCTCTGTTTCCTGGCATCCCAAAGGATGGCAGTGAGCGTCTGGGTGGTCGCCATGCCACGTCGTTGTTGTGGTGAGGTGGGTAAAGTGCTATGGTGTCCATGGTAAGGATGTTGGAGCGTTGGGAGCGGTGGAAGCGGTTGTGGTGTGGAAGCTGAAGTGGTTGTAGCGGTTGTGGTGCGGAGGTTGAGCATAGGTTACTGTGGGGATTTTTAGGAGGCGTTGTGGTGATTTGTACACAGGTTGTAGCATCGTGATGAGTATGGTGAGGGTTTGAGGTCGGGAATGGCATGCTGCTTGAAGGGGCGGTGGGGGAATGGTGCACCTATGCGAGCGGGTCTGGTCTGTGGCATGCATGCGTGAAGGTGAGGCCATGTGTGAAATAAATTAAAATATAATAGTTGAAAGAATAGAAGGTGGAATTAAAGACCGAAATAAATGCCCTACACAACGCATCTTGTCCCAGATAGCCACAAGACTAAATGGAAGGGCTGATTGAACGAATACTAATGAAATAACTGTCTCGGGACTGCTGTATGTTGGGTGCCATTTCCTTGGGGGAGTGCTGGCTTCACAGAACCACAGCTATATCTAATTATAAAGGGAGCCGTGTCTGTCTGTCCGGCTGTCTGTTTGTCGCGTTATAACTTGAGAACGGACGAACGGATTTCAATCAATCTAACTACAGTGGATTCAGGGAACTCCCGGGAAGGTTTGTAGTGAAAATTATTTTATTTTATATCATTTTTATGGGTACATGGGCACACGTGGCGAAACTAAGCGCCAACTCGCGACGCTGGTTCTCCCCGCACTCCCAGGAATCCTTTTTCTTCTTGCCCTATTGATTAATTAATTATCCATCACAGCAAACATTAGTATTTCCATCAGCGAAGCGATGGGTCTTATATTCTAGAATATATGAATTCTGCTTGGACATCCCAATTATAGGTGTTATTATTTTATTCTATCTATTCATTTGTTCTTGTAATTCTAAATTCAATGTAACCTTTTCATAGGTAACAATTTACTGCCAATTTCAAAAAGGTACTTGAGGAGGACGTTCGTCTATCACAAAATGTTAACTTGTGACGTCTGGAGTCCAATCCAAGTCGTGCAAGAAGATTGCATTCCTTCAATGTCTTTGAATGAACCAGCTGGGTTTCTGACAAAAAGCCAAGAGTCAAATAGTAAAATTGTCCTCTAATTATAACTTGGTCACTACAAGTTTAGAATCCAAACCTTTAAAGCTGCTGGATTTGAACACACATCCAGTATTCCAGCCTCAGTTTATCATTGGACCACCATCATATTTTTATGTATATTTGAGTTCCCTTACAAGGAACTTGAACACAGGAGGCCATTCAGCCCATCAAGCCTGTGCAATGATTGCCAACCTATTGTTGTTTGTCTGTGTTCTTTCCTTTTTTTAAAATGATAAGCGTCAAGCAAGGAGGCAACATGAAATGTTACAACAATTATGTTACTGAATCTGGTTGTAATAAAACAAATCTAGTTGAAATAAAATACCTGGAATAAAAATATATAATTCAAGACCCACACACTTTGGAGAGCTCCTGGCATATTACAACCAATCGAGAAACAATCTCTCGCCTGGAACAAATCCTGCACAGGTCGCTACTCCGACACAGGATACTCAACTGAAGATGCAGGAACCAGGAATTTGTTTGGGATGCTGGCGATAATTCGCCTACTCTTCGTGAAAGATACTGTGGGGTCTTTGTCTGCATCCACCAAAGGCCATTGCTGGGAAGATGCGACTTTCAGCTTGATGTCCGTCCGATGCACAGCACACACGTTGTTTCATCGCCATGAATGCCAAACACCAGTTTCTAGCTGGGCAGAGATTCAGACCCAGGCTAGACAGCTCGGACCCAGGCTAGACAGCTCGGACCCAGGCTAGACAGCTTGGACACAGGCTAGACAGCTTGGACACAGGCTAGACAGCTCAGGGGCCATGGCTGGTGATAGCGTCGGCACAGGCATAGACGCTCCGGGCGCGACGGCCAGGAGCTGACCAGCTAGACAGTGTTGACCAGGCTACACAAGCTCGGACCCAGGCAAGACAGCTCGGACCATGGCTAGATAGCTCGGCCCAGGCTAGACACTTGGACAGCTAGCACTTGGCACAGGCTAGACAGCTGGACACAGGCTAGACAGCTCGGGCCATGGCTAGACACTAGGATCCAGGCGTAGACAGCTTGGACCCAGGCTACACAGCTCGGACCCAGGCAAGACAGCTCGGACCATGGCTAGATAGCTCGGACCCAGGCTAGACAGCTCGGAGACATGCTCGGTCTAAGCTGTCCTGTCAGCCCCCACCATACCCATGAGGCTTATTAAAAAGTTAATTCGTTCAAGGTTTACCATTTTCGTGATTTTGTTTTCAAACTGCTGTCCAGGTCTCTTGACGAAGGCTTTTGCAAACTCGTGTCCAATTTCAGGCTGTTTCGGGGTTCGAGTTTATGAGACTGACCCAGAGAAATCTCAGCGTCATCTTCTCAAAATCCATGCTCATACTTTCTGAGCATTTCTCATTGCAAGTTCACATCCTTGGAATGTTTTTTTTTTCTTTAATTCGACGATCAATAATTTTTTTTAGATCCTCGTGGAGGATCTCTAAGTCTTACTGACGTTGTTGTTCTTCATCTTCTTCTTGTGGACTTTTTTGTTTCACAGCCTCAGTTTTCATCGAAACTTCCTGAAACTTGGCATATATATGTAAAAATACCCTGTGCAGACAGTAACCATCTCCGATTTTGAAAATTCCTCCTAGAAAAAAAGTTATGACGTCAAAATATCTCCGCTAATGGAAATCGCCTAAAAAATTATTCCGAAACTAGGCAAGCTTTTTGAATTCTGTTTGCGGGAATCGAACAGGGCATTAGCAGAGATGAATCGCGCACATATGATACATCACTATGACGTCATATCAATTTTTATGACGTCATTCCTATTTTTGGACATTTTTTGTTTCACAACCCAGAGTTTTCATCGGATCTTCGTGAAACTTGCCATGTATATGCAGAAAGCCCACGCAGGGCAGTAACCATCTCCGATTTTGGAAATTCTTCCTCGAAAAAAAGTTGACGTCATAATATCGCTAATGGAAATCGCCTATACCATTATCTCTGAAACTAGGCAAGCTGTTTGAATTTTGTTTGCGGGAATCAAGCCGGGCATTAGCACAAGAGATTAAGTAGCACAACAACCATAAACAAGAGAACCAAAGCATACCTAAAAGAAATAAACCGGAAGAAAGGTAACAATTTAATGGAAGAGACACAAGGGACATGATGAGATAAAGTAATATAGAAAAAAAGCCCAAAGAAGAGACCGACAAGAAAAATAGATAAAAAAAAAGGCAGGTATGAAAAAAAAAATGAGAGTAGAAGAGGAGGGATGGGGCCCACAGAAAAGGTAAACAGACATCTAAGAAAGAGGACAGTGAGAACAAGGGGGCAAAACACAAAAGCAAACAAAGAGACAAGGGAAAACAGGCAAAAAAAACAAAAAGAAAGCAATAGAATAGAATACAGAAAGCACAAGAGAAGCTAAACAAAAAGATGAAAAGTAGATAGAAAGATCAAAAACCACACAAAGAACACAGAAGTAACACAGAAACATCCCAGAGGAGAAAATAAAGAATAGAAGAGAACACAGGTTAAGACCAGTACCAATAGAGGAAGAAGAAACCAAAAAAGAAGGGCAGAAAAAAAATGAAAACTTCCAGAGGAAAAGAGGAGAACTAAGAAGGATAACAGAATGAGAAGAGAGATAAAAAAATCAAGGGTGAAGAAGAGAAATCCAGGAAAATAAAGAATAAAAATTATACATAGAGCAGAGAGGGAATGAAGAAGTACAGAACAGAAATTAATTAAAGGAAAAACAGCACCGATGACCACGAGAACAAAAAAAACAAAAAGTATACCTCACGAGGAAAGAAACAAAAAGAGTAAGGAGAAGGAGATTTTAAATTTTCGAAACCTCATACATTTCACCATAAACAGTCAATACTTCGTTTTTATGACGTCATCATTAAGAGGACGAGGATCTTAGCTCATTTGAGCTTGTTTATTGCTCTTGCAGGGTCATTTTTCCTGCAAAAGAGGCCGGCGTGCACACGTAGCCTCGCTTCTCTGGGTAAAGAAATACCGCAGTCATTCACCGACCTGGCGCTCATCTCGTGACTATGTAAAGTTCCCCCCATTTATTCTGACAGCAAATTTCATATCTCAGGTGAGCACGCTGAAATGCCATTCGGTGGAACGCACTGCCCATGGCGCATCATAGCTCTCTTCATTTGACCCTGGCAGTTATAATTACCTGATTACTCATATGTGCCGCTCTTGTTTGTTGTGCAGGAATAAATAAATAAATAATAACAAAACTTCTCAGTTTCCTTCCATGCGTTTCACTGGAGTGGAATGATGAATTGGAGCTATTTTCATCAGCCTGCTGTTCCAGTTGCATCTTGCAGGAATACTCCTACATCCCTAATTGACTTCCTTCAATGCCTCACATTTATTGTGTTTCCCCGTAATATCACCATTTGCAAAGCTCGACACACAACGTGGCAACTTAAAGTTTATGTTTTTCAATTTGAGCTGCTCTTTGCATTGGTCTCATGCCAATTACACATTAGGTTGCTACGTTATCGCTTTATTGACTTTGTGTCAGAAGTACAGTGTTTGTGGGTCTGTCTGCTATTTACCGTTAAGGTTGTTCAGGTCTGGTGAGTGTTGCCAAAACACTCCAAGCCTCATCCCGATCCCCTGTCCTGGCACTCAAGTCCAGGATAATGTTTTCCATCAATTTGGAGAATTGCTCGTTACCATTTGCTGAGTGTGCTCAACCTGCCCAGGCCTTGCGACGGCTAATTACCGGGAGTGCAATACCAATTCGATTGATTCGTTGTTCCAGGCACCTGGTTGCATGCCTATATGTCCACCAAACATGTACCACTATCAGTGGGATAGCTTTACTGTTGCTGAGCTGTTTGACATTGACCTTTAGTTGAATAATAATTTTAAAAAAGCAATTTTCCTGATGCATATGGTGGCTGTTGCATTCAGGGGGAAAAGTTCTTCCATTTGCAAACATGTAAAGTGAAGAGACCCCTTACTGTCCTTCGGATATTAGGTGTTTGAGCTTTTATCATTGCCCTACGTCCGTGACAAGACAAAAAGTATTGGATCAGGAAGGAAATGTTCAGGGAACTAAACATCTCAATCATTTGATTACTCATCAGCTGTTGGTGTCATACAAAATTACTCATCACCTTTCGTAGCACACACAGGTCAGACCTGACATTTGGTACAACACTTTGTACCAAATGATGGTTGATATCCTGCCCTTGCAATTGGGTGTAACATTGTTCCTTTGCAACGTTTGATTTTTTTTCTCCTGGCTTGATCTGTCGACTTTGTCCTGCCTGTCCCAATTTTGTCATCATTGGCATGGTTGGTAGTCTTCAGTTTCCTCGGGGCATCGACCACAGTTGACTTGAAGGCCTAATGTGATGGAAATGTCGTGAACGTCGACCATCCAATAACTCTTTAACGTTGAAGGTCAGTCAGCTCTTTACTTCGTGGCATCTCAATTATAACTGGCTTTCATTCCCTGCTGCACACCTTTATCCAACACCTGCTTCTGGGAAATACACACAGGCAGGTTACCATTGGTCTTTTCGAGTTTGAACGTGCTGTCACATTACTTTTGGGATATATTGCGTGCCCTGCCAGTAGAATAGATACCCCTTCGTTAAATTCATGGAAGAGGATATAACGGTGGATGGTTTGAGCAGACCGTTGATCGAGGTATGATAACCACCCTGGGAAGCAAGGAGAAGCTGATTTTTTTTTCTCTTTTTCCCCACCTTTGGAACAAACTCTCACACTCTCTTCAATCCCACTTCTCCCTCCAGGTCTTCAAAACAGCTGTTTACCCACCATTTCCATATCTTCCCCCATCCAAAATCTTGATCTTTCTAACCCTGTTAATCCAACCCAAACCCACCTCCTTCATTCAATTCTCTGTTTTCCTTCCAGAAAGTCCCTGTAGTACAATCTTGTTTCCCCCGTGTACCCCATCCCTGTCCCTCTCTCCCTTCCACAGATCTCCTGTTGTCTCTGTTCCCCACTATTTTGTGTTTCCCTCTCCTGCCCCTATTGCATCCTGCCTTGTTATATGTTTCTGTGTATTAGCCCCGACAAGGTATACAAAAAAATTAATATAAATATATATATATATATATTTTTGGGCGTTAACCCTTCATCAGAGCAAAAGAGGACCTCCTATTGCTCTGACGAAGGGTAATTGCCTGAAAAGCATCAGCTTCTCCTTACATCTCGTGGCAGTTGACATACTTCAATCAACATTCCGTTGAATTCCATCGATTAGTTTTACCTGTTGGCCGACGCAGAATGGCACTTGTGTTTAATGCTTGTGTCTGAGTTTCTTCCATTGCACATGCGTGTGTGCATTGTGTTGGATATCTGCAAATATGGTTGTCTGTCTAGATATGGAAAGTTGCTGTTTCAATAGATCTGATTGTTTCCTCAAACTTTTCTTCAACTCGCCATCAAATTTCTCACGAGTACTTATTTTGCAAGATGCTATCATACAGATGTCTTGCATCATAATATATCAATTCAAGCCTGGTGTTGGCTTAATGGTTAGGGTGGTGGGCTTGGGATCTGAGGATCTTGAGTTCAAATCCCACTCGGCTGTTGAATTCATACCAGGTGGGGTTGACTCTGCCTGTTATCCTTCTGAGATTTGGGGAAAAAATGAGTGCCAGCATGCTGGTATACTGTCGGAGTGGTGACTTGTCCAGGATTGTGCGCAATAGCCCAGGAGACTGCTTAGGCAGCACCAATGCTCTGCACAGAGTATGGTCCCAATGGATGGATGGATATCAACTCCCCTGAAATTCTCACGTATTGCTGCATGGGTTTCATTTATTTATTTATTTGTTTATTTGTCACTGTTTGGTTTGAAATAACTCCTTTAAACTTTCCTGTTTATTGTGTCAGGCACGTTTGCTTCAAGAAAACGCATTCTGCGTGCCTCAGTTGGCACGGGCAGCATATTGAAGAAAGTCTGCAGGCATTGATCCTTTGGTGGCAGGGGAGCTTTTGGAGTTCTAAATGCAAACATGAACTTTCTTTGACAACATCGCTTGTTTACCCCTGTGACATTTCCTAACCCCTATCACTCGTGTGATGCATGGACACGTAACGGAAGAAGAACTGTGGCCGAGTGTGGGAGTGTGTGTGTGTGTGTGTGTGTGTGTGTGTGTGTGTTTGTGCAAACACAAACACACACGCGATGAATTGATCATTCAGCAAATAATCCTATTTCAAAAAAATGTCACCAAAGCTGATTTTGCAAATTCATCTGAAATGGTCATGACGATGACCTGGTTGTAACAAACCAATATGTGCTTCGAAGTATTAACCACAATGAATACCTTGAAAGGAAATTGCATTTTTGTCTTGTGTAGATCATCCAGCCTGTAAAAATATAAAATTAAAAAAAAAAGGTTCAAATAATTGCCTTGCACAAGCACCCTGCGTAGCTGTCCCAATATCCCCGAGGCATGATGGATCTCAGATAGACCTGACAGCTTCATTAGAAGCATGAGGGACAGGCTGCAAACACAGTAACAGTTATATCAACAATACTCCATGGGCATGAGACATTCAAATTTGCATTCGAGCAATTTTCTCCATCTACGTAACCCGGGCAACCGGTAACTGAGAATGCCAATGGCAAGCCGGCAATTGATTTGAAGGCAGTTGAATAATCCCAGTGGTTTTCTTGCATCAACGGGACATGTACAGTAGGTATGGATGGTGTTTGGTGTAACGCTCAGGAATTTCTCCACATGTGTTTGCATTCGCCACTGATAGATGGGAAGTTTCCTTTGGAGCCCAGTGGTAGTAAGTTGGGTTGCTTGGGCCACAGGGTCATGTGAGCTGGCCTATTCCAGAGCCTCCAGGGCATCAAATGTGCACAGTTCCCAGCAGATGATCCAAAGGGCCATTGAATCGACCAGTCGGTCAATTAACGGCATATTCATTGTTTTATTTGTAAGCTATATTGATGAATGGATTGTCTGTGTGTCTGCCTGTCGGCTGTTTTGGTTTCATATTGCGTCGTTCACTGCCTTGTGGATAGTCAACAAACTTCGTTGTCGTGATTAACAACGGTTTACAATTCTGCTCGTATCGTAAGTAACAACTCTGGCATTTATAACATTCGGCCCAGTCAAAAGTACTTTTCTCAAACCGTTCGCCATGCTGGATGACTACACGGCCTGTCGTCCTGGTGCGCGGCTCCTCCAGTACCATCCCATCATGATCATGACATTATTGACTGATTTGTTGTTGTTATTCTGTACACCTCCCCTCCTATCAAATCACATCACCCATCTTTGATGGGTTTATCCGCCAGCTATCGAATGCAGGTAGAAATGCAAGTTTGCCTTTAAGAATGGGTGATTGTCCTTTGGACGGCCTGCCATTGGTTGTATGAGTTGTTGTATAATTCGGACTTATCAGTGAAGTACAAATTAAACTAGAACGGGCACTCAGTAGAGCGCATACCTTCGCCAACGCTACATTTTGCCCCCCCCCCTCCAGAAACCGTTGATTGTGAGGGTATTTAATCCCATACCACATCTGCCATCTCATATGTGTTATGATGGCTTAAAAACATTAAATTTCCTGCTGTTTGACACTGATTCACGTACATTGTACAATTTCTGTATGAACTCCTTGACCTTTTTGGGTGTCGGTGTCAAGTCAATCTGATGACAACTGGTCACATTATAAGAAATCAAATATTACACATCACAGGATAGGGAATTGAATTCTAAACATTTTGAATCTACTTACATGCAAATTGTATAAGAATTAACCGCGTTATGATAATAAAGGTCGTTGACCCCCCTGACTTTTGACCCAAACCACTAACAAAGGTAATGACGTCATTGTGTCATATCGTATATCACAAGATTGGGCATTGAATCACAACATTTGGCATTGGTTGCAGCAAATTGGATAAAAATCGAGCGCACTATGCAAAATGACGATTTTGACCTTTTCATGATCTCGACCTTGACCTTTGTACTCTTAATTTTGTAATTGGTATTAGAGTGTGGGGAACAGAACAGTCAACATTTTGGTGTGGTTTCATGCAAATCGGATAAGAATTGACCGTGTTATGACTAAAACCGCACATTTTGCAATGTCGTGACCCCCCTGACCTTTGACTCCCAACCGCTAATAAGGGTTATTACGTCATTGTGTCATGTCACATATCACAAGATGGGGCATTGAATTCTGAACATTTTGGCATTAGTTGCATGCAAATTGGATACAAATTGACCGCCGCTATGGTAAAAAGACGATTTTGACCTTTTCATGACCTTGACCTTTGACCCGATCGCTCCCAAAATCTAATCAAATGGTCCTCGGATAATAACCAATCATCCCACCAAATTTGCTGCGATTCAGTTCAATACTTTTGGAGTTTATGCGAATAACAAACAAACAAGCAGTCATAGACTGGTACTTACGAAATCGTCAACTTTACCTCTGACCTTGTCTAATAAAAGCTGTCTCAAAAATCGTAACGTCGACCGAAGCAAAAATCTCCATTTCTCCACGAAATTAAACCTTTACGTAACTCAACGACGCGTCTGCTCGAGCGCACTGCATCATGGGACGACCCGTGATGTCTGCTCGAGCGCACTGCATCAGTCGGGACGACCCGTGACGCGTCGAGTGAAAATCTTTTATACAATCTTAAAACGTCTCCAAAACATCCGATTTTTACCAGAATTTCGACAACCGAGTTTTAAGCGTCCTAAGCGATCGCAAAAACCAAAGACAAAATTAAAATCGAAGTTAAAACGAACTCGTAACGTCGAGCGAAGCAAAAATACTCCATTTCTCCACGTGAATTTACGGAATTATGTTTGACCTAATTGTGACCTTGACCTTTGACCGATTTTGACCAAAATCTAATCAGCACTAGCCATCACGCTCCTGATCCACGTGGTGTAATTTGACATTGGTAGCTTCTTCCGTTCTCGAGTTATCTGTTCCAAACCATCAAAAATCGAATGTTTGACCTCACCGTGACCTTGACCGTGACCGATTTTGACCAAAATCTATCAGCACTAGCCATCACCCTCCTGAATCACGTGTGGAATTTGACATTGGTAGCTTCTTCCTGTCTCGAGTTATCGTGCCTATAAACAAACAAACAAACATACAAACAAACAACAAGCAGCAGTCATAGACTGGTACTTACGAAATCGTCAACTTGACCTCTGACCTTGTCTAATAAAAGCTGTCTCTGGAGAAGGTAGCGACGCAAACCAGAAGTTTCTACGATGATTTGTACCAACCATCAAAAATCGAATGTTTGACCTCACCGTGACCTTGACCGTTGACCGATTTTGACCAAAATCTAATCAGCACTAGCCATCACCCTCCTGAATCACGTGGTGTAATTTGACATTGGTTAGCTTCTTCCGTTCTCGAGTTATCTGTACCAAACCATCAAAAATCGAATATTTGACCTCACTGGAGCTTGACCTTTGACCGATTTTGACCAAAATCTAATCAGCACTAGCCAGCACCCTCCTGAATCACGTGATGTAATTTGACATTGGTAGCTTCTTCCGTTCTCGAGTTATCGTGCCTACAAACAACAAACATACAAACAAACAACAAACAAACAGAAACGGTAGTCATCAATATACTTACGAAATCTTAGAGATTTCCTAAGTAACAAACAAACAGAAACGGAAGTCATCATATACTTACGAATCTTTAGATTTCATAAGTAACAAGCAGTCATAGACTGGTACTTACGAAATCGTCAACTTGACCTCTGACGTTGTCTAATAAAAGCTGTCTCGAGAGAAGGTAGCGACGCAAACCAGAGGTTCTACGATGATTCTGTACCAAACCATCAAAAATCGAATGTTTGACCTCACCGTGACCTTGACCGTTGACCGATTTTGAGCAAAATCTAAGAAGCACTTGCCATCACCCTCCTGAATCACGTGGTGTAATTTGACATTGGTAGCTTCTTCCGTTCTCGAGTTATCGTGCCTACAAACATACAAACAAACAAACAAACAAACAGAAACGGAAGTCATCAATATACTTACGAAATCTTTAGATTTCGTAAATAACAAACAAACAGAAACGGAAGTCATCAATATACTTACGAAATCTTTAGATTTCGTAAGTAACAAACAAACAAACACACATATTCACAAATAAATAAATAAATAATAAATAACAAGCAGTCAGAGACTGGTACTTACGAAATCGTCAACTTGACCTCTGACCTTGCTAATAAAAGCTGTCTCTAGAGAAGGTAGCGACGCAAACCAGAAGTTCTACGATGGTGTACCAAACCATCATAAATCGAATGTTTGACCTCACTGTGACCTTGAACTTTCACCGATTTTGACCAAAATCTAATCAGCGCTAGCCATCACCCTCCTGAATCACGTGGTGTAATTTGACATTGGTAGCTTCTTCAGTTCTCGAGTTATCGTGCCTACAAACAAACACACAAACACACAAACAAACACACAAACAAACACACAAACAAACAAACAAACAGAAACGGAACTGATCATAAAGATTTCGTAAGTAATAAATACACAGCGATCAAAACATAACCTTCGCAACAAAGTTTGCGAAGGTAATAAATCATTCAAATTTCAATGATTGCCTTTTGATTTCCTGCACAGATTTTGATCCCTAGATCATGGTGTTATTTACATATCGAAAACACGACCACAAAATTCTTTATTTTGCTTTAATTACTTTTTATTAGTACAATTATTATAACTATAAAGGGAAATTTATTCAACAGAGTAGACAGTGACAGAACCAGGGGCCATAGCCTGAGAGTAAAGAAGAGGAGAGTTAATATGGTAGCAAGGCAGGGGACTTTCACTCAGAGAGTAGTTAATGCATGGTATGGTCTCCTTGGAAAAGGTGGTGGCAGCAGAAAAAGTAGATAAGTTTAAATTAGAATTAGATAGGTACCTGGAAGTTATGGAGATAGAGGGGTATGGCGATGTTGATAAGACTTTTATGTAGTACCCACCCTACGGGCCATCTTGTTCCAAGCATGCAATGCGTTCTTCTGACAGCTCTGTGTCAGCAAAAAAAAAGAAAACCCAGGTTATGTGCATGAAGCAAAAACATACCAACGACTTGTAATTAAAAATACCCCACTACACTGGAAAACGTGGGGACAGGAAAACTGCACTGTAAATGGTGGGAACTTGTAATACCCTCCCCCACCTGGAGGCGGCGCAGCAAGATACACATTTACATCGAGAATTTGCATCGCTCTGTTCACCACTGGCAAAGATAAAAACACCCCAAAATATTAATTGGGGTCATGCTGATCCAATGTGGCAAGTCTGGATGTAATCAGCCCACAAGTGTAGGAGGAATAGTACGACCAACAAATATACACACAAACACTGGTCAATGAATTATAGTAAGGATAATGTGGTGTCACCACAATCGCTGAGTTTGAACTTATCTTGCTTAGAACCTTCTTATCATTACTCAATGAACGACTATTCTGGTGTATTTTGTGTCACTGACAATCTCTTGAAAAACGTCTTTACCAAGTTTGTTTAAAGTAAATAAATCAAATAAAACCCACTTTCGATCATTAAGAAACCATTGCGGCCTGTTCCAAGTCAAGGCATTGTTGAGCACACCGAACAAATGGTGGCTTAAGACCCCATTGAGCTGACAGAGGAATGTCGTGCCACCATCTTCGTAATGCTTAATTTTGTTTTTTTAACGAGCACCCATAAATTATCTTCAAAAGGGGTGTTTAAATTAACCCAAGCACCTAGTTTTAATTCATGCACTCCCTCGGAGTTCCCTGAGTATGCACACAAAGTTTGGGGCCACGAGGCTTCATGGTTTTAGAGTTATGGAGGAGATTGACGAATGGACTGATGTCCAGAGACAGAGAGAGTGAGGATTGGACAAAGCGAAAGAGGGTGGGGGTAGGGGGGTTAGCAGAGGGAATATGTTATGCTTTATGAAAACACACACACACATACACACACACACACACACATACACACACACACACACACGATATATATTAGTGCTTGGTCAGTGTCGGCAATTTGTCGGTCATTGGCTGATTGGCGTCAGTGTGATTACCAACGACAGTACGTACTGTATACAACCCAAAAACCTTGAGTAGCTTTCACCCTTGTTTTGGGGGAATTTCAATGAACAAATAATAAAAACAACGTTGCATGATGGATGTTTAAAAGAGATGTGCTGCCAATCGTTATGTGACAAGTGGAAAAAAATTTGGTTCGATAATTTAGAAGACACGTTAATACGGCAAACGGCTCAGCAATCGAGTGTTATGAAATATATTTTGCTTTGAAACTTACAAAGAGAAACCGTATAACCTTTGTAAAGCACACCGAGACATCTAAAATAACCAATTTAGAATTGCATGTTCCTCTACGTTGTAGAAACTGCCAACTACATCCCGATTGGGACACGAATTGCACCACTATTGACTGTAGGTCACTCGGCAAGTGGCTTAAGTACTCAAGCAAGCACTCCAATTAAATGGTTGATAAGGAACGACAAGCTTGGCAAGCGATAATAAGCAATCACCAAACCGTCCTATTAAACACATACCTCCTGGAGATGCCCGAAATGTCAAATATGGCCGAATTTTGACAAAACAAACACTTTTTTAGGAGTCGGAACTGCTGCTAAGTTCAATTCTGGAGCTGAAATTTTGTAATTCGGATTAGTTTAAGGGATTCTAGTGGGTATGGCAGATGTGGAAATGAAATAAAGCCACAAACCTGGCGTCTCCGGGCATTTATAAGCATTGCAATGTATCCAGCGATTCGTAGCTGTGATAAACAGGCAATCGATAATATGAGTGAGGAAAGTGGAAAAATAAAACTTTATCGTTAAGAAATCGTTGCGGCCTGTTCCAAGTCAAGGCATGGTTGAGCAGGCCAAAAAAAACATGGTGGCTTCAGACCCCAGCGAGGTCACCCGGGAAACACCTTAAGACCAGAGAGCGAGGTGGCGAGGATCGCCTGATGAAGGATATAATTAAATAATGCCGTTAATTATCTTCAAAAGGGGTGTTTTAATTAACCCAAACACCCAATTTTCACTCCTGCACTCCTTGGAGGTCCCTTCATATGCATGCAAAGTTTCAGGCTGCTAGGTTTTAGTTTTTGGAGGAGACACACACACACACTGACACACACTCACACAGACATTTATTAGTCCAGATATATAGAAACAGTATATACACAATATGTAAAATTAATTCCCTCACAAGGAACTTCAATGCACGAGGAGACCATTAGGCCCATCAAGCCTGTACAATAGTTACCAACCTGTTCTTTTTATTGTCCAGCAAAAGTTTGATTTTCTATCATTCCACGCTCCCTGCGTCCTTTGTGAAACACTCGGCAGTATACGTGGTGAATGTGAACCCATGGGCGATTAATACCCCTCGCTTATAATTGCTCGTACGGCGTGACATGATTCTGCACCATGTTGGAGTGTATGGTTTGGTGGTTTCTGCACCACAGAGCTAAGTTGACAAATGCTGTACCCAGTGTTGGGTTTTGATGTGGTCCTTTTCAGTTTTGTTTTGCTCGAGGTCCTTTGACTTGCATATGTAAAGGCTGATCACCATTTCATTTAAAACATCTTCAGCTTATTTTTCGCAATCGGATTGTGAATGAAGCGTAACTGCTCGGCAAGCCATCACGACCAATTTGCAACGGGCCTTGGTCCATTGGACCTCGCGGCGGTGGTGGAAAGCATCTGGGCTTATCGCAAGATGAGATTGTCCTCCAACCAAGTCGCGACCAGGTATTGATTGTGCATTTTTGAAGATGCATTGAGATATAAGCCAGTGGTCCAGCACAGCCAAAGCTTGCGATGGTGTAATAATAGCCATTCCCCAACCATCGACGGTACCTTAAGGTCCCATCAGGAATCCACACTTTGGCAAATGTGCTCAGGCCGGTTTGAGGCCCCATTACACCTGGAATGCACTTCGATCTCTCTAAGCTTTTATCTTGAGAAATTATTCGACAACACTCATGGGCCCAGGAAAAGCAGTGATGGACTTGGTTTCAAACAGCCAAAAGCTTTCTTCGATTTCGGAAGAATCCTTTACCAGCAGTGAGGCCCTGGACCTGGAGTTTGTTCTCATCAGGTCTTTGCGTTGCAGATTGCTTTTATTGGGAAGATATAGAAGCCTTGCTTTACAAACAAGCTATATAACCTTCCTGTCATGTAGCGGAAGACGTATCATGCTCCATTGAACCCTGCATGTTCCATTTTTGCTCATTTGCCTTATACACGTCGTCACGCTGGTGTGCACACACCAGCGGTGCCAACAATTGCAGGGAGGTAATTGATGAAAAAGCAGTGAATGCACATTACTTTGACCTTTCAAATCGCTCATCATTTTGCATGCATCACCAGCACAAAGTCCCATATCTTAGTGAAATCATGCAGGTTGAACCCTCATCCATGGCATTCACCAATGTGCTGCAATGGAAGAATTCAAGGCTAATTTGAGATTAGTGGAGTGGAAACAGCTGTTTGCGTGAGACTGCATGGCACGTGGAGTGTGGTTTTCAAAGGTGCACCTCCTTAGGGGTGCACATTGTGGTTTTTTTGTTCTGCTGTGCAAACCACTCACGAATATAATAAGCTGTTGTGGTCACTTATTCCCCAGTATAGTAATGCAATTTTGTGTGCCTGGTAATTTTGCTGCGTGACTTGGGTTTTGATTTTTGGTTCGTCCTTGTTTTGGATCTCAGGTTGAACAAGATGGTTCAGAAATACCACACTTAAATGTTGAGCTGTCTTGTCTGGGTTCGATTCCCATCCTCACTGTACACAGTCCAATCAGTGCTTCACAAGCAGGGCGTTGCCTTGCCAATGCGCCATCCCTTAGATTATTGACATTGTTCCTTCTGCGAGCATTAGTTGGTGGATGCTGAAGATCCCACCGTGTTTCTCACAAAGAGTAGGTGAGTTCTTGCCGGCACCCTGAACAGATCTCGCATTCCTGACACCAAAAGTTGACCGCCGGGCCTGGCCAACGAGTTCGTGAAATACAGGTACCAAAATCTTTCCCCTGCGGACCCCACAAGAAGGTGGGAATAACTGCAGCCCCCATTATATCGGAGTACTAGTAGCTTTTTCTGAGCTGTCATCTTAAATTAATTTGAAGGGTCAGTTGCACGTATGAGTCATTCAAGAACAATGAATAGGATTGGCCTGTTTAGCTTTCCCATCTGAGCATGTAGCTCATGATGCTTGCGTCTTCAGATTGAAAGCCCCTTTCCTCGATTTGTCTGTTGTCTCCTCATGTCCTTGCAGTTCATTTAAAAATACAATGTCTCCCCTACGTCTTTGACCTGGATACAGCAAACATCTGAACAAGCTCACTTGAGACTTGGAGACTCCCTGTAAAAAGAGGTTATTTTTGTTTAATAATGTTTATATTACCTTTTGAAATATCCTGGCAATAACTTCTGATGATGAAAACTTAATGATATATTTTCTTCGTACGAATAGAAAATATATTAGCTTATTGTCATCAGAAGTAACGAAGACTAACCTCATGTAATTACGATGCGGGACTCCATCCGGTGACCAGGCAAAGCAGCAAGAGGGCATATTAAATAAATAATAAAGGCTCATCAAATTGTCAGGTTCTTTCCTGATTGATCAGTTTTCCAGGTTGTTGATAATTACCGACGCCACTGAAGGTGGACGGAGGTTATATTTTCACCCCTGGTTTGCCTTTGGGTGTTTTCCTGTGAGCAGGATATCTCAACAAGTTATGGATGGATTCTGATGAAACTTGGTGGACAGGTTGGGTGTGTGACAATGACAAACTGATTAGATTTTGGTGAAGATATGTATCTGGATGATAGAATTTTTTTTGATTTATAAAGTGGTTCTTCATAATTGAGATATTGGGCCAAAAACGATATTTAGCACGATATCTCAAAAAGTTATCCACAGGTTATGACAAAACTTGGTGGATGAGTTGGGTAGGTGACAAGAACAAGCCGATTAGATGATGGTTAACGTCTGGATGCAGATCCGGCCTATCAGTGGGACACAAAACGTAAAAATGTTCAGCCTGGCGGAGGGTACGCGCTCTACCGAGTGCCGTTGTTGTTGTCATCGTTTTGTCATCGAGATGTTTTGTCATCGTTGATTGCTTGTCTGAAAATTCCCGAGCAGTGATCCATAAAAATAAATGTCATGACTCGACAGTTGAAGTGCTGCCTCTTTGGTATTCCCATCTGAGCAAGTCACTCATTATTTTGTAATCCTCTGTTCATAATCATACACTGTTTATTACCCTTCCCAAAGGAGAGGGTGTTGCATTTGGGTTCCCTTCATGTACAGCCTTTTTGGCTGCTGGTTGCATCATTGATTCGGGGCACAGCTCTGCTGCTGATGCAGTGCCCCTATTAGCAGTACTCTGGTGCTCATTTCACCGACCCCAGAAGGATGGCAGGATGAGTCAACCCCCTGGTGTTAATTCTGCAGCCAACAGGGTTTACCAGCAGCCAACAGGCCACCACCCCTAACTGCTAAGCCAACACCAGTTTTTTGATTTGAGTCGTTTGTTTGTTGTTTGTCTGTCTTGTCTGTCTGTCTGTCTTTCTGCACAGAACTTTAGTGCTTTCTCCGCAACCGCTTGTCAGATCGAGACAATTTTCACCAAAGGAGCAACTACTCAATTAGCTTGTCTTATTGACATTTATGACGTCATAGATCATTGGTGTGGCAGCCATGTTGGAAAAACAGAAAAAATTTGGACCTCTGTATCTCTGAAACCGCAACAAGGAAAAAATTGAAACTTGGCACATGGAAAGTACTCCTCATGGGGAATAAGTTGATTTTTTTTATGATGTCATAGGTGCCTTCGTTATGACATCATAATTGCATATGTAGAAGCTACATCTGATCAGTATGAAAAAATTTGAGGGTCATCTTGGGATAAAATGGTCCACAGGGAAAATTTGAAGACATCATCGGTCACGTGATTTGGCAGCCATATTGTTTAAAAAAAAAAAAAACCTTCAAATATCTTCTTCTCTGAAGTGGCTGAACAGATCGAGGCGAAACTTTCCCTGTATGACCGCCTATCCATGAGGAACAAAAGGTTCACAAATGATGTCATAGATCACATGGTTTGACAGCCATATTGGATTTACCCTAAAACCTATAAAAAAAATCTTCTTCTCCAGAAGGCTGGACATATTGAGGGGAAACTTGACACAAATGTTCTCCAAGCCATGGGTGTGCAAGTTTGTTAAGGAATAATTGAAAGGTCACATGGTTTGGCAGCCATATTGGGTTGAAGAAAAATATTAAATAATGTTTTCTGTGGAACTGCTTAATCAATCAATCAATCAATTAAGCTTCACTACTATGATCTCGTCTTGATGGGGAATACTTGTTTTAAAATCCAACTTGATCGGACACATGGTCTGGCAGGCAGAATTTTTTAATTTTTTAATTTTTTTTTGATCCGTGTTCTTTTTTTTTTTTCTTTTTTTGAACAAGGCTCACTTAGCTGTGCTTGGATGGGTTTGAGGGGAGAGGAATAGCAGCTGAAATGCAAATCCTATCCAGGTTCCTCCTGATGACGTCATCATTGCTTTTTCATTGTTTGGGTTCCTTCTGATGACACCAATGCAGGACTGCACCAACTTGGTCTTCCATTTGATTTTGAATTGAATTTATTTTAATCCCATTCTGAATTCAATTGAATAATAATTTTTAAAAACGTCATGCGTCAGGGTTAGGTGGCCAATCAAAGCGGGGTTGCATCAAAGCAGAATATTTTGGTACCCGGTCATCACTGCCAGCAGTTATAAAGTGGTAGTTCTAATTATGTCGCTTATTAATTATGTAACACACCAGTACACAAACACCACACAAAACAAGTCCTGGCGAGGGTCTGCAATCTCTGATTACTCTTTTTCTCGTTCTTGTTTTTGCGTTGTCTTCCATTGCCTTTGTACAAGGTGAAGTCCATAAATGAAGTGTATTTTACTGTCACTAAAAGTGCATGTTCTAAACATCGCTGGATTTTGTGATATTTCGGTTGTGAGTCATTTGTTGACCACTTGGGACCTGACTTCCCTGTGCATGCTATAAAGAAGGCTGTTCCAATACAAGAGTGCATCATTATGGAACTGCGAGGAGTCATTAGGGTTTTGCTTAGAGAAGGTATCAAACAATGTGACATTCTTAGGAGAATTACTGCACAACATGGTATTTTGTATGATCAGAAAAATGTGCATGATGATGGTGCCAAAAGCTTTTTATTCTTTTTTTTTCTTTTGTTGTTGTTGCTCAGGACGCTGCTTCTCTGATGATAGCAAATAACCATGCTGGATCCCTTAGGCATGGGATGCTGAACATGATGTGGGCACATGTCATCTCTGAATTTGACCTTGAAGATTATTTCCAAGGTCAAAACAGTCAAATATTGTCAAATTTGACATTTTATCAAATAGTTACAACCGCTCCCTGAGGGAGCGGCTGGGACAAAAGGGGTGGGGGAGTGGGGTTCATGTTGTTATCCTTATTATTATTAATAATATTATTATTGTTAAGATTATTTTGTAATAATGGTATTATTATGCTATTATCATTATTGTTGTTATTACTTTTGTTATTTCGAGTGGCCTTGGAAAAAAAAAACGCCACGATAACGTGGAATAATCTTCAAGCTGCTGTCTGCACACCTTAACACGGCATTTTTCTAAGGTTGAAAAATGCAATAAAACATGCGAATTCCTTCCGTTTTTTTTGTTTTTACTTTTTGCATTTGAGTCTGAAGGAAACATCGGATAATCCAGTGCAAAAATATGGTGAAGGCCTCATTCATGTAGCAATTAAGACCTCCGAAGTGGCAATTGTAATACCCTCTCCCACCACCACCGGGAGTGCCACTACGCGTTACACGCTTGCATAGAGAATTTCATTAGCCCACATTTGGAACTCTCGGGAGGATTGTTCGGGGGGGGGGGGGTGGGGTGGCAAACCAAGTAGCTACAACCTTTGTCTTATGAGTCTTAGTCCCCCTGGCAAGTTTGGTTGAAATTGGATAAGTAATGACCGAATGCATCGACCACAGACAGACATCCAGACAGATACCAAATTACGTATTTTAGTACGTATGATAATGTATTGACAGACACACAAGATATGTTTTTTTAAAAATAGTGCACAGAACATGTTGTTTTAAGGGTTGCTGAAGAAGCCATTCCTTGGCCCACACTTAAATGGTGAAAATCCTATAAATGCCAGAAAAACCACAAATTACATCATCGGGAAAAAAAATGGACTTTTTTCGATACACCACAAAAATAATCCTTTTAATTTGCTAATTTATCATCTAACAAAAAAATAATACACCAGAAAACATCCTTGAACGTTCGTCTTTCCATTGGTACCATGAGAATTGAAATTGGCCTAATAATACCACAAATCTGAATGTTTGAACCGACGAGAGTGATTATGAATTTAATTTATGTGAAGAGCACCATCTCTTGCTGAGAAGTGGAGATTTGTGCAAAAAAAGCATCAGTTTGCACATTAATGAAAAGGTTTTGTGCGGAGAAAATGCATTATTACGATGCAGAAGGATATATTTTCATTTTGGGCTCATAAAGGAACACTATTATCATTTATAGACGATTGTTCATTCACAGAAAGGAATTGATTTAAATAATTTATGAGTCCTTTGTTTAAAAATGCAATTTGTGGTGAGGTTTTGTGTTCTTACCTTGTTAGGTTGATAAAAAATATATATATACGTCTTGTTAATGTTGCATATCTCGTCAATAATGATATTTATCATGATGATAAGTATAATGATAATAGTTAGCAGGAATAATTAGAATTATAATTAATGCAGTGATTGCAGAAGAAAGAAATGTTGTGGAGCTTACCCAACGATGTCCACTAGGGATACAACTTTTTTGCAACTCCATAGTCCTGTATCATATTCTGATGAGCTTTTGCTAGAAACAATGAAAATCAATGTTTTTTTTGTATTTGTTCAAAAAAGTTCACCCATGACTAACTTTGAAATTTTTATACTCGGTTGCATTTGGGTGGATTTCCAAAAACTAGAACCCTGTTTAATTATTTATTTAACTTTAAAAAAGCCTTACTACCCTACAAGACTGCTTTGAAATCCTTGACAAATCACTGGAAACAAGAGCCATCAAAACTAAACATCAGCAGAAGCAATCAATGCTGTGAGCGAGCAATTAAGGTCATGCAAGTCATGCAAATTTCAAAGTTAGTCATGGGTGAACTTTTTTGAACAAATACAAAAAAAACATTGATTTTCATTGTTTTCTAGCAAAAGCTCATCAGAATATGATACAGGACTATGGAGTTGCAAAAAAGTTGTATCCCTAATGTCCACAGGTCAAATGATCCGAGTTATCCTCAGCTTAACAAACACGATGCAGTTATTGTTATCACTGACAATGTAGCATATCAATATCAGTTTGTATGGTAAATGGTATTCATCTATCTATCTATCGTCACATCTCCAGTATGGTATATGAACACATGCAGACTTGTTCGACTGCATGGGGAATGAAAGCCTAATGACCAGCTGGATTGCTACAAGTAGTCGCGTCTCAGCCACACAAACTTTTAATGCAAACAAAAAAAAAAGCATTACGTGTATCTGTCAATGAATTGTTGATTTAAAAAAATCCGATTTGATGACCTTTGACCTTTTTGACTTTGAAAACGTATTTCAAAATCAAATTCAGAGATGGTGTTCATCCACATCATGTTCGGCATCCCATGCTTTATCAAATTGGCATGGATGCTCTATATTCGTATGAAAAAGGTGTTCACTCTTTCTAGAGCACTTTTGTAATGTTGGCAGGTCTACTATGAGATGGATGAATCGTCTGTGGCAGCAGATACTGGTTGTCTCTCGATGGTTGTTCATCACACACATTCGGTTGTCCTTTTCCAAACTGTTCACACCATTTGCATCTATCTTTCCATGACTCCGTTCATGCAATATTGTGAGTTATTCTCCGAAGATTGTCACACTGTTTGACACCTGCCGACTGCTCGCAGGTTCATGCAGAAGCATTCATGTCGTGGGGCAGCCATCCTTCCAGCATGATTACTAGTGCCACACACAGGGAAGTTGGGTACGAAGTGGTCAAGACTTACACTTGCCCCTGCACTCACAAAATGAAATCATTCACACATCTGAATAATATATTCCTGACCATGAAATTCACTTTATTTCCTGACTTACCCTTGTATTTGACATGCCATCTATAGATGTACTGTATTTGTATCTGATGTACATGCTTGTCCAAAAGTCTGAGACACTTTCGGAAAAAAAGAAATCTGAAAGAACTCGCCCTCTCCTTCGTCCTCTCATGTATTTATATCTTCAATTGCAATTTGGTCTCTCTGTGATCCTCCAGTATTTGATTGTATGGCTTGTGGGAATATAAAAGATCCATAGCAATATATATATGGACAGCTGTTTTGATCTCCCCTTCTTCCAACATAATGTAGCTATACTTTACGCTTGGCACATGAAGTCTGAAAGATGCAATGGGAAACTTTTCTTCCTGACTTGTCTTGACATTATTGGCAGGTTGCTTTTTTTGAAACCTTGCACATGTAGAACTAGAATGGCGCTCGGAAGAGCGCATACATCCGCCAGGCTGAACAATGTACGTTTTGCATCCCACTGGTAGGCCTTCTGGATCTGGATTCCAACCTGAACCAAAATATAATTGGCTTGTTCTCGTCACCTCACCAACTCATCCACTAAGTTTTGTCATAGTTCGTCCACAACTTTTTGAAATATCATTCTTCATATCGTTTTTGGCCCCATCTCTCAATTGTGAAGAATCACTTTTAAAATTCTAGTCTCCAGATCTGGATCCTCACCACAATCTAATGAATGTGTCCTTGTCACACACCCAATCTGTCCACCAAGTTTTGTCCAAATCCATACATAACTTTTTGAGATATCCTGCTCACAGAGAGATAGACAAACAAACAAACAAACAGGTGTGAAAACATACCCTGCGTCCACCTTCGGTGGCGAATGTAATGGTCTTGAGCACTCTGCTTCTTGTATACACAATAGTTACAAATTGTTGTACCTGTCTTACAAAGTAACTATTTACAGAGATAGTTACAAGTTGCTGTCGGAAGAAGTCAAAGTATAAAATGAGATGGAATTAATCCCTTCCATTAAGTAATTTTATCATTATCAAGGTTGAATGTACCAACTCTCGATCTGAACACGAAGCGACGTATTGCTCGATATAGCTTTAATGATATCCACACATGTGGTGTCTTTGAACTACGGGGTGATTGAAAATTTGCATCTCTGTCGTAAATACAAGGAACCTCACTGCACGAGGAGGCCATTAGGCCCCTCAAACCTGCACATTCCTGCCAATATCCCTGTACCCCTTTATCCATAATGGTTATAGGTACCCATTTTATTGCAGTTTAAACCTATCTACCATTTCTACTGCCACTACCTTTTCCAGGGGACCATTCCACGCATTAACTAGTCTCTGATTTAAAGACCCCCCACTCCCCCACTTCATTATTGTCATAACTCTCCTCTTCTTTACTCTCAAGCTATGACCCCTGGTCCTATCACTCTCTCCTCTGCTGAATAATTCATCTGCGCTTATTTTATCTATACCTTTCATTATCTTAAACATCTCCATCATATCTCCTCGTAACCACCTCCGTTCTAGTGTATGAAGCCCTGTCTCCTTCAGCTGCTGCCCATAAATGAGTCCAGTTAGCCCCGGAATGAAAGGAGTAGCCCTGCGCTGAACCGTATCTTTGGCAATCAGCGTATGACCTTCATCAGATGTGGTGACCAAAACTACACAATACTCCAGATGTGGTCTCACTAAATTCCTATGCAGTGTTAACACTTCCTATTTTGATTTATATTTGATTCCCCCTTCAAATACAACCTAAAACCCTATTTGCCTTCCCCATACCTGCCTGGCACTGTGCTGTCTGCTTACCCCCATTATCTATCACCACCCCCAGATCCTTCTCTTGTGTGACACACTCCAAGAATTGCTCCTTGCATCATCTAATCCCTATTTTAATTTTTTTTTCCCCCATTCCCAGCACCTTATGGTAATAATGACTCTTCTTTGCATATATGATTAAAAACCAATAGCGTATACACTTACTTACCTGTGTTGGTTTTCATTCAGACCTGCAGGGAAAAAATAATCACTCATCCAGACATGGTCACAAGTGTTCAGTCACTATACAGCTCAAATGTCTATGACTGTCACCCCATATGTCATGTCTATGACTAACAGGAAGCAACAAACTTGAGCAGACATTTTGTCTCATGAAATGTATTCAAACAGTGACTTGTGCACGGCATCTTCATGCATTTGATTTATCCTTGAGATTTTTCACTCGAAATAATTTGTGTTTAAGTGAGAGCGGTGGTAAAATGGCTGCCTTCAGGACTTCACAAGTTCTAGTCTGCCCTGGGATAGATAGGATACGTCTGGCACCATTTTATCAGCCAACATCATCCGAGCTGTGATTAACTCGACCATTTTATTACATATTTTGGGAATTGCCAATTTAACTGCGATGGAATTGGAATCTTACGTTTGTTGCATTGTTATTGCAGTGATACCACTGATGCAGTTCGGTTGTAGTTAGAGCAGGATTTTCGAATTTGACGAGGGCACTGGTACACGATGACTGACACTTTCTTTCAGCAGGTGCTTTGCCAAGGCCAGATCAAGCCTTTGGGAGGCCCAGATACTGAAATATTGGTGGTGACGGAGGGTAGTATTGAAACGTTTGAACATCGGTATTGCAGCACTCTCTGAGGTTCGGAGACCAGATTGCAGTGAGATCATGGTGGGTGGTTGCACCTAATATTGGTCTGGTCACTCTGATGGTTACCATGCCCAAGGAGTTGCTGTGGCTGTGTCCAATAATCCGACTCCAATGATAACTGAGGTAACATTGGTAAACAAGCGTATTATGAGACTAAGGATTCGTCACTCCTTGGGTGTCATTTCCATGGTCTCTGTATACGCTCCGACTGAGGTGAGTGATCTCACCGTGAAGGATGCATTATATGCCATGCTCGAGTCTGTGGTTGATCGGTTCCCCAGGTGAGACACTCTTCGAGGCTTGCGGATTTAAATACATCGACTGGAACTGATAGGATGGTTATGAGACATGTGTTGGTCCCCATGGTTCTGGAACTGTGAACCAGAATACACCAAGTTCCTTGACTTTGCAAGAAGTCATGGACTTAGGGTGGCTGGTTCATGGTTTCAGCGCCCAATGGCTCATCGCTGGAATTTGTATTCCAACGCTGGTGGTGTAGCAAAGGAGATTGACCATGTGCTCGTTGGTGGTCGCTGGGCGATGATCCATAATTGCAGGGTCAACCAGAGTGCTCAGTTCCTCAATACTGACCACAGGCTTGTGGTGGCAACTCTGAAGTTGCAGCTTAAATCATGGAGAATGGTACCATCCCAGCCTAGGCTGGATGTTGGGAAGCTCAAGGATGAGAGGGAAGCTGAGGAGTTTGCAAACAGGCTGAGTGGGGATTTGGGGGGTCTGGGTGCTTTGGGGGGTCCTGAAGAGTTGTGGACTGCCTTCAAGACCACCGTCCTTGATGTTGCTGGTGGATGTCTTGGAACTCACCGGAGGGCAAAGAAAAATATTGTCACTCAAGGGACACTGGATACCATTGACCAGAGTCACAGGGCCAGGCTGAATAGCAGAGCTGAGCTGTTCAGGGAGCTGAGGCATAAAACTGTACTTGCACTAAGGGTGGACAAGGAGGCCTATGTGAGAGGAATCAGTAAGGGGGTAGAGCATTACCTGTGGTCAAGTGATTTTCATCTTGCTTGCAGGGAAATTCACACATTGTGTTCATCCATACCTGTCCCTCGGGGTACTGCAGCTAGAGCGGAGGGTGGGAGGCTTTTGAGAGAGGAGTCTGAAGTGAAGGCCGGCTAGGCCGGTTACTTTGAGTGGCTGTATCAGGCTGATCCACCAGCTGTCGAGTTGGACATCAGGGGTGTTACTATCCCCACTGCTGACCCTCCAATCAACTGTGATCCACCTTTGTTTGTGGAAACACAGGCTGCGGTGAACCAGTTGAAATGGGGTAAAGCTCCTGGGATCTGTGGCAACCATGCTGAACTTCTCAAGGCTGGTGGAAATTCTGCACTCATGTCGTTGCATGCAATTCTTTGCTCTGCCTGGAACACAGGCATCGTCCCAACTGACTGGAAGAGGGGCCTTGTTGTCCCTCTCTGGAAAGGGAAGGGTGATCGCCAGGACTGCAACAACTACTGAGGGGTGACGCTGCTCTCAGTGCCAGGCAAGGTTTTTGCTCGGATAACTCTTGATAGGGTTCTCCACCATATGCTCGAGCACCAGCTCACAGCAGTCAGGCTTTACAGCAAAGATGTCAACGATTGACCGTATCCTTGCCTTTCGGTTCCTCACCAAACGCAGAAAAGAGTTTTGGCAGGGGCTGCTTGCGGCCCATGTTTATCTCTGTAAAGTTTTCGATTCAGTGAATCGGGATGCCCTCTGGAGAATTCTTGGTCTTCGTGGGGTGCCACCAAAAACTCTGGGACTGAGAGTGGTGTAAAATGTGGTGATACCATCTCTGACTTATTTTGAGTTGTTACTGGAGTTTGTCAGGGGTGTGTACTGGCCCCCACACTTTTCGGTACTTGTATGGACTGGATTCTGGGGAGGATGTCGGAGTGATCAAGCTGTGCTGCATCGTCTTGGAATGTCAAGATCTCTGACCTTGATTTTGCAGGTGATGCAATCATCTTTGCAGAGACTCTGGATATCCTTTTGGGTGCTCTTGAAGTGCTGAATGAGGAGTCAGAGCCACTGGGATTGTGGGTTTCCTGGGTCTAAACTAAGATCCAGGCTTTCAATGACATCTTGGATGCTGCTATCTTGTCTGTACCTGTTTGTAGTGAGGATGTTGAGGTCACAGAGAGATTCACTTTCCTTGGTGGGATATTCATGTCTCTGTTGGCTGTGAGCCAGAGGTCAAGAGACATCTGGGTCAAGCTTGGGGAGTCATGGATTC
The DNA here is from genome assembly GCA_035128595.1 of Eptatretus atami. NCBI lineage: Eukaryota > Metazoa > Chordata > Myxini > Myxiniformes > Myxinidae > Eptatretus > Eptatretus atami. The sequence continues at coordinate 72,525,321 of CM068966.1, read as the reverse complement.
ACTGGATCATGGGGTGTGCCGCTGCCGGTACCTGTGCAGGAGGACGAAAGTCCGAGTCTTCAGGTCCTTGGTGCTTCCAGTCTTGCTCTATGGATGTGAGATTTTGACTCTGACCAGGGATCTGAGACGGAGACCTAATTCCTTTGCTACCAGGTCTCTTCGGAGAATCTTTGGCTATCCCTGTCGGAGTCCAACGAGTGGTTGCTGAGAGAGACTCAAATGAGATTTGTTACCTGCATAGTCCGTAAGTGTCAGCTGTGGTTATATGGACATGTGGCTCATTTTCCTGATGCTGATCTTGCTCACCATATTCCCTCAACGAGGGAGCCTCATGAATGGAGGAGGCTAATTGGCCGACCATGTCCCTCCTGGTTGCAGCAGGTTGATCGGCATCTCAAGGAGATGGGGATGGGCCAGGTATCTGCCTGGTGGATGGCCAGATGGAGGCCCCTGGAGTACCGGCAGAAAGTGGACACAGCGATGTGCTGCACCAGCAGATGCTCCCAAACTTGACGTGGAGGGTGGTGGAGTGGGGGCGAGGGGGCGGTTCAACAGGGGGAGGGCATTATGGATGGAAGGTAGAGGGGGAGTATTACATGTTCAACACACAGATTTTTATTAAAGCAACATGTATGAAGATTTACTACTCGCTATATTTGTGAAAGATTAGCAGTGGGTCATAATCAGCTCTGTAATGCAGTTTACTCATTAAAATTTGCAAAAAGGATGATTAGAAACAGTAATATCGTTCAATACAAATCACAGCTGCATGACTTTGCAACCACAAATTAATCAATAATCTCGTCAGACTTAATTTGTCAAACAATATTCATGTCAATACTTAAAAGAATGAGTTCAGTTAACATGTTCATCTCTCGTCGTCGATCACAACTTGTTTTATGATGAAGTTATTCTCGCTGAATGAAAGCTAACCTGAGCTGTCAATCACCATTTGTGGTGACAGATGCAGAGAGGAACTGAAACATTTTAAAAGGTCTCCAATTGTTGTTCGACATGCAGCGTGGATGCATTTGTGCTGGTGGTGAATCAATATATATATATATATATAAACAGATGTTTGGTACTACAGAACTTTAATATGATAAAACAAACACGACATAATAGTGACAGAAGCTTTTCGTGCTGCACTCTTCAGGGTAAGATCGTCAGGCAAGTGAAGGTGCGTGCTTTATGCAGGTCTCAATAGGTAGACGCTGATGGAAGACACGTCTACTGGAAACTGACTTTCACGTAATATCCAGCAACCACCAGCCACTGTACCTGCTTCATCTGCCATTGCGCAGCACCTGGTTGCCAACCCTATCTGTGCAGACCAGTACAATGCAGATATGTTCAGGATATTGAGCCGAGGTCGGAGCTCGTTTCATTTACGTATGTTGGGAGCAACCTTCATCCCGACCACCGATCCAATACTATGTCGTCAAAAGGAATTTGTACGATCTCTGTGTCTCTTTCAGCATGGAAAGATCAAGGGGAGTATGTAACAAATGGTGAATGGACCTATGGGGAAACCCATCCCCCCTCTCTCCAGGATGTTGTGCAAATGTCAATCATCGACGAACTCTGCTCCAGCCAATGGGAGCTCGAGGTGAAGATGATGAGCCGACCAATGGGCATTCGGATTAACCGATGAGTCATTACGGTTGAAGCAATCAGCGTCTACCTTATTGAGACCTGCGTATAAAGCACGCGCCTTCATTTCCTCCTTCACTTGCTGCGATTTTTACCTTGAAGAGTGCAGCACGAAAAGCTTCTGTCACTATTATGTCGTTTTGTTTTTATCCATATACAGTATATATATATATATATATATATATAATATATATATATATATATATATATATATATATATATACACATATACCTTATATATATATACATATACCTTATATATACATATACCTTATATATATATATATATACATATACCTTATATATACATATACCTTATATATATACATATACCTTATATATATGCATATACCTTATATATATACATATACCTTATATATACATATACCTTATATATATATGCATATACCTTATATATACCTATACCTTATATATATATACAATTTATACCATATATATGCCTTATATTTATATTTTATGCTTTGCATATACGTGTATTATATATATATTATATATATATATATATATATATATATATATATATATATATATATATATATATATATATATACACTTGGTTTTGGCTTAATGGTTTGGGTGGTGGGCTTGGGATTCTAGGATCCTGATTCAAACCCACTCGGCTGTTAATTAATATCAGGTGGGGTTGACTCTGCCTGTCATCCTTCTGAGGTCGGCAAAACGATTGCCAGCTTGCTGGTATCCTGTGTCGGAGTGGTGACCCGTCCAGGATTGTACCCAATAGCCAAAGAGACTGCTTAAGTAGCACCAACAATCTGCACAGAGTGTGGTCCCAATGGATGGATATGTATGTATGTATGTATGTATGCCTGGTGTTGGCTTCATGGTTCGGGTGGTGGGCTTGGGATTGTCGGAGCCTGAGTTCAAATTCCACTTGGCTGTTGAATTAATACCAGGTGGGGTTGACTCTGCCTGTCATTATTCCGAGGTTGGCAAAATGAGTGCCGGCTTGCTGGTATCCTGTGTTGGAGCGGTGATCTCTCCAGGATTGTGCCCAATAGCCAAGGCGACTGCTGAGGCAGCACCAACGCTCTGCACAGAGTATGGTCCTTATAGATGGATGGATATATTATAATGTATGTATGTATGTATGTATGTATCCTCGTCCTTTTTGGTGAAGCTGATTAATTGAGTCAATTTCCCGGAGAAGATTTCTGCTGAGAAATCTGCTGTATATTCTCGAGCCAATATGAGGCTCTGCATCCATGTGTTCATCAATCAATGCACAAGGATTCACAATGTGACCTTGAAGCATTTCTTGACCTTTTATAAAACTGAAATCCTGTCGGTCTAAACCATAATATAGTGATAAATCATTGTCTGAGTTTCCATCCAGAACTTCTCTTGACCAGTGAGAACAAATCCCTCGGACTGCGGGGCTGTTTCGAGTGAAAAACCCGCTAGGCCTTGCTGCTCACCTCCACTCATTTATTACTCTTTTCTCTCACCTGTGGATCCGACTTCCCCTGTTCGTCCAGTCACATGCTTCTCTCCAGGGCTTCAAGACAGCTGTTCACCACTACCTCAGGTCATCTATACTCATTATCTCCTCCACCCCAAATGACCCCATCCTCATTCCTGGTTATTGTGTCCTCATCTCCCTCACCTCTTCTTGTTTGTTAGTTGTCGGTTGCTTTGTTCCTTTTCTGTGTCATTCCTGCTTTCCCCTTCCTTTTCTTGCTGTGTTTCATTTAGCTCATGTGTAGCTTGTTCACCCCAAGTGTCCTTCTCCCCCTCCCCTTGATCCCACTCTCACTTCCACTCTGCTGTTGGTGTTTTCCCCTTTCCATTTCGTTCCCTTCCATTCTGCTCCAGCTCTTGCATGAGCTTCAATCATGTATACAAAAAAAAAAACAGAGAAGAAAAGGCCTAGTCATTGAGGCCTACTGTATGTCAGATCTAAATGCAAGGGCTCATAAAGTGATAACAAATCAAAAACAAAACTTAAAACTATGTGTTTAAAACACGCACACTGCATCAAAGAATTACTGAAAACTTAAGATTAGAAGCAAAATGTCAGAAACTGGTTTACGATGTCTATCTGAGTATCCACCATGACCAACACAACCACTCTGTCTCCAAAGCATCGCTTTGCACATCACGCCAATTTTACTGCTGCCTGTCTTGTCGTCCATCCTCCAACAGACAAGCTACTTTCAAAAACGAGTCGTCAGTCGTGCATAGAATATCCAGCAAGCAGAGTCTTGTGAGTTTTCTGTTTGTAATATCCAAGGGGCAATCTCAATGTCTGCACACAATGAAACCTCCTCCCTGAATGGCGACACAATTCACATTGCAATCCCACGTTTTAAAATCTCTTGATGTGCGCAAGCATCTGAATGTGGGGTCAAAACCACACGCATGTTGGCAATAGTTGGTCTTTGTTTGTACGTTCATCAGTTTTGGCGAGCCCCCTGACACGATCGCGCATTTGTCCCAGGAGCGGCATCGTCCCTCGTTAATCGGCAAGGGGCACGAGACCCATGATGAAATATCAACTCGAAAATGCTTCAAGACTTGCTGAAGTACTTTCCTGATGACCATGAAGTCTTTCAGAGTCCATATTCCCAAGGCCATTATACGCTTTTGATGAAATGCGCAATCTGTCATTCCAAGCGAATCGTGCCCGGATCTAGGAGGAGTAGGCCTACGATTCCATGACACAGATACCTCGAAGGACATTCTCGTCGAATAAATATCTGGTTGCCCCCAACAAATTACTATCTGAGTTACCTTCGCCATCTGCCAATGGCCGGTGACAGCTGTTTTGGTCTCGTGAACATATTAGCATGACAAAACATTTTGAAGTAAAACAGGCCATCGACGCTTTCATTGCAGCCTTCAAACAGCGCTGGCTGTTTGTCGACCCCTTTTGAGCTGCGGTGGCTTACATTTCACACTCGTGTTTGAGTCATTTGATCATTTGCACGAAGAAGCATTTTTAACACAATCAACCATCTGTTCAGGTCAGACATGCAGACGATCACCCGAAGGTTTGGGACACATTCCACTGCCCATGAAAGCACCCGTGAAGAGTAAATCACATGTTTGGCTTCCTCCTTCAACAGTGAAAATCCTGTTATGACATGATTCTGTCCAGCACAATGATTTACTGCTCACAAATAATAATTGCAAATGAATTGGTGTAAGAAAGTATGTAAAATGCTCTGTTAGTATTTTGCAATGCAACAGAGATGGAGGCAGGTGTGGGAAGGATTTTTCAAGGAGATGTTCAACCGAGAAGGAAGCAACGGTGAGCTGGAGCTACCATGTTGTGTAGAGGGGAAAGTGCAGTTGGTGGAGATCAGAGGAGGAGGAGGAGGTGTGGATGGCATTGAAGAGGATGAAGAAGGGAAGAATGCCAGACATTGTTGAGGTTTGTGCAGAGATGATAATTACAGCGGGAGAAGTCGTATGAAAAGGCTGTTAAATAGATGTATGAGAGAGGGTTTAATTCCGTAGGATTGGAGGATAAGGTTAATTGTGCCCATATGCAGGAGGAAGGACAATATTCAAGATCCAGGGAAGGAGGAGGAGGAGATTGGGAGCATACTGGCACTCATTTTGCCGACCTCAGAAGGATGACAGGCCGAGTTAACCCCACCTGGTATTATTTCAACAGCTGAACAGAATTTTAACTCAGGACCCTAGGATCCAAAGCCCGCCACCCTAACCATTAAGCCAACACCAGGCATACATCCAGGGAAGTACAAGGGCATTATGCTCCTAAGTCATATAATGAAGGTACTGGGGAGGATTCTGGATGGGAGGATAAGGAAGAGTGTGGAGGTAGAGATTGAAGAAAAGCAGCAAGTGTTTGGAAAGGATAGGGGGACGATGGATGGGATGTTCACGTTGAGACAGTTGGTGGAGAAGGGAGTGGAGGTCCAAGGTGAGATGGCATTGGGATTCGTGGACCTGAAGAAGCCCTACGACACTGTCTCGAGAGAGATGGTGATGGCAACACTGAGATGGATGGGAGTGCCAGAAGCAGAAGTTAGGTTGGAGGAAGGGATGTAGAAGGAAACGAAGGGAAGAGTCTTGGTTGGTCCTGTGATGTCTAAGGAGTTCAACGTGAACATTGGTTTTGAGGCAGAGAAGCTCTCTCAACCCACTCATGTTTATCATGGTGATGGAGCTGGCAAGTAGGAAGGTGAGCTTGAGGTCTAGTGTGGGGAGGATGTTGTATGCACACGATCTGGCTGTTGTGGTGGAGAGTGGGTGGGAGATGCAGGAGGTACTGGGGGAGTGGAAGGAGGCATTTTAGAAGCATGGGCTGAAGATGAGTATGGAGAAGACTGAAGTGATGTGGGTCAGGTAGCAGAGAAAATAAATGAATATCAGGTGAGGTGGAAGGAGATGAGACAGGGAAATAGGTTTGAGTATCTGGGAGGAACAGTGACTGGGGATGGTAAGTTGGAGGCAGAAGTGTGGAGGAGGATTCAGGTGGGTGGAGAAAGGTAGAGGGATTAATGGTGGAAAAAAAGATATCAAGGAAATTGAAAGGGAAGGCTCTGATATCGTGTACGATGCCAGTCTACCTTTATGGTCTGGAGACGGTGGCACTAACAGAGACAACAACAGAGGCTGCAGGTTTGCGAGACCAACTGCGTTCGGAGGATTGTGGGAATTAAGAGTGTGGATAGAAGGCGGATGGATGAACTGAGTGAGGAGATTGGTGTGCACATGAGTTTGATGAGGGGAGATTGGTGACATGCCGGCTGAAATGGCCTGGACACTTGGTGTGGATGGGACGAGAGAGAGTGACAAAGAGGGCGCATAGATTGAGGGAGCAAGGGAGGAAGGAAAAGAGGTAGACAGTGGTTGAGATGAGACAGAGGGAAGTGGAGGAGTATCATGGTCAAGGCAGGGCAGAAGCTTGGTGCCATTGGACCTCACCCTTTATATAGGGAAAAGGAGGAGGAGAAGAAGAAGTATTTAGCAATGTGGACCAACAGGATAGCTCAGAGCGAGAAAACTTGCACTTGATTTGTCAAGCCTAGTTTCAATTCCTGGCCCGACTCTAGCAACTCATGTCTTGCTTTAATTTCCAACAGAATAGTATATAACTTAAACTATTGTCCTGGTGCTTCACAAGCAGGGTGCTGCATCATGGAGTACCCATGACTATGACTTTCGAGCTGGTTGTGCCAGATGCAAGCTCTACTCGATGTAAACACTCCGTATTACATTTAGCAAAGAGAAAAATAGGACACAATTGATAGACGAACTCGCATCCCATTATTACCACGTAACATTAACATTATTATTACCATCATGATGTAACATTATCATTATGTACCATTGTCATTATCATTAAGTGCCATTATCATTATGTATTATCATTATCATTAAGTACCATTATCATTATCATTATGTATTATTATCATTATCATTTTCATTATGTACCATTATCATGATGTATCATTATCATTATCATGATGTATCATTATCATGATCATTATGTATCATTATCATGATTATGTATTATTATCATTATCATGATTATGTATTATTATCATTATCATGATTATGTATTATTATCATTATCATGATGTATCATTATCATTATCATTATGTATCATTATCATTATGTATTATTATCATCATGATTTTGTTTTCTTATCATTATCATTAAGTACCATTATCATTAAGTACCATTATCATTATTATTATCATTATGTACCATTATCATGGTCATTATTACGATTCTCATTATTATTACCATAATCATAAAGTGTCATTATCATGATGTACTTTATGTACCATTATAATTATCATTATCATCATCATTATTATCCTTCCCATCATTTTCATGATTTGTCATTATCATGACCATTGTCATTTCGACAAGAGTATGTAATTAATAGACATAATTATTCACGTTCTATTCGAACAAACAAACAAACGGACAAAATTCAATTACCTCTCCTTTGGCAAGGGTAACAACACGGTGTATTTCTCCACTACATCGAATAACTGACCAAATAGAGCACTGGAGTATCAGGATGAACCCAAATACGCAAACATAGTCATCAGGAGGAACCTGAATAAGGTTCAGGTTTTGGCTGCTGCTCTTTACCTTCAAACCCATCTCGGGGCCAGCCAAGGTGAAAACTATACAACTATTTGCAAGATTCACATATATGTATATATATATATCAACACATACATGAAATTGTACCTCCACCTCCACCTCCCACTCTACATCTACCTCTACCTCTACCTCTCCTCTACCTCTATCCTCTCTACCTCTCACCTTTTTGTCTACTCTACCTCTACCTCTACCTCTACCTCTACCTTCTACCTCTACCTCTTATCTCTATCTCTCATCATCTTCTCTATCTCTATCTCTATCTCTCCATGGCTTTGTTCATAATGCACGGCCACATTTTAAGTTACAAACTCCACACTCGGTTGCATACAACTTTGTGTGGGGGTAACACGCGCTAAGCTGCCGTGGCTCACATAGGGTGGTGGGGGGGGGGCAGTGGAGGGACCGTATAATTATCTCGTAAATGTTTACCGTGTAGAGCCACCTAGTGGTGGCAGAGGTATTACAATTAAAGCACCCACAGGTAAATTTGTCCTCCTTCCATTCTCTCCCACCTGCCCCCCCTCCAAAACCGGAGCCTGTCAAAGCCTGTCATCCTGTGAGACATTTCTAGCAAGAAGGACATCACGACGATCGGGGGCGACGGGGGGGGGGGTGGAGCAGGATTGGCGCCCAAGTGAGGGATGGTGGTACTGTAGGGGCTAAAGCACTCGATGCATGGGTAAATTTGTCTTTCGCCCAAAATGGAGGGGCGTGTCAAAATGGGGAAAATCACACCTAGGGAGAGCCTAGGACATCGTGTAAGGGAAACATTTCCAGCATCAAGGGGCGTGCGGCCATGGTGAGGAGAGTGGGAGAAGAGGTGGAAGCTACAAACTCCGAACTCAGGGTATATGCAGATACAACTTTATGAGGGAAGTAACATGGGCTGTGTGGTCGTGGCCTCAGAGGCTGTTTTGAGTCTGCAAAGTGATGCCAAAGTGACCAACATAGCAATTTTTGGCAAACACGATGGATAATTGGTACCTAAGTTACCCTCCACACAAACAGCTCTGCTGGAAGACGAATAAAATAAAAAGAAATAATCCCTGTGAAAAAGAAAGAAAGAGAAAGAGGAAAGAATGAAATAATACACTACCCAATCCCAGGTTCATGGAAACAGGACTTTGGATTGAGCATCGTTGATGATCTCAGAAGCTCTTGATCTCCAAAGGCCTAAATTCCTCCTAATATTTTTGTCACAATAGAAACTGAACGTGATAATATTTAGTTATTGTGTTGTTTTTCGATTTCCCTCTTTTTATTTTCTATTTATATATTTTATTTATTACTCACCGACGTCATGGATTCATTCATTTTTGTTTTTTAAAATTAATCCATGTCCGCTTTATAGAATACAGAATACATTCTCTATACAGAGTGCCGGTTCTGCCGAAAGTGGACATCAGGTTTTCATTAAATTTTTCAAACTAGCTCTCTAATAACTTATCCCATTATCTGTTTTCTTTCATTGTATGAAACACAAATAGCTGAACATATATATATATATCGAGTGTCCTGGCACCATTTTGACTCCAAACCAAAAGTTGTTCTCAATAATTCTGGTTCAGCTGTTGAAGGAGGATTAAAATTCCTCCTTGTGTTGCTTGGGGCCATTATATTCAATCGAAATCTTTTCAGCTGCTGCAAGGCTATTGTTGCATCCTTGAGTTTGGACCCATCACCGCATCTGTAGTTTGAGTTGTTTTTTCGTGAACTCTGTGTCGCATGGTTTTAGATTTAAGCATTTCGTTTTATTAAGTAATCCTATCCTATGGGTCAATGCATTTATTAATTTTTAATGTTATTATATTTATTTTCTGTTGATGTCGTGACTGCTAATACTGAATTATGGTGACCTTGTGTGTGGAATAGCATTTATGAGAACTTAAAATTGGGCCTATTTTCATGTAGTATGTGAGTGATGTAAATGCCATTCACAGATGGAAGGGCTTAGGGGTGCTCAGGTTTGGGTTAAGTAATGGGGGGAGGGTGAAGTGGTGGTGCAAAACTGAAAGAGTGCCAAAATCCCAGAGGAAAACCCTTCGCCAGAACCTGACAGTTATTGCATAATGAGGATCCAGACAGAGGTGGATAAGAAGCAAAGTCGTTATGAGTGGCTTGGTGTATATATGTGTGTATATTAAAATCATAACCATTGCCTTTTTGTTCTATTGGGGGACACTGTCATGGTATATCATAACCATTGCTTTTTTGTTCTATTGGGGGGACACTGTCATGGTATATCATAACCATTGCTTTTTTGTTCTATTGGGGGGACACTGTCATGGTATATCATAACCATTGTTTTTTTGTTCTATGGGGGGGGGGGGTATACTGCCATGGTATATCATAACCATTGCTTTTTTGTTCTATTGGGGGACACTGTCATGGTATATCATAACATTGCTTTTTGTTCTATTGGGGGGACACTGTCATGGTATATATCATAACCATTTGCTTTTTTGTTCTATTGGGGGGACACTGTCATGGTATATTCATAACCATTGCTTTTTTGTTCTATTGGGGGGGACACTGCCATGGTATATCATAACCATTGCTTTTTGTTCTATTTGGCGGGGGGGGGGGATACTGCTTGGTATATCAATACCAATTGCTTTTTTTGTTCTATTGGGGGGGATACTGCCATATGATATATGCATATACCATTGATTTTTTAGTTATCTATTGGGGAGCAGCTGCCATGGTATATCATAACCATATGATTTTTTTGTTCTATTGGGGGGGGGGGATATACTGCCATGTAATATGCCATAACCATTGATTTTTTGTTCTATTGGGGGGAGATACTGCCATGGTATATCATACGACAATTGATTTTTTGTTCATTGGGGGGATTGCTGCCATGGTATAATCATAACCATTGCTTTTTTTGTTCTATTGGGGGGGGAGATACTGTCATGGTATATCATAACCATATGATTTTTTGTTCTATTTGGGGGGGGGGGGATACTGTCATGGTATATATCATAACCTATGTGATTTTTTGTTCTATTGGGGGGGATAACTGTCATGTATATCATAACCATTGCTTTTTGTTCTATTGGGGGACACTGCCATGGTATATCATAACCATATGCTTTTTTGTGTCTATGGGGGATACTGCCATGAAATAATCAAACCATTGTCTTTTTGTTCTATTGGGGGGACACTGCCATGAAATATCATAACCATTTAGCTTTTTTGTTCTCATTGGGGGACACTGGCCATGGTGTTTCCATGGATCCATGAGTTTGTCATAGGAGGGTGGAGCAATGTGGTGAGATGCATCTATTCGGGCACGTCGTGGCCTTTTGCAGGCAAATGCCAGATGTCTATGTCATCCATCATGGACACGTGTATTATTCATGAATGTGTCACGTGATGAATTATGGTCAAAAAATAGTACGTGATTGAACAGATTTGTATGCTCAGGTGCGGGCACACTTATAGTGGTAAAACGCACCTGGATAAACATCTGAATTGTATTCCAATGTTTTGTTTTGTTTTTTCCCCCCCAGGCCAATTAACCGCATGCTAACGTGATGGTGTGATTGGCTGTCTCATGAATTGTAAGGTCAATATATAATGTAAAGAATGATACCACATCAGTTATTTGATGTACAATGGTTTTCGTTTGCTCGCTTGTGAGCACAGTCAGGTGGAATAAGAACCAGTCAGACTGCAAGGCTGTGTCGGTTTTGCTAAATTCCCTCCGCTCTCCGCACATCCATTTGTATTCCATAGCCCTGGTGGGTCATGGCTTCAACTCCACCCCTTTGAGCTGGTCTCCTGAGGACACAGCCTCAGAAGACCACACCCAATGGACGTCACGTGCTTTTTCCTCTGCCCACCGGCTGAACAGTTGCCACAAAGAAGCCAGGTCCATCCCAGCCCTCAAGGTGTTTTATTTCTGATAGTTGGGCTGGGTTATTTATATTCTAGTTGCGGTTGCCATGGTGCGTCCAAGAACTCTAATTGCCTTCACCCAGGAGTCTAAACCTCATCGAGCTTTGGGAGCAATCCACCCCAACATTCATTTCTGAGGCGCCTGAGCTGTAGCCATAATGATCCTTGGTGGGAGTGCGACGGAACTCTTAGCCACACGAGCAGTATAGATTGCCTACAAATCCTAGACCAGAAGAGATGCAACATCTAAAGAAGGAATTATTTTCGGTAATATTTCCGACAATAACTAATCGGTGGCTTATTTTGCAAGGGAGATGATTCTGTGCTGCATCACCTCCGATGAGCACAGTCGTTGCGCCAAACGTTTCAAAACCAAAATATTTGATAATTTCATTTTAACTCACCCAGCGAAACAAATGATATATACAATCTGAAGAGAGTTCATGTTTTCCCAACAGAAAGGTAATAAAGGCAAAAAAGAAATGGCATTACCCCCACCCATATGAAAAATGACGTCACATACATTTTACATCGAGAGTTGAGACTGTGCCTTCTAAAAAGTGAACCTTTACAGTGAAAGTTACAAAGCAAATGAGTCAACATCTCCAAATCATGGATTCAGCATTTTTATTTCTCCTTTGCAAAAAGACTGGCAGTGGCTTCAAGTACAATGTGTTGTCAATAGTTTTTTGTGATATTGTACTCGTTCTTCCTTTGTGTGCAGCACATTCCCTGGTGAGGGCAACAACAAATGTTGGGGAGGATTTACACCAAATGCAAGGAGATTGATAGACGTTTGACAGCATTACGCAATACTGTACATCGGATTTATACTTGGGATCCCACCAATAATATGAGGCGAGTGCTTCGATGGTTGCTCGAAAAATGTCAACCTGATACGGATTCTTTAATCCCCAGTTTTTCCCCTTTCGTCTTGCCCTTTACTAACAACTTCTATTACACACGAGTTTCTTGGATATGGGAAAGATTGCCGTGAGCTTGAGAAAGACAGACTTACCGCAGAGCTGTAATTATTGCTCCCAGCTGCACTCCTGTTGGAACATGCTTGCTTAGTAGTGATAGGAGGGTGACGGCTGTGGTGGTAGTTGGAAGAGGGGGGAAGGGATGAGGCCTTGCCTGAGAGCTTTGTATAAAGATTCTGTTAAGTAAGACATCATTTGTGCAATGTCTGCTCTCCTTACTCCAGAGATTGGTGAAGAGGAAGTTCTTTGCTCCAGCTGGAACTCTTCTGGATTTGGCTTCATCAATGTGGAGAGTAATATTACCTTTGTGGCTGAGAGTAAAATATCGAGGCCTTGTCATTTGTATCAATGAGGTCTGTCTCGCATTAGAAAGACTAGTGGGTACCCATGCCTTCCGGCCCATCTTTGGTGGGCAATGTGCTGTAGCACATTCTTGGAATTGCACTTTACAGTTGTCATTTTTTTTGAAAGAAATTTTATTCATCATCTTATATATTATTTCCGAGTTTGTGGTTTCGTGTCGCGCTATCTTCGACTTTGTTCTGCGCT
>CM068966.1:72485318-72512069 GCA_035128595.1 Eptatretus atami | reverse complement strand
CGAGTAACGTGATATTCGGCTTACATTATCTCAAAGACCATATGAGGTGCATGGTTACAAAAAAAAGTAAATAAAATGGTTCTGAAACAGTGAAATCGTAGATCGTAGATTGTATATTATTTCCGAGTTTGTGGTTTCGTGTCGCGGTTATCTTCGACTTTGTTCTGCGCTCGAGTAACGTGATATTCGGCTTACATTATCTCAAAGACCATATGAGGTGCATGGCACAAAAAAAGTAAATAAAATGGTTCTGAAACAGTGAAATCGTATTCCACTTACTGCATTAAAGTAAAATTACTACTGATACTCTGCATCAGTTCCTTTCTCAAACACAGCCACCCCAACATGTCGCGCAGAGCGCGGGTTATGCTAGTAACATATAATTTTGAGAAGGTTCCATTGCAGTATGTAACTGGAAGGGCACTAGGTCAAGCGCACACCAACGCCACGCAATGCCTGATCCACGAGAACGTATCGGGCCCAATACATTTTTGAGATATCTGTGCTGTATATCGTTTTCGGCACTATCTCTCTCAATGGTGAAGATCCACGTTAAAAATTAAATAATTCTCGTTTCCAGATTCGGATTCAGATCCTCATAAAAATCGAATCACTTCGTCCTTGCTACACATTTAACACCTCCACAAAATTTCATCCGCATCCGTGCACAACTTTTGAGATATCGTGACATATATCGGTTTTGCCCGATCTCTCAATGATGAAGAATCACTTTAAAAATTATCAGATCCGGATCCGGATTCGGATCTTCAACAAAATTGAATCAATTCTTCCATGTCACACACCCAACATGTCCACCAAGTTTTGTCCAAATCTGTCCACAACTTTTTGAGATATCGTGCGATAAATAGTTTTTGTATATTTCGTGGATTTCTTGGGGGATTTCATTGCATCGACTGGAACTGATAGGATGGTTATGAGACGTGTGTTGGTCTCCATGGGTCTGCAACTGTGAGCCTGAATAGAACTAAGTTCCTTGACTTTGCAAGAAGTCATGGACTTAGGGTGGCTGGTTCATGGTTTCAGCGCCCACAAGCTCATCGCTGGACTTGGTATTCCAACGCTGGCGGTTGGCCAAGGAGATTGACCATGTCCTCGTTGATGGTCGCTGGAGGATGATCCAGAACTGCAGGGTCTACCGGAGTGCTCAGTTCCTCAATAATGACCACCGGCTTTTTGTAGCAACTCTTAAGTTGCAGCTTAAATCCAGGGGAATGGTACCATCCTAGCCTAGGCTGGATGTTGGCAAGCTCAAGGATGAGAGGGTACGTGAGGAGTTTTGCGAACAAGCTGAGTGGATATTTGGGGGGTCTGGGTGCTTTGGGAGGTCCTGAAGAGTTGTAGATGCCTTTAAGACCCGCATCCTTGATGTTCCCGGTGAATGTCTTGGAACTCACCGTAGGGCAAAGAAGAATTTTGTTTCTCAAGGGACACTGGATACCATTGACCAGAGTCGCAGGGCCAGGCTGAATGGCAGAGCTGAGTGTTTCAGGGAGCTTAGGCGTAAAACTGTACGTGCACTGAGGGTGGACAAGGAGCCTATGTGCGAAGAATCTGTGAGGGGGTAGTGATTCTCGTCAAGTGATTCACCTGTGGTCAAGTGATTCTCGTCCTGCTTTCAGGGGAATTCACGCATTGCTTCATCCAAGCCCATCCCTCGGTGCACTGCAGTTAGAGCGGAGGGTGGTAAGCTCTTGACAGAGGAGTCTGAAGTGAAGGCCCGCTGGGCCGGTTACTTTGAGCGGTTGTACCAGGCTGATCCACCAGCTGTCGAGTTGGACGTCAGGGGTGTTAGAATCACTGTTGCTCACCCTCCAATCAACTGTGGTCCACCTTCGCTTGTGGAAACACAGGCTGCGGTGAACCGGTTGAAATGGGGTAAAGCTCCAGGGATCTGTGGCATCCATGCTGAACTTCTCAAGGCTGGTGGAAATGCTGCACTCATGTCATTGCATGCCGTTCTGTGCTCTGCTTGGAACACAGGCACTATCCCAACTGACTGGAAGAGGGCCTTGTTGTCCCTCTCTGGAAAGGGAAGGGTGATCGCCAAGACTGCAACAACTACGAGGGGTGATGCTGCTCTCAGTGCTGGGCAAGGTCTTTGCTCAGATAATTATTGGGGAGGGGTCGCCACCATCTGCTTGAGCACCAGCATCCAGAGCAGTCAGGCTTTACAACTAAGAGGTCAACAGATTGACCGTATCCTTTCTCTTCGGGTCCTCACCGAATGCAGACGAGAGTTTAGGCAGGGGCGCTTGCAGCTTATGTTGAGCTCTGTTAAAGCGTTTGATTCAGTGAATCGGGATGCCCTCTGGAGGATTCTTGGTCTTTGTGGGGTGCCACCAAAACTGATCGATGTGATGTCTGAACTATACTCTGGTACTGAGAGTGCTGTGAGATGTGGTGGTACCATCTTTGACTTATTTCCAGTTGTTACTGGAGTTCGTCAGGGGTGTGTACTGGCCCCACACTTTTCAGCCCTTTACGGACTGGATTCTGGGAGGATGTCAGAGAGATCAAGCTGTGGTGCATCATTTGGGAATGTCAAGATCTCTGACCTTGATTTCACAGATGATGCAGTCATCTTTTGCGACGACTTTAGATATCCTTTTAGGGGCCCTCGAAGTGCTGAATGAGGAGTCAGGGGCCCTGGCATTTCGGTTTTCCTGGGTCAAAACTAAGATCCAGGCTTTCAATGACATCTTGGATGCTGTTGTCCTGTCTGTACCTGTTTGTGGTGATGATGTTGGGGTCATGGAGAGATTCACTTACCTTGGCAGTGATATTCATGTCTCTGCTGGCTGCAAGTCAGAGTCAAAGACGTCTGGGTCGGTTCCTGGGAGTCATGAATTCAATGGATAATGGGGTGTGGTGCTGCCGGTACCTGTGTGGAGGACGAAAGTCCAATCTTCAGGTCCTTGGTGCTTCCAGTCTTGCTCTATGGATGTGAGACTTGGACTCTGACCAGGGATCAAAGATGGAGACTTAATTCTTTGTACCAGGTCTCTTTGGAGAATCCTTGGCTATCGCTGGTCGGACTTTGTGTCCAACCAGCGGTTGCTGAGAGAGACTTAAATGAGATTGTGTTACCTGCATCGTCCGTGAGCATCAGCTGCGGCTGTATGGACATGTGGCTCGTTTTCCTGATGCTGATCCTGCTCATCAGATTTTCTCAGCGAGGGAGTCTTGTGAGTGGAGGCCAATGGGCCGACCACGTGCCTCGTGGTTGCAACAGGTTCATCAGCATCTCAAGGAGATGGGGATGGCCAGGCATCTGCCTGGGGGATGGCCAGACGGAGGCCTTGGAGTACTGGTGGAAAGTGGATGCAGCGACTTGCTGCTCAGACGCATGCTCCCAGACCTGACCTGATCGTTTTTGGCCCTTTCTCTCAATGATGAAGAATCCCTTTAAAAATTCTAGTCGTTCTCGAGGAAAAAAATTCTGGAGGAAACACAAAAATGAGTAAAAATGTCTCAGATGAACAGAATAGAATATAATCAGGTGTGTGTAAAAGAGATCGTGGATGTGCATGGTTGAGCGCATGTTTTAGTGATGGGCAGCACATTTGAAAGACTGAAGGGAGAAGGATGCAGCAATGGACATGTGACTATTCCACAAAGAGCGAATGAGAGGACAAATAAATGCAGATGGACTTTCAGCTTGGACTTTGGAGGGTGAACAGGTGAGGTTTATTGAGGAATGTGTGTGACATGGGGTCTCTTTGAGAGGGCAGAGGTCGGAGAGGATAGAAGGAGCAAGGCCAGATGTAAATTTGTGTAAATAGAGCCCACCAACTTGCCACCGGTGGGGGAGTGGCAGTCCTTGGAATCGATCTCCTGTCTTGAAGTTCCAATAATGCAGAAGGCATGAGTTTTGACTGCCTAAAGAGGAGAAATGTGGGAATCAGGAGCACCAGACCAGAGTGGGGAGCTACACTCCATGTAACTCTGTATGAAAGTCTTGTACACCGTGAAGAGCTTAGTGCGGCTTAGCAATGGCTTCGCTAAGTTATGAAGAATACCCGGACAGTGACTAGCCTTTGATGCTAGTTTGATGAAATAATCCTCCCATGAAAGGGAATGCCAGATCTGAGGCCAAGTAACTCCAGGGACTGCACCTCTTCCAGGGGCTGCCCAGAGAAGAGATTGAAAAATTTGATTGCCACTCTTTTGGAGAGCATTGATTGTCATGTTGGAAGTCGAGAGACATTTGCTTATGTTGTCCAGATCAAATGAAAGGGATTCAGTCATGGCCAGCCTTCTTACAAGAGTGATGTTACTATTCTACGTATGGTGAGTAATCAGTAAAATTGTGTACTGCACTTGGTTTTCAAGAAGATCAAATAATCATCGATTATACATCAATTATAATATCAGTCTTAAAACATTCTTGTGGAAACCCAGTCTGAAGGATCATGAATCTGAATGAAGATCATGGGAAAATTCATTATCATGACCACTCACTGTTTCTGCTTGGAGAGGAATTCAGACAACCACTTCAGCAGGGGCTTTTGAATACCAAAGGAAGACAACTTAGAAATCAAGGCTGGATGTCAGACGGTGTCAAAGACCTGAGACATATCTAGAGAGATGGCCTAAACCTCTTGCTTGTGGTTCAGGGCATCCATCCACTGCTGTATCAGAGGAAGTAACAGATTCAAATTGGAATAGCTAGATGTAGAAGCCAACTGGTTGTCAGATATTCGGACTTAGAGAAGAAGTCATGCTAGGTCGGTTGGAATGATGGACTCTGTTAATTTGCATATGATAGAGAGAATTTTGATAAGTCTGCAGTTGAACGTAGAAATGAAGAACAAGTCTGCTCATGATAAACTTTGTCCTTTAGGATAGAAGGAATGGAAAGGGGATGCATACCAGACACAGACATGATCAGCTCCCACCAGACATTGGGCAATGGTGCGAGGCTAGATAACATGCATCGCTGGTAAGCTCGATGTTGTTGTGCCCTGACGTTTTTGTAGGACAGATTCACAATGTGTTTTCAAACTCTGCCGAGAGACTGAAGGTTACCACCAGTAGATTTGCCTCCAGGAGGAGAACACGAGCTGTTTTCTTGCTAAAGCCTCAGAACATACATGAGTGTACTCATAACAGGATTGAGATCATGGACAGAAAAATTGACAGCAGGCTGGGATGAACTTGTAAAGAAGGGAATTAGTCTGTTGGAAAAAAAAAAAGTTCCAGGAGCATTAAAATGTTAGGAGCTGATGTGATAATGGAGCAGTCTTTACTTTATTGAGCAGATCTTTGGCCAGACCAATTGGCTCTAGCAAACTACCAGACACATCTATGCCTTGAGGGTTCTTCCGATAACTGCCAAAGAGATGCCCACTGTTCCTAACACATTGTCATAAGAGCCTCGAGGAGTTGAGACAGAACAGGACAATTTGATGTGACAAGATGCAGTAATATGAATAGATGCTATTTGAGGAGATGTGCGATGGAAAAGAAACAGGCTGAGCAAGTCCAGTATTTGAACAGAATGACTTGTCTACTGTCCATGTACTGAATTATAATTATGTGAACCAACACCAAGCCAGCTGGATCGTGGCAGTTGATGTCCACATATTGAAACGAGTGAACACTGGTGAGCAGAGAGTAGAGTGGTAATGCTTGTCGAGAGAGCCTCGCTCATGCATCATCAAAGTTCGGTGGATTGGAGACCATACAAAGGAACAATACGTTGGTACTGTGATGCACACTCAAGGCCAAATATACTCTATAGGGTTGTGGGCAACCGTGAAGGGGGAATGGTTGTGGGGAAGGGAGGAACAAATATACACGGCAACGGATGCTCCAAACATAGGCCACAATGTCTCTCTGATGTGGAACCTAGGACTGAGTTGTTTGAGCCAAAACGATCCAACACACATTGTGAAAATGTGAATGTATCTTCCGAGAGAATGATTGATTTTACCAAAAGCCCCATTTACTAACCTCGATATTAGGAGCTGTGAAAGCATTCTCATGGCAAGAAAAAAAATCCATCAGATTTACCATTACCTTCACATTGGTATTCAGAGAACGAAACTGGAACTCGGCTCGAATACCAGCACATGATAGCTAACTATTACAAAAAATCTGGACAAAACTTTACCGCTCACAAGCAAATATGAGAAAATGGAACAAATGGCCTTATGTCCCTTCTCCCAAAAAACAATACTTGATGATGTAATTTCCTACCTGCAGTGCACCAGAATGATAGCCGTCGTTGGATCCTCTTCTGTTGGAAATAATTTAAAAAGAAAGAAAAAAACAAACAAAGATGGATTGGCAAATACAAAAGAAAGGTAACTCGAACTGTTGGACCTTATGCTGTTCCAGCAGATCTAGAATCTCGCTCTCCAGACCAACGTCATCCATTCCGTACTATTGGGCCATCCTAAAGCCTGGTGTTGGCTTAACGGTTAGGGTGGCTGGCTAAGATCTTAGGGTCGTTGAATTAACACCAGGTAGGGTTAACTCAGCCTGTTATCCTTCCAAGGTCAGCAAATGAGTACCAGCTTACTGTAACAGGGGCATCGCATCAGCGGCACAGCCGCATGATGCAGCCAAGCAGCCACAGGCTGCCTACAATAAATAAATCCATCCTACAGGCTCATCACTAATATCTTTACTGTTTGAGAAAACCAAAATGGCTTTGTGAGATAGGTTCCCTGTTTCTTAAATGTTGGATCAGATTGCCTCCAGATGCCCATCCACAACTGTGCAGAAAAGGATGTCACAGCGAGGTTTCCAGTTTAGTTCCTGCCTTCCCAGGCTCATGATTGTTCCAGCTCAGACTAGCATGCATGACATCATGATAGATCTCTGGAGGATTAGGGATATGCATTTGACAGTAACAAGACAATGTTTTGAAAATGAATTTCTCATCTGAGTCGTGGCATTATAAAAAAAAAAAAAAAAAATAAACAAAATGGGCTTTGCAAGCTTTTGTTTCTTCAAAATCGGTTGACCCAGGAAATGACCATTTTATGAATGTCTGTCTCTTGGATTTTTATCATCCACAAAGAAGAGCACAATACTGTATCAATCGTTTTTAAATGGAAAAGTCAACGATGAATAGAACTCCATAAAAAAAACCACAAAGCATAACTTAGCGCATCTTTTTTTATTATCGCAGCCATTTTTTTTTTTTTTTTGCTCCGATGAAGACTAACGACGGAAAGGCAAAACCCCCAAAACGTCATGCTCACTTTGTTTCACACACTTTTCAACTCGTGTTGGAAGATCCATTGTTGCGTTCTCCTTCGATGCAGCCCATCACTCAACTTCACAAAGACTAGTCTTTCCCATAATCCATCACAGTTTGTTTTCATACAAAGACCAGAGGATCAGCATTTGATCTGATATTCCATTATGTGATTATATGAAATGACAAGATGAAGTGACATCCTGTGTTTATCATTTATCAGAGTGGAGAGCGTTTAAAATAGATCTATATTGATAATGAAACGACCAGGTGCACAATGAAGATGTCGATCCATTTTTCAGAAGTGGAGAGATCTGATGAATTATTTTAGCCTCCAGTGTGCTCCAAAAGAACAATGGTTTCAAACAAATGAACACGCGGATTAGAAAGTTTTTGTAATGACGATGTCCACATGACTCGTCAGGTTTCGGAAACCCATTCCCAAATGAGCCAGTCCAGGTGTGTCATGTTCCAGTTTGAATCTGGATCAGGTAGTTGCTTTTCATCGATTTAGGATTGCCAAAACATCCAAATTATTCTTTATTCTTTTGAACAGTGCGCTGTTTTGTGAAAGGGGAAGCAAATTAAATAAATGATCTAGCTACTGATAATAATAAAGACAACTACTACTAATATTTTTTTATGCAAAGTCGAGGATTGTGGAAGTGCTAGACCACAGAACAGATTAGGATGCAACAGAACAAAAGGAACATCATAAAAGATGCCAACATTAGGGCCGACAGGTTTAACAGGTAGATAAAAGATCATGGTTTTGGATTGGGAATTATCTGAGATGGTGGTGAACAACTGTCTTGAAAATCTGGAGGGAAAAAATGAGATTGAAGAGAAATGTGGAAGTTTGTTCTTCAGGTGGGGAAAAAAAAGAGAACAAATGGTTGGAGGTGAGCAGATATTCTGGATTTTGTGTGAGTTTTATGAGAAGGGGGTTGCTGATGGACTGCATGCGCCCTGCAGATACCTCGAGGGACGGCACGGAGAGGGCAGAGAGGGTGCAAGACAGAAAGGAGGCAGAAAGAGACAGAGACCTGTCGGCAATGGCGAAGTGATAGGCCATAAACTCAGCTTCATGTGGGAGAATTCCAATTACTATTGCTACCATTACTTTATTGGCCCCAATTATGCTAACCTTCTTTTGAGTTGATCAGAGAACGTTTAAGCATGAGCCTTTCGTGGATGCCTGGCCAACCAGCCTGAGGCTCGAATTAAAGTGATTTGGATATAATTTTTTAATTTGCTCAGGGTGCGACGATAACCCACTTGCTCTTCCAGAAAGACATCGTGGGATTTTTAACATCCACCAACGGTTAGTACTGCCAGATGGGTCCTCTGGCTTAATGTCCTTATAATGGCACATGCAGTGATGCCTCGCGCTGCATGTGAAACACCAGGAAGACAGTTTACAACTGGGTTGGATGCAAACCCAGACTCAACGGCTCAAAGGTGAGTTCACTCACCTCGAAGCGATCTTTGAAGCCCTCATATGGAATATATGACAAAGGAATAACAATAACAGCAGAACACAGAACTTTTGAGTATATTCGCAAGTAATTACATGGGAGAATAGAATAGAAGACAGGAGGAGGAAGGAAAACAAAACTGTGATGACAATTGAAGATCACAGAGAACTGAAGAATTTCATGGGAAGGAATCCCACTCTACAGGTAGTTTCCATGGAACGCCAAACATCTTTATAGACAAATCAGCACTGTTCTGATAGTTACAAAGTTCTGGTCGAAAAAGCGAGACAGAAGCCTGGAGGGAGAGAGGAGAGATTGGGACCATACTCTGTGCAGAGCGTTGGTCCTGCTTAAGCAGTCTCCTTGGTCAGGGTCAGGCATTTAGGCATGAAATACTAACAGAAAAAAAGTGGCAACAGTGCTGTTGCACTTCCCACATACTTTTCGATCACATCATGGTGGATATGTCTGGTTCTTGCAGCAACGAGTATGGAATTGGCACAAAGTTGCGCAATATCAGGTCAGGTATGGAGCATGCGCCGGAACAGGCATGTCTTCGCATCCACTTTCCGCCGGTACTCCAGGGGGTTCTGTCTGGCCATCCTCCAGGCAGATGCCTGGCCCATCCCCATGTCTTTGAGATGTTGATCAACTTGCTGCAACCACGAAGCACGTGGTCGCCATTGGCCTCCTCCACTCACGAGGCGCCCTCGCTGAGACAATCTGGTGAGCAGGATCAGCGTCAGTAAAATGAGCCACATGTCCATACTGCCGCAGCTAACACTCATGAACAATACAGGTAACAAATCTCATCTGAGTCTTTTGCAGCAAATGCTCATTGGACAAAAAAATCTGACCAGTGATAGCCAAGGATTCTCCGAAGAGACCTGGTTCTGAAGGAATTAAGTCTCCATCTCAGATCCTTCGTCAGAGTCCAAGTCTCACATCCATAGAGCAAGAATGGAAGCACCAAGGACTTAAAAACTCAGACTTTCATCCTCCTGCATAGGTACCGACAGCGCCACACACCATGATCCAGTGAATCCATGAACCCAGGCCTGACCCAGACGTCGATTGACCTCTAGCTCACAGGCAGCAGAGACATGAATATACACTGCCAAGGAAAGTGAATCTCCCCATGACCTCAACATCCTCACCAAAAACAGGTACAGACAAGATGGCAGCATCCAAGATGTCATTGAAAGCCTGGATCTTCGTTTTGACCCAGGAAATGCTGTAATCCCAGCTGCTCCAACTGCTCATTGAGTGTCTGGAGGGCCCCATAAGGATTTCCAGCATATTTGCAAAGATGACTGAATCATCTATGAAATTAAAGTCAGAGATTTTGACATTCCCAAACGATGCACCGCAGCTTGATCTCTCAGACATCCTCCCCTGAATCCAGTCCATGCAAGCACTGAAAAGTGTGGGGGGCAGTACACACCCCTGATGGTGCTCGTTGGTGCTCAAGCAGATGGTGGCAAACCCTATCAAGAATCATCCCGGGAAAAAACTTTGTCCGGCACTGAGAGCAGCGTCACCACTCGGTAGTCGTTGCAGTCCTGGAGATCACCCTTCCTTTTCCAGAGAGGTCAACAAGGCCCCCTTCCAGTCAGTTGGGATGATGCCTGTGTTCCAGGCAGAGCAGAGAATTACGTGCAATGACAAGAGTGCAGCATTTCTACCTCCTTGAGAAGTTCAGCATGGATGCCACAGATTCCAGGAGTTTTACCCATTTCAACTGGTTCACTGCAGCCTGTGTTTCCACAAAGAAATGTGGATCACAGTTGATTGGAGCGTCAGCAAGAATTTTGCGGAATGAAGAATAAAGTTGCAGTATATATATATATGTCAAATAAATATACAAGCATTACAACATTGATGTGCTGAAGAGATCAACCACAAACGGGAGTAGAGAATATACAATCGACCATTTATGGGACATGATCCACACCACCAAACCAATCAATACCAACAAACATGACATCATTTTATGTGATAGCAAAGAGCACAAGTGCCCTTCGAGATAAGTAGTTGTCCTTCAGACAAGAATACCAGAGTGACAGAGACTGAAATGTTGTCCATGTCCAATAGATATCTCAAGACTGAAGTACAGCAGACGTGGGCCATGGCAGACTGCTTGATACCAATTACTGCGAGGAAAACCTACTGAACAAGTTGATAACATCCCAAGTGACATTCGATCATTATCTGACTTGAAACAGATGGTTATCTTGTGCACTCCACAGAATTCTAAACACCAAGTAACTTGCAACCGGTTAACGAGCATCACCGTCTGGAGATGGTGGTTTGTTGTGGTTATGGAGTGCTTTTGTGGTTATTGTGTTGATCTTTAGTGGTTATATAGTCACTTGTCAATGTGTATTGTTGCTTGCAATAGTTCCGGTTGTGATTAAAATTAATGGAAAGATGTCAATCGAATTATTTTTGAATATGTCAATCCTTTAAAAACTAACAACCCCAGTGACTGTCACACAATGGCTTTTACATTGAGGTATCATCATCATCATCATCATCTTCATCATCTTCATCATCATCATCATCATCATCATCATCATCATCATCATCCCATACTCGAGAGAGCAACTGTGATCCCGAAGCAATCTATTGGCACGGGTTTATTTGTGTGATTTGCCATTGCCTTCCCAGCAGTAGTACAGACATTTAATTATTCACTCACATCAGTTCACAGATCAGATATATGAAGTTTCAGTTTTGGAGAAGGATTTCAATTCAACCAATTATGGCTGAAATAGCACTTCGTCGATGACATATCACCCTATATACCCGATGTGGAGTTGAGACATTGCGAAGTTTCAATTTTCTTCTTTGAGGGTTTCAGAGAAAATTATGTCCAGATTTTTTTCATTTAATTCAATATGGCTGCCATACCATTTGACCTCTTACATCAGAGTTAGCAATAACATTTCTCCATTCCCTCCCGTGTTTAAAGTTTCACTTCGATCGGACAAGCAGTTACAGAGAACCATTTTTAAAGCGAAAATATATCGACGTGGACACACAGACAGGGGCATTGCAATAGTCTCGCATCCCCTCGGGGGCGAGACTAAGTAGAAAGTTCTGATGGGCACAGAAGGAATACGGATTAAAAAAAAAAATACACCAATAAAACATCCAATGGGGTACAAATTTTGGGTTTCAAAATCTGAAACGAGTACATGTTTAGCTGCCTGATTGCAGGCCTCATTTACTCCAATGCCACATGGTTGCATTGTTGGTGACTAAACCAACACCCCTCACTGGCTTTTGCTAGTGCAAAGGGTAACTGTGACACCTTACCAGGACTTAAAACAACACCTGACGAAGGGCGGATGAGCTTCCATCAGGAGCCAATGGCCATACGGTACGGAGATGGTGTCTCCGAAAAAACATCCAATGGGGGTACAAAAATGTAGTTTTCTCCGCTCGGCCCCATTACCCCCTCCTGCACAGTGGCCTGTGAAGAGGTTTTCTTGTTTCAGGACTAGGTGAAGGTTTTGCCAGTTTTTCCTCCTCACTTTTTTCTCAGTATCCCTACACATTTATTGGCTCTCAGCCTTGTTAGGGCAAAGTTCAATTAAAACAAAAAAAGCCCACATGGGCAGGGATCCAGCACGGGTCAACGACCGGGCTCCTCCAATTAGCCATGGGTGATAGGTGAAGGACCTCAAGAACAAGGTCGTACCTACATCCAGACTGTACGGACTCCAACGCCTTCAGAGCGGAGAATGAATCAGAAAATGTAACTGCGCTAAGGGGTTTGAAGTCAATTATCCATTCAAGGCCAAAAACGATGGCAAAGAGCTCAGCCGAGAATACCGAAAGATAATCAGAGAGCCTAATGGACTTTGATCACTTTGATGTCTCGAATGTAAAAAGCATCCGCTGTGTCCCACCAGTGCAGGGTTTTAGAGCCTCTGTTCGACGTGTAAGGATTGACTCCAAACCACGTTGATATATTCCCGACCTGATTACATGTCACGATCAGGTTATCCCTGCCAGTTTTCCCCATCGATCCAGATGCATACGGGGCTTCTCGAGTCCAGGGGGGCCAAATTGCCACTTTGTTTGAGGATTACAGGTAAAGATCGACACCCATCTTTTGCCGCCTCATGCACGCAAGTCCGAAGATATGTCAGATGAAGATTTCTGCGAGAGTTGGTACTCCAACGTATGAGAGCGAGCTTTAACTGATGGGTTGTCCCCGGAGAAAATGCTCTAGCCCAATACTTCAAATAGGATACTTCCCACCGGACCGGATAGACAAGGAATCTCACCAGCTTCTTCAAGGAGGGCACAACGGAGTGCTTTGTAAAGATGCCCAGACACACACGGAGTACTTTGGATTGAATGGTTTTCCAGCTTTTTTGCGGTTGGTTTCGACATATCTACATGGCCTGACTGTCTTCGTGAAATTGAGAGTGGATAAACGGTCTTATACAGTTGAAGAACTTCCCTGGTGAGCTCCCAAGTTCTAGCAGATAGACTACGTAAAGGTTAAGGCCTTTTGCATATTTGGCAGCAAGTTTTTCAATATGGGAGTTCCAGTTTAGGCCCCTATCACAAGTAATTTCCAGGAAGGACACATCCGAGGAAGTTAAGAAAAATATCAATTGACTATTATGATATGTCCTTGGTCTTCCTTTTGTGGCGTGAAAATTATGAATTTGGACTTGATCCAGAAATCGTAAATTCCCATTTTTGGGCCCATTCCTACAAGCATCAGTCTGGAGTTTTTTTGGCCATAGAATGTAGTGTCTGCACCGGGTGTACATTTGCAATGTCATCGCAAACAGAGATATCATGAGATGGGCCCTGAAGGAGAAGCTGCATCATTGATCATGAATTAAATAGAGTGGTACCTAAACAGCTGCCCTGAGAAATTACCATTATCATGAGGAATAACAGTGGACAGAGCTTCCTCATCTCTCACTTGGAGGAATCTGTTGAGCAGAAAGTCCTGGAACCAACAGAACATTCTGTCATTGATTTGAGTCTGTATATTCTTGTAAAAAGAAAAGAAGAAGAAAGCCTTCTTTCCAGAGTGTGTCATGGGCCTTGCGACTATCAAGGAATACCCAAATACTGACCCGGTTGTTTAAAGATTTCCTGATATCATTGGCAAGTCAGGCAATGTGGTGATATGGTGGCATGTCCCTTTCTGAACCTTAACTCTGGTACTTGCTGCAGCAAGTTTTCTTTCCAGGAAAGACCAGACGTTTCATATGGACCACTTCTACATTCTTTTACTGACAGTAGAAATGAGATCAATTGGTGTTGGTGGGAGGATTGGTTTAAAGGATCTTTTCCGACTTTGTGAATGGGAATGACAGTGAGTATTTGTTGCAGTCACAGGAAAGCTTTCCTAAAGACCAAACCTTGTTGAAAGTTCAAGGAACACTCCCAACACTCTATCATCCATGTGCCTGAACATAGAGTAGGTTAAGTAGTCAGGAACAGGTGCACTAATCTTGGACTTCAGAATGGCTTGCTTGAGTTCTGCAGTGAGGTCCAAGTTGAGCGTAGAGTTTACAGGACAGGCATCTTTGAGGATGGCTTTATGTGGTGGCAAATTGATGCTTATTACTTTGAACTCCAAGCAATGTTGGAGTCTCCAATGAGGATAGAGAAATGTATTCCCAGGGTCAAGGTTTGTTTCTGTTTAGGCAGAGCTTCATTGGTGCAGACGAGCACATTCCTTGTGCTCGTCTGCACCCCTCCATCTTGCTGCCATTTTCTTCTCCACTCTTCTCCAGATGGTTTTGAAGAGAGATGTCCATGTTGAGGATTCAACAGAAGTGTGTAAGAAGCAGTCTTGGCTCGTTTGCTCGCTGAGTTTGAGCTCTTCTCCTTTAAACTCCATGGCATCTTGAATCAACAGAGATTTTCTTCCTCTTGAAAAGCAGCCCTTCTAGCCTGAATAGCCAATTTGCATTTGTCATTCCACCTGGGAACTCGATTTTCCAACCAGATGAGCTTTTACAAATGGGATTGAATCCGGATGCTGGTATGATAGTTTTGCTAAATTGCTCTTAAAATTGTCAATGCTCTCTTTCGCAAGCTCTTCCCTCACCATCATCAGAGGCAGTGCAAGAAGAGCAGTCCCAGTTGGCCTTGGAAAAGTTTCCAGGAGGGGATCTGTCAAAATCATCAAGTCCCTATCCAACTTGAGGTTCGTGATCACCGGAAAATGTCACTACCCAAACTGTCAGAGTGGATCCACCATTCGCACCTTGCCGATGCAGATGAGGAGAAAAAGGTGAGGTCAAGAGGTGAAGACTGCCCAGTGGATGGATTCACAAAGGTCCATTGCCATCATTTAAAAGCAGTAGGTCAAATTACTCGATGATGTTTTTGATGCACTCACCATTTCTATCAGTAAGTTATGAGCCCAAAGAAAATTGTTGATATTGAAGCCACCACACCGAAGGATCACCACCCTTTCGCACCTGCTTAAGACCCCTTGGAATGTGTTGTAGATCAGCGGTTGGCAAGACAGGGAATTTTGATAATATTCCATTCCAGTTCAGCATTGCCAGTCAATTTCCATGAGGGACCACCAGGCTTGACAAACACCCCACATCCACCTCCATTCCCACTTGGTCTGTCCCTGCGTATAAGAGTATAACAAGGAATCTTCAATCGGTTGTGACATTTTAACCAGGTTCTTGTATGCAGATTATATCCGGTTTGGTTGTGTGATCGCTGATGTCTAATATATAAGCTGAGTTTGTGCTGTGTGGTGTATTGTGAGGGTCTGAACAAGGTACGTTTCCATTACAACGAAAATAAACCATGATTAATATTTGAAGTGCTGTAATTTTATAAAATGTCCTTTGGTCGGTGTTTTGTATGTGCCTGTATGCTGTTGAGATGTCCAGTGGTGTGTGATATTACCAAGCGGCTCGCTGGCGCTTGCCAAGCCTGCTGTTCCTTATCAGCGGTTTCTATCGAGTGCTTGCTTGAGTGTTATATTAGCCACTTGCAAGCGCTCTGCAAGAAACTTGGTAACTGAACACACCCCAGATTCATGGCATGGCGATGAGGATAAACATCTAAGGCATCATTATTTCAACCATATCGATGAATTTGTCCTTCAAGGGGTGTGGGCGGAGGAAGACCCGACGTTGCCGGCAACGCCGAGTACCCCTGCTAGTACTTCATAAACTCAAACCCATGAACAACGAAGCTTTTTTGCATTCCATGGATAACTATCATTATTCTGTGGGGAGTCCTGAGACTGTTTGGAATCGGACCTCTGCTTTTATTACTGATGACTGAATATTTTATTCATCTCCTTGAAGGAATTCCCTCCCACCCAGCTGGTTAATGGCTGCAGAGGAAATTATATTGATTTCTCAGATCTCCTTTTTGCTTGAGCTGCACAATTCACTACTTCGGTGAATAAAAACCGATGAAACCCCATTTTTGGTGATATTTATATCCACGTCGTTGGTGCATTACACTCTCAGTTTTGCATCTTGATCTTTCATCGTGCGTGAACTCCCACTGATTTTGTTCATATTTTAACCTGGCCTTAAGTTTTGGTCTTAATGTTAACCTCGTTATTATTGGGGTCTTTTTGGGAACATGAGGACAGCCTTAGCATAAGACAGTTTACTTCAGTTTTCCACATGTTGGATCTGGGCAGCTCTTTGAAATTCAGGGCATCCTCCAAACTCTAAAGCTGCACCGTGATCCCCACCACAGTTGGCACAAGACTTTTTATCACTAGTGCAGCTACTGTATTCATTAGTCTCCATTATATTGCTGCAGTCGTTGTTTCCCCTGCAGACTGAGCAGAATGCCCAAACACTTTTGGCACTTGGTAATATGTGAAGGGGAAGGGATATATGAAGACTTGCATACCCCAGAAACACTTTGGGAGGTAGAGACTGGGTTTCTGAAGGTCAAAACCACCGAGATCAACAACTCCCACCTCAGCCAAATGGCTCTCAACATCATCAATTCCAAGAGAGGAATCAATCCATAAATGACTCCTCGGCTTTCCCTCAGAGATCTATGAATCTGACGAGAGATTTCAAAACACCAATCAAACACCGTTCCTGTTGGGCGACGATTTACACTCAATAGATAGCTCATCGGATCTGAGCTTTTTGGCACTGGAAACGTCTCCAATTATACTTCAATCAGTGAAGCCATTTTTTGTGAGTTATCAGGGCTCACGGGTTTGAGCCATCAGAGGCCGAAACGATGACTTAGCAGTTTATCCATGGTGCTTTTCTAGGATAGTGAGGGCCTTGACCACTTTAGTTGAGTCTGACTCATCGCTACTCTCCCGCCGAGGCTGGCCGTCTTCCAAGCTCGCTGATGAACCCTCGTCGTCACTTCACCAGATAAATTGGCCATCATTGATTGCCTCCTCCCGACACCCAGGAGGATTAAATTTGGCAAGATGCGGATACGGAATACCGGAAGCAGGCCAAAGCACGCTCGACTCTCAAAATCATCGTCTCACGAGATGTCCCCGTCCTGGCTCGATCGAACCTCGCGTCATGTTCATTTCCCCTCAACGATAACCCGGTTACTAGCGCAGAGTCCGCGCTTGGAATTTACATCACGTCCCCAAGGTTAGCGGCCATGTTTTTCTGCAGTTAAGTCAGGTGTTGGCTCAAGTATTTGTCTACCTTCCGTATGTACATGACTTGGTAACAGCCGCTTCACAAGCCTTTGACCATGTAACAAAAATTTTTTACAAATCAATCTGTTGGTTTACCATCATATTAGATTCATTGAGATTGCGGTAAAAAAATTTTGATTTTGGACGAGGTACGCACAATTCTTCTTTCGAAAGAAACGTCCACAAGTCATTGTTTTGCTGTCACGAATGTGTTCTGCAGAGGATTTGAAAATGGTTTCAATATGAGACTCATCTACCAGATTGCATGGTGGTTGAACAATCGTCCTCTTGTACGCCTTTTCTCAGCATTAAATGAAGAAATCTGGAGAACCGCTCGGAACGTTTGTCTATCCGTGCGATTCCAGGAACGCCTCCAAGTTTCTGTCCATCAACGCTGCGAAGAGTCCGTTGTAAAATGTGGCGCTAAATGAGCCGCAGATGGTAAATTGATATATTTTTCTTTCCATCCAGCGTTTTGAAAAGTTGTTTTAAAAAGCAACCGCGTGCTATGTTCAAAAATTGTATCCTGCTGTGAGTTGTAGCATTTTATTTTTGCTTCCTGTTACTTTTCAAAGAGAAGTGCAAAAAGTGATGGTTCGAGAAATGAGAAGAAAATGATAATCCATCTTTCTCAGCAACGTCTCTTTTTGGTCGTCACTCTCATTTCATCAGAGTGAGGAGTCAGATGAGCACAGCCTTGCTGGATGAATGATGGCGGCCCTGTCAGGTGTTTTCCTTTTCCATCCACCTTTACGCTCACGGCACGTCTGAAAGTTTTATACTGCCAATAGATGACGGTGATCGGTTTTGATACACCACGACCTGTGATCGGCGATCAAATTGACTGAAGGACGTGAAGCTGGCCTGATGAGTCCCAAATGTTGAAAAACGATTGAAAGTTTATTTTTTTTTGTATACATGTTCGAGGCTCATGGAAAAGCTAGTACTAGTACACTGAATGGATCAGATGCAATAGGCTAAAAAGACCATCAGAGAGATGGGGGAAACACCAACAACAGAACCGAAGGCCAAGAGCAGAGGAGGCAGACAAACAATGTGTGTGCGGAGGAATGGGGCAGGAGAGATGCAGGAGGTGGACAAGTGGATACAAAGGGAACTCTGAGGAGGGAAAACTGAAATTTCGCATTATTGGGTGGGGTAGGGTGGAGGGTTAATGAAGGTAGAAAAGATCATCGTTTTGGATTCGATGATGATTTGAGATGGTGGTGAACAGCTGCCTTTTGAAGACCTGGGAGGAAGAATGGGATTGAACAGGTGTGGAGGTTGGTTCCACCTGTGGGGAAAAAGATAACAAATGAGTGGAGGTGAGCAGTGATTTTGGATTAGGTCATTTCGCCAGAAGGGGGTGATGGTGAACCGTGTGAGCCCTGCAGGAACCTGTGGGGACAAAGCAACATAAATAGTCTGCAGCCTGAGTTGTTGTTTGTAAAAAAAAATTGGTTTGCATCAGCTTTGATTAAATGATCAGAGGAATTTAATTTCCTTTCCAGCAAGCACATGATTGTGGAAGGCACGTTCTTCTTTTGGTCATTGCTGCTTCATCACCACACCACCAAAACTCCTTCTCTCCTTAAAAGTGACAAAAGACACTGGAGGGGATTCTCCTCTTTAATGGAAACTTAATTCGCATCCTCATTAACCCTCCCTTTCCCCCACTCCCCAGGCCCCAATTGCACTGCCTTCAGTAAGAAAAATTTCTCCACGCCACCTTTGTACAAGTTGAGTTCAAAGATATGATGAAAGTGTGCCCTTTTCATAGCTTAGCTTTTAGTGCCCAGCCGTAAGTTACCTTGATGCGCATAAAAATCAATTATAAAATCTGGACTGCAAGGTAGGGGGCATGAAGATTATCTTCAGCGCTCTTTTTTCGTATATGCAGCACAATTTATTTATTCATTTCACGAATAATTTACCTTGCAAGTCAGTCGTGCCAGCCAGCCAGCGAAGAGCACGTTCGTCTTCATTGCGGCTTTTATCTGATCCGTTTTGATGTGTCTTCCTCTCTCTGAGGCTTGACTTTGCTAAATGAACAAAACCGTTACTCAATGGCAGGACAGCAATCTCGAAAAGCCACCTCGTTGGTGAATCTCCCGCTGACCTACCCTTGGCCCTGATCCAATGATGCCCAGTATGTTTTTCGGACCACCATATGACCTTGACCTTCAACATTTTGGTCAAAAGTGAAATTAAGAAAATGTGTCGCCCAATCTGGGTCTATCCATTAAAACTCAATATCATTGAAAATTGGAGGAAATAATGTTCAAGTTGTTGGATACAAAAGGTGTGTTGTTTTTTGTGTTAATTAGGCACATAGGAAAAGTTAGCGTCAGATACATGATAGTACCAAATATCAGTGTGCACAACGTCAGCTGCAGGTACACGATATGAAAACAAGAACATTTTGAAGGCCAAAGGTCTTTGAAAATTCCACGTTTGCGCAAATTTCATGTCTTATGACAAAAAACACGTTTTTTCTTTTTCAGACTGCCATTTGTTCTCATCTTCTTTAACCTAGAGATCGGTATGGATGTAAAAGAAGTCGTAAATGCGCCTTGCTCTCGCTATCGGATGTAGAGCAATCTACATTCTGGATCTAGAGAAACTCAGTCGAGTATGCATGAAAGAATGTTTTTAGATGGTCTATAATTGGGTCATGACCTCAAATTAGGTCAAGGTCAAAAATTTCACCCCTGCATACTTTTTATTCCCATTATGATGCCAAAAATTGGATTCCGAAAGTCCTCCGACATTGGCCAGAAAAAAGGAGATTATTTTTCCTAAATGGTTGTTCGTACTCCAAGGGGTGTAGGACCTTGACCTTTAACCTGGTATATATATAATATATTCTATAAATCTCGCCTGTCCTGATGTAGTCATTTATGATGGGCAATTTTCTTCTGACGGTGAAACTTAGATCGAGTTATGGTTAAAAAAGAAAAATGTAAAATGACTATAATAGGTCATGACCTCAAAATTAGGGTCAAGGGAGAAAAAAAACGTCACCCATGGCATGTTCGAATCACATTTTGATGCAAATAACTATATATGTCCACCGGCCTTCCAAAGATACAACTCGGAATTGGATATTTGGAAATTCGAAGTGTTGAGAGTGCAGTGAGAAAAAAAATTCTAAATGTTGGTTTTTATCTTCCTGGGGTCTAAGAAACTCTGTGATACCATAAAAAAAATTATGTGGTGCCCAATTAAGAACATAACCCACCATAACAGCATAAGCCTTCCCTATGGATGAGCTTAATAAAATCGTCTCACAGTAGATGACGTTCTCGAATCTATTCCAGTAAACTATCTTATCCATTTGACACTCTCCAACATTTTTCTCTATGTGTATTCCAAGAGTAAGTGATAAACTGTGGTTTCTAATTCCCTGTGCAAGCACTTCAACAGGATATCTGTCTTGTTCTCAAGATATTTTATTTTGCAAGCGGGATAACATGATGGCTGATATGACAACCACAACGGCTCTAATTTGATGTATCCGAGGAAAACGAATCTGAGAATTTCATAATTTTCAGTAATGGTGTAGTCACGTCTCCATTATTTTTTGAACTTGTTCACAAGCGATTTCCAATTTTTGTACTTAAAAAATGTTTTAAAAATTCTGCACTCACAATAATAAAAAATACATTTGAGGAAATGAGTTCAATATAGTCATCCTCAGATCGCCACCATTTTTATCAGTCAAACACACAAGTTCAGATAATAGTAGAGGTGCTGCAAATCTTTTGGAGGTACCAAAGCTATCAGGCAGCCATCCAGCCTGAAGATAGGATTTCTCCGCATCATCTCCGGTATGCTGCCCAGTATGGAGCTGACAATGTGTGGGACTGGAACGGACGGCAATTATGTGCTGCCGGTAGCATTCGTTTCAAGATTGAGACAAAAAAAAAAATATATGTTTGACCCTAGTTTGGAAGTCATGGCCTGTGAGCAATCTGTACCATGGTGCTTCCGAATTCCGGTCGTCCGTGTATACGGTGTGAGTGTAAAAAGCTTTGTCAGCCAGCCTTTCTTTCGTTTGCCTGTTACGTTTGCTCTCTGCTGGCAAACACTTTGAAATTCTTTGACCAAGGAAGCACAAGGAATATTACTGGCGATAGGCTCTTGTTCATCACCATGCCATTCGCTGTGCCATAAACTTCTCATTGAGCCATGTTATTGCAGTCATTCAGCCGCAACGACGTGACTGTGTTTGTCGAAGTAAATGGCAAGGCTCGGTCAAAACTATGTACTCCAGCTGCTCCGGCGTGATGCCTGAAGGTGTTTAGATAGGCGGGGACATGACTTACTGTGGTTTAAACTCCAATGGGCAATTACCACACACACACTCATTTTACACCACACACACATAGTATATATATATATATATATATATATATATATATATATATATATATATATACTGTATGTATATATTGGCTTTCCTGCTTTGCCTTGAGGCCAAGCCCTCTGCTTTCGGTGACATTGAAAGAGGCACACCATTGAAATATTGCTATACCCTCTTCCTTTAAACGGTCTAGATTTGGTTTGATTTAGGTTGGTGCCTTCGATGAGAAGGGCGTTGCACGCAGTGTGTTCATCCTCAGATAGAGTTAAGCTGGGTGTTCTTCTTTGCTGGCATTAGTTAGGCGACTGTAAAATATCCCACGGTGCTTTCATTTGGAGTTGGTGAACTTTATGGCGGGCATCTTGAACCAAATGACAATTTTCCTGCTACCTTCAGTACAATGAAAATTGCTGTACCGAGTAAATATTAGGTTACAATAGTAGAATCTAGTGAAATTCTTTTAACTTTTGGGTTTTTGAACAGGCGATGGCCAGCCAATTTGTTTAGAAAGGCTTGGGGGACCAAGCACTTTCCCCGTCTGATGCCAAAGGAAGATGGGCCGAATCGCGGCCGTCCGTAAGTAACCACGTTTATATTGCTGGGCTCCTTTTATCCTAATTGGCAGCCATGTATCTCTGTGTGTCACTTGCCATTACCACCATTAAACTTCAATGTTAAAGCAGCTCAGATTTATGTTGGCTGAATGGGTCCTGTGAAATTTCAAACTTGTGATTTTGACACAGCTGCTCACGGAATGGTAATGCATCCCTTGAGGTATGAAAAATTGGTTTCGGTTGAGAATGGGTTTGTCAGAGATTAAATTGGGTCCATCATTTGAGGAACTTTTGGGTTGAAACTTTGTGTTTGCTTCAGTTTTCATAATCATTACCCCAATCTCTCAACACGTCGTATTCTACGTTAAATTTGCAAGTTATTGCTGAAGTTAAAGGCAATGAACAATTATTTTTGCCATTCAACCATTTCTGACGTTTTACAATCTGAATATGATGGACTGTAAATTAGCAGCCTCTAAACGATTGCAAATCATGATAAAGCGATAGTCAAGAGGCTGAAGTGGAAATCCGACTGGCTAAATCCGTATAAGTTTGAGTTGCACGGAAACCTTTTTTTCTCAGGAGAGGGAAAGTTAGAGCAAACTCGCAAAAGTTTTCTGGCAGAGCCTACACATCATTGAGACCACTTTGGCAAATGAGAAGCTACTGTGTTGCAGAAACTGAAACACCTGACTTTCAGCTCGGTTTCATTCGCCAACGATCTCTCCTGGATCGTATTGTACAAAGCATATACCCTGAGCTACGGTAGCATCACTTTGGAGCCGCGTTTGTCTTATTCCTCACCGGTTTCTATGGTTACAGTACCAGTTTGAGGAGTCTTCCCCAAGCATCTCACATAACAGTTCCTGCTGAAAACAGGAGGTCCAAGCTGTAATCTTACTATGGAGTAAGCCTTCCTACAGCGAACACTTTGATGTCACATGTCCTTGCCCGTCGTTGATATTTCCTTCTTGGAACCATATCATTTGTCACATTTCATTGATGTCACCCCCGATACTTTTATCATCCTCCCAGGTGAAGCTTCCTGATTGCTTGTGTGACAACCAATCACATGTACAACATCAACAGTGAATACTTTCTCCCCAGTTTTTCCTTTGTTTCCATAATTATTCCAAATACTGTTGGTGTTGTGAGCCATTTTCTCTCTCTGTATATTCTCAGCACGAGCGACTCATCTTACGTTGATGGTAAATCTTAAGTTGATGTCATTGATGGTTTTGGGTTTGAAAATGAGCACAGGGGAAGACCAGTTACAAGCAACTGAGAAAACGATGAGGAGGCCATTGGCCCATCATGCCTGTGCGTTATCCACCACCACATTGAATCATCTATGAATTACTTAATTTAATTGGGGGATGGAGTTGGCGAGGAGTGGGAAGGAGGAGCAGTGAACATCACAAGGGTGTTTTAATTAGGCTGTCCCCCATGAGCAGGACATAGGGGTTTACGATCACGAATAAAAACATGTACTGTACTAGTCTGTCATGTCTCTCTGTCAGTCTGTCCATCTGAGCTGATAAACTTTTTTTTTTACCTTTGACGTTTTAGTCAATACAATTTTCAACAAAACTTTATGATGAGAATATGCGATAAAAAAATTGAGGCAATGTCAAAGGTACAATGTCACATTAATCGTTAATTATCATCCAATTGACCAGAAATTAAAAAAAATTGCATATTGGAGTCACTGAATTGCGTTCACAAGTAAAACACAAGCCTCATTGCTTTTTGAGACAAAGGTCAAGATTGACACATAAAATCAGTACAATTTTGTGTATTATTATCTTTCGCATGAGTTTCATCAATGCATTCGCCTGTGGAAGAAGATAAGATTACTAAATACAAAAGAGGACATGGACATTTCTGATGCTTTCTAGTTATTTTATGGAGGGAATGATGTCAAACATAACACACCAGAATTCACCTTTATGACCAGATCCTCTACTCAAACCTCACAATGTTACACAACACGGATCCATGCTCAGTTACCATAACCAACGTCCATTCCCTCTATACGCAATGCTTCTTGTTCCCATCTATTTCTTAGCATGCTTCAATTGTTGTGTGATACTCTTTATGCAAAAGTGGTGTTTGCTGCACAGTATTCATACACTTGGCGAGCTCCTGTATACCCTGCCGCACCAAAATAGTGAAAAGCCGCAGTTCAGCAATTGGTTCCACTTCCGTCTGTCTGTCTGTCTGTCTGTTCTGTCTCTTATAGTACAAATGTCAGTTTTATGATTGAGAACAATGAATTGGAACATGAATGGGAAAACTAACCTGTAAAAGTTTTACAGTAATTGGTTCTGAATCTATCCCAATCGAGCATGCTCGGAGAGGAGTTGATTTGTTTTTTTTTACTTTGTCTACCTGTCTGGCAGTCAAACAAAATTGAAATCATTTCAAACAGGAGACTTACTGTTGTTAAGGACGTCATTAAAGGATACAACACAAGACAGACAGGCTAATGTAACGCTGTTGAATAATGTGGTGTTCAATGACAACACCTTATTAATGCCGGTAAACTTTCGGAAATCTTTTTTACAACTTTAATCTTCATTTTATTTCGATTGAATTAGTAGTTGAACACTGCAGAACACAAATCCCCTTATTGACACTTTCAAAAACCCCTTCCGTTTAGCAGGACTTCGACACAAAATATTAGGGAATTTATATTATAATATATAGAGTACAGGGGTACCCGGCGTTCCGGGGCAACGTCGGGTCCTTCTTCCCACCCCACCTCTTCTCCCGTCTCCTCCCACGGCCACCTCTTGAGGACGAATTTCATCCGCTGATGGCTGAATAATGCTCTATCGATGTTATTCCCTCATCGCCATGTCAGAATTCTGGATGTGTTCCACGTTCCTAAAATTTTCTGTAGAGCTGTGCCAAATGGTTAAGCACTCAAGCAAAGCACTCCTTCGAAAACCGTTGATAAGGAACGGCTGGCTGGAAACCAAGCAAGACATCGCTGTGTGAGACTTCATGCGTAGAAGTCTTTTTCATACTTCACAACTGGAAGCAAAATTTTTGAGTTACAATATTTTTGCTTTTTAACAATCATTGTAAATTCTGGTAAATAACGTGTGACAGTTATAAGCGACACGTCACTGTCTCGCAGAGAGAAAGAAACTTGACTTGACGGTCCCACAAAGTTTTTTTTATTTTTAATGAAAATCACTATTTTCTTTCCTCCTGTATAAATATGAGAATTACCGTACGTTCATTGGGGTGTATATTAGACAGCTGCCACCGATCGCTGCACCAAAACATGTTATTACCTTGTTTGAGTTGTAATCAAAATGTTACTTTTTTCCTCAAAACAAACGGTTTATTCTTATGTATATGATAGAAGATGCGTTGTTCAGCTCTTAAATGTACATGAGGTCTTCAAAAACAAATCTGAGCTACGTGGAGAGAAAAAGATGGTTGTGATTTCTGGACGGCGGGCCTGCAGAATGGGGCGGTCTTATGACCCACAGCCAGACAACAGACAACCCACAGACACGAACTCAGCTTTATAATAATAAAAAAAATCTTATATAATAACGGAATATCCAATTTTGCTCCTCCTCCGGGTCGCGTCACTGTTTTCTCCGGTACTGTGACTGGACTGAAGTAACTCTACCTGTAAGAGTCCACACCATTGGGGTGGCCTAATAGCAACCTTCAATCCGTCTGTGACGGGTTCGGCTAGCTATAAAATATTGGACCATCTCTTTTCTCACCCCAACATGTCGCGCAGAGCGCGGGTTATGCTAGTAACATATAATTTTGAGAAGGTTCCATTGCAGTATGTAACTGGAAGGGCACTAGGTCAAGCGCACACCAACGCCACGCAATGCCTGATCCACGAGAACGTATCGGGCCCAATACATTTTTGAGATATCGTGCTGTATATCGTTTTCGGCACTATCTCTCTCAATGGTGAAGATCCACGTTAAAAATTAAATAATTCTCGTTTCCAGATTCGGATTCAGATCCTCATAAAAATCGAATCACTTCGTCCTTGCTACACATTTAACACCTCCACAAAATTTCATCCGCATCCGTGCACAACTTTTTGAGATATCGTGACATATATCGGTTTTGCCCGATCTCTCAATGATGAAGAATCACTTTAAAAATTATCAGATCCGGATCCGGATTCGGATCTTCAACAAAATTGAATCAATTCTTCCATGTCACACACCCAACATGTCCACCAAGTTTTGTCCAAATCTGTCCACAACTTTTTGAGATATCGTGCGATAAATAGTTTTTGTATATATTTCGTGGATTTCTTGGGGGATTTCATTGCATCGACTGGAACTGATAGGGATGGTTATGAGACGTGTGTTGGTCTCCATGGGTCTGCAACTGTGAGCCTGAATAGAACTAAGTTCCTTGACTTTGCAAGAAGTCATGGACTTAGGGTGGCTGGTTCATGGTTTCAG